>JANHGO010000075.1:14301957-14353608 GCA_024606505.1 Aquila spilogaster | reverse complement strand
CCCAACATGGAGTATTGCAACCCCACTAAGTATATGGGTAAAAAACTTGGAAGAACAGCGGGACAGAGAGCAGAGCCCGAGCAGACAGCCATGTTGCTGCGGAGCCACGCATGAAGCTAGCATTGGAGTGCCGCTAGTCTTTGTGAACAGCGGGCATAACTCAGCCAATAACACGTGTAGCATTGCAGTACTACCATGGCACCCACAGCCACAGATCCATTTCATGGCTGCTGCTGTACTGAGTCCTGCTCGCATTAGCAGGCGTTCAAGGACACAGCCACTGCCAGTGCTGGGCCTCACTCAAGATGATGGCTGTACCGAAGGAAAATGGGTTTGAGATAATTCCGCACAGTTAATGAAGTAAACTTCTCATCTATTTGGATATTTGAACGTTCAATTTTACATGTTTTATATGTATATAATTGTGCTTTTCCATCAATAAGAAATAAATGGAAAGCTAAATGAATCGTATTGCATCAATGGATTCAAGGACGTCACAGCTCTTCACCTGATCAATGATCAGCAGTTGTTTCTGTTTCAAAAGTCAAGAAGTAGGAAGGTTGCAGACTTGTACAGAGAATCATAAAATACTTTACACAGAGCCTGAAGTTCATATTTGTTATAACAGATTTGTACACTCTTATTAAGAAATGTGCATAATTAAAAGCCTTTTTCAGTTGGCCAAATTGACCACTAGATTGGAGGAGGAAAACACAGCTACTCCTGCACAGCTGGCTCTGAAGTGGAGTTTGAAAGCTGCAGAGCAATCAAAGAGAAAAATTGATTGCAGAAAGTCTGGAGAGAAGTGTGTATAATAAGAAAATTGAAAAAGTCAAGTAGTCATCCTCTAGCTCTTTATGGTTTTACGCCCAAGGGTCACAGACCCTTGCTACAAAATACATAATGAAAGAACATGAAGTTTCCTTCATGGACTTCCCATTTGACAAGAAACAAATACTTTTTTTGGTTCAGATGAACAGTCAGATAAGCAATCACCATTCAAGCCCAGACCTAACAGTTCCCCTGCACTTCCAAATTCTGTTATGAATGGCTTCTGGTACCTCTTGTCCTCCTTAGAGAAAAGGTCTCCTGCTTTCCTGTATCTGCTTTCTAAAACAGGTTTTCCAGTTCATTTTATTTCCCTCATCTTTTACCCTTGGCCATTTTACCCTCTTTCCCAAATCAACTGCAAGAGTTAGAAGAGTTACCTGCCTTGTATTAAATCTCAGTGAAAATAAGACTCAATTTCTTCATTCCTTAGGGAAAAAGAAAAACTACTTTATATTGTTTGTTACCTAAAACATGTTGTTCTTCTGTCTCATGACATGACAGCATGAAACTCCTACTATATGCACAAATTAAACTCATTTGCAAGGTAGTTGTACAGGCAGCCAGTTGAAAAGCCAACCATAGAAATTATACTGGGAACAGACTGGGTGCAGGACCAGCTTTATAGCAAACAGATCATTCTGTTTTTCTCTTTGTGCTGCTTTTTACTCCACAACTGAGATAATGCAATGGTAGACCTTAATATCTCAGCAACTAGTTTAGAGCATTTTCCTCTATAACAAGATTAAAATGACCTTTACTGTTACATACCTCCCACTAGCATTTGCCTGCATAGTAAAGAACGTTCTCTGTCATGTTGAAGGCCTGATCTTGCATTTTTGGCATCTTCAAAATTGCCATAGCAGTTTGGGTGTACATGAGAACGACAATGTACTTCTTAAATAGGGAAAATTCTAATCTGCAGAATGAGACAAAACAAAACAAAGATTTGAATGTAAGCATGTCCCAGTCTGTTGTGTCCTTGCAGAGCTAATGGGGGAGGAACAGCCATTCTGCAGTCTTGCTCTGAGTCCAGGCAGTGTCTCTCTGAATTATATCAAACTGCAGACAGTCCCTGAGGATCCCTAGGAAAATTCCCTTTCCCTCACCACTGGGACTCAGCTGTGTATCTCCTTCCAGCTCCCGAGCAGTCTGCACTCATAGCTGCTCCTCTCTTCCACCCGCTCTGCACCCCTCTGCTCAGGAGTACATTCAGGCCTCCAGGGGAAGGAGGAACCACAAGGAGCCTTGTGTCCCAGCACATTTTCCTAACACACAGCAACATCTGTAAATGTCAGCAGAGAGGAGGTACTGCCCATTCTGAGTGCACTGCTGTGAATCAACAAACGCAGCTCTTCTGCCGGGCCAGCCCAGCCCAGTCCAGCGCAGCCCACCCCAGCCAGGTTTCTAACTCCAGTCAATGTATTTTAAAACAATGACTCTTTGGTAGCTCTTTCATCTCGAAGGACCATACCCCTCCCCAGGCTATTCCAGTTAGCCAAAAATAACTACATTGCACGATGAGCTCTTTCTTACTCTTATTACAGTGATTTAAGATGACTCAATTTTTTTTTGACAGCTGGCAGAAAAGTCTTTGGAAATATTAATGGAACGTTCCTGTAACAACTGGTCACTTTACATTTAGACAAAAAAAACAGCACCGATACATTGGTACCAGGATTTTTCACTTTTCTGTGCATTGCTGTTCATCCTGTTATTTTTTTTTTCCTGCTGTGGATGCAGGATCTTAGAGCCCACCTTAGTGTCTCAGCAGCATCAATGAGTGTATTGATAGCTTCTGCTGTGCTATATGAAAATAAATGATGTTAGGTTTATACCTTTCCTTTCATCATGTGAAAATTATATAACTGTTATTATATATTTTCCCCTGGTTTTATGGTAGAAAATATAGATGAAAATTCAACTTTAGCAAGGGCAGGTGCAGTCCAAAAACAAAGTGGGAAAAATGAAAGGACCACGTACCTGTGATGACAGCATGTGCTACATGAGCATCTCCCCTCCTTTCTGCCCTCCAGCTCTGGCCAAGTGTCAAAGGAAGAGAGAAATACACTCTGACTGCTGCACAGTGCTTGAGCTTCTCTCCTGCTTTGGGAAAAAGTAGTTGGTGAGAGACCTGATCATCTGGGGCTGCCATGAGGGGCACAGGGCAGCAGTAAGAACATGAACATCGTATCGTAGTAAGAAATCTTGACCTGCCAGTGTCACGGCATGAAGTGGGGAACAGGGTCTAAGATCCTTACTTGAATATATTATTTCAGTGCAAGTTTCTGCTACTCCTAAATATATAAAAAGATTTAGTTCTATACATGCTATCACAAAAATGAAAAATAAAAGGAAATGCTGATTTATCAGTGCAAAATTTGTTCAGCTTCATCTATTTTTTCCATTGATTATTCTCTCAAATCTTTGGAAGCCAGAGCATTGCTGGCTGAGATGCTCCATGACCTTGTTCACTTGGATGAAAAAGCACTGGTTAAACAAAGAACAACAGATAAAGCTTGCAGATAAATTAGTGAAAGCATTTTACATATTGTAAAGTCAGCAATTTATAGTTTCCTATGCTAAAGTGTCCTAATACTGCATTACTATACACACATCCCTAACATTTCCTCACTTGAAGAGGCACTTGTTCTGCCTTAGTTTGCTACAACAGCCACAAGTCTTTAACTTGGAATTAAGATTACAAGGTCCCTTCGAAGTAACAGATTGAACAAAAGCATCTGCCTTCGGCATTTTCATCATGAAACAGTTTTGAGTAAATTTTCCCTCAAGTGCTAAATGTATACTGCTATATTGATTTTTTGGATCTTGAAATAAAAATGTGATTTTCCCAAAGCCTGCTTGAACTAAATTATTATAAAAGACAAGAAAGGTAAAGCATTACAGCGCCTCATTACTCTCCCTGTTGACTTTCACTTCATTGTAAGAAAATGCAGTATAATCAAAATGCGCCCACTGAGGTCTGGGCAGTCCAACGTAACTTCTCAGTACCTTGACTGATTTTTATAAATTATTATGATTTTATTTGGGGATAACTTTTTTTTTTTGGCTGTTCCTTGAATAGTTCCATTTAAATCAATCTGTTCTCTGTGTCTCTAAGTTGCTGCCACAATTTTCCCTCATAAAACACGCACTAGCAAAGCTGCGCAGATGACTTCTTTGTAGTGGGGTTTAGTTAGGTTGTTTTGTTTTGTTTTCCTAGGGATTAGTGGCCACCTTGACCATCTCATTTTCTAGTATCTCTGCCAGCTTGAAGGAATCAGTTTTGGAGTATTGCAACATATTGTTTTGCTTCGGTGAAAGAAGACTCCTGGATGATTTTCAGTGTGTTCATGTATTGGCTTTTTTGCTGACCCGTAGCCATGAAGACATCGTTTACACTTGTCTTTGTGCCCTTTGCATAGTGCACAGAACTGTATGTCCTGAGCCTTTATCTTTGTTTGGTGTTTTTTTTAAGTTGTGTTCTCTTATACTACCTACATAAAAACTGTGCTGTGCGATGTCAGCACGGGTCAGTAGTGGCTAAGCACCAGATGTGAGGCATAAGCCACTATCCTCCGCTCTCTTTTTCTTATTGCTACTAATTAGTATGGACATTTTCGTTTATTCAAGGTAAGTATTTTACAGAACTGGTTTTCAGACAGGAATGTAGTGTTACTGCAGCTGTTACCCCAACAGCATTACAAATGTTATTGTGGACACATCTGAATAAAAAATTACTTCACATTATCCGCAGTTTATTCTCTCAGCACTTCTCATTTTCAGCCTTTTCTGCAGAGGAGTGGCAAATTGGCCGTGTTTTGAGGGGCAAACCCAAAGAGGCACTAACAGCAGGCAGAGGGGCTTTGCACTGCCTCCTGAGTAAAGCGTGGGAAGAAGCAGATGAAGTTAGCACACGGTGAGACAGAAAACTGTCCAGCCAGCATTTATGAATATATGTCCATCTGTACAATGAGAAGGTATCATTTTCAGGCAACCTGGTCCAGGGAGCCTGCTTTGGCAGGGGGGTTGGACTCGATGATCTCTAAAGGTCCCTTCCAACCCCTACAATTCTGTGATTCTGTGAAGTTCCCTTTGATACCACAAAGATACCTGAACTCTAGCAATACACTGTACAGTTATAACACAGAACATGTTTACAAATCTTAATTTTTCTTTCATTACTGTCTGCATAATATACTCTCCACCCAACGTGAAACAAGTCCCAAAACAAACTTATAATATGCTTATGTAAATATTTTCTCAAGAGATTAATGCCTTCAGGTTTTTGCAGATTATGATTCATATCTTCACACTTATTTAAAGTCAGATTTCCCTCCTTTTTTGTAAGAAAAATCCTCTTTAATTATCTACTGTTTATATGGAAACTGTTTTCCACTCTAAGGTATGGCATTAAAATTTTAAGCCACTGGTTTATCAAGATGTACATTCTGTTGATGATGAAGAAATTGCTCTCTTGCACAGACAGATTAGACCTGACTACCGAGAGAAGCAGCTAATCTGAAATGAGTGAATACATTCTTGCAGGCTTTGCGTGGATGACACTTTCTTTTTCTGCTTTAATCATTCCTACCCTCCTTGCCAGGAAAGAAAGACCTGCTGCTTCTGCTGCTGCCCTCTGACGGGTGGAGCAGCCCATTCATTCTTCAGCTCTGCCCATCTCACACCATCCCATCGTGTGGGGCTGCGACAGCAGATGGACTGTGGTGCTGCCATGGGGCCACATCTGACACAGCACGCAGACTTCTTCCTGCAGCCATTTCTGACTGAAACACGACAGTCCATCCTGAGCACCAACCGCTGAAGCAGAGATCTACGACTTCCTGTCCATGCAAACTGCTCATCTAATGTCCTCTGCATCAGGCTGAATATTTAACCCACCTGGCTCTTGGATTCAGTTTAAGAACAAAGTGCTAAGCAATTGGCCTATCAGATTGTCTGATCATATTTTACACCCTATGATTACAGCGATGTTTCAGTTTGGTCAGCCCAATTATGATCCCCAGTACCCAAACCCCATTCCCATGAGAACACTTTAACATGGCAGCCAGGGGGGGGAATGAAGATTGGGCAAGAATATGCTAGAAGACAGAGAAGATAAAAAGCAAGAGCTTGTGAATCAGGGAATTCAATTATCTTTTGAACTGTAGAAAATGGCTATTCTACACAACTGCTCTCTCCCCAAAGACAAAATACAGCCTTTCTCCCAGGCACTGGAAACTGTGCCAGATGTACAAAGCAGCCTCCTATCTGCACTATGCCTCTTTGCCTTTTAATGAATCAACTGACTAGCGTTTATTTAAAAAACAGGTCATATTTAGAGACATTTTTCAAAGAGCACCAGTTTGATAAGAGCGCAAGACTGGGTTTATTTCAGAGACACAGCCTCCCTTCCCAGAAGGCGTACCTGCTGGGTTCTGGGCACAGCTGCTGCTCTCGCTGGCAGCCTCGCTGCACGGCTTATTCTGGGCATGGATATTTACAAATAACTGCATGAAAATTAGGCTCAATAAAATTCAACATCAAAAATAATAACCACCATCCCCTTCCTTTGCTGCCTAGCCTCTAACTTCAAGTTTAATTGCCTGGCTTTAACTTCACAGTCTCAAATGTAGGTGTAATTTCAGAGAGATATTAATTTGCTCACTCAAAAACTAGGTTTTACTCATCTATCCCTTAGTTCTATACAAGTTTAAGCTATTGTGAGAACAGTTTCACTTGGCATTTGTAGTGTTAATTCAATCTGCGCTATGGAGATTCAGAAAGGGAGCTCAAAGAACGTGTGTGGCTTAATTGTGTGTGTGTCGCTTCCAAGCATCCCATGTTTCAGGTGGCATCTGTCTGCATCCTTGAAAATAAAAAGGCTCATACAATTTAATTAATGTGGTGCTACAGCTGTGCCCTTTTTTTTCCCCTTAAGCCCTGACAGGCATCTTTGTTTGTTTGCATGCAGGGGCTCTGTTTGAACTGTTGCCTGGTGTCCTTGCTTTTTATGCTGGCAGGAGAGGTGATTTTTTTTCTGTTTTATTTTGTTTTCTTTTTCAGAAGATGTGGTCATTTTTTCACTACTGTTACTCTTGACAGCAACAACTCTTCTAGTCCAGACTGACATCACAGGAGGGTCAGCGATAAAGAATTTGGCTTCAGAAAGTAACGTGGGTTCTTACCGAGTTTGAGGAGAGGAGTGATGCCAAGGAGCAGCAAAGCGCAGGCGTTGTCCCAGCATGTGGGCAGGATGTGATGGGCGGCCTGTGCTCCCCCAGCATGCTCCCCTTCCAAGGAAGAGATAGAGGCCTTACACTGGGTAGCAGGATGTACCAAGCACGTGTAAACCAGAACAGCTCCAGTATTAAACACAACAGTGTTAATTTAGGACCTGACTTTATTCATTGTTTTACTTACTACTAATTGCACGCCTTACCTGTGCAGCAGCCATTTCTCTTCACAGCTTCACCCTTTGTGTTCTATTGAGCAGGGGCAGGAAAGCAGTAGCATTTGCTGCTGTCCCAAGAATGTAAAGAGAAGTGATTTTCAATTATTTCCAGGTGTAAACTATGGAGGAGGAGAAACCTCTCCAGGCTCAGACCTCAGTCTGACATCGTGCACGTGGTCCCCACCTCGGCAGGGGCTCAGGCTCTGTGGGAGGTTTTCCCAGCGTGGCTTTTCAGCAGTGAGTATGGCAATGCAAATCTCTGAGTCACACCCGCAGCGCCTGCCCGACGACAGGCTGACTAACGCTGCTTTGACAGCACCCAATAGACTTTAGGGAGATTAAGGTCTCGTCAGAAATTTGTCAGCAGTAGTTTAGAAAATACTTACTGAAGATGTGCGGAGTTAACAGCTCTGTGGGTGTTTGCTGGTTGGCTCTCCACATAAACAAACCGCTGGTGCAGCTGGAATAAAATCAGCCAAGTTGTTACTAATTTTGGCTCTTTGGGCATGTCTGCTTCAGGCGCAGAAATGACTGCGCTGCAGCGTTTCGACACCCCAGCTAATTTGAAACCACCTAGCTTCGAACCAGAGGAAGTCAGCTACAGCAGCACCGAGCTCATCGTGGGTTCATTTGCCCAGCTTTTTGGCTTCAATATTTGTGCCAACAGGATTAACAACACTCTTTTAAAACCAGAAGAAGGAGATACAAAGGACTTGATTCAGCAGCAGTTTGATTCATAGAGAAAACTCACAGTAGCTCACAATAAGAGCTGTGACAGTCTGCAGAGATGGAGATAGGGAGCTTAAATCTGCAGCAGTGGACAACGGGGAGGCAGTGAGCCAGCGAGCGCAATGGCAGTGGGGAGGGGTCTGTCCCTCACTGTGCATCCTTTATGTCACTGCAAATGGGAAATGTCACATGGAAAAGAAGGAGACTCCTATTAGTAACGAGTCACTGGGGTAAAGTGCAGTAGAAGAAAAGGATGGATTATATTATATCTGGACTTGTTTATCTGCAGAGAACTTTATGTGCTGTGAGAGCTCTGACTGACTACTTGTGGAAGACTTTCTTAACTTCAGAGCCAAAGTTCAGAGACCTCAGTGACATCAACCAGGATAGCTGGCAGAAGAAAAACCCTTCATTTGTAATAACTTCTTATCAACAGTTACTTGCTTTATTCATGCCACTCTTACTTGTTAGGGACTGCTCAGACAACCAGGACAGGCAATTAATCACCCAAGGCAGTCAAGTGCTCATGGTGTGATAACTTCTGGCTGTGAGGGAGGACACGGCCCCACTTAACTAACCTATTGACCTAATCCCAATCTCAGATTTATTTTTAGATTTCTTCTTCCTACTAGTGCGAGAGTCAGCAAGTTTAAAAAGTGCAATAAACAAAAATGTAAAATATAAAATAAAAACACCCTGTACACTTTAAATCTCTATCACAAGTAGCACCGCTTGCTGAGACAGCAATCTGTCAAAATAGGATTTGCTGAGGAAAGCAGTTTCTTGCAGAAGACTGCCTTTTTTCAGAGTATTTAGGACCACGAGTCATTACTAAGGTATGATCAGGGCTAGGTCTTCAAAAAAGTAAAGTGGAGACTAAGGTTCTGCACGTTAAGAAGCCTCCTAAAGCTGTGTCTACCAAGCGTAAAGGGGATGACAGTAGAAAATATTATCCAAATGTTAACTGAAGAGAAGTAGTCACAATAGTGCACTGAAGAAAGAATGAGGAATACTATTGCCAAAGGCACTGTGCAAACCTACCAGGCTCTAATGATGCAGCCTGACTAACAGAGGAAGGATGTGGGAGACGTTCAGCAGGAGCAGACCTCGACCTTGGAACTGAGCCCAAATTCTGTAGCAGAGGCACTAATGAGAAAGGCAAGATCAAAAGAGACAGCTCTAACAAAGAGGCAAAAGAGATAGGTAAAGACACAGGAGCAGTTACCGAGTACTTGGCTTCTTAGCCCTTTGCTTTGGGCTTGACCCTGACTTTCCTTTTCTTTTCCTTCCACCAGCATAAACCTGAGCCTGGTTACAGGGACATCCTGTATATGAGCTGGTACAGCACATTGTATACAGCACGTCTTCTTGATGCAGCCACAGTCATTATGCATGGGTAATTTTTATTACCCAGGGGCTTTTCTCTTTTACATATCCCTAGCTACAATTTTACTGAAATCATTTTCTTTTTTTATTGGCCTCTTACATTGTTAGAGTGCCCGTGATTTCCCCAAGGTTAGATGATGAATGACAACATATCATACAAAGACAAAATACAGACATTTGCCAAAGATAAAACTGATTTTTCCATTTGATATGTTTCCTTTTCTTGTGCAACAATGACAAGTAACCTTGATGGTATGAGCAGTACAAATAAAAGTTTAACAAGCTCTCTTCTGAACCCAGGATCACACAAAAAATAGATTTGATAAAGATACTAGATTTCTTCTAACATGATGGACATTCAGAAAATGTGTGAATCATTTTAAAGACAATTTCAAATATAACCATCTGGGTTCAATCCTGCAATTAGTTGTGCCTGAGCAACCAGCTGGGTCCTTGCGAGGTTCCAGTGACTTCAGCAAAACCAGTGGGAATGTGGAGACAGAACCTAGCTGGAAAACCATGAATAGGTAGCGTGCCTCTCTCCTTCCCATCCTCCCCTCTTAGAGAGCATTTAATGGCAGCAATAGCTCTCAGCCAACCCCATGTGGGAGATGGCTTTTGCACAGACAGTATTTTCTGTTCAAACAGGCATTCCCAGCTGCTCCCAGGAAATGGAACATGAATATCATTGCTTTTCTGGCTGGAGCTGTGTGATCTTAGCCAAACTTTAATCTGACTTTAACCTTTCCTTACAAAGCTGGGAAAAAGTAATAAGCACTGTGCAGGCGTCCGGAGGCCTCCAGTCAAGCACCTGGTGTGAGACTGATGCAGTACCTGCAGATGAAAGGGGCTCAGGGATGTTCCATGTATTCCCCTGTACTGAACCAAATGTGTCAGCAGATTGTTGGATGGTTCCTCCCAAGCACACGTAGACTCCACAGGCAGCAGCGAGCTGGCCTTAGATTAAGAAAGATTAATTCAGATGAGGACACTAAAATAACAGATAGGCGATGGACACTATTTAACTATGTTAAATTCTTCAAAAAATCCAATTATCAAAATCTCCAAGTGAATATTTTTAGGCTCACTGAATTGGAGACTAATATTTTGGTGACAGGATATAAGAATACCGAGTGCTTCAAACACTACAGCAATGTTTTAAATCACATTCCATCCATATACCTATCCATACAGCACTGGATGGAGAGCAGTTAGTGAACTTTGTCTTGCTTTCTTCCATCCTGGCTTTTTGTCCACAGAGGCTTGCTGCGCGTAGCGAGCTCACACCCTGCTTACTTCTATCCACCTTTTTCAGGACCTGATCCAAAAATGACTGAAGTTCTCTTGAAGACTCCCAAGACTTTTAATGACCCTTGTACCAGAACTTCTTCTATTACTGGGATGTATGGCAATTCTAATTCTAAAGTTGCTGTGTATTTCAGATGCTGCAATCACAAGAATATTCAGACTCTTCTTTAAAATTGGGCTCTTTCTACCGGTTCAGTAGTTAAATCAGTATTATTTGTGCTCCACAGGGGTTATGCCTATGGCTGAGATGGCTCCAGCTCATTCCAGACCCACCTCTGATACCGTCTCCCAATTCTGAATAGCTCGGCCCTCTCTTAAGCACAAAGTCAAACCGTACTGAATATCGATTTGAAAGCAACCAGACACCATCCCTAGGACGAAATAGTGACACAGTGCATCACAGCGTTTCCAAATCAGAGATTATATTTCTAAGAATTGAACCACTGTGTTCTTCTGGGGAGAAATACAGAAACCAAAATAAAAAATAAAATCACAAAAGACCAAAAACTGTTGCTAAAAATCAATCATTTTTAGAGGAAAAAAAAAGTAGGACAGAATTTCAAAGTGGGTTTTAAAGAGAAGGGCTGAGCAGAAAGCATAAGTAACGTGTAACCCAGTAAGAACTTAGACAGAAGTTACGTGCCTAAACTTTTGAACTCACTCTTTCCACTGTGCTGTCATATACACAAATGACACGACTGATGGAGTTGAAAGCTACATTTCAAATTTTGCAGATGAGATTAAATTAGAAGAAGCATAAAAATCATTTCTAATACAATGGAGGTGTTAGATTGATTATACTCCTGGATTAACAGATGGTAATTGCAGATATATGAAGACTTAAAGTCTTCAAGCAAAGAACCTGAAGAAGAAATAGCTATTATTTGGAAAGGCACTGGAGCAATCTACCTCACAAAATAGATAAAACTTACAGTTGTAATATTATTAAGGTTTTCAGCCAATGTACATACGAAATGAAAAATACAGAATCAGATTGCTTAAGGAATAATGGAAAGATAAAAGGACCGGCAGTTTTATTGTCTGAGTCACTGGTTAGATGTCACAGACTTCAATCACTGAAATGAAAAAATATTTTCATTATACCAGTAGCGAGCTGAGGAAGAGTAATATAATTAAGGGTGTTCTCAGACATGCAGTGTCAAACTACTGCTATCACTTAGAAGACTAAATCAGGACATTCCATCCAGGGAGTTTAGGCTGCCACAGATGACTCCCCACTTACAGCAAGCTGAAGGAGCGCAGGTAGACCAGCTCACTCACTGAGCAGTGCTAATTCAGCTGTTTGCATCCACCTTGCAAATGCAGGATTCATGACTATACATCTGGCAGTATTTGTGCTCTTCATGAAGACCATATGTGGAATCAGGTTAACACAAAATGCATAGTGAAGAACCCAAACACGGCAGAGCTCTTTATGTAAGATATTTTTAGACACCGTGTTAGCAGAGCAAGATGCAAGCGGGAATCCCCAGTGTTTCAGCATTCGGCAGCAAGTGAAACAGATCCAGATGCAGCAGTTATAAAATCTCATGATTGAATCTAATGTTTCTGGGCTTCCAAGAGGCTTTTATATCCAAAGTTCTGCCAATCATATATAAATTGCTGACAAAACTATGAAAATCAAAACTGAGGGTTTAAAAATGCAGAGTTTTTTCCGGAGCGATCATAATATTGATAAACAGATGGGATGGGTGATAGGAACACAGAAGCCTCCCCACACCAGGTGCAGAACTTCTGTTCTCGCCTACACGCATATAGCCGTGGCTGACTCTCACCCATGTTCCTTCGATTGAAACTATTTATTTTGGATTTCCTAAAGTCTTTATAAAAGCCGTGTACATGCTGTGGAGAAGTGAAATGATCAAAGTATTTGCAACAAGCTCCTGCCTTGAGTTGTCCTGGAACAATCGATATTGGTCCTAGGATGATTGGGCATTACTGTCACAGGCCTGTGCTGTGAAACCTTAATGAAAGGCAATGTTAAATCTGTTCTCAGAGCCAACAAGAAAGAGATCACATTCACCAGACTCTTTTACCTACAGCATGCTGTCCTTTTGTTCACGTACAGAGATGATTAAGAAGAGTTAAATGTTGACCCGTTTTTCACAAAAACGCTATGTGATTTCCAAACCTAGGGCATCTGCAAACAAAGGGAAGCTTACGCTATTCAACAGCATCCACTGAAAATGAGAATTCTCCCGACAGACCAGTGGTGGGGTCCACAGAGCCCTCCTGCCACAGTGGTGCCAGAGCCCAGAGCAAGCCTCTGTGGGGAAAGGAGAGCAGCTTCTCTCTCACATGCTAGCTTTGGGAGCTTGAATTTGAGCATGGCATTTATTTGTTCAAAAACAGTCAAGTATGAAACCTGCTGAGAGGTAGCTAACTGGAAAATACCAGCTTACAAGAAGACCCCGATCTTATGTGCTGCAGTCAGACCTCCAGAAGGTGGGAGGTTGAGCTTGAACCCTTTTTGAGGTGAAGCGTTCCCTTGTCTTCTGGCCAACACCACTTCACAAGAAAAAAAATATAAATCAAACGGACAGCATTTTTTTATGGACAACTTGTAGCAACAGAGATCCTTGCAGACACAGCTTCCTGCTCCAAGCCCAACCTGTCCCCACATACAATGACTGGGGCCTATCTTGAGCCAGTCTGTCTGAAAACCCTGCCTAAATGTCCTCACATCTGGAAAAATACATTGCCGCTGTATCCCAGTTGGCAGTGATTTCTTGTGTCATTTCTGAGCACCAAAATGACACACCTGTGTTAAGGTGAACAGGAGAACTTGCAGGTGACATAAGGGTGTTCAGATGGCTGGGCCATGCACTGCCAGCATTCCTCATCATTAACTAATGGGGAGGTGAGGGGTGCACATGTGCACAGATGGCAGTGCTTTTGTTTACCTCTGAGACCCAGTAACTGCGGCTTCAGGAGGCACTGACCAGAAAAGAGCTCAATGCTGTGCCCTGAGAGGGGCAGAAAATTGTCGCCTGTTCCCCACATACCTCCGGCACCACAACCGCTCAGGGCAGCCATCATCCGCCCAGAGCTAAGCCCACCTATCACACTGATCCTCCTGGCATGCTGCTCCCAGTGAGAACAATTGCAATCAAAAACCTGCTCACAATGAAAGGCTTCAACTCATGCCAGGGACCAAAAACGCTTTGGAGAATGAGTTAAAAAAAAGTAGAGTTTCTTTTTGTGAAAACTGCAAATTTCAAGTGCCAGCAGATTTACCTGCAAGTCTCATCTAAACAAAAGTAATTGAAATTTTAGAGAAGTCTTAGCTGATTGAAAATGATGCTTATTTTCCGTGCTTTCTTCCTGTTTTATTTCCGTTCGAATATAGGCTTAATAGAATTTTCCCCACAAAATGTGAAGTCTGGAAAACAGGGAACCTTCTCATCCTGCTTTATTGCCTAAACCAGACCTTATGGAGACAGTTCTTGCTTTGCAACAAAGACTGTGTTAGAGGTGACAAATGTGACCATGATCAACGCTTTATTAAGGACAGATTCTCCTCTTAAAACATGCTCAATTATTTTAAATAATAGCTGTCTATGTTGCAATTTTCATTTGAATGGTGTTTTTGGATGGAAAAATGAATTTGCTCTCGATGCCTAAAGTCCTTGTCAAGCTACCAAAAGCATAGCAGGAGCTGTTGAGGAAGCATGCGTTCTCATATTTAAGCTTTTATTCCAACCAGAGCTGGCATCTGTAGCACAGTACCTATACTTGTAACTATCTCTATTTCCATTTAGATATGTTCTGTAGCAAAAGCAGCTTTGCCCTTGTAGCCACTGCAGCAGCACTGGAGAACTTTTAAAATAGAAACGGGCATAAAGGATTTAATTATTCTTACCTAGACTGCACGTTCGCACATTTCTCTCCTGAGAAAACAAAAATTCCGTGCATACAATTGCTTGCAAAGCAATGCTTAGATGCATTCCTGACTAGACATTAATTTGCCTGCCAATTTACAGTAAATGCCATTACGTCTAAGCCAAAGTTTGGATGTCTCTGAACAAAGAAGCGTGTTTGAGACATCTGTATCTGAAACATTAGCAAATACTGAATTATGTGCACTCATGCTGTACTATAGGGCAAGTTGTTATGGCAGTCTTCTCATTAGGAAGCCATGTGAGATAAACTTATACTGAAAAGCTGCCTAGATTTCAGAATGTTAAGCCAGTGGATATGTAGTTTTTGATTTACTTCTGAAGAGCATCACATCCAAAATACTACATGTAGCTAAGCGTTCATCAAACCTCTAGTCTCCTCTTGCAACTGCACAACTTGTCTGAACGAGATGGTTAAAGAACTGCATATAGATGAATTAAAAGGTTTTCTCTGTGGAACATGGACAAAAAACTGGGTTCTGCGAAAAATTCATTGTCCTTGGAAACAGAACACTTCATTTTGTGTACTGTGCATCTGAATAGGTACCAAAATCACAGAAAGGCACAAGTAATGGAGACAGAAGGACCTGCAGGGCGTAGGGACAACTGCTGGAGGTAAACCTGAGGCACCACCATGCAGCTGTAGGGCCCCGTGCAGAATCCACTTGGCTGCAGCAGGGCAGCATATGAGCTGAGCACCGGGCTGCAGATTTCTCTGGAGCCGACCTTTTCTTTCTGCCAGTGACACAAAGAGACTTCTGTTCAGAACACACACAAAGCTGGGGACCAAAGCTGAAGTGAGCTGTACTCTCAGCCTGCTGGTGATAGATCCACACCATTCTGCCAAATAGGTTTGTGCATGCACAAACCCTGATTTGAACTTGGAAATGCTGAAGCATCACTTCAAAGTTTAGGACTATAATTTTAAAAGCCTAGTTGAGAATTCTATCAGAATATGCAAATTACATGCATAAACTGAGTTTCTATGCAAAAGTGACACATGCTCCAACAGCCTACTACTGACATGCTTTCTGTGCTGAATTCTCTCTTGAACTTGGCAAAATTAGAGCTCCCAACAACAAATTCCTAACTCCCATTCTCCTATATGTATGATATTTGCACAGATTATCATACAAAAAAATTAATATTTCCATAAACTGGAAAGCTTATACTAAGGTCATGAAATGGGTGTTTACAGCCTTATTACTGTTTAGTCCTTTATGTAAGTGGAGCATGACAAAAAAAAAATCATATGGTATGACATTATCCCACTCTCAAAGTGTGAAAAGTGAACAACATGGTTACAGTTTTCTCCATGGAAGGTTTTAAGGGATTCCATAAGGAGGACAGAGGAGGACGATGAAACACAGATCTGAAAGCACAGCACATCCTGCTGTCTCTCTGCATGAAGATTAGTGGCCTACCATGCCCCAGTGGAATTGCTCTGCAGTTTTACGCTGCAATAGGAGGAAGAGAGCAAAGAGAATTAGGAAAGAAAGTGCCATTTGAATTTGTATTGTAGTAAACACTATACCTCAAAAAGTTCCTGAATTCCAGCTATAATTCTGCTTTGGATGATGATCATAAGAACAAATAGTTCATTCTGGTTTCTCATGGATTTAAGACTCCTCTAGGCAGACTCTTAGAGGAATGAGATGCTCCCTGTGGGTAGTGAGGGGGTGTTTCCAGCTCTGGTACTTATATTCTCTGTGAGATTCTTTCCTTTTTTCCACAACACCCCACCCCCATTTTCTCTCCTCCTTTGCACTACTGCATACAAAAACACAAATTTTCTTCACTCTCCCTCCATGATACTGCATCATCTTGTTACTTCTGTGGAAAGATGGGGCCAAGAGGCCGTAAGTTTAACGTCATTCCATAGCACAAAGATAGGGGAAGATGGTAAATGTTTGGCAAATCACAAAGTGTTATCCTGCAAACTGAAGAAGGTACAAAGCAGAGCCATCTGGCAGTCTCTCTTTCCTCCCTCTGAATCGTTGTCACATTTCAAGATCAGACTGTGTTTTACATTAAAAATTGGGAATCCACAGGCCATGGGCTGGGAAACATTTATAGGGTAGGTGGAGTGGGGGAGCAGAAAGCTTGAATCCTCTTTTTTTTTTGTATTGATATACTTCTCATCTGCTGCTTTTATTCCACCAAGGAGAGGGAGAGTAGCAGCAGCCAGCTGGATAGATGGTAAGTCAGTATTTTTTTGGCCACTACCATGAGTGCTAGAGCAGTCAAGAAGCAGGACCAAAACCTGAAAGTGCCTGGGGGCCCTCGTTTCCTTCATTCACTCAGTCTGCTGCAGGAGACCCCTCCTCTGGGAAAAATGTGTCTTTTCAACCCAACTTGAAAGCTGCAGCTCTTTTGATATTTGACTCCATATTCCTGCATTTGAGCAAAAAGCTTCTGCAGAGAACAAGAGGAGTGTGAGTATAAATTCAGCTCTTGTGATGAAAAGAGAATTTTTCTCCACCTATGGTTGTGACTGTTTAGGCTCTGTTTGAACAGAGTTCATGGATAAGCATGGGTACCCATGACAACGCAGCACGCACAGGCCAGGACACACTGCGTGGGGATAGATGGGTTAGGACATCCACAACACAGAGGATCTTCCAAATGAGAGATGACAGTGAATCACTTCCATTTGTGATGTTAAAGAAAACCTTGCCATTTCATTCTACATACTTGATCTCCTCTAAGTAGCTTCCCATTTGTCCTATAAATAAATAATAGTTTTACCTGTGAGAACAGCATGCTCAAAGTAAGTGGAAAAGGCTTGTTCTCTTACCAAGCAGGAAAAATGTATTGGCTGCAGTAGTGACAACAAGGCAACATTTGTACAGCCCAGTGAACCCTGGGAAAGAAAATAAAATAGAAAAATGATTCATAGAGTAGGTCCAGATTTACTATGCTTGCTGTTCTGTTTGTTCGTTTCTGTTACAAGTCCAACATTTTTGAATTTTGGGGAATAAAATACTGGTTTTACTAGCAAAGCAGAACTGTAATCACAGCCCTGACCCAATTATTTCAAGCCACTTGACAATCATTTTCTTTTACAAGAGTGGACTTCATTCCAAACTACTGCTCTTTCACATTGCAAAGACTGCATGAAGATAGGATTATGCCCTTTTTTTCTTTTCCTATGCATGCAACAACCACAAGAACTGTGGTGATACATTCTTTAGTAGTTCCTTCTGAGGACAGAATACATAGAAGCATGTATGCAGTTGTATAAGTCACAGAGGATTTACTTTATGTCTTAGTTCCACATTTCTTCCATAGAAGAACTCCATTTTTTTCTCTTAAAAACAAGCCATAAATTCTTGATCTCAGTTTGATGCTTAAGTAGGAGTTACTCTTCTGTCATGCAACACAGAAAGACAGAAAGTGTCTTTTAAGTGCTACAGCAATATTGTCCCTTAAAATGGCACACAAAATGCCATATAATGCAGAATACACTTATGTCTCTTTTACTCATGCTAAGTTCTTTGAATAGTTCTACTGAGTATTACTATTTATTTGATCGGGGCAGTATTTACTGCGACACATCATGCTAATTTTTAAGTTACTGCCTCAGTCAAATTTATGATGTAAGTTGTTCTTGTTTAATCCATTCACTAAGGTTTTTCATTAAAGTAGAAGAGATTCTATAATGGATTCAATGTGTAATGCAAAGATTAGCTTTTAAAGTAGCCTTACTTCTGCCTAAGTCATCAAATATTACATGTACATGGTTCTAAATTCTGAGAAAGTCAAGTGAAAAAAGAAGCTGCCTCTAAGGAAGATAATAGCATGGGTACAGAGTATTAGAAAGAATTCTCCATTTTCTCCAAGTTTCCTTTCTATTTCTATATTCCAGTATTCCTCACCAAATCTGTATATATTCCCTTTCCGTACCATGCAGCCTCTTTGCCACCTCTGCTTCCTGAAATTCCTGGCATCTCCGGCTCTTCATCTCATGCCCCCCCCATGCTTGTCTGAGGCACCGGAGATAAGGGATGTCATCTTCCAGTATTTCTGCAGCACCACCACTGATAACTAGCCAAAACCTTCCACTCTTGTTCAACAAAGCTTCTACCAAAGCTAACAATTAAGGAGTCAATGAGTAATTTTGTCTTGTTTAGCCTTAAATGCTGTGTATATTAAAATGGAAAGGAAAGCAAGGAGATGCTGTCAGTTAGTATTCTAGAATTTGGCTACAAATCAAAGTCTTCTCCTCAAATTAGAGCAGACATGAACTCTTAAGAATAGGGCAGAACATACCAGCTGAACATACAAATGAGTTCTGAAAAGCTATTTCTATTAATAATTAGCCATCGATCCACCTGGACAAGATTTTTAAGTTGTCAGGAACATTTACAGACTATTAACTAAACCAAAGTGGATAACAAACAGGTAAAGGAACAGAGATCTTCAAGGGATCATCCACAGTAAATGGAAGTAGATGAGAAAATATTAACAGAAATTATTGTTCAGCAGTTTGCTATGAAGGATCTGCCAAGGGCACAAGGTGAACCCTTCAGGAGTAAAACCAACAGTGACATACATCTGTTTGGATGACTAGCAATACACATTCCAAGTGAGCAAAGTCATGAGGAATCTGAGCAGCTTAATAATTTGGCCTACATAATTTCAAGGTCCAGACAAGATGCACTGGTGAGCCAAGCTAAGACAAATTAGGTGTAGTGCTCTGACATACTGCCACAGAGGACCAAAAAATTGCTTGATTCATATTTGATGAATAACTGATGTGATTTCTTTGATTTATTTGGAATAAGGTGTAAAATGATTCACCTTCCTCCTTCCCATCTTTATTTTCAGCTTACAGAGCAGCATAAATGACTACTGAGTATACTCATTGAATATGTATTAGATCAATTTTAAAAATATATATATGTATATATACGTATATATATATATAATGTATAAACAATATTTTTACCTTTTTCATAGAATCATAGAATTGTTAGAGTTGGAAAGGACCATTAAAGGTCATCTAGTCCAACTCCTCTGCAACGAACATGGACACCTACATTTCTATCAGGTGCTCAGAGCCTGGTCCAGCCTGACCTTGGGTGTCTCCAGAGATGGGGCATCCACCACCTCTCTGGGCAACCTGCACCAGTTGTTCATCACCCTTAATTTTTTTTTCTTTATATCCAATCTAAATCTCCCCTGTTTTAGTTTGAAAATATTTCCCCTTGTCCTATCACAACAGAATCTGCACAAGAGACTGTCCCCCTCTTTTCTATAGCCTCTGAATACTGAAAAGCCACTATCAGGTCTCCCCAAAGCCTTCTCCAGGCTGAAGAGCCCCAGCTCTCTCAGCCTGTCCTCACAGGAAGATGTTCCATCCCTTGGATCATTTCTGTGGCCCTCCTCTGGACATGCTCCAACAGGTCCATGTCTCTCATGTACTGAGGACTCCACATCTGGATGCAGTACTCCAGGTGAGGTCTCACCAGCACAGAGCAGAGGCAGGATCACCTCCCCCAGCCTGCTGACCATGCTTTGTTTCATGCACTCAGGATACAGTTGGCTTTGTGTGCTGTGAGGGCACATGCTGGCTCACATCCAGCTTGCCAACCACCAGCTCTATAAAGTCCTTTTTGGCAGGGCTGTTCTCCGTTCTTACGTCCCGCAGCTTGTACTGTTGGCAGGGGTTGCCATGACCCAGGTGCAATACCTTGCACTTGCCTTTGTTAAACCTCATGAGGTTCTCCTGGGCCCGCCGCATGAGTCTATCTAGGACTCTGGATGGCATCCCGTCCCTCGGGCATGTCAACTGCACCACACAGCTCAGAGTGGTTTTTGTTTTCTTGCTCAAGTCTTCTCTCTTCACTGAGAATTACAGAGGACCAGGAGCACAGGAATCAAAGCCTCAGGGACAGCTCATCCTTCTCCATTAGGAACAACAGCAGCAAGCACCTCATCCTTAGCAGCAAGGAGAGGACTTAAAACATCAGTGGCAACACTGACTCCATCCATCAGGACCACTGCTCTTCTACCTTAAGAATACCCAAATCACCCCACTACAGTCTTGGGAATAAGGGTATAATTCCATAATTCCAGAGCCTGAAATATTCCAGTGACTGAAATTCTAGGATGCTTAATGCTTTGTGTTTATTTTTAATGTTACTCTGTGTAAAATCAGAATCCATAAAATTCTTTCTGTAAAGACACATCAGTGAACGCTTTGCTGGTGAGATAAGACGTATGTTCACTTAATCCCCAACATTTTTGCTGTATTCTTCCTGCTGTTCTTGTTGCTCTCAGTTCCTTTGCTGTTGACTTAGTAAAGCCGAGCATCATGCTACTAGTTGCTTAGATATACATGGGGGAAAAAACAAACACCCTAAGAAACCCTAACTAACAAGACTACCAAAAGCACCGAGTGGCAGCAGCATTGTCCCTGCATGTGGGTGGCCTCAGAACACAGCAGACACAGCAAAGCAGCAGGAACCTGACTGATACCACAGAGCTGTGGATCAAACCCACTGCAAGTGTGAGGAAATGTAACTACATCCAAGTCAGTAGTAGTGTGTGCTTTTCCAAGTACAATTTTCTGCCAAAAGCACATAGCAGCAGCATGCAACTGCAGCCAAGGCCAGTCAGCCTTCCAGAGAGCCCTGCTGGCCCACAAGGAGGGATGTGCTGGGAAGCCCAAACCTGCCATTTTACTGCTTCTGTTCACCGTGTGGTAGGAAGTCTGCTCTGCTTATGAGAGGCTCAAAATAATGAATTCCTATGTAAGTCACATGCTTTCACATCACCTTTCCTCTGCAGGGAGCAAGGTGAGGATCAGCTCAGAAGCTGAAACTTCAGCAGCAGGTGAGGTCCCCAGGGATTCACCCCCAAAGCCCTAGTACAGCAGACACTACAAGCAGAAGCTTGCAGGATGCTGTGAACCGAACATCAGCACAAACCTTACCAAAGGCTGGTGCAAAACTGGTGAAGATTATGCTTTTTAAAGCCTTCAGTTCTCCATGGCAGAGATCACAGTGATGGTGGGTCAAATCCTGATGTGGATGGATCAAAGCTCAGACTGACTTGTTCTCGCACATAGACCCTACTTAAAACAAAGGAACCCAAGAAGGGCAACAAATGATAAAACATGCTCCAAAGGCCAAAATGTAACCCCCAGCTACTGCTGAGCCAGAGGCATAGATTAACTTGCCATGAAACACAGGGAGCAACAGCATAACCAGAATGAGCAATCCAACTTTTACATTTGACACTGCTTAATCATAGTGAAATATGTTCGGCCGTACACCGTATGTCCCCCAATCAGACATTCCTCACACTTTTACAGCAGCCTACTCATCTTTCTTCCTAAAACAAATAATCTCTCAGCCTCACTGTAAACCACCGGTGACACTTAGTATTCTGATCACTCTGTGCAAGTCCACCTGGTATACAGTGTCTTAAATCCAGGCACTGTTACGGCTATGCCTTTCCACTGGCTTCATGGAACAACACAATAGTGCCATTCAGTGAGAAGTAAATTTAAATTCCAATCCTCAACTGATGAGGTTTATATAGGTATTTTTTTTAGACTTTTATGCATCTTGAAACCACATCTGTCAAAACACGTTAACTAAACAATATGATACCTAAACGCTCTCTGCAATATCAAGAAGCTTTTTCTTCCTCCCATTTCAGTGGTTACAAACCTTTTTGATCTTAAGCAGTGACAAAGGATCATTGAAAAAGTCCCCACTGTCTGGTAATGTCTGGAAAACACTATTTATCCTAGACAGTTTATCAATGTGTCATTTAGCTCAAGAAGATTATAAAAAGGGATGAAACACAGCAGCACCACAGGGACTTGCAGAAATCCTGACAACACCCCCACTTGGCTCCTGGCTTGACTGCCCCCACATCCCTGAAGAAAAAGGATCCTGCCCACATTCCTACTCCTCTGCCTTACGGACGGAGCTGTGCAGAGCACCCTTTTGCCTGGAAGCAGTATGAGGTGTGATCCCTGGTGCAGAGGGATGAAGCAGCACACAGCACTGACAGCAAAAGGAATCAAGATCCTGGATCTGCTCCACAGAGTGCCAACATCACCAGGAGGTTTTGTTGGGAACCCCGAGTCCTTTGTGAACATTTTTGCTCTTCTGTAAACTGAAGTCATTGACAAGAGTGGAAGGATAGACACCAGCCAGCTCTAAGTGCTGTGCGGATGGAACGATAACAATGTCCTATAATCCTAGTGGCTCTCCTGACACGTAGCTTCTAAATTACCACTGTCCTGCTCTCCTGATCTGGGGTACTTCTCATGCCTCCCTGTTAGCCTCTCTAGCAAAGAGCAAAGTTTCGTATGACATAGCTCCTCGGTGTGATTGATAAAGCTAACTTGTTTTCTTTCTAGTGTATCTCGTGTAACCTATTTATCTTTTTATCACTGCATCTTATCTGCCCCTTATTTGCTGTAGTCATCTATCAGAGTTACAATGATATCTATTTCTCTGACATTACTGATTTGGATACCTCTGCAGGCAAAGCCTAGGTTTCATGATGGGCTGGCCGTTCTGCTGTCGGGCTGCACAGACCATGGAGCAGTGGCACTGCCAAGCAGCCCTCCCTCTGCAACATCCCACCTCTGCCTCAGTGTGCAGCACTCACCCACCTCAGATGACGCCTCTCCCATGTGCAGACCCTGCACAGCACCAGGCACAAGGCATCCACGCGATGCAGCCAAGCACTGACCCTCAGCTATTTTCCACATTTGCTGAGGGTTTGCTTTGACTCTTGGAGACTGACTCACACTCTCTACCTTAGCTTGTCTATTCTAAATGACTTATACTGGTATTTTGCTGCATGACAGAAGATTTACAAGGCTTAGATCATTCAGTATGTAGAGCCCTCGAGAGATGTGCTTAGTTTTATTACTCTATTGCCAGTGCTATTGCTGCAATAGTTGTGGTTATTTCCATTCAATAACCAAGCTATTCTACGTCAGTCACTGACAGCTTTTATGGGTGGTTTTGGATCTAATTTACTAGTTAACATCAGCTTTAAAGAGGTAATGAAAAACAAAATAGTGACAAAAATATTGATGTGCAATATTTAAACAAAGTAATAGGACAAATTCTTCTTTAGTGAATGCGTGCAGGTATATTTGTGTCCACACGCACAGACCTGGAGGTGAAGGGATGTTTCAGGGTGCATAGATTTATATATGGACATATATACATCTTAAGTATACATCTTACAAATACCTTCTATTTATTAAATCTTCCCTATGGATTCTCTTCAGCCATATAAATAAATGCCTCACTCCTTTTCCAATGGACACAACATTTTTAATACAAAAGTAGTGTTTCATACACTCGTAATATGTTAAAAATACTAGATTGAAAATGATCACCTTTCAAGGCATGTTAATGTTTCCATGCTGTTTCATTTTTAAAAATTGTAAATATGAATAAACTTGGCTTCAAATTCTGATTTATACATAAGCTCCTATGAGTTTTCTTCAGAACTAGCTGGGATTGACCTTTCTAACTGTCTTCACACAGGAGTCAGAACTTTATCTAATTACTAGGAGTCCAATTCTCATTTACCAGATCTATCAGGTGCAGAAAAGCCTTAAAATGGGTGAGTGACAAGTATGATAGGAGTAATAATGAAGAAAATGAGGTGGAGGGGTTACAAGTAAAGGAAGATACAACAGCAGTAGAGGGAGAAAAGTACAGAGTGAGAGTGGCAATGTTTTATTAGTTGTGAAGGGTTTATAAGTTTTTTTCCACTTAGGTACCAAGATGTAATAAAGTAGTAGTGAGAGCGAAGCAGAAGTCAAGACCTGGGGGTTGGATCATGGTCAAAAGAGCTGGAAAGTTCAGAGGAGGAAGAAAACTGTATTTCCTAAAGAGAGGAGATGACACTGTCCCCAGGGAGGAGTCGTGTCTGGCTGCAGCCAACCACACTCTGACCAGGATGCAGCTGCTGCAGGCAGAGCCTCCCCAAGGAGGCCATGCTTGGTGGACCAAGACCAGCCTCCCTCCTGTCCTTATGACAGTACCGAGTCACAGCCACCTGGTGCTGAGCCTGGGCTGTCCCATAAAGAGTTGATCCAAGGGATGATGGCACTCTTGGGATACAAAAGAACAGGCTCCTGTGGGAATCAGCTGTAACTCTGAGGGCGGCTCATGTTCTTCAGACTGAAATTCCCCAGCACCACCAGTACCCAGGAAGGCCAGGGACTGGGAACGTGGGAATGTATGGGCCCCATGGTGAGGGTGAGAGGGCTCCCACTCCAGGTCCGATGAAAGGAAGATTAATCAGGCTGAAATGGGGCAGAACTGGACCCCAACACTATTGTCAGACTCCAAAGACTGAAACTAGAAGGAGAATGTCAACAACCACAAGACTGTCTCCTTTAAATCCTCCACAAAGGTTTCCTCGTGCACCAGCTGAGCCCATGAAAATTGAGACACTGGAGAGATGAGGACAGCAAGGTAAACAGACGGGTCAGGCCTGGGCAAGGGGAAACAAAAGGCACTATTTTATCTGCAGCAGGGAAGCTTCAGGTACTGAGTGACCTGACCAAAGAATACAAAAGGCATTATGAAGTCTGCAGTAAGAAGGAAGAATAATTTTTTCTTTTCAAAATCAAATTCAAGCAGAAGCAGCCTTAGCAAAAGCCACTTCATATAAATTAACACAGTTCTTCCATACATCACAATGAGTGCTTGGGCCAGAGGACTTTCATTGTCCGCTATTTCCTCCCAGCTGCTTTTCTTTGGCTCCATTTTACACAGCCGTGTAAGGCAGAAATGCAATAGTGCAGCTATGCATGAAGACAAGGATTGTCTGTGATATTTACCAGTTGTCTTCTGTCTTCTAAATGGTAGAATGAGGGTCAGATGATCTAATTAGTCTACACTGACTCAGCATAGATTTAGAACAAGGGATAGAAGCGATTTCAAGACATACTTATTTTTTTGGCCACTGAGCAGCTCCAGGTGAGCAGGAGGGCCATCCATAGCAGACCTCTGGCTGACCACACCGCAGGTTGGGCCCTCTGCTCTGGCATGATGTGGCTCTATGAAGCTCCTGATCCTATCAGGGTAGACATTAACAAAGTGCAGAGTTGGTTGGGACAAAGTCAGTGAACAGAAATCATAAAACATGGTACAACTAAGAAACTGTGAGAGTAACTGAATAACACGGTGAAAACCAAGAGAAGCGTCATTCTGCAGCTCTGCAGATGTGAATGCTGATGATTGCAAGGCTTTCTTTTCAGCAATAATCTCCATCAAAAGGTCAACTCTGTATAGATAACTAACAATTAAGACCTCTGATGGAAGTATCTATCACCATCTACATTAAGGGAAGAAAAAAATTTTAAAACTCTCAAGGGTACTTCAGTAAGTTAGACCTTTCTAACTGCTCCAGCCAATTAGTTCTTGAGGTATAGAGCCTGTAGGTTATTAGGCTGAACCAGTCAGGGACATCATTAGGAGCCCCTGGGAAGGAGTTAACCTTCGAGAAGTCATGGAGGAGGCACAGGACAATCAGAGAATGACAGTGCCTGTGTTTAACACAGGGGAGGAAGGCAGAGCTAGGGAATTAAAGGGCAGCCAAGAATACTGGGATGAATAAACAAGTGATTTGTAAGCCCATGGAAGACAAGAAGGAGATGAACAGCACCACAGATGAATTTGTCACGTAACAATAATGTCAAAACAATGTAATTTAATTTTGCAACAAGGTAAAAGACCTTGTGGATAAGGGAGAAGGGCAGATGTCATACTTCACCTAGTGAGTCTCTGACACCATTTCACATGATGTTTTTATACGTGCTAGAGATACACAATGTAGACAAAACTGCTGTAGGTGGATGCACGACAGACAAGGTGACTAAAGCTGGGAGGAGTTATCGATTGTTTGCTGTCAAAATAGAAGGAAGCACAGAACAAAGGTATTCCTTGTGGATTTGTCCTGAGCCAGTTTTGTTGAATGCTGTATTAGTCCTCTGGAAGACAGAATACAGAGTATTCTCTGTACATTTGCAAATGACCCCCAAACAGAACAGACTGCATGTGCGTGTAAGGAGAGGATCAGAATTGCAAATGGTCCTGACAAGCTGGAGTCCTAGCACAAACAATAGGATGCACTTCAATTAGAGCATGCAAAAATAATCATCAGCACAAATACAGCATGGAGAAAAAACTGATCAGTTAGAAGTTCTTTAGAAAAGGATCTAACAATTATAGTAAATTACACTGAGTGTGAATCAAGAATACCACAATTCTGACAGAGGCAAACATGCATGCATGCATAAAGGGATAGTCTGCAAGTTGTGCAGAGCAACCGCTCCATTCTTCCCAAGGTTGACCAGGCTTCTGTTGGAAAAATGAAGTCAGTTTGGGGCACTGCCCCTCAGGAGAGACTTGGACAATTGATTGGAGCCTGAAGGAGAGCAGCAAGAAAGGTCAAGCTCCAGGAAATGGGCCTACAAGGATATTATGAATGAATATTTTTGTTTAGCCTCATGTGCTCTTGCCAAGACACAAGAAATCAAACGCTTCCTTTGTCTATGGTTGACAAAATAGGAAGCAGTATGTTTTAACGGCAGCAAAAGTGATTCATGTTAGATATCAGAAGAAAAATGTTCTAACTCTCGGAACAGTGAAATATTAAAGAAACACTGAAGGAGACATTGGAGTTGGGGGTCTTTAAGACCATCCCCTGTGCCCAGATGGACAGGGCTGGGAACTCCTCCAGAGGGGACATCGGCAGCACCCAGTGAGCTCCTCCACTGGGAGCCACAGAGAGAGAGATGGCTGAGCTGGTTAACAGACAGCGCGAAGATGATGATTATGATTTTTTTTTTTAAGAAAAAAGCCAAAAACTCACATATAATCTGAAACTAGTTTAACAGGTGCTCATGCAAGCACTTCACATGGCAAATAATCAATCATGTGATGAGAAAGGCACAGCCAAGATCAGCATACAACAATTAGGGAGTGCTAACTCCTGAGGAGTTCAGTTCAAAGTGTGCCAATCAATCAAGAAGAAAAATAATGAATAACATCCTACTTTAAGGATTAAAAAAAAAACATGATTTTGTATGTTTCAGGTGATTGCAATATTATCGGAGAGGTCATCATATTGAATACTGATAGACTGCCCCAGGCAAGGGCTTAAAGTGATCTCAGAGAAGTCTCTGTCTGCCCAGCAATATAATTTTATTTGTTCTTAATCAAATTTTAGGGTCATACAGGCTTGTGCAATTGCACTTAAAACGCTGCCTTCCTGGAGATCTATCAGTTCATGCTCACCTCTTACCATCCAGCTTTGCATCCTTAGGATTGCAGTTCAGCCCATAGCCTTTCTGCTAGACCAGCTGACCCCACAGCTTCTTGAAGTCCAGGCAGTGGCAGGGAGTCCTTCATCACCATCCCAAACCCCTCCAACTCCTGCAAACCATCAGCAAGGTGAAGCACTTAGAGAACCCTGTCTATTTAGTTAAAGCACACAGTTACAGTGACCCAGCTCCAGTGCCAGCAAAGTGCAGCCTCACACCCAGCACTGCCATTCCCAGTCAGGAACTGCACCAAACCACCTGGATCCACCTCAACACATCAAACTCATCTCTAGCAAATGAAATCTAATTCACAACCATGTTGTTTTTTTGCTACTTATAGCCATAATAGTAACATTCGCCCTCAAAAAAGTCCCACATCTTATTCCAAAAGCAATGCATAATACTGTAACATTAATGAATTAGTAGTAGGAGAAAACTACTCATTTGGAAGAAGGCTACTGGAGAAATACAAAGCTGCAGGAAACCGGCCTGATCTGTCTTCTGGCAGCTCCTGCTACTAGCTTTAAATTAACACTGCAAGTGTTATCAACTGATTTTCTATAGGAAATGGCAGAGTGAACCTGAGCATACCTGTAATTGCACGTTAGAGTTTCACGGACCTTGGGTTTCTGTCTAAGAACAAATTAGGTTTATTTTTAGTCCTTTTTTGGTCCCCAGCTGAATCCAAAGCTCCAGCCACAGCATTGCAATGTTAAACTCACAAAGGTCAAAAACAGAAGAAAATTATTGCAGCAGCCCTTCTGAAGTGAGACATGCATTTTACAGAACTCTCGGTAACATTTTGTTCTGCTTCTCCGTTCTTTGAAAATTCTCTGTGCAAAGAGAGGATTGTATTCTGTGAGTGCTGGTTAGGAAGAATTTCTCCAGCTTACACAATCAAGTTAATAATAAGTTTTTTAGTGTGATTTTTATGCCCGCATATAAATTTAATGGTGATAGGGAAAGGCTAATTGGGTTATTTGTGTTTTCCTTACGTTTTCAGTGCAGTACTGGCAACTTATTTGTGTGTGCATTTAGGTTGGCAGATGAGGATGCTTTAAGAAGTATCCTAAGAGCTAGGGAAATTTTAAAATTAATACATCTTCTATACTCTCAGTAATACAAGCTGAACAGGAGGAAACTTAAAAATAGGATAAAAGCTCATGGAAAACTGAGAACATTTGAAACTAAAATTAATGCCTTATCTAACATGCTTACTAGCACTGCCAAGAGCAATCTGGAAGTCAAAGTTAACAAAAACTCTCACCCCAAGTTATTCAAGTCTCATTCACTGTCAGAACCTCTAAAGTATATCAGATCTTCCAGTCAGCTCTAATTAGGAGCATTTTGGAGACTGAGCCAGAATTTAATTCCTCCTAGCCTTGGCAGCGCAGAAGCTGAACATTCTCTCAGCATTGCTGTGCATGACAAGCTTTGCTGTCACGCCTCTCAGCTTCATAGACCCAGTTCTCGGGGTCCTGCTGTCCATGGTGCTCTCCTAGAGGCTGTTATTCATTACAGAAATTCAGAGTTGCCTTCAGACTGGTTTTATGCCCACCAAGACACCTACCCAGTGTGAAACAAGCAGAAAATCAAGGGACACACAGATGGTTTCGGCAGTGTTTCCAACAGCAAGTAATTCAGTTCAATTGGAAAGGGACAGGAGATGAAAGCAGTGGGTGCTGAGACCTCTCACATCTCCAGCATGTGTTGATCATGGATTTCATCTGGATTAGATTTAGCTACAACAATTTTTTCCCCTGCTCTGGGGATCAAAGCAGTCTGAAAAGAAAAATTATTTAGTACACTTTAAAATAAACTTGTGGCCCACAGAGAAGTTCCGATCCCAGTGCCCTGTTAAGCACTAAACCAGAAACAATCAGGTGGCTCACCTCACCTCAAAGCACACCACTGCCCCTACACCAACCCACGTGATCAAGTCCTATCCTCCCCACTTCTCCATCTCAAATCCCTGCAAAATTCCTTAATACAGCTTGCATAAATATGTATGAACCAGGTTTTCCCTTTCGCATTCATTTTCATAATTCCTGGATGCAAATATTATGTGTGATGAAATGGCACCTATTTTCTAATGGAATTAGGTTCATTTTGCAAAGAAAGTTGTAGATATCTTGAAAATCAGATATAATGCAAATCTAAATCTCACTTATGAAACACTTAATTATGCACCACTGCTCTACATTACATAGGTCTAATTCACATTTGAAATGCATTCAGCTTCCAGCACAAACATTAGATTCAATTACCACATGAATTTTAAGAAACGGTAACGTTGCCAACCAGCAGAAATCTACCTGAGCTATTTCAGCCGGTTTTGATTAAAGCAACAGTGCACGTTCCCCCTTTCTTTGCCTTACAAACTTCATCAACTTTATAACTAAGAAGAAGTTGGCATCTAAAGTGGCAAAGAACTCAAAGTTTACATAGAAAACCACCTTGCCTTACATTCTCAAGACGTTAAGGAGTAAATTTCCAGTGCAATGAGTTACCCACCCATCTGCAATTATTGCATTACAAATCCCTGTGCACCAAGCAGAAAATCTGCCCCCAAGCAATTTTTTTATTATTATTTTTTTCCATCTTGCAAACTGCCAGAATACTAAACAGATTTTCAGAAAATTGCTCTCAGTGGTAAAAATTCACCATCTGATCTCCAAGCAGACTTATAAGCCTAAAACACGCAGGCCAGACACAGCATCCTAATTAGAACTGAATAGGGATTTTCTGGCAAAACATGTTTTGTCAGAAAACGTCAATTAATCAACTTCCCCTACCTTCCCAAGAAGGGTGAATTTCTCTCTTCAGTTGAAGCACTGGCTGAGCAGCATCCCTGCCGGCGTGGCATTTGCGGGCAGAGCAGAAAAGCCTGGGCTGGCTCCACCAGCATTAAGATGGCGGTGGCACTGGGAGGTGCCCAGTCTCTCCTTGCTGAGAGAGCTCCCAGCAGTGCTTCACTTTGCCATTTGTGCAATTTATGGAATAATCAACCATTTTGTGACCCCAGATGGCTCTCCCACATTCGGAGGAGCAGGAAATTCAAATATCTCTGACAAGAGATTGGGAGAAAGCAAACAGCAACGTACCTTGTGACTGCAGCATTCCCTGAGGTTTTGGGAAACCCAAATTCAAATCCCCCCTCAGAAGCTATTAGTCCAGATATCTCTCTGATATACACAAAATACCAACGAAAACTTGCTCAAGGTCTTAAAAAGTTTTGTGGGTGAGAAGGTTGCCTCATCTTCTGCCATAATTATAGATGCTCAGTATTCATATACCAGTACACTGCTCAGTCACAGTTCTCATAATAAACTGCAAACTCCATGAAATTATTGTAGGCTACCGTGAGCTTTGGCTAAGCACAGAGGGTAGCCTTGGGCCATGGCAAGTCATTTAAGGATAATAAATACTAAGGATCTGCCATTTATTCTGCAAAATGTGAGAAAAGTTATCTGCCAATCTCTCCTCTGTTTGCAGTATTATCAATAACTGAGTCTTAACTAGAGTTTGGCCAATAAATCACAAAGAGATGCTTGTGGTTGAAATTCATTAAAAGAGATATGTCTGGGTTTCTCCTTCTGGAGGAATGAGATTTTCTTCTGCAAACTGAGAGCTGATAAAAATTCCCTTTGTAAATAACAAGGTTGCTTGAAGTTTTTCCATCTAATTTTCTTTTATGAATGCCTTGGGGAATGTACGTGGGGGATGTTTGAGGGGTGAGGTACAGAACAAGAAATGGTGGAAATGTGTTTTCTTTTCTCTCCTCCTGAGGAGGTCCACCTTTGAATGGAAAAGCTGAAAACATTTTCATTTTCTCCAGTTCCGAATTGAAAACATTTATTTTTGCAGCTTCCTAAGGCTTCTATGAGAAATCAGAATTTTTCTTTCAAAAAACACTCATTTTACCAAACCAGGCCAGCGTGTCCCAGAGGAATGAATTGCAGGCCTGTTACTCACAGCTGCGCCTCTCATCCACGCTCAGCAAATTTTGTACATCAGAAAGAGAGAAAGATGTGAAGAACTATTGATCAGTGCTTCTTAAATGCATTGAAATTCTGAATTTAACAAAAGCACAGGCTTGACACTGGAAACTTTTGTACGCTCACAAGACAAGTGCGTTACAGGCATGGCTTGCAGAGGCTTCTTCACAATGCCCCAGGTTTAGCTATTTTTCCCCACACAAACATGCTACAGATTACAACCAGGGCCATCCAAACTGAGGATTTTTATTGTGCCCATAAGGAATTAGACTGCAGCCACTGCACTTGCATGCTGAAATCAAACAGGAATCACAGGCAGTCTGAGCAAGCCTGGATAAAGCCTTGCTGCTAACTTAGTCATATTCTTTTAATTCTCTCCAAATCTGTCCTCAAGGAAATCCCACAAGAGAAAACCTAAATAAATGAATCATAATTATAGATGCTGTTTAGGTAATTGGTAAATGATGCAGAGATAAGTGAGCACTGCTTATTTCTATGCATACACAAATGAAATCTGGACGCTGAACCGAAGAGATGCCTTATAATACTCTAAATTTAATACGGTTCAAAGACTGAAATCCCATCCTTCTCCTATGATTTGATCTCGTCATAGCCTACCAACACTTCCATCTGAGCATCCAAATACCAAGGGTCCCAAATGGGAATCGCAGATCAGTTATTTTCAAGAAAACATGAGAAGTGCATTTTTCACATTCAAAGTGAAAAAGAAAGGGCAAGATAATCCGTCAGACAGCTGACCCTTATCAGGATCATGGGCAGTCCCATTACTGCCATGACAACTAGCTGAGCTGCGAGCCAGATGCCTGGGAAAGGCCAGCCAAAAATCCATCAGTAAAACCTCATTTATCGTGGCTGAAGCACAAAGCAGAGCTATCACGCCGGCCGGCACACACTGGGCTGGGTGCACCTTCCCCAGGGGGCTGGAGCTGCGCGGTGCACGGGGACCTGCCTCTGCCTGGACACCACGACGCTTCTGTTCAAAACAAGCTCTATTAAAGCAGAAATAATCAGTGCATAGCACGGCAATTTGCAGAGCTTGGAGGTCAGTGTGCTATGAGTCACTCCGAGCCTTCTGCACAGTGAGAACCCACAACGTGGGATTTTAATGTTTTACCAAATGAAATTCAGAAGACAGATTATTTGGTGCAGTGAGGGAGCCTATAAATAGCAGCAAGGAGGTTTTTTGAGCACATCCTAACTGCCTTTGACTCTCTCCTCCAAGGAAGCAAAAGGCATCTGTACCTTTCTTTAAAACATCTTTTCCACGGACTTCAGTGCTGGTGGAGGCTTCAGATTGACAGCTCTGGAGATTTGTTCTGCTGTTTACCCACCAAACAGGCACAATACAGGCAGCACAAACTTCTCTGAGACTGCCCTACCCCTGTGCCTTTGGCACTTATTAAAAAATTTAACACCCTCAGATGTATTGTATGCACTGCAAAGGGAGCTGAGCCAAAGCACCACATCCCCAGCCAGCAGCTCTGCATCTCAGAGACTGGCTCTGCACCAGTGCCAAGCAGCTGCAGATCAACATCCCACGTGCCCTTACTGCCCTGCCACTCCCACATCATCTCATGGGGCCAGTGGCAGAGGTGTGGGGATGCTATTACCCCAGAGAATGTTTTGGAGCACTTCTTTCTTTGCATCAAAGACTGAGAGCGCTGCTAGCCCCTTGCCACGGAGAATGACCTACCACCACAGGTGGGGAAACATTCCTGCCCTACGGAAGGCAATAACATTTCCTTCCCGTACGCCCAGATGTGAAACATCAAGATGCAGAAGGGCCACATGGGATGTGGCCTCCTGGGGCCAGGCAACAGGTGCCAGGCAGCGTCCCTGCCTCTCGTCCCCAATGGCAACAGCCAGCTACCTTGTGGGATGCAGCTCAGGGCTGAGTGGGGCAGAATTGGGGAGGATGTGAAGCACAAAGGCCAAACAAATTTGAAAGTCTTCATTTTCAGCAAGAAACTCCTATCTTTCTTCTAAAGCTGGTGCCAGGCAATTTGCCTTAGGGACTTCGCACATAGCAAATTCTCAAATTCACCATTTCTTATTTCAGCAGAACACTCACAGTCACTACAAAAGAAAGACACCGATGTAAGAGCCAATGGAAAAGAGCAGGGGATTGAAGTCTGCTGTTTAAATATCTTCTGTACACTGTGTAAGCAGATATAAGCTCAGCTTCCTCAAATTGCTTTACTAACCACATTAACCTCAGGGACTCCCCTTTGTTTCCTGGGGTGAGTGAGTAATAATTCAGAGATAGAACAGTAATGGCTGAGCTCGCTTTCCAGTGAGCATCGTGCGAGATGACTGGTACAGCATGCCCTACATTTGAAGCTGTGGTTTTCAGAAATGATATATTATTAGCGCTGCATCTGAAATAACCCAGTAATTGCTTAATGTTTTATATTTACATGGGCTGTACATTATGTTTGCTCAGAGAGAGGGAAGGAGAGCTAAGCGGGAAAGGAGGCTGCAATAAACCTACAGTAAGCAATAAAGAGCTATGAATGGTAATCTGTCAATAGCGCCAGCTTCACTAAGGGCTTGATTCAGGAAAAGAGAAGCAACCTCAGTTGCCAACAGATCTAAGCCAACCCAAAATGGATGTTGTACCTGGCACGACTGAGTTCTTCCTGAAGGATGAGTTGTTAAATTTAAACATACATAAAATCCTATCTGAAAGACTGTATTTATTATTAATAAGAGGAAAGATGATATTTCAGATAAGACACTGCTGCAGCGAGCTCCATCTCTGCCATGGATTTCCTGCACTAGCTGGGGTACTTCCCTACCATCCCCATTCCTCACTTCTTTACCCTTGTGGTGCAGAAAATTCCTGTCCCTTCCACCCCCTATTGGCTGTGCTGCCTTTCCTATGAGCGTGTACATTTTTACTGAGTAAAAGCAGGCCCTCTAGTTCAGCAATAAAGTGTGCAATGACTGATAGTAACATTTTTTTGAGCATTTCTTCTTTCTTTCCATTTCCATAATTGCTTCCTACAATACCATACATCACAGTAAAATTCTGTCACAGCGGATTGGATTTATGCTGTGGGAGAAAGGGGCAAGGACCCATTTTATTTCATTTGTGTAGTAAATGAATAATTCTGCAGAGTTCACCATATTCCCTAAGAAACCGAGACCAAAACAGCGACTTGCTGGGTCTTCATTTTGATCACAAAGATGTTTGGTCTCTTCTGTTCTGAGTCACTGGGAAATGGAACAGAACAAAGCCATGTACGCCAGCCAGCAGGTGCTCATCTGTTTTTGAAAATAAAAACTTCTGAAGATGTTAATAGCAAAACTGTCTGTGCTGAGAAATGAACAACCCAACCGCATGAATGCCTAAGCAAGTATGTGCACATGTGTGTGCAGCACGGGGTGAATATAAACTCAGAGCAGCAGTGGATAACCAAAGGTTGCAATCTACTTGTTTTCCAGTTCCTCAGTCTTCAATTCATGCTGCAATGAATGCAAAATGAAACTGGTCTGAGATGCACAGACTGAAGAATGCCCCTGAAGTAAACAAAAACAGCTAAAAGCTGTGAGGCTGGAAGTACTTAATGAGTGTGCAATGTGGGAAAAACTCACCAGAGATTGTCTGCTGAGCGAAGCACCAGAGCTGGTGAGGGTAGGAGGGCAGGAGAGGCAGGGAGCGCTGCACAGCCTCCTGCCAGCCACACACTGCCGTATGGCGGCTGGTATTGCATGCAGAAACCACCAGGTATAAGGAGATGGGAAGACTGGGAACTATAAAAACCGTGAGAATATTATACAAGGATTACAATATTACACATTAAAAAAAAAAGAGAGAGAAATAAAGAAAGAAGAAAAAAGCAACCAATGCTAATTCCTTCAATTTACATACAGTTGCATCTCGCAAGCAAAACAGAAGATTCAGCCATTCCCAGCTCCTTGTGATTCCAAGAGAAAAGCCCTGAGAGTGCTCTTAAGGTCAGAAGGGGCAAGCAGAGACGTGAGCAGGAGAAGCAGCCAGGATAGAAGGAGGCGGCTGGAGCAGGAGGTAGCAAAGGGCACAGAACCTGCTCTTGAGTTAACATGCATGCTCAGGGTCCTGTTGGGCGAGCCAGGCTCGGCTCAGCCCATGCTGGAAGGGAAGCAGGTCGGTATCTTGCCTGCCAGGCCGGCGTTTGCCAAGATAGATGCAGGATCAGCATATTGCAGCCAAAAAGCCCAAATCTGATCCCTTGGCACCAGCTTGCCTAGTCAGGGAGTATCTCCAGGTACAAACTTGCATGCCAAATACATTTTAAAGCAAAATCACCTTGGTGCTGGTGTTTGTTGGGAACCTCCGCCAACGTGCAGCACAGCCCGGCAGCTCTGGAACTACACACTGCAGGAGCTGGGGAACCCTGTGGTAGTAGCACCGTGCCTGGGGCTGAGGGAGTTTTATCAAAATTACAGGAAGAAAGAACCAATTAGCAGTGAGTAGTAGGAGAAGATGAACTCTTAAAAAGGGAAGACCTTACTTTCATGTCTACAGCACATCAGTAACAAGCAGAGAGGAAAAGAAATGTAGGAAGTATGTAATCCTGATGAGAAATTATTTGAAAATTCATAGAACAGGACTGGGCATTTAGCTACAACCAGAATGGGATACGTGCTGGCTGCTGCATCCCAGAGGCCACACAAGGAGGCAGGGGCACAGACAAGCCCCTCGCTCCAGCACATGCTGGCTGAGGCAGCAGCTCTCTGTGGCATGTGCTGCTGACAGGAGCCCAGGGCTTAACCACCCAGTGCTTAAGAAATGGGAGAGAGATCACACCTCAAGAATCAACCAACGTCAGTCGGAGTCCTAGTATCACATATCCCTCTGGGGACCTGCAGAGACCTCACTGACACCGGTGGGAGATGGATGAGTTCTGAGTGGTATTCACCAGAGGCAAAGGAAGGAATATTAGCTCAAAATACCCACCACCAGGTCAGGCAATGGGAGTCCTGCATGCTGGACTGAAGTGGAAGCAAAGCAGAGCCTTGGCAGTGGACAGAAATGGCCATATTGGAAGGGTGACTCTGGCACATGCCTTCCTTGCTGCCTTCAGACCCCACTGTGGGTGTCTCAGTTGTGGTCTGTGCACTGACAACGCTGCAGTGACTGAAGAATTCATCTTAACAAAGAGAAAAAGCTTTTTTTTCTGACTGAAAAAAAAAACCCACCTCGCTCATAAAAGCTGTGCAAAGAGATACCATTCAAACAGCTCACAGGAAAATCTTGGTCAGCCCAACTCGCAGATCTGAATAGCCTGAAAAGTCTGAATATATTTAATTTATTATTTTCACCATGGAAACACTCAACAAAACTGACCTTTTCAGTATCAGTAAGACCGGATTTTCCTCTAGGTCCCCTGTCAGCCACCACAATAATAAGTGGAAGTGCTAAAAGCTGGTGTTATCAAACGTGAAGCAAGAGGAAAATGAGGAAAATGGTGCCTGGCTGTAGTGCTCTGGGCTGCCCAAGTGCCCTCAGCCCAACAGGAGACGCACATTCCCACTGCAGGCCTCTCAAATCCCACTTCCACCCGTGATGATGCCAATGCAAACCCACGGCATCTGTTACCATCAGTGAAGTTAATGCTGGGTTGCTGGGGCCCGCTTAGCACAGGGTATGGCTGTTTGCTGATGCACTGCAGCTACTTTTATCCAGGGCACTCAGTGTATGGTGTGCTCTTGGTGTCACCAACCCTCCGGGTGTCTTTATCCTTTCCACTTGGGCACTGCATCTATGTGAGCCTCTGGCAATGCAGCACAGGCAGGAGCTGCTGCTTCCCTGTGGCCAGGGGGCTGAGGCGTACAGGGAAATGGGTCTGGGTGGGGGACACAGAGGGGCTTGAAGACAGATTAGTGAATCATTTCAAGCCCTGAAGTTTCCTATGGTGTTTACCAAGGAATTTGGCATGTCTGTCCTTCAGAACACAACTAGTCTCAAGAGCAATAGCTCTAATACGCAGCCAGAAAAATAGCAAAGATGTTTGTTTAGATGCACGCTTTGTTAAGTATCTGTCGTTTGGCAGCAGTTGAACAAAGAAATTATTTCTCCCTTGTGCTTAACCTTCTTCACTGGCTTGGCAGCTCTCCTTTGCTCATGGAGGTATCCTCAAGCTTGACAAAATTCAAGCATTCACATCTAAGTCAATGCTCCCTGCACTGGTTGGGTTTGATCCATCCTGATCTACATTTCACATGTTGCTTTTCAGTAAAATACAGATACAGGTAGAGAAAATATAAACTCTGGAAGCTCTGAGCAATCCTGTGGCATGCAGACGGGTTGCACAGCCAGCAGCAGCAATGACCCCACTGCATGCAACCACAGGATCACAGAATCGTATAGGGGTGGGAAGGGACCTCTGGAAGTCATCAAGTCCAACCCCCCTGCTGAAGCAGGTTCCCTGCAGGAGGTTGCACAGGAAAACCAGGCAGGTTTTGAGTATCTCCAAAGAAGAATAATTCACAATTTCTCAGGGCAGACTGTTCCAGTGTGTTCCAGCAATGCTAGCCCCAGAGGCTGCTTTCTCTGGAGCTGTTCTCTTGCCAGCCCTGCTGGAGTCAGTTATTTCCTGCATCCAGCAGGCAACAGATGACTCAACACAAGCCACCACACATGAGCCTGGGAGCATCACCCTGGGCTGCAGCCGGCCCTGAGTGCCCCCAGCCCTGCATTTCCCCATCACAAGGCACGTGGAGCTGCATCATATCAGTGCTATGCTTTGCAAAGCCTTCTGTAAAACACCACATAGATTTGAATGCAGTATGGGATATGATACAGCAATTATCAAGTAATAGCAAAGACATTTCCACTTGAAATGTGCTTCAAAGCCACTTGCACACATGCTGCCTGCCTGTATGGTAAAAAGATGCAAAGCCAGGCGGAACCTTTTCTTGGCAGCTGTACAGTCAGTCCCTTTGGACTTTCCAAATACAACCCTGCAAGTTATTTGAGCTCACATCATTTCCTTTCCTCACTCGCTTTTTCGGCAGCAGCTCTGGCTCTCCCATTGCAACAGGGGAATGCTTGTGATGGCAGAGCCCCAGCTGAGCCTCATACCACACTGCTGGCTGCGGCAGGGACTGCAACAGCTGTCTGTGCCTAGTGCCCCTCACCCAGCTCTGCTCTGCCTGGCGTGGGGGCACAGGGCAGCGAGGCTGCTCTATGCCACATGCTGGGGGCTGTGTGGTGATGCGGCCGTGTTGGGGAGCCAGCAGCACCTTCAGCAGGGGATCTGTCAGGCTCTGTCAACACAGGGCAAATTACAGAGGCTGGGATTTTAATTATTTATAATTAAATTAAATCATTTAATATCACAGCCCCTAAGATTAAAGAACGCACTGAAAACCCACAGTGGAGCTGGCTGAAGAAAAAAGAAAAAAAAGGGAGCAAGAGAGAAACTAATGCTGAAGCAGGAAAAAGGATGCATCCGGTCACAGGCTCTGAGCTAGAACATTTCGTTTCAGACCTCTTATCTGTTGTTCCATTCACTTACTGAGCGTCAGACCTCAGCCGGCCGCCTCGCTCCTGTACCACAACACCCAGGCACCTCACCCGGCTGCTCCCAGCCCTCTGGGATGGCCGCGTGGCACTGGTCCCAGAGCCAGACAGAGAGACAGAGGGATTCTGCTTCTTCTGGGAGCTTTCTTTAGTGTTCTCTACTGTTTGTCTTCTTTTCTAAGCACACTTCTCAAGAACCATCCATGAACTTCTCTGAGTTTTTATACTTTTACTGCAGTTTTTCTAAGTCCCAGCAATCCCACAGGAATTAAAGTACGTGATCCTCACCTGCATCAGAGAGACATGGCTTTGTCAGCAGATGACAATTCCAGACCCCTGCTCCTTACCACGACCCCATCCCTCATGTCGCTCCAGGCAAACATCAGCTCTGCCTGCCCGTAATCCACTCCGTGGGTCAATTCACCGTGCAGCATGGCAGTGTGCGCAGAGACAGAGTGTGAGGGATTGCGTGAGGACAGGGCAACGTGACAAACGCGATGCCAACAGCCCCTAAATCCAAAGTCTCCTACTGCCATTCCACCTTTGGGAGGGGAAGGGACAACCCTCTGCAATGTGCCTAAAACAAGAGCCAGCAGCTGCAGGCTCCAGCCATTTGCTGACCCAGTGCCACTGTTACCCCGCATTGGGCATGGGGCTGGTTTGCTGGGATGCTTGCTGCAGCTGCCTTCCTGCGTTAGCTCGACTCCTTCATTAAGCATGCCAAGGAAAAGATGCTTAGTTTTATAAATTAGACTATTATCTCAGATTCACTTTCTCTCTTCACTTAATGAAAAGCAAATTTCTACATCATGTCAAATAAATAGCCCATAAATACAATATAGTCAGGTTCTTTTAACATATCTATCAGAAAACTGGCAGTTCTCATGGTCGGCCCAGCCTCGCGTTTCTATCCAGCACAGTGCTCAGTGACAGATCCACCAGCACCTCTGCATGCCGGTACAGCACAGCACATCTCCCTCTGTTACCAGCTGCGCCATGTTCAGACGCACTCCCCTTATTCCCTCTCCCTTTATTTCCAGGCTTTTGTTCTAGCTCCTTCCTTTGACCTGCCATAAGGCAATGCTCAATCACCATTTCTTGTTTTGGTTCCCAAAGACTGAAACTTATGGGAAGGATGAGATCTCCTGCCGTTCTCAAGCCACTTTGTGTTTTCCCTTCTTTTTTTTCCCTAATGCACACACTATTCCTTCATTCTTGCTCACTACTCCTAACTCTTACTATTTTTTCCACTTTTCTAGCTCTCATTTCTCTCCTCTCCCTCTTCCCTTCAACTCGTTACTTCTCCTGTCAGCCCTGCCCCATCCTACTGAAGCTCTCCAGCCAGATCTATTACGTGCTGCAGCGAGAGGAAGCGGTGCATCTGAATTCAAGCTGTACTATACAACAAAAGCAATACTATATATACTTGCAGAAAGAGCAATACATAACCTTAGTGTTCTCTCCTCCCTGTGCTAAATTCCCAAATCCAGAAGCCTCCTGTTCTCAGAACAATCTTAAATAAAACTAAGGAGAGAATTAAATGGAAAACAAACAGGGCAGTAGATGCCAGACCGTAGAGCTGTCAGCTGCTCTCACTCCAGCAGGGCACTGCCCACCTCCCATCGGGCTCCAGCTCTGCAAAGGAGTCTCTACTTGACTGCACATTCCCCATTCTTCCAAAGATGGCAATAACAAGAGTGGGGTTCTCTGCTCCTTGTTTGGAGCCATGTGTCACCCAAAACCAGACCACACCTTCCAGCACGCTTCGCTGATCAGCCCCTTGCTTTCACAGCACCCACAAATTGTGTGTCAATAAACAGCTGCTGCTCTGAGATTACCGACTTTGTGCCTTTTGCACCTAAAACAAGTGTATCCCGCCCTACCTTCCAGTTAGGGCGGACTCCCCATTGTCTCAGGGAATAGGGGCAGGGGCAGAGCACATCAGGGTGACATGCGTTCCCATCGTAATCAATACAATATTGTCTGTGTAATAAAAGGGCTTTAATTGAAAGCAATATCAGAAAAAAATCAGCAACACCAAGAGATCATTATCTCATCCCTGAAGATTATCAGAATAAAAATGTAGAAAGCCTTGGTTGGGAGGGTGAACATGAACTAACTTAAAGGAGATAATACTACAAGTTCATACGTTCTTTGTATTTTTTTTTCATTTTCTAGAGGATCATTTCTAAACTGGCTGTCACCCCTGCATGAATTATTACATCAGGCTCAGTAGGCTGTAGATATAGACAGAGACTAAACACACATATACCACACTCATACACGCTGACACATAATTCTTCCTTGCACTGCTAAATGGATGCAGAGAAAGCAACAATAAAATGTGTCTCTCCCATTTAATCTGAAAATCAGAAGAGGAAAATCTTCTTCCCTGTGCAAGAATAAGAATATATATTTTCACTTATGTACGTTTATACTTGCATACACATAGATACACACATACACACACATATACTGTGGGAAGTAAAGAGGGAGAAAGAGACAGAAGAAAACAAAGATCTTCCTACTGCCACTACAATGCAGTAGCCCTGCTAACGTGAAAAGATTCAATTGTTGTGTACAAGCAGATCTCCAAAGAAGTGCTCTGACAGCATCTATTGCTTTCTATTTAGATGTACTCGCAGAATACTGAGCTACAGATTTAAAATATGCAGAATCAGTGCAGGAAATTATGGGGAAAAGCAGAAATAGGTTCCTCCTGAAGACTCAATTGAATTACTCTGAAAAGATTAATTAAAATTGAATTCTCTTTTGACACAAAGTCTCCTGTTTGCTAGTTCTTGGTATTACTATTACCTAGCTTCCATTAGGAGACATTATACTCCTTAATGAAATAAACCTCAAGGACCCAGTGGGATCAAACAAAGTTTACAGTATTCTGACAGCAGCAGCGGGAGAGGTTGCAATGCGAGCTGGCACACTTAATGAAGAAGGGTTGACATATCATCACTGAATTCCTATCAGTGATCTGTATCATTGCTTTTTTAAGGTGCAAAAGGTCAAATAATTGGGTGATGTGCTGATTAAGAAACAGCTTGACTCACAAAATGACAACCTAGGCTAAGATCTTCATTTAGTCTCTCCAAAAAAAATAGTGGGAAGGATTAAGAGCAGGAGGAGGGGAGCTCCCCCAGTCCTCGAGTACAGCTTCATAACTAAAGATGAATTATTAAAAAAGGAAAGGTCATTTGCATCTCTACTACATGACTGTATTTTCACCATCAGCATTTGGGGAAGCCATGCAGGGGATCACCTTTATTAGGGATCAGTGCAAATGAATTAGATAAAAGACTGAAAGCATTCACATTGCAGTCAGTACTTCTAGTCTGCCATGCTATAAAATATTGCTTCGTGCTTCATCGTATCACACTTGCAGACTAATGAGACATTTGGCATACTAAGAAACCATTCAAAATGAACGTGAGGGCAGGATGTGGCCCTGGATGATATAAAGGAAGATTTCCATGCTGAGCGGACTTAACACTGGCACATTAAAAGAGTCGCTGGCCACTTTCACTGTGTAAGGAAAATCAGTTTCAGAGAGGCAGAGAAAACATTATTTGCATCTCTTCTTTCCAAATATTCTCTTCTGGCACTTACAAAGACAAAACAAAATCCCCAGTGCCATAAGCCTTGGCCCCAGAAGCTGGCACTCGCAGCAGAAGGATATGTGTTTGTGCATTGTTGGTTTGGGTCACCATAACAGGGCCCACAAAACAGGTATTTCCTACCTCCTAAATCTGTGCTTCCAGCTACACAGCCAGCAGCCTCATAATGGAAAGTTAAAATGCAAACACAAGTTGCTATTTTAGTACAATCATACTAACACGGCAGCCTGTGCTCTCTCTTCTTTTATTTCCAGAATGGACATAATGCTGGAATCAAAATATACAGCTATTCTTTTCTCGATGTAGTTCTCTAGGTGTCCTGACAATTAAGTCTTGCTCGCAAAAGTAATTCTTACTCACCTTATTCCTACAATAAGAGTTGACAGTGTTCAGACTAAAGGATGCCAGAATCTGTCTCTCCCTGGATAGTAAAAATACAAACAGAAATCAAACCCAAGCAGACTAATAAAGGATTATAAGAAATGACAATGCTTTGTGAATTTGAAAGGTTACATTGCTCAGCTGAAAAAAAAACCTGAAATCTTGATTCAGCACTGAGTTTTTGCCTCCCCGTTTTACAACGTTTAAAGGCATTCTTCCCTTTCTCACATGGGCAGTTGTTCACAAAGGAGTTCATTGCTATCATCTTGCTCTGCCAGTCCAGATGGCCAGAAGTGATGAAAATCCAAAGATATTCCAACCTTGGAGATGCTCTTGTGATGCAAAATTCAGGAAAGATCATAATCCAGATTCTGGAGGCATCCCTGTTTTAGCTCTAAAGAAAGCCGGTGCACCTAGGCAGCAGCTGATTTTTAAAGGACAACAGCAGACTTCCCCCAGTTGACGAGACATCTGCTGCAGTATTCCACAATCCCCAATTCACAAAGGAAATAAGAGCTAGTTTGAGTCACATATGTCAATAGTGAGGATTTTTGCCTTCTCATCCTTCAGATTCTATTGCCTATAACAAGACAAGATGACGATGCGATGACGATGCCTGTTAAGAAATGAAAACTGAGAAGAAACAGGGAGAAACACAGAGGTGTAAGACAGTTTACTTTTTTTTCCCCTATAATTGATCTGCTAGCTTTGGAGAAGTTGGCCAAAGTGAAATCATGGGTCTGTGCCACTCTCAGCATCTGAGAGTTAAGATGCCTACATAGCTCCTCTACCCAAACCACACCTGGCACTGCAAAATAAAAATTAAATCAATGAGGTTTGTAACACAAAAGCCACCCTCTCACTTTTGCTGAGCACTGTTTGAAATAAAGATGGATCATAATGTGAGTCATTTATCTCTCCTCTCTGATGCATTCACACACACGCCTACCACTGCAGGGGGATTGAGAGAAGTGACCTGAATCTCAAGCACCCTTGGGTTTGCAAACAAAACCCAACCAATGAGGTTATGCAAAGCCAGACCTAAATCTATGGCTTCCCCTTTACCCCCTGTTTTTCTCCTTTCAGTAGTTCAGCCAGCGAAAGTACAGGAGAAACAAGTAACGGTATCATATAATGAAACTGTGTGTCATATAGCGGTTCCAGAGTAAAACATTCCCATTTCACAGGAGGGATATTCAAGCAGCAGACTAGGTGAAATCCCAGTTGACTGCAATACTTGTACTTATTTTAATTGTTTATTGAAAACAGCACGACAGATACGAAAGAATGGTAGAAGGAAGAAGAATATTGGCTTTGTTCACAGGCTCAGCCCCTCCTCCGCATGAACCACGCGCTAAATCAATTCTTCACATTATATATTAAAAAAAAAAAAAAAGTAGAACTGGTAATAGTAACATGAGAAGGAAAAGACAGCAGCAGCAAAGGAAAAGAGAAGAGGTGGAAGGGAGATCTGGTCAAAGGCAGTTTTGTTTCTGCAGTAGGTGGGTGGGATGGATGGCGCAGAGGCACGCTCCCCGGGGGAAAGGAACAGAAGGCAAGAAGGGCTGAAGAGAGAGAAGGTCCATGGTAAGGGAGCACGAGCCAGGCCTAACCTGAGGCTAGGAAGAGTGTTGCTTGTTACACTTTGTAGTTATTTTGCTTTGGTTGGTCCTCAGAATGGTTCTTCTTCAGGAGCAGGCTTACATGCCTGCACTGTGCTCCCTCTCTGCTGAGTCATACCACCAACTTACAACACACACAAAACCAAGAAGAACGAACGCAAGTGTCAGGAGATCTGCCCCTGTTCCTGGCAGCCTAAAAAGGAACTTGTTTATGTCACCTATGAAAGAGCTGTGACATTTCTTCAGTGCTGGAGTGATCCCACTAGGATCACTTTTGCTGGCCAGCATTAAGCATATTTTTCTCCAATTCATCTTTCCAGTATGATTCATTCTGCTCATCCACCTGGAAAAACATGCTCAGGGCCATCCCAACCGCTGCACAGCAAAGTCCATCACTATCCTGATAGATCAGGGTTCCATTTCTTGCCCAAACATGGACAATAAGGAGCTACGCACGAGGTGCGTACAAATTGTGTGCCCAAGTTTTACTATCTCTGGAAATGCCACAGCAAATCCATCCAGGACAGCCAAGTCATTCCTAAAGAGCCCCAAATGCTAGATCTGGATGGGATTTGAATACATCTATTGGAGACCCAAAATTAGAGCAGTGCATCGTTTCACTCACAACAAATTATGTCTTAGAGAGCGACATTACCCAACAGAACCAAGCCCTTCAGGTTCAGTCCTTCAAAGGGCCGTTGGCAATTACTCCATCTCAACCACCGTTCTTCCAGGATGGACGAAACAGGAACAGCAAAATGCTCCAAACCCCTGTGCCCTTATATGTTGTGGGGAGTATCTCAACACACACCGCTGTACGTCCTGCTGAAAGAATCCCTTCCAGCACCTACCCAGTGTAATGAGGACAAAAGCTACAGCTCCCGGTTACTCCAGGTTATCGATGGAGTTTCCAAAGAGTAGGTTTGAGAGCGATTTTTGGATTCTGAGTCTGGTAGGTCTGGCTGTTCTCACTTAGACTAAATCAAATGCTTCTCAGCCTTCCCTATCTAAACCATATTGCTCCTTCTGGGCCTTTTGGCTATATTTTATGAAATAACTGATGTCCTCTGTCTCTAGTGGACAATTTGTTGCTGCTACCACCAAAGGATGAACCATATGATCTAATACATCTCTTCCAACACTGTCTTTTGAGGTTTCTATAATTTTTCCAGATATTTTTATTTTGTTCCCAAAGAATGGTTTGTGTACCCACCAGTTTGTCCCACTGATATTCCTTGGTCTGATAAAGATACTGCCTCTCCATACAAACCTTGCCACTCCTACCTTCCAGATACTACCCATGCAGAAGCATTCCTCCAGGGGAATGGAGTGCATGGAATTATTTCATATTTTCTTATTTTTGGTTAACTCCCAGAAAATTCACTTTTATTCTTCTTTCTTCTATCCCTAGCACTACCTGCCATTGTGCTTTTCCCCTCTTCCATGACCCTAGCTGACACTGTCCCGTTCCCTAACCTGCCAAGCTCACCGTCACTGGCTGTCTGCAGTGTAAGTCATTTTTAGAAAATTATCTTTAGAGGAAAGCCCCGTTTCCACAGTCAGGCATGGCTACCCTAACGCAGCATCAGTAAAATAATATCAGATCCTGGGACTGGTCATAGAAGAAATTTAACTCTACTCCAAGTGCCTCCATAGTTCCAGGTAGTTATTTGAACCATAGTTTTATCAACCATCCTGTATGCACCTATTTCAGCTGGGCATCAAAATGAAAGGAGCTTGCAAATGAGCTTGCTTCCCCATGTAGTTCACGTATGGGGCTCAATTCCAGGTGCATTAGCATCTCGTTATGAGCTGCTTTTCAAGGGAAGGATCCAAAGGGAATGAAGGATTAGAGATCTGGGAGACAATCTGGCCTAGATTTGCCTTAGACTTTCCTATAAGGCTTTTAATTTGCTGCTTTGTTGCACTATTCTGGATGTACCACTCCGGGAGTTTTATTCACAGGGTCTACCTTTGGGTCTCTGCGGTATTTCAACAACACTGGGGGGAAGGGGAAGAAGGTGGAAGGAAAAAATGAACACTTAGGTTTTTCTGGCCTGAGAATTTGCCTGATCTCAGGAAATGTACCGTGTTGCAGATATAGAGAGAGATATATATATATACACACACATACACACATATACGCACACAGAGGCATATATACATATATATAATTTTTTTCCCCTGTAAACCTCAACTGCTTTTGCTGCTTCTATAGGAGGTTGATTTTGAAATATCCCTTCCAAAGCTGGGATGGATGTTTCCAGTGTTGGGGTTTATTAAGTTCCTATGGCAGCTATTTCCAAGGCTGCTTTGTGATGTATTTCTTTGCAAGAGACTTTAAGAATGGCAGAAAGGCTTTGCAGATAAGGATTTGAATTGCAACCTTTACACTAGAAGTGTAATAGGAACATCAGGGAATTAAATAAAATTATATTTTTCCTAGATGTCTGCTTAAAAAGGAAATTCAGGATTTTATGGATGCCCCAGAGACAAACTATTACATTACATTCCTCGCAGTTCTTATTTGAGTACTGTCTGTTTGAGCACCTCAAATAGCACAGAATCATTCATAAAGAATGGGCAAGAGAGACTGTGTCCCATCAATATTTCAAGCTTGGTTATCAAATCAAGAGAAATTCATGAGTTCTGTTCCAGCTCAACATTTGCCGGTTTGATACTATTGTTTGACAGTTTAGGGGGTTTTCCCTCTGCATTCTCATTGTCTTTAATATTTTATATAATATTCCAGTTGATGCTATTGTAATATTTATTAATTTTTTTTTTTTTACTTGGCTGCACTAACCAGTTTTCTCTTTTCTCTTTCAGCAGGGAGAAATTCACACTCATTTGCTATTTGTGGGGTGATGACATAGTGTGAAGAAGCAGTAATGATGACTGACTGATAGAAGACACCATATGTTCTCTTCATTTTTCTCTGTGCTATTTTCTGAGAGATGAATAAAGACTCAATATAAGATGAACTTTCCTATAATACATAATAAAAAAAAATTTACTTTTTTTTTCCAAATAATTGGCAGGATGGGGGAAATAATCCTTTTTCTAAAGCTTTCAGATAGTATTGCTATAAATATCAGGCTTCAAATCACCAAGATAATTCCCAGTCTTTTCCATCAGAAATATTTTACATGTGTCTAAGCATCAAAAACAACTTTACAATTAATTTCACCCTCCCCCAAATGTTTTCCAGCCTTCCATAGCAAACATTCTGAAAATACAAGTTGCATTTGCTTATGACTAAACAAAGCTAAACAATCCCTTCCAATTTTAAAAGAAATGAGATTATATATAGGATTCTAAGTGACAATTTGTAATGTGTGATAACCAGCAATCCTGATTATAAGCACAGTACTAGTATCACTAGATCACAACAACAATACTAGGTTATATGCAGGGATGTTTCTTTACACCCTGAGTGTATGAGTCTGTACAACTAATAATACAAAAGAGTCCCTTCAGTAAATATTGCATTTGCTTTAACATGTTGTAATCTCAAAATAATTAGAAATCTCATTTCATATAAATACCCAAATGAAAATCTTTTATGGCTATAGCGTATGCCTTTATCAAGTATATTCTTTTCTTATGTAAGTATTTTAAATTCTTTTTCCATTCTGTTCTCTTATTTCATTCTACCCTCTCAAAACCAAGGATTCTTGATTGTTGTTCTTCCTCCTAACCTTGTAATAGCCACTAACTAGCACCAGACTACAGCCAGAGCCATACGCGTATCTGCTCATGTTATTAAGCAGTCAGGAGCACAAACAAAGAGGTAAACAAAAGGGATTCACATTGCCTTCTGTTCCATTGGAGACAGACAGGGAAAAAAAATAAAAATCAATCCTCCCAAATACAAAAATCAACCCCAGAAATCATTGTTTTGAGATACCTTATTGTTCAAATTTCCAAGAACATTTTGCAAGTAATGGAGACAAAATTGAAGAAAAACATAATTGTGAGTCCTGCCTGGAGCGGGGCAGAGAGCTCGCTGTAACTGGACCTGGTGCCAGCACTCTTATTTGGGCTTTGTTTTCAAGGTCATTCATTTAAAGCATTTTTCATAACACAACCTGAATAAAGAACACAGAGCCACATTCTGCTCACCCTGCTTGCAAAAGCAGCCACCACGGATGTAGCAGGAAAGTTTCCTTATGCCACGCGAACAGGAGTTGGCCCTCGGAGGACGGTATTCTCCCCGGTCACCTGCCATAGCAACAGACATCGAGGAATGTTTTACATTTCTAGTATGTAACGCAATGCACTTTCCCCAGTTAGACCTATTTATTTTTGCTGCTAAAGCCTATGCACCCTGCGTCACAAAGAATATGACAGAAGGCGCTCAAGTAAAGCAATGATGGCAGTTTTCAAGTAAGGAATGTGTGTTATTCTTCCTTTGAACTCCAAGTGGCATGAATGCATCTCCCCCTGGAAAGCTGTATCACGTGCGCTTTTTTTTTTCCTGTGACAATAGAATTACATAAAGTCTGATCTCAAAACTCTCAGTCAAATATTCCATTCATCAGCAAAGAGCTGGCTTGCTTAAAGGCTACAGGATCGGATCCCCAATCAATACTTTAATAAATAACACCTACTTAGTCAGAACAATTGATTGCTAGGGAGCAGACTAAGTATAATGTATTTCTGCTAATCTAGTCAAAGGATAAATGTCATAGTTTATTTATAAGACACACCTGGAACTATTCAGAGGGTTGTAGATAGGATCCATCTCGACACGCATTTAACGCCGTATGTGCACAATGTCTTATTAAGGGTGGATGGCGGGTACGTCAACGTAACACGGCTGGCTTTGTTTGTCGGCAAGCCCTGCTGCCGCTCCCTCCGAGCTGCCAAAGCTCAGCTCCACGATTCCCTGGCAGAAAGGGCAGCTCCCGGGACCCGCCGCTCCCGAAGCCGACGAGTGGGTGCAGAGCACGGTGTACCTCCTTGATGCGTGGGCTCTGGGAGCACTCTTTCGTCTAACTCTGGTGTTTCTCGATTTCATCCAGTGGCCACTTCGTTACACCTAGCAATAGCCAGGCACGCCACAGAGGCCGTTCTTGGGGATTATGGCCATACCCTGGTTTTGCTTTTACTAGACTGTTTATTCTGCTGCACAGTGGTGCGGGAATAGCCTCTCAGTATTTTAGGGTGGAAAACAGCCAGCAGAGAGTGCAAGAGGCACCTTCTGTGCACTTACTCCACAGTTCACATCCCAGGCTCTAGACAAGGCACCTTGGTCCCCACCATGCCCTGGCTACGGCGCATCTGCTCCGATTTATTGTTCGAGAGCACCGTCACTTCAATTCTCTTCCAATTACTTCTACTGTTTCTCCCCTTGGGGTCTGTGTTCACAACCACCTTCCTTCGAGAGTACGCGTGGGCCCCCCGTCTTCCCAACTAGTCTCAAAACGCATATATTGTCATTACCGTTGGTAAATCGCAGACCGGGGGAGGACGTGCCCGGCAGGATGCTTGTACCCGCACCGAGGGTATGAAAGGAGCCTCCCTGCCCCGTTCCTCCCAGAAGACGCCCGGCAGCAGGGACGCAGAGGCTTTCCCCAGCGCCCCGCCTGGGACCTCTCCGCCCTCCCCCGCAACTTCCCACGCGGGGGTTGCGATATTTCGGTCACACACGCCCAGGCACAACCTCACCATGCGGCTTTCCCAGCAGGAGCTGTGTGCGCGCCTGTGCGTGCGTCTACACCCCCCCCCCAAAACACACCACGCAGCGGACGCCTGCCAAGTATCATCACAAATGCACACAGCAAATATGTTCTTCAAAACACACAACTCGTAAGAGGCAGCCCGCAACTGCAAGGGAAGGAGCTCGATGGAAGGGCTCAGTGCCTCGCCTCCGCTCTTCCCTTCCAGAGTGGGGAAAATGGGACAGCGGGGGAAGGAGAGCAGGCAGGAGGAGGTGGGGAGGGCTATGGACCAGGCTGGCATCTGGAGATCCATCACCATCCAGAATTAATGCACCAAAGTTCGTTAGTTATACTCTGAACAGTTTCCAGCAAACAGGGAGAGCTGTACCGGGTGCTGGCAGGTCAGGAACCCAGGCATGAGCTGGAAATGCTGCACCAAGGTGATGGAGGGAAGAACGGACAGAAGGCGCTCTTCCAGGCTGCTAATGAGTTGTATCCCATTCCACCACTCAAGGAGCGAGGCCTTGGGATGGGGCTGAGCACAGAGGCCCCGCACAGCCCCGTGGGGAACTCATCATAGGGCAGATGGGCACAGCAGCACCTGCACCCGCAGCAGTACCTCTGGCTCACAGCCCACGGCTCCAGCAGCCGCCATCCTCAGAGCACAGCTCCGGAGAGCAGCGATGAGCTCCGTGCTGGCCCCCGTGCTCCTCCCATACGGATCAATGCGCCCTTACCTCGGCTCCCATACCCCGGAGGGGATGCCACGGCTGGGGCGGGGGAGGAAGAACTGAGAGCAAACAACAGCAACAGGAACAGAGTTGAGCCATTTCAATTATTCATATGCCAGATGGATTCTTTTCCTGCCCTTT
>JANHGO010000075.1:14256333-14299953 GCA_024606505.1 Aquila spilogaster | reverse complement strand
TTTACTGATTATGGATTATCTGGAGAATTTAGCTTTTTAAACATTATTCAAATTTTTATGTTTATGTAAGCTAATAATACTGATGAGATTCAGTAACCACTCTTTGCCTTATGGTATTTGAAAAGTGTGTCCGCTGGGCTTATCTCAGCATCTTCCAGAAGCACTTTTGAAATACTAAAATAGAATTTTTCCGCCTGAAAAAAAAAGTATCGGTACCCAGTGTAATGCTCTTTGCTCACAATTAATGCCAAAAATCAATTTGCTAACATGCTTTTTATGTTTCTGCTGATCACAAACAGGATGGCACAGTAAAAGCTTTTATTGCCATCTGATTAGTCCACGGTGGTGCTGAGTAAATAGCTGGGGCTGGCAGGGCTGCTGAGCGCCTGCGCTGAGTGCGGTGGGTGTAGAAGAGAGCGTGGGGTGTTGAGCAGGATCAGGCCCGCAGGTTTTCTGATAGCTGGATGGAACTAATGAATGTGAACTGGGACATTCCTGAACCTCCTCCTGGCCTCTAAGGAAGGGTTAATTACAGGCAGGGATTCGCACAGACTTTCCCATTTATCCATCTGTTAATAGAAATGGTGCTGCTGATCTTATTTACATGATTGCATTTCGGATAGGGAGATGATTAACTCAGTGTGTGTGGAACTGGTAGGGAAAAAAAGAAGTGGACTACAGGAAGAGAAGGGTGGAAAGGAAAGTTGTGGTGAGAATGAGCAGAGTGAGGAGGGGAGGTTCCTTTTGCTCTCCTGTCATCATCTCCTAATGCTCTTTGCTCCATAACCCCATGTGCTTTAGCACTGAAGGACTGTTGGAAGTGCGAGGGTATCCTGGGCAGCTTGTGATCCCTCTGAACTTCATGGCAGGGCTCCATTTTGGCAAGAGCAAGTCAATAAGCTCTCCTGCACATCCGTTATGCTGCTCCTACTGATCTTACACTGAGGCAATTTATCACTGTATTTCAGTGATATAAATACTAAAATAGCATTTCACTGAGTTTGTAAAAGGGTGTAAATTATGGCTAGACGGATGGATGGATTGTCCACTTCTTCAAAGACCAATTAAGACATTAAGAGCATGGGGAAATATTGTTAGACATTAACCAATCAATGAGAAAATCAAAATTTAGAACCCAATTCTGTTATATGTTTCTCAAACACCTTCTGGATCTTGCCCAGAGCATGCGAAAAATGAAAGATTAATAGTATTTCTTGCAGGCAGGACCAGTCAGCTGCTTGTGTATTTTTATAGTATACTGGGTATATTTATAGCATTTAGTAATGCCAGCAACACTCAGTATAAAGAGTAACAGATGAATGCATTGTGAAACAAGGCACTAGCAAGGCAGGTGGGAAATGATTTCCAAAATATTGCAGTAACCAGGCAGGGAGAAATGCCTTAAGATGGTAAACATGAAATAACAGACGTAAGTGGCTTTAGCCAAAGTCAGGGTAGATCTTCAGGTTGGTTTCAGCCCATGCAAGACTGAGCCCAGCCCACACCTTACGCAGAAGAGAAAGCCAGGGCTCACCGCGTGCAGATCCCGGCAAAGATGGCTTCCACGCTGCTCTGTTCCCATGGAAAGACAGAAATGATGATGAAATCACAGTTGAGAGTGGAGAGGAGAAAGGAGGGGAATAAAATTGTATTGGCTCAACTGCAAGAAGCAAATCACAGATTTCCCTAATCAGACAGATGATGCCTAACTAGGGCACAAAGCAAATCACAAAGGAAGGTGGCAGATTTCACAAATTAGTCATGGCAAAAATGGTGAATTTCACAGCTTGAAGTGAATTCACATTACAGAATGAAACAGCACAAAATGATTAAGAGCTCTAACTGATAGAAGTAATGAGCGTTGTGAGCCTTAGTCATCACGTGGCAGCTGACTTTTCTCCCTGGCTTCAGGGGAGCAACACCTTCAGCCTCTTCCTGCTTCTGGTTGGGACTGGGATCAGGTGAGGACAACCCCAAAAAGAGTCCTTTGTACATCTTTTTGGGAGATTCTGGACCAGGGCACAAGCACAGCAGTCCCAGTAGCACAACAACGGCCATTCAGCAAGGAGAGGCTCTGCAGGCACCTCCTCCACTCCCAGTGCCACTTGAGCTTTTGGCACGTGCATGTCAAGAGCCCTGCCTTCACGCCATGACCTCACAGGTGAGCAGCACAGTGGGAGGGCAGCTGAGAGGGGCTGGAGCAAGAGGGACACTTGCAGCACAGTCATGTGCTTTCATGCACCTTTCAGATCTGGCAGGGCCGCTTTGGGGACTGCCTGGTGCTGGATGGCAGCTGTGCCACAGCACACATCCCTCTCAGCAGGCAGCTCTCAAACAGCCCATGTAGTGGTTTTCTTCCAAAACTGACCCAATTTCCCTTCCTTCAGTGGATGAAGACTAATGTCAGAAGCCTCACAGGTGCTGCTGCCTGACTTCTGTTAGCAAAACATTTCAATAGCTATTACAGCATGTTTTCAAGGAAAGCAGTGTTATTAAGTACTGAAAACTTCTGCTACCATTTGTATCCTTGCTTAGACCGAGATAAAAAATTACAGAGAAAAATGTCACCATTGTGTCTTAATTCTTTTGTTTCAACATATGCTCTTCTATCACAGTTATTGAAAATCCATAGAGCAAAATGCAAGCAAAGTGAGCAAATACTAACCAGAGAATGCCTCCTCCAGCACCATCAGTCTCTGCCAAAACCTTCCCCTTCCCAGCAGACCGCAGGCCAGCCCTGCTGAAGCGCCCAGAGCAGGGTGGCTCTCAGGCTGCCAGGAGGTTAACAAACCCCATCCCTGGCAGGCTGAGTTCAAACTGAAGCAGAGCCACAAACCCCTTGGAGAGAAGTGTGTGCCAGCTTTCCTGTGCTTATTGAGGGCATTCCAGCAAAGTCGGGTCTGCTGAGCACAGCTGTATTAGAGTCATGCAGGGAGAGGGGAAGCTGTTAAAGCTGCCAGGACCAAAGCCATGGAGGAATGTAACAGGGCAGTGCCAGTTCCTTCAAGTCCCACCCGGAAGTTATTATCCAGCCATAGGAGGCAGAGGAGCACCTGTATCCCAGAACATGGTATGTACATCAACCATGCAGCGGCTGGCCATACCTCAGGTGGGCAACGTGAGGTCGCAGCTCCACTGCTCCTCACCCAGAGAGAGGATTAGAACTGCACACAGAAGAAACAACCTGAGAGGAATTGATCACTATTGAACAAGGATGGGAAGACAAAGTTTGAAAAGAATTGGCATTTCTAAAGGAACGCCCTTGGACTCTGGGTAGGGAATTAGAAAGGACTTTAAAAAAAAAAGAAAAAATGTAGGGGAAGGGGAGAAGCCCTCTTCTCTGGAATTGATTTTTTTAAAAACTTGGCAGATTTAAGAAGCCTTTCAGTAACATTTTGCGGATCGATGCTAACTTGATGCATCGGAGCTCAGCACTGTGCCAATTCACTGTCGAACTGATATTAACTAGGCACTTTTCTGAGCATGTTTATAGCTCAAGGTCCATTAAATATGCAGTCCTGACAATTATTGCACCTCCCTTAAAATACTTAATTTGAGGTGTATATCACAGCACACACAAATGGCCTTTTGCTCTTCATCGGAGAGCAGCCTGGCTCCACAGAGGTGCCGTCCTTGCCCCGAGAGTGGGGCTGGAGGCTGTACGTGGTGCTGCCAGCAGTGCTGTGACAGCCACAGCCCTCAGCGGGGCCGACCTTCTGGCCCCAGCCACCCAGGAACCAACCTGGTGGAAGTCAGCTAGCTGCCATCAATGACACTCATTGAGAGAGTGTTAATTACTCACACTGGTAAAGGTTGCAGAATCAGTTACATAAACTTTCAGAGTGGTTTCTGAATTGAATGCCTGCAAGCTGACATTCACCTATAGGTGGGAGCTAAGTCAAAGCTGCTTTATTTTTCAACAATTCCAAGTTTGAGCCAAAGCTATAGAACATCCTGGTATTTAAATCTGGGTCCCTTTAAATTCCTTTAAAACCTGCTCATAAATAGTTTGAGAAATGTTGGCTTTTCTTTCTGTTCCAATGCACAAACGATCTCTTCCGAGTTCAGAGAATCAAAGCAGCAGTTAGCTAGCAATGCATGGATGTGGATCACTAACTTCAGGCAACCATGTTTGAACATTTGATTTAACACACTTTCATTTTTATATCCTGAAACGAGGATACTGCTTTACTTAAAGATCAATTAATTTTTCTGTTGCTTTTAAGTTCTTTAATGGGAGATGCTACATAATTATGTAATATACTTTTAAAGTTTTTTTGCATGACCTGCTTGATCTACTTAAAGCATATAAATCAGCGTAAGCTGAATTAGTAAAACAGTTTCAGAAATCTAAAGGCTGCACCAGAAGTTAGACTAGTACGTAAGAAGGAATTAAAACAATATTGCTCTTTCATTTGGCAAAGAGCAAACTAATTTTTGGTTCCTGATCCTTTGATCATCTCATTTCTGAGGAATCACAAAATGCATTTGTGAAGAGATCTATGAAATAGAGGAAGAAATTGTCCAAGTATCACTGTGGCCAGTAAAACGCATGAATCTGCAGGCACATAGAAGGAAGGATGCCATGAATCTCCTCTTCGTGTTGCAGTTCAAAATAGCAGTTATTTTCTTCATTTCAGTGGATGCTAAGGGCTCACAGACAAGAGTACTCACAGAACGCAGCCCTTGTTTCTCGTGGTAGAAATGTATTTGTCTGGTTTCTCATGTAGGAGAAATGATAGTCTTGTCCCAATCTGCTGTGACTGAAACCCACTCACTGGGAGTGACCCCGGTATTGGGATGTGGGTAGGTAACAGAGCACGACCAGATGCCATTTCACGTCTCCCGCAGAAGAACTTACTCCATCCAACATAGACTTGTTCTAGGGAAGTTTCATTCCCTTCCAACTCTACCACATTTTATAAAGACTTATATTCTTCCAGCTTTCCCCAAAAGCATCCTTCACCACACCTCTATCTAAAAAACTTCAGCTCTCCAACAAAAGCTGGTTTGTTACTTCTCTAGCTTTTCTTCACAAGAGCTATTCTGATCAGCCACATCACTGGCCTTCCCTGCTAACCAGAGCCTGCCTGTTAGCCAAGTCCCAGGACGGTGCTTGAAAGAACTGCTTATAACTCACGAGCAAAATGGTTCACCTCTACTTGTTAGTTACAGATGTGAGATCAACTGAGCAAACTGCTGCCCACCAGATGGTTGCTCTGTCCAGCCTATATCCAGCCCTCCCCCAGCTCTTGCATCTTCCCACAGCTTCCCACCACCCAGCTCAGTGCCAGCACAGCAGGGGCTGCCCCGACACTCAATACATCTGCTCTTCCTTCATGGAAGGAAAGGAGATTTCCTTTCAAGTTGTCCCTTTGCCCACACACTGTCAATAATCACACTGCACTTCTTAAACAGAGTCTCAGAGTTAATGGTGTGGCAGCTAGATGCAGAGATTTTATGTTTATGATATAGAAAATTTACATGGATCATTTCTTTTTTTTTTTGTTTCCAATGCCTTTGTTCTAAACTAACTTTCCTAACCTTAGAATAATTAATTCCTCCTTTCCTCGTGGAAATGATTTTTTTAATGCCTTGGAATAGTACATGCTATGTTGCTTTGTTTACGCTGCAACTTCTGGAGGACTCAGTGCATCCCCAGAGCATTAGATACTGCATGTAACATAACGGGAGCCAGTGACCGGAGCTGAGAGCTCACGGGAGGGTCTTCTAATCCTGCACCTTACACAGGGGATCTCCAGAGCTGATGGCAGTCTGGAAATCAGCTGCATTGTGTTGTGCCAGCTACAACACTATTAAGCTTTGTTGAGCATTTTTAATTCAGAATACCAGAATGAGCTCATTCACCCTTTGGTTTATACAGAGAAGCAGCTGAACTAAGATTAATATCAAGAGTTTATCTGAAGTCTCCTATAATATCGGCATGTTGCTAGCAGATTAATTTATCTGGTTTCCTTAAATATTTGATAGGACTCTATCATCATCCTCATCATCACTTCGGGCTGATTGGAAGACACCCCCCTTCCCCCTCCAGTGATCGCAATCTGTCTTGGAGTCATAGCAGAAAGTCAGTCGGTGATATTTCAATCCGTTCTTATAACAAATTCCATTCAAATTCTGTCTGAAAGGGAGTTAAGGTTTCATCCTGCTGCTCAGAGAATGATATGCTAAATGCAGCTTCCCGGGGGCTTGGCTGCAGCCCAGTGCTCTGTAATTTATAGCTCTCCTTCCCAATTCTGGCGGTGACCTTGGGACCTACCTAGGCACATGGCTGAAGTTCCCTGGCCGCCCGCGATCCGTCTTGGAGCACTCAGCCCTGTCCCCCACCTCGGCAGCCCTGCAGCAGGGAAGGGCACAGCGCGGGCAGCAGGTAACACCGCCGAGCGGGCGTCCGTCTCTGCTCATACCAGCGATTGCCGAGCCTTGGTCTTAAGTGACAGAGATTATTAGCTAACTTCTAAGCATGAAATGAGTTTACATAAGAGGCTTAAGTTATATTAGCCAAAGGCATTTTCCATGTAGATATCTAGAAGAGAGTGATAATTGTTGATCTCCAAACAGTTGCTGTGCCCTTTGTATTCACACGGGAAAAAATAGCTCGAAAGATTATTAACGTGAGATTTCAAAAAAAGTTCTAATGTTATTACTCTTCGTAGTTATAGTACGCTGTGTGTGCCTGAGATGCTTCACTGAGAAACACGTGTCCACAGCCAGAGGAGCTGATAACTCAGATTGTAACGTATGACATTTATAACAGAAAAATTGTGTAATTCAGAGAAGTTATTGCCCCTTGAAGATTACATTCATTATAGACTGTAACAGAGATACGTCTTTAGAATGACTGTAGTTTCTCTCATTTAAATAGCTATTCAGGAATACAGTTGTTCGAGCTTATGTATGTAACTGCAGATTGTTTTATCAAATTATTGAATGAAGGCAACTTTGGGGAAAGTCTAGCAGACCCCTGCTGCTTTCCTGTGCCGCTATTTGTCCAGATTTTTCAAGGAGATACCTTCCATAAGTAGTTGCACTTTTCTATCGATTCCTTACAATGGAGAATACTTTAAAAAAAGAAGTGACTTTTAAAATTATTTTAAATTATTTTAGATTTGTTAATTCACCAGTAATTATTACAGATTTTCTGCACAGCAGGCAGTACAGAATTAGCTTTAAAACCAAAGAAAACTCATCATGAGTTTTGGTCTTCCAAGTATTGCCTGATATTATCAGCAATTTGCATTACCAGAAATGGACCTCCTCTGTAATCCAGTCATTCTCTGACTTTACATAGATCCTTTCTGAAAGGTTTTTTCTATTACCTGTTGTGAAGCCATCAGATAATCATTACATTAAGTAGTTCTTTGAAAACAAGAAACCAGTGAAACCAAAAAACTCCCTTCGCAAGATGCTCATCACTGAGATATCCTTGGCAAAATGTTCATCAGCTGCCTGGAGCTGCCCTAACGCTGGTGAACCTCAACCGGAGAACATCAGCATAGGCTCATCAGGCTTTTCACTTTTATTAATAACAAATTTAAACTCTCAGAACTGTATGAGATTGATTCTCTGTTGCTGCTACAATACTGCTTCTGTACCAGATGCAGAGGCTCATACTTGCATGTGGGGTGTGCATGATGGATGCACGTGAGCGAGCACAGCAGAGGAAACAGCTGGTGCAGCGCAGAGCAGCCCTGCCCGGCATTGCACCCAGTGCCATACAGCACAGCCAGAGCAGGCTGTCAGACCGTGAGGTACTCTTGTCATCTCAATTGGCTCTTGTGCATGCGATTAAAGCCCCCACCTCCTTTTTATTCATTTTCCCAGGGATATGCCATCTCGCTGTTGCACAGTCCTCGCAGCAATGCTACACTGGGCACTCTCCCTACTCAGCTATTAAACTGCTCTGTTGCTTTCTTTTGCCAGGGCTTCTTTCCCCCCCTAATATCTCACCTAAACTTTTTCTTTCTTAGCTTCAGGCCATTGCTCCCTGGCCTACAATTTTTCTGAGACTGTGAATAATTCCCTCCCTTCGTTTCTATTGTTACCTTGAAGGTATTTATAGACTGTGATCATGTTCCCCCTGAGCCTTCTCTTTCACCAGACTCTGAATTTAGCTTTCTCAGCCTCTTCGCATGTTATGTTCTCCAATCCATGTATCATTGCCCTCCTTTGTTTTCATCTTCTTTTGAAGGCTGGTAACCAGCAATACACAGCATCATGGTTTTGCACAGCCATTACTTATAAGGATTCACACACAGTTCCTCGTTATCTGTATTATGTTACCGAGAAGCACTGTATTTTTTATATTGGTTTACTTTATGAAATATTGCTTTTCACCATATGTAATTTTGCAAATGAAAATATTCCACATAGCTCTCCATTCTGCTGCCAAGGTGTAAGCAGAAAGAAGCAAGGCTAACAAATGCATCTGACAGCAAAGTCTCCTAGGGTCAAGCCTCTGTTTGAAGCAAAAACCTTGCCTGAGTTAGGTGCAGCCTTCTGCACCGGTCAGCTGCTCGCCTGGGAGGAATGTTATCCTCAGGACTGTGCCTGTGCCCACTGGCTACACCTCTCTGTCCGCTCTGTCAGAAAGTAACATCAGCTACCTGGCCCAAGACACTCCGTTCCTCCATTTAATGTGGTTTCCTCAGCTTTATTGATGAAATGAGAAATTATATCCTATGGAAAATTCTGATTTTGGTTTCATTAAAGATCAAAAGCCTCAATTTTAAAACTTGCCATGGAATACAAAATTCTTGGGAAGGAAATGCAATTTTGGGAAAGGAGAAGTGTTCTGTCTTGATCATTTTGATCTCCCCTGGAATCTCTGACCTGGTGGCACTGCCGGACTGGCTCCCCTAACCCTGCAATCAGCTGGTCCTGCTTGGGCCACGCAGGAACAAGCCACTTCTGGCTCACCCAGCCCCAGGCTGTCCCCAGCCAACCCCACAGCTCAGCTGGCTGCTGGGGCCCACAAAGCAGAGAAGTCTCTTTTCACCTTACTGCCTCTTTTTTCCCAAAAAAAGTTTGTAACAAATCCACAAAGCAAAAAGCCTCAGGAAAAGGTTGTGTCTCATTGTGGCAAAGGAAACTGTGCCTGGGAGCAAGAGCTTTGTATGGGGAAAGAATTACAGCTCCCCCAGTGCAACGGGAGGGGAGAGATGAAGGGAGAAATCTGAACCTACATTTGTGAAGTTAGACTGTTATAAGATTTCTAAGAAAATCAAAGTACTGGAAGATAGAAAGAGTCTTCCACACCATAGCAAGTGTCCCTGCGTGCATTTGCCCAGATTAGATTCCTGCACATCTCCATTCACTCTGATGCCTCCGCAGAACCTGACAGTAATGATGTCCCTCGCAGGACAGAACGATCTATCATGCTAACCAGTGCTCTCCCGCTTCTCCCTTGTACTCTCCATCCCTCTGTATCAGCCCTCTATTTTTACTTAGCTCTGTTTTTGGAAACAGAGCTGACTTTTGGTCCTAGGCTTCTACTAGATTGCAAATAGTGTCTTAGTTCTGAAAGATTATGAAAAATACCTTGCCAGTAATACTGTGTTTTAAGCAATTCTTAGTTCTAAGTTTATTAAAGAGAAAAAGAACCCCCCAGTATCTAATTGCAATGGCTACAAGGGCTGCCACCACATAGGACATGACGAGCTTTCTAAAATTAGATCTTCTGTCATCAAGCTGTACAAACATTTATTGTTAGCAATATGACAATTCTACTACAACTTCACCTGCCTGATCTGACTTCATACAACAATATGAGACAGACTACAACCATCTGCAGGGCTCATTCGTGCCAGAATCAACCTAACTGAATAATTAATTTTTATGTTCAGTGAATGAATCAAAACTAGTGGGGGAAATAATTGCTTCAGGGGTGCCCCAAAGACAAGCAAGCGTTTCCCTGCAGCTAAATCTTCAAAATGAAGAGTAATTTCAGATAAAAAGATTTTTTTTAAGTAACAAATGTTACTTTTTTTTTTTTTAAGTTTAGAGTAATTTGTAAAATGGTTGGTTGGTTGCCAGCCTTGTTTTAAAAAAGTTGCATTGACCAACATTTTGTAACTAAAAGATGTCAGCAGGGGTAAGTGTGAATTACAAGGAGCTATAATCTGCCTCCCAGAGAACCTATGTTTTTAATAGAGACCAAAATGCACTCTGGAAATTTAGTGCTGCTTCTGCTTTCAGTTAATTATTAAATTCAAAATGTTTGAAATATGCATTGCAAGATGACATTATTTTAATTTTCCCAGCAGAGACATTGACAGCTCCTGGATGATGCTGCACTAAACTGTCCTCTTTAATGACATTTTCTTTTTAATAATCATTGAGCCACACAAAGTTGTTAGCTCTTAAACAGGAGCTCATCGCTCACAGTTCTTGTGAGACTTCTGTCAGGGGCTGTGCGTGGCACAGAGCATTTCCAGCCATGAAAGTTTGCTGTGCAAACTGCTTGCTGTGATACCTTGGAATTGATTTGGATCCTAATTTTCTGTGGCTGTTCTAAATACAACAGTGCACCAAAATGCCTCTGCTTTAGTCCCTGGGTGCTGACAGCATTCAGAGAGGGAAGGTAAATCCTGAGAGGAAACATCAGTGAAATAAACTTGTTCAGAAAACAGTGTTTCCTGTCTGTCCCTAAGAACAAGAACGTCTTATCTCCACCCTATTTGGCCATAAATATCACTGTTTTCTGAAGTTAGCATTTAAATGACCGGCCAGCCCGGGCCCTTTTTGTGCAAGGAACACCAAGTCCACGTCACCCTGCAGCCTTGTTTGTTCTTTTCACTGCCCTAGGTCTTGTTCTAGTCATCTTGAATATTGTGAAAACAAACACCTGCTGGAAATTAAATCGTAACCCGTGGTCTAAGAGTGTACATGAGGCCCTGCAAAACCACTGCTGACATTGCAAAGTGAAGTCTTGGAGTGGCCGGGGCTAAGGAGCAACCGTGTCCTCCAGCTGCTGCACAGAGCCTTGTGGAACAAAACCCTCTGCCTCTTTCTCTCCTGTCTGCCCTTCTGGGAGAAAAGGGATCAATACTGTAGCATGATTTCTTTCCTGAGTCCTACAGGGGAAAGGGTTAGGGAAATAAAGTCCTTTCCCAGAGAATTCCCTGGACTAGAGGAGAAGAGCTCCTCAGGATCCAGTGGAGACCACTGCAGTATTTATTTATTCCTTTCCCAGTTATTCCCAGCAGCTTTCAGAGATTACTGCTCCCTTAGGAAAGCACAGCTCAGAGATACACAGCACTGTTTCCTCCTGTTCCTTCCCTCAGAATCTCCCCTGGGAAGGAGAAAGGTTTACAATCCCTTCCCTTCATCTTGCAAGCCGAGCCCTGATCTCATTCTCTGCTGCTACACAAACAATAAACCAGGTTTTCCAGCATGGTTTGTCTTAGTAATATTCTATTTCTCTGTCAGACTTTAGGTCAGGTGGTAATTTTGGGTGAGGCACTATAGATAGAGACAACAAATGCAAGAAGCAATCTCAAAGCAAGGGATAAACCAGATGACCCAAGTGATTTTCTCTGTCACCACTGTCTATGTTTCTATTATGGAATAAAGCACTGGACAAGGAGAAGGATTCAGTGCTTTGACTGTAGTGACAGATACTACCAAAGAGCCCAACTTAGTTCATCTCTGCACAGCCCTGTAAGGGGCAGGCTGGTGTACCCAGCAAAATAGCGGTATTTATCTTCTGTGCACAGCAGATCTATAGAGCACAGTGTGTTCCCTTGAAGGATGTCAGGGCCTGCAAAGCTGCTTGGCTTGGCTGGCTGAGGTGTTGGATATCTGTGCAAACTCAGAGGGTAATTTTGTCTTTTGTTCCTTATCTTGAGTCTTTGTCAGACATTTCTGTCTAGAATGAAACCCTAACACCTGCGACCTGTCCATACGGCTCTGTAAGTGTTAAAATAAGGAGAGCTTTGGGAAAACGCATGGGTTGCAGGATTTCCCTTCAAACCCAAGGGCTGCCTCAAGCATGTTCACAGGCAGCTCTCTGCAGATCTCAGGAAAGGACGAGCTGAACTCCCGATGCCAGCAGAAAACTCCTTCTCTGAACAGCCTATTATTAAGATCCTATTCATTATATGGTAAAGGTCTTACAGGTCAATCTGTTGTTTTGCTTCTCAGACAAGAGTACAAGTCCAGCCCTCACCGACAGCAAGCTACCAGCCTTGTGCAGCTGCTTTTTCCAGGCAACTGAAGGAAAACAACTTCTGAGAAGGTTTAACAAAAGGGACTGAAGATAATTACATTTATAGTTTATAAATGTGAAGGTGACTCGTGGGTGTTTATACTGCTCAGACAGAAACATTGTTAAAGGGAACAAGATGTCACAATCCTACAGCATCCTATTTTTTTTCCTGTGAAGTAAAAGTCCATAGCACCAGAAGGCAAATAGTTTTCCTCTGCTGTTAGCCTCTCAATTCTATTAAGAAATTCTTGAATATTTCCCTGCCTTCTTTCTCTTTTTATTCCTCTTCTTTGTTTACTGTGTAGACAAATGCTTCACTTAAACCCCACTGCAGTCACGGAGTGTCTCTAGCAGACACTGGATCACACTGTCATCATGATTTAGGGTTTCACTGATTGTACTTTATTAATTTTGTATTCTCCAAACGGTTTTAACTCTCATACAATATGTTCATTGAATTGTTTAAAATGAGGGGGCTCTCAGTCTCCACTGCCATACTAAAAGGAAATAGAGAGCTTGCTGTTATTACCATGCAAGCTAGGCAGTCTGAACAGTGTCTTTTAGCCAGATGTAAATCCACAATTATAAATCACCATGGGAAGGGGAATGGCAATCACTGCATTTTGATTTATTGCCACAATACTTTTCATATAAATATACTGACCAGAATAGGGAAATGAGGTGTCTTTTCTATTTCTTTATGCAGCAAACATCTCTCCTTAAAGCACCATTTGTACTAGAAGTCAAAAGAGTATCTCAGTAAAACTACTCACAGAAGAGAGAAGAGATAGTGCCAGACTGATGCACAGTAGAGGAATAAAAAATCTGCTGCGTAGCATAACTATGTAGGGCTGTATAATTTCTCCAGATTAGGATGTACAGCATGTGTAGTTGTGTTCATATAAGGTATAAATAGTTCCCACTGCTTCAAAGGAGAGGACTGTCCTGGGAGCTACAGGCAATCCGAGTTTTAGTTCCTACTTTTCCATAGACTTCTGTGGTATTTGCTGCACGTCATTTAATTTCATTGTGCCTAAGTTTCTTCATCTGTAAAATAAATCTTTTGAATACAATTGAATCAGCTTCATACAGCAAATTACATCTGATGCTGAATCATGTCCTTTATCTCTCTGTCTGCTTATTTTTATTGTGAGCTCCTCAGGGCAAAGACTATCACTTGAAGTTTTATATATAATAAAAGTGTCTTGAGCACCACAGAACCCCATTCCCAGGAATTAGAAGCTTACTATAATAATGATGATAATAACAAAACAAATGTGGTCAGTCTCTCAAATTAAGATACAGTGTTCAAACCAAAGGAAATCTATACTTTATGACCTTTTCTCATGAATACATTGGTGCCCAAAAAAGATATCCTGTTTAGGTGCATCCCTGGGCAGGTATAAAACACTGCATATGCTTTAGCCTTTGGCCAACAGGAAGAAAGCAGCTTTCTTGCTGAAATAGAGCCATCTGGATATAAAATAACAAAGACTGCAGTCTAGGTAAAGGGTACTCAACAGCTCAATGACTTTACCAGGAGCTTTAATGTTTTTCAACAGGGTTTTGAGAACCATGAAAAGTTGTAGGAAAGTGATGGCTAGTCTGAACATGTCCAAGCTAGAGAAAAACTAGTTATATGGACGTGTGGTATTTCTGGATAGAGAGCCGAGAACACAAATCAGTCTGTCTGCCTGTTCCTAGAAGAGCCCAGGCCAGGGCTACCAGCCAGGATTTGCTGCATGCCCACAGACCATGGAAAGATTAAAATATATATATATATATATATATCTTTCTTTGAAGGCAGAAGCTGAAATTTTGCTCTTGCTGAAAATGTCATCTTCTGTCAGAGATGGAATAGAGATACGCCCTGCAAAGAAACGTGACAGTGGTCTGGTCTACTGAGCAGTTTCAGAGCATATGTGCTTTACTTCATCTGGTCAAAAACTGAAGAACAGCAAAAATTGAATACATATCTTTTAATGCCTGTATTTGACACCTCTGAGCATTAATTACAAATAAATACTGAGGGGACAGTAGGCTCATTAGGCTATAGAAACACTCTTGAGAACTGGGAGAGGAGGTCCTGAGTTGTTTTGCAATCTGTCCCTGCAGTTTACACATGAGCATTTTGCTCAGACAAAACTTAGTGCCTCCCACCTGATTTTGGTTGCAAAGTCCCAAGCACAGAGTTGGGCCCTAACGATGGGTTTATGATACGCTGCTTGATATTTTTCATACATATTAAACTCATTTTGTTGACAGAAGAGGTCTCTGGGGTCAGCAGGCTCATGATGCTCATTGCCCTTAATGGTATTAACACCTCATGTGGTAGTCATTCTGCATTTCTGCTTGCTGTGCCTGCATTTTAAAGAATGATTTTCTTCCAGAAAAACATTTCGGTTCTTGCAATCAGTGCTCATTTTTGTAAATTAAGGAATGACTTGTGCCAAATTGTTCTCCTCTTTTTCTCTCTTCCAGGATTATTTGCAATGTAGCTTATGCCACAGTCTGTATATCTATTGCGTGCTTTACAGGAAAATGAAATCATTACACACAACACAAATTACTAGACCTCTTTCATAATCACACGCCCTTAATTGGCATGTAAGCACTAAGATCACTGTAATACATGCAGTAAAACGTCTCTGACTCTTTTTTTTCCTCCCAGGTTTAAAGGTCAACAAGAATATTTTTCTTTAATTTGACAGGCACACAAGAAATAATGCAAGACTCATTTATGGTCAGGTAATGCACAAAGAAATCTATAAATCAAGCTAAGGGGAATATTAGATCATGCTCATATCTGAACCCATCTGGCTTAGTTCACGAAAGAATCAATATGAGGCAGAGAGCTCAGTATTACTAGTGATTTATGCTCTTGCATCAAAGGGGAAAAACATTTGCAATTTTTAAGTCGATTCATCTCCTCCTGAAACAATAGGATATGGAGAAGGAACTACAGATAGCTATTACAACATATGCATGGTAAGTAATTTGATGACAAGTTATAGTTGGAGGAGGGCGAGTTAGTTCCACTTAATGACTCAGCACTTTTTTGTGATTTGACTTTCCTCCCCCCCAGGGTACTATTAGCACAGAGCTGTTAAGAAACAAAATTAGCCAGATTTCCATGTCCTTCATTTTTACAAATTGATTGTGATATACAGTTCTCAGGCATGGTACTGTTAGAATATATAACGTATTGTAATATGCATTTTTGTCTACTTTCAAATACCATTCTCATCAATGAGCCTCGCACCTCAAAACGTGATCATGGCCCAATAGTAATCCTACCCCATACCACATTAGACACATAAGCTTTTGATCATTCTGTGATCATCCAGGATTTATGTGAGAGCTTCCTATGTATATAGCACATCACTCAACTAAATAAAATCTCCAGTTGGCCTCAAGTTCAGCCTCCCCATGAGGCAAGATGAAAAGCAGTGGGCTGCATTGCAGTTTGCTGTGTAATGCACAGGGGTGGGAGGCAGAGGGGGAGCAAGAGATTTCACAAAGCAATTAGAGTATGAAAAACAGATATTGCGGTGATGAGTGCCATTAAAGTGTTAGGAGAACTGGGGCAAGTAAAACATCCATTTCAGCTACAGCGATTTGTTTCACACACAGTGCTAATATCCCACATACAAATACCTAATACAGCTTAATTTAAATCTAGAAAGGCATTTGGACTAAAGGGAGAGCTTGACATTTTTTTTTTCCATCTAACACGCACAGGTAGAATCAATAATTTCCCCAGTATATGTTAATAAATTATTACATCAGACATTATTGATCCAGCCAAAGAGGAAGGAAGTCAAAATAATGAAAATCAGATGGCTGTGATTAGAAATGCTTGGGATTTTCATTTGGAAACAGCTGATAACTAAAATGGTCTATGGGCTTTACACTTATGGATCTAATAAATAGAATAAGCCTTGCTGATCGAAAACAAGGTTACTTGTATAGTTATTTCAGAAGATTGCGCTACTGAAAGCCAGACTGTGTGCCATTTGTAGGTATGGGAGTTATGCTGTAGTTCACCACTCTGAAAGCATCAATTTTAAACATCTGATCCTTTCAGCCATAATTTTCTACTGTATTTTGCAGCTGAGAACCCTTAGACTTCATTCTAGTAGCAGGCTTAGCACTCTGAAGTATTTATTTAAAAGGCTTTCACATGTTTATGTCATTATTAATAATGAATACATTCATTAATTTACACTTGCTTTACAAACACTGGGCAGGATCCAAGAGCTTCCTCTGTGAGGACTGACATGCTGGGTCTATGCTATTGATTATTCCTTGTGTATATTGTTTTAGCAGATAATAATACATGAGCGTTGCACCTATTAACCCCAAAGAATGCAAAACATTTCTGAACCAAAGAAGGCAGTGTGCCTGTTAGTAGAGATCACATCCATCACAGGAAGACAGGCACCTTTGAAGCATCGTACAGCAATGTTCTGGCAATGCAGAGCTCTCGGGAGCTGTGCAGGTAGGGAGCAGAGACTGCCATATCACTCGCTACATGTGATGGAGAGGAAAAAGAGAGCATGATTTACCTGAGTAGGACACGGTGAGGATACAAATCCACAGCTTTCTCTCCCTTTGTCATCACACTACTGGAGCTTCTTCTGTTGCAGGAATCCCACTTATCTCTTTGTTTCTGCCTTCACTGGCTTTACTGTCCAGGAGCTACCTCTTAACTTAGGGCTCAGCTTCCATTTTACTATCTTAGCCTTCTTTATGCTTTTGCTATTAATATTGTCCATCCTTAGCTGCCTCTTCTCCATAATACTCTTGCATCCTCTGGCCAGCAGCCCCCATTTGCCCTTCCTCCCTCTTCCGGGATGAGCTAGCCCTCTTACAGCACATCTCACTGGTACCAGCTACATCTCCTCCCTGGGCTGCTGTCTCCACCTTAGAACCTCAGAAATAAACAAGAGACAGTAGCTATAGAAAAGCTACACCACAGATAAGGAAGCAGCGCTATCCTTATTGCAAAGGCTTTGAATGTTCTTGACAATAGTGATAGATTCCAGCTGGGACTTCTAAGGACTGCATGGACCAGAATCTGCTTCACCTGTTCTCTCACGGACAGCATTTTTACCATCCTGGTACCCATAGGATCAGGCTGGGGCATTGCCTCTGGGAAGGGTAATTTAATGGAGTGCATAATGCAAGTGTTATTTCCATAGCCCTGAATTATGAAAGAGAAGCAGAGTTCTACCACATTGCTAAGAAACCATGGGGATTGACCATGTCTCATCAGTTTCAAAAATCCTTCTAAAATATGGTACTACAGAAAATGTGTATGTGCAGACATGGCTCATTGAAAGTCAAAAAAGTTATTATCCCTTTATTTTATTTCCATGCTTGGGATTTTTGCGAAGTTTCTCCTGAGCATGATAAACCAAATGTATTTTCCTTGACATCTTCAGGAATTCCTTGCTCTAGTTCTGGTGTAATGAACATCAACAGACTGCTGCACTGACGCTAGTAATGAGGCCTGGGATTGCAGGACATTGTGAAAAGTGAGAACATCCATTTGTACCTTTCATTTGCTGTGCATAGAAAGTGATCCTGAAAATGAATGTTGTATTTCTTCCCAATCATCCTTCACCATAGCTGATATCTAAAAAAATTTTTTTCCCCTGCCAGGTGTGCATGTGGCAGTCATAATGGCTGCACTGGAGTTATATTGCAAGGGTGACAAAAGTCATCTTCCAAATAGGTAGAAAATGATACAAGCTCCATAACACCTGACTGGATTTATCATACCTGCTCTGCATTATTTAGAGGTACAAGAGCATAGCATAACAAGTTTTATTGGCTGACTTGGTGTAGCAGCACTGCAGATTCTATACTGGATTGCAGTTATGAATCTCCTTTGGACAATATAATGCAACTGTTTCTTCTGGCTAAGACCTGTTATATTTGTTAGCTGCTCTGTAACAACACACTTGGACCATCACTATCACACTTTACAGAGACTTTTGTCTGACCAGGTTCTTTTTTCCAAAAACTGACCAAAATGAGCAGTGCTAGAAAGAGATGATTGGAGCTGGTGGGAAGGAGAGGAACACCTGCACTTTGGTCCTATACTTGCTGCAAAGTGGAGCGGACTCTTGAATTACAGCAGTGGGGAACGGCAAAGCTTTCTGGTCCTTTCTAGATAGCCTGAACTCTGCTGCCTGGCAGGGCTGTAAACTGCAAGGTGACAGAGGTGCTCAGAGCACCAGTGCTGAACTAAATTCAGCTCTGGACATTTGTATGCCACAGTAATTGAGGATTAGAGTAAGAAATACTGCATTTCAGGATTACCTGGAAATTCATGGCAGTTGTTTCAGATTTCAGAGGAGCAGCCATAGCCTAAGCAGAAACACAGTTGTCCTGGGCATGGTGAGGTGCCGAGTGCTGAGCACTCAGAATGAAACAGAGAGTAATTTGGTGTCCCTCCACTGAAATAAGATATCATTTCCCCAACAGGGAGACTGGTGTTTCTGGCATATGTCAGTGACAGTGCTTATGTATCTCTGTGAAAATGGCATATTATTTCCTAGTGCTGATATCTGTCTGGTCATAGAGGCTAAATTATTATTTCTTGTTCACACCTCTTTTTTTTCTCCCTGCAAAGGTTTACTTCTTTAATGCCTGTTATTTAGAAACTTTGTGTTATGTAAATAAAAGCTGTGACCTTTGCCTTTCTACGGGCTGGAATTAAGCTGATGTGAAGCAGTGCAGAGCAAACAGGGTTAGAGTACATTTTAAAATGCCATTTTCTCACTTGCAATTTATTCTTCCTAATTCTAGCGTTCCTCTGCAGAGATATTTATAAAGATAGGTGTTCCATGTAGTGTGTATCACAGGTTTATTTAGGACTGTTGTTGAAGATGTACACTGCTCAAAAGAGCAGTCGTAGTAGATAATTCCATTTGCAAGCTTCAACAAAATGTTCCAGGGAAAGTACTGTTATCACTGCGGAGAATTTTAATGATGGCAGAGTTTACAGACAACTTATTTGGCAAACAAGGCTGCAGCAACAGACACCTCAGCAAGTTCTTTTGCCAGTGGTGGTTTTCTGATTGTTGCTGCCTGTTAAACACACTTTGCATCTACCTCCCTGCATTTATCCTGCAGTGCTAACCTTGCTCTTCAAACAACACCTACTGGGAACTAATCTAAAAAAGTTGCTGAGCACCCCACAGATCTGGCTGGTGAACTTGCTCACTGCTTGTTTGGTTATAAAACTTCTTTTTTTGTTATACAAATAACACTTCTGACTTTGTCATTAAAAAAGCTAACTAAAATTAATAACTTCACTAGTAAAGCAATGTGATGCAACAGTGGGAGAAGCTGAGTTTGGATACTTTCTGTTTTCTGGGAGATGCTGCACTAATTCACATCTCACTAACCACTACTGTAATAAATGAACAGGGTGTCTTGATAACCTGTTATCATCTGTTGGAGGGAGTGAGGAAAAGAGGAGCCTGGAACTCCCTTATCTTACAGTCCTCGCTGAACAGATGCTCTCTGTGCACACTGAGACCCACACAGATACACCACAGGGGCAGCAGTGACATGCTGGCTAGATATAAGTAATAGAAGTGTTTTACTGAGCCCTGATTCCCTTGCTAACAGGCAAACTGCTTTCTGTGGCACAGCCTAGCAGCACCTCAGAACCTTCTCACTGCCCACCTCCCTGTCCCCAGCTGCCCACTGTACCACTGATGGAAGGGAAAAAAGACTAAATGGATGTGGTCTTCCCTTTGCAACAGTTCACTGGGGCTGGAGAAGGAGATTTGAGCTACCCCTTTTCCTACTGAGCTTTTTCAGCAAACTCACCAGGTTTTGGTGCTCCCAGTCTGACACCTCTTCATTAGCACTAGAAAACCTCACAAATATAAGCCTGTGTGTATCTCACTGGAAACCCTGAAAGATGCTACACTGCTCCCAAGTGATTTTTTCCTTTTTCTTGCATTGCTTTTATGCTGTCAACTAGAACAAAGGAATCTTCAGTTAATTATCTGTGTATTTGCTGAAACCACTAACCTACATCCTATCTAGTGCAAAACAATTGCTTAACTGAAGTTCTTGGCAGGTTTACACAACTTCAGCCTGTAAGCTTAACAAATTCTACTCCTGTTTTTAGATTTGCATATTCGACTTCCTCTTATATAAGAAATAAACATTTTACTTTTTTCATTATTCTTCAGTAACTAAGGGAAGGAAGGATGATTCAATAGCTGGAATACTAACCTGAGCTGTGGAAAATCCAAACTCAGACTCTTTCTGTCTCCCAATTTTCCACTTCTCTAGACAGGTTCTTCAGTTTTCTCTACCTCTGCTTCTTATTTGTAAAACGGGAACAACCTTGTTTTCACAGCTACAGGTTGCAGAAGACTCAGCTATTAAAATCACGAGGACTGTGCAGATGACTTAATAGATAAACTGTAGTGCAGGACTAGAACACAAAGGGGTTTACTCTGATTTAGTGCATTGAAAATACATTTATCTCCACAAATATGACTTTCTTTCAGAGCATTCTTTTTTGATGGACTAATTCTCAGCTGAATCAGTTTCCTAAGTTCACTTCTCAACCCAGCACAGACATTATGCCAAGGTAATGCAGCAGGCAGGATGAGACTGCTGAAGTATGAACTGCTTGGGTTGTACTAATGAGCCAGTCGTGGCCCGAGAGTTTCATGAATCATTTTTTTTTGCAGCATGTGACATCACTGGAACTCAATTAACATTTCCACCAGTTTTGCATGGAGCTGTGACCTTGCATACAATATCCAAACAGATCACGTGCCAAGTCACAGTCACCTCACTGACGGACACCAACTGAATGTCACCATCTATGCACCCACTGTGTTGTCCTTCCTCCTCATAGTAATTAAATGTGATTCTTCTCCTCCTGGGCAAAAATGAAGCATCTGCAAGATGCGGAGATTTTATCATGGATGTGGAGGGGAAGAGTTCAGATCTCCCTCTTCTTGCAGATAATTGCTTAGTTTAATGAGGAAGTTTTGCAGAATTTTTAACCATTGCTTCCGTGCCTCGTTTAATTATTTGCATATGGCATCAAGTTAAAAAGAGTGTGCACATACAGCAGTTCTTCTCCTTCCTGTACCAGACGTTAATGAAAGGAAGCACAAAGTTTTTCACTAATGATGATGGAAAATTAGTTTCAAAACCCCAGAGGCGTCTTGAAAGATACACCAATGACATATAAAGGTCCAAGGAGAGAAATTTAGCTCAAAATATTGCCTAGACCCTTTGGGGTTGTTTCACCAAGAGATTCTGTTCCCATTTAGTTCTGCAGCTATGGAGGAGGAGGGTAAAGAGTAAATACAGAAGGATCTATGAGACTGCAGTGAATGCAGCAAGGAAGTGAGGCTGATAAACACGGTGCAGAGGAGACAATGAATGCCAGCATGGCATATACAGTAAAGGTTACATGCCTGGAGACCGACAGCCAAAGACAGATTCATGGCTTTATTTTTTTCTTTTCTTTTCTTTAAGTCTCTAGCTAGTGAAAAGTTGAGTGTCTGGAGAGGAGCAGCCCTTTATGCATTAGTCATAACATTTTGAAGGGCAGCAGATCTACAGTTAGCAGCACAAGGTAGGAGAAAAGCAGTTGCTAATTCTGCAAGATGCAGTCACTAGTTACTCTAAGGCATTTCACCCAAGCAACAACCCGCCTGCTCAGAGAGGATCATGCTCTACTTACACTCTGTGCCACCATATGCTTCAGCATCTCATTTGCAGTATTGTGAATTTCTTCTCTGATGATTTCAGTTTTATAATGTTTTGTAGCATGAAGTGAAGATATACTGTTGATCATATAGGAATTACCATTTTAGTCTTGGTCAAGTAAATAATACAAGCCCCATTTAGAGGGCAGAGATCCGTTTGCCCAACTTCACCCTCTCCTGTAATTGAATTGAGAAGAGCTGTAGCAGAGAGGGTCAGGTAATGGTGCTGACGTGGCTCAGCCATTTCCCCACCTCAGACAGGTCTTCAGTTTGGGTTTCTCTGAACCCCTGAATAGATGAATAAGTCTATGACAATAAGGATGCTTTTCTTAGATACTTTTCAGAACAGTTCAGAAATAGCACACTTGCACTCAGCTTGAAAATTCCTCCAGCACACGGTCACTGTCCTCTGCTTACGGTTACTGTTTGTGTCTTCCCCCAGCTCCCCTGGGTTACCACTTTAATGTCTTTGACATTAAAACACTTGAACAGGAAGTTGTTCATTATACATTGGCAGAATAGAAAAAAAGGATGAAGCAAGAAGGAGAAAAAGATAAACGGAGGGAACAAAGAAATTTCCATGAATGGATTAAGCCAAAATAGCTTTTTTAATGTTTCAGTAGGTCTCTAAAACACAAATACATAGTATTCTTTAACCATCAGATGCACAGTTTACATCTGTTAGTGTCCAGGCTGGTAATAAGAGTTAGTGCTCTCAGTTCATTATGTCTTACTGATTTCTAATAATTTGCACACAATTATGATATTAGAGCAGCTACAGTATACATATGTAGTTAAGAATCTGCAGTGCTTTTTTCACACAGCATGTGCTGGAAGCATGTTTAAACCAGAGCTCAGGGTTTATAGGGGTATCAGATCCTCTCTGTGTTGCAGTGCAACATTTCATAAAACAGACATGAAAAGGGATGCAAAATGCATCTGTAACATAAAAGTAAATTATAAATAATAAAAAAATAATGGAGTTGGCTGGTTAGAAGCTGGGAAAATCCAGAATAAAGTCTAAAGTGGTGCACTTAACCCCTGTTACACCTGGGTATTTGGGAGATCTAATGCTGTGGTCCGCACAGCAAGTTAGTGTATGGTCTAAGCTGTAATTTTCACTGTGGTGAAGGTACATAAACTCCAGTCGTTGCTAGCCCTGAAGAGGGCTGCAGAGCTGAAATGTTGCTATCTGGAACCACAGGAGTTCCTCTAATGGCTTCTCTAGTTCGTTAGATTGAACTTTTACAGCAATGTGCAACACCCAGAGCAGCAAAGCTACAGTTCAGCTCTAACTACAGCTTACTGCTAGCGATCAGCCCACACACTGCTAATAGCAAGTGCAATAGAAATAATGTGCAGCCCGATTTGACTCAAAAAAATATTTTTTCCTCAAATCCCACAGTGTTCTTTTTTTTTTTATGGGAGTCACACCGTAAACCATGAGTTGCCATCTGATGAGGTAGCAGAGCATACAATAATAACTAACAGGTAGATGCAGGCTCTGGATATTTCCCTCTTACTAGGATGAGCAGAGGCACTGATCTGGAGAGAAATGTGCTCAGGAGCGAGACATTGCTTTCGCTGAACCTGAATAAGGATTTTGATAAGACCTTCGGGTGTCAGGAAACATCCCCTGGGTGACATAAAGCATTGAGAATGGAGAATATTAAAATTCCTTATCTAAAATCAAGACGATGAAAGGAATTTCTTGAGAAATACAGCAAAACCAGAATGTACAGCTAGTAGCAATACGTCCTTATAGTGCAGTAGTCCCCCTCACTTGATAGCTAGTAGGCTTCTTCCTGTTCAGTGAAAACACCCTGCAGGGGATCCTCTGTAGCCATTGCATTATACCTGTTCTCAGGACATGCAGAATTAGCTGTGAGCAGCAGTTGTTAAGACTGGAAGGTAACAGGCTCTGTTGTGTATCCAGAATCAATCCAGCTAAAGAGTATGTAGTGACTAGGCAGGAGCAGGACTAACCTAAGGAGAAATTGATGGGAACAATTCCCTTCCTTCTTAAAACCTGGACTTCGGTCTGCTGAGAGGCTCTGGGACTTGTGTTTACCACATAAAACTGATACAGATCCAGTTGTTTTTTAGTCCTGGAGACTGGAGTCCCTACGAGGATTTTGTATCGATAGCCTATACGTCATGCAACAAGTACATGTTATAAAATTATAGCGATATCCACAGTATTAGTATTGGCAATATGGGACACAGAAAGCTTTTTCAAGGAACACATCTTTTTCATCACAAAATTATGACCAGAGACAGGGTTTTCTGCAAGGTACTGTTTTGCTAAAAAGCCATTTTGGCAAAGAAAATTGACTGGTTCTAATCAAAGCTACAACGCTATTACAATGTGAAATAGCAGAGAGAGGTGACTATAATTTTATGGGGATCTGAGCATAAAACTGTGAAACAAGATTACCTGTGAAATGAAGGAACACGAGGCATTTGCTGTTATGTACCCAGTACTACACTCATAGAAGGGTGAAATCATTCTGGAGAACACCTATGCCAGGTACCATAAAGAAAAAAATCACTCTTCATTTCATTTCTCTGCTGTACTGATTTCAAGTGTTCAAAATTCTTGAATCACACTTTCCAGAATAACAAGATTTAAAAATAGCAAAGGCCATAAATGCTTTCTGGATTTTATTTTATAATCAAGATAATTACAACCCTATTCAAGGTTAAGTGCCTTAATATCATTAATCATTCATTACAGACAATTGAATTAAGGCCCAGCAGCACTCAGAGCAGCCCTGCAGGCACTCGCTCGCTGACTACCTGCCCCTTCATAGCAGCAGCAGCACAGCTCAGCTGTATCCAGAGACTCCAGCAGAATCCTATAGCTTTTGTAACATAACTGGGAAGTCCCCAAGTTTGGGTTATTTTCAGTCGATGTGGGAGTGAATTCCAGAAAAAGGGCTAGTTGGGGAATTCTACAGCAGAAGGATTTGCAGAAAGAAAACGCCCTTTTCACAGATCTGAAGTTTTCTGTGTGAAAGCAGGAAGTTTGGAAAAAAATATTTTTCACTGGGAAATTAAAAGCAATGGCTCATCCAGCTGCTGCCACCTCACACTGCTCAGTTCCACTTCTGGCAGAAGGTGAATTGAAGAGCGGCTGTGCAGGCAGCTGCTGAGGCTGAGCCCCAGCTCCGCACCCTCCCGGTGTGTAGGCACTGTGGGGAGGGAAGGGCTGGGAAGGGAGAACCAGAGCCCGCTGGGTGCCTGGAAGCCCTCAGCAGTTCAGCACTTTTCTGCACAGCATCCACTGGTGAGCAGTCAGACATGACACAAAGTCCACTTAAGGTCCCAATAAATTAATTTTTTTTCTGAAAATCCATTTCTACAAAGATCTCACTTTGACATTTTGTCCTGATTGAGTACACACCTCCTCTCCCTGGAGGCACGGCTTTCTGTTTCCCAGCTCTGCCCACATACCAGGGCTCACAGCGGAGCCCTGCCACGCTCTGCTCCGTGCCCGCAGTGAGGGCACTGTGCTGGGCTGACCTCGGCTGCGGCATCCGAGATGCGGGGATCCCTCTGTATGCAATTAGAACAGCCTTGAGACTGCAGCTGAGATCTGAGGAGAAGCTCAGCACCTCGGCCAGTGGAGCTATGAAGTATTTGTTCCAGCCGCAGAATAAAAATGGTTTTAATGACACTTAAATAAATTGGCGTATTACTGCATTCAGGGATGTGAATATATTTCGTCTCTTTACTTAGTCACAGGGAATTGCAGTGATGGATTGACATCATTTTATAACTGCACGCCATGCGCAGCCAAAACAGAGGGCTCAGGCACAGAGCTCTATTCTAACTACCGCCTCAGTATTTGCTCCTAACAAAAGTTCAGCTAGCATGATGCAAGAAGTGCATGTATAGGATGAAATATTCATTCACTATGCTTCAGTTGAGATTTTAAGGTAGTCTTATTTTCCTTGAATGTATGGGTTTATCATTATCAGCCTGAACACAACTAGCACTCTTCAAGGTTTCTTGCTGAAAGGAAATTGAGCGTGCAAATACTCTTTCATCATAATCATGCTGGCTGTGCTCGGTAATTCATGAAAGAGCCAGAAATATATTGAAATTCAATATTGTTTTAGTCCAAATCAATATTAATAATTGTTTGCATTTTTAAAGTGCAATTTACAATTGAAAAATGTACAGAGATCAACCCATAGTTGCTAACACATCAAATTTTTGTATTAAACTTAAAGGCACAATAATTATACTTAAAAATATTCCTTATAAAGCAGGAGAAGGCATTGATCTGTGAAAACAGCTATCTATTATTTATACGCACAACATTAGAACTGGTTTTAATTATATATGAGCTGAAAGGTCAGTAACTGTTTTTTTTAAGGTCTTGATTTGAAATTTGGATAGCTTAATACAAATATTTACACACTGTGAGCTATGCAGTTTCTCAGTGGTGGGATGGCTCACAGTGAAAAGTGCTCCCATGGATTAGGCAAGGTTAATTCGCAAGAACTGGAGTGAAGGAGAGTCTCTGAGCAGCAAATGGAAATGTTCCCATCTGCTTCACTGGAGAACTGTGTCTGTGACAGGCTTCTTGAGAGCACGCGAAGCAAAACCACAGAGCACTTGCGGATGGCTCAGGAAGTGCAAATAATCAGAATTAAGCTTCAGAGGATTTTGTCAGCACCAGAGTTGAGGGTAGGGGAGCGTAATCAGCTTGTAAATGTATGGGCTTGTGGTTCTGCAGGAAATTTTTCTGAAAGATTGAAGAAGCTGCCAGGCTCCAGGCTTGAGGTTTTGCTTTCTGGATGCACAGACTTTAATATTAAAATGAGTGTGATGGAACCAGGAGTTAAACTTTGTCCCTCTGCCATCCTGTTCAGAACAGCAGGGCTGTCGCTGATGCAGTGCGGGCAGCCCAGAGGTCTGCTCAGCTCCTGGCTGAGGCACACCGAGTGTCCTCATCAGGAGATAATTGCAGGGTGATAAAAGCAGAAATTATTATAAAAATGGTCATTTCTTTCTAAAGTCCTGGGAGACCATGGAGCTTCGGTGGTTGGCTGTTTCTATGGACAGATTTGCTAAACATCTTTTAGCACTGGTTAAGCGTAGCTGATTTAGTTTATCTTGGGGATAACTTCTACTGCAGGCAAACCAGCAATGCTCAGCCCCTCTGGCACTATTTTCCATGATCTTCTGTTTGTAACCATGAGCAGCTGCCACCTATTTTTAATGAAAGCTTAACAAAAGCCTAGACCTGAAAACACAGAATCATGGAATTGTTTGAGTTGGAAGGGACCCTTAAAGGCCATCTAGTCCAACTCCCCTGCAATGAACAGGGACACCTACAGCTCCATCAGGTGCTCAGAGTCTGGTCCAGCCTGACCTTGAGCATTTCCAGGGATGGGGCATCCAACACCTCTCTGGGCAACCTATTCCAGCGCCTCACCACCCTTACTGTAAAAAACTTCCTTATATCCAATCTAAATCTCCCCTCTATACTTTGAAAACATTTCCCCTTGTCCTGTCCCAGGAGACCATGCTAAAGATTGTGTCCCCTTCTTTTCTTATAGCCCCTCTTAGATACTGAACAGAAGGTTTTTGATTTTTCTCTATCAAACTGAGCATGTAGGTCAGTAAACTTGTACAGCCCCAGGAACTCCAGCCCAGAGTTGTAGTGTTGCACACCATGCCGTTGCTCTAAGCAACCTCAGTGAAATCACAGAATACAACAGAGCAAGAAAACCATTTAGCAGTGTGCTACCTTTGGAAAATTAAAAACCAAAAGGGATATTGCAGTGGTGTAGCCAATGAAATTCAAAGCTCAGCAGCCACACTAACGTGAACTGTATCTCTGCCTATGTGTGCAGAAAGGAGAATTAGACATCCCTTAATTGCTATGAAAACTGCAGTGCTCGGTGGGTTGCAGATGTGGAACAAGACCCATAGCCTATGGAAGCACCCCCAGTCTCCTGACTTGAGCCTTGACTTTTCACAGGTCACCTTTTGCACTAAAATGGCATTTCTTTTTTCTTTTTTTGTTTAATCAAGTCTCATCATGCTTTGTGGAATTAAGAGTATATGTGACACTACTCCAGTAATATTACTAGTAGGAAATACCCCCTCAGATACCCATTTTGTTCCATATGGGTTTTTTAAAAGACAAAATATTTGAATAAGCCTTTGGGAAAAAAATAGTGTGTAAAAATATTGGTTTAATTTCATCTATCACTAATGAATTCATTACTACACTCTTTATCTGTGGCATGAGAAAAACAGCACCAACTACTGCTTTCATAAGAAATATCCTGAATGACTTCTTGCAAATCACATGACACCTCCCTGTGCAAAAATGCATCCATGTGTAAAATAATAACATAAAAATGAAGCAATTACTTCTTTCCTTCCAGCAAGTGTTGTAAGGGGAAACAGTGATGATTGTGAGGCACGCAAATATTACATTGATGGGAACCATAAATACAAACCAGCAAGAAAACTAGATATACATTGCTGTGTATCATCTGTGTCAGGACAAGTACTGATGTTCTGGTGTATGCAGAATCCCTTTGAAATCAGCCTCACCAAGAAATATTCAGGCAAGTGATCTCTGCACCTATTTAGCCTCAACCTTCTTTTACTGCTTTTGACATTTAATACGGGATCAACAATGAAATCTTAACTCTGATACTTTTTACAGGACCATTAAACATGAGTGACACCAGAAAACAAGCATTCATTTCTCTGAGCTTCAGTCAGGTTCTTCGGAAGCAAATTCCTCAATTTCAGTAAAGAATGCAGATATTGTTGCCTTGCAGTAACACCCCCCAGCCTGCAGCCAGAAGGCAGCACTTAGCAAAGGAACAAGAGACAACAACGCTCACCTCCAGCATTAGAATAACCCTGCCTGATACAGGGTAAGCACAGCACACAGCCAAATTTTGCTGTTTAGTTAGATGAGCCTAATTCACCAGAGCTGACATGCTGGTAAGGGTCTCAGCAGTACAGCCAGAACATTGGTGCTCTGGAGAGGAATATCAGAATATGCTTTTCTCTTTCCCAGGAAGGTTCCTCTGTGTCACAAATACTTTGTTCCAGCTTCTGGAGTAGACCCCACTATGCCCATCTACATTATAGAGTAAAGAGGGAGAGAAGGACTGGAGTTTGGAGGCTGTCTGCCTGCTCCTCACTGAATGCAGATGAGTTACAAACTGCATCTGATGTGAAATGCATCCAGTCAATAGAGTATATCCATTCCTATAGAGTATCAATGTAACAACAGGAACTTTCCCAGTGACATTTAATGATCTCCAATACTTACAGCACCAAAGTATGCCTAGGAGCTAGTTGCCTTATCTTTTCTCATTACAAATCTGACAAAAGGTGCTTAAAAATAATTGAATAACAGCAAACCAAATAGTAATATTCTCTTCCACTCTACTAGCATCACAGATTTTAAAGAGAGTTCATGCCTACTCAGGATTCTCATTACAGTTCACTATTGAAAATCCTCTCCTGTTTCAAAGGCTGAGTAGTTGCTCTAAAATCCATGTTTCCTCTGACTCTCTGAAATGTGGAGTGTCTGAAATTCTAGTGCACAGTAGCATACAGATAGGGAAGAACTAGACATGCATCCCATGTCAGCATCTCAGTCACTTGTACAGTGACCATCATGCTGGTGTCTCTGCTCCTCTATGTAAATGGGGACCTGTGGTCCCTTGACAGACAGCTTGTCCTGAACCAACACCAGAGGAGAGCTGCATCTGTGCTGTAGCTCTTGATCACACATTATGGACCAGGATGGTTTGGACATCTCTCCCTTTCTGCCCAGGAGCTTGTGGTTCCAGGAGCCTTTCCTCGTGTAGAGGGGGGATCCCAGCACCAGTCCCACCACCCACACGTGCATTTCTGTCCCCCGCCATATCTTCCTGCCCTCCATTCCCTGCACTGCTGCTTGGCCAGGCAAGGCAGAGGGGTTGTGAGGCCGTTTGGCAAACCACATCAGCAGAAAGGTTCAGCTTATAAATCTCTCATTTTGCTGCTACTCCTGGGGAGAAGCTGGCCTTGGTGAAATGCAAAACTTTCACAAGACAAGGAGTGCAAAGCTATGGCAAATGCTCAGCACTCTATATAAATGCTCCTATGCAATACTACATAGTCTCGCGCTGTCTTTGAACTAGCACCATCCCCCCCAAATGCTTGGCTTGCTTTTCCCAATAAACTCCAAAATATGTCCCAGCTCTGACTCTTTGCAAATCCTTATGCACCACTTTTCACATGTATTTTCTCTCACTCATCATTACACAGCAACATTTAATTGCCCTTAAGTGATGACAAAGTCTGCAGATATTTCAGTTCCTTAATAAACGCCTAGGAGATCTCTCAGTTTGCTGAAGGGACTCTTCCCTTTCATCATACATGGCATGGGATCTGTTGGGGCTCAGCCCCTGATTCAGACTTCTAAGCCCATGCAGACTGTCTCATGTAACACTTATGTCTTAGTACACCCACGCCAACAGTCAGAATAGCTTCCCTTTATTCACTGCCATAACACTACAACTGAATTCAAAACAAAAATTCTATTCCATTTCATTTAGAAATTTGTACTTCAAAATAAAATGCAAATATTTCAGTTTACCTTACCATTTATCTTGGGAGAAAATTTTCAGCCGGAAAGTGAATGTAACAGGCATTTTAGAGACAAAAAGAAAACACAACAGTTTTCTAACTAGATCTATTTGCAGAGTATCTCCTTTCAATTAGCCATAGTGTTTCAACTGCCCAAATCAAGAACAAGAAATAACTTATCTGTGACACACGGACATAGTCAAAGTGAAAAAGTACCTTGACTCAACAGATGGTGATCTCTCATTAGGGAGAAAGCATTTGTAATACTGCAATAAGAAACAAATTAGTCACCATGGCTAGAAGGATTAAGGGAGCCAGTATTGGGTGAAAACAATCAGATGTACACAGTTATGAAAACTGCTTGAGTCAACAAAGGAACCCACTCAATTGCCACAGCAAAATGTTCCATTTCAAGGTTATGAAGGCTATTTTCTTCTTCCTGAAGTAACCATAGTAGCATTGCAATGAACTAGACACAGTGTGAGCCAGGAGGTTGTTTTCTTTCTGCTTTTGCAGAAATTCTGTTGCCTGTTGTTTCCTCAAGTGCAGAATTAAATCCACCCTCACATGTAACAATGGTTTGTAATTCCTAACTTACAGGGACCATTTTACAGCCTGTGTGTTTTTCTTGCCTGCTTATGACTCTGAGAAAAAGTATCTTCAGACAGTGTTAGGAAATGGAGCTAACATAAAGGAAACACAAATCTCCACACTGTGTTATGTGAACCACCTTGAATATGGTACAAAGTCAAGCTGGAGTTGGAGGACACCGCCCCCCACACGTACACGAGACCACTCAAAAGCCCTACTGTAAAAACTATTTAAAATCTCAAGAGGTTTGCCACGTGAATATAATTTTTACCCAATGGTTAGGAACGTTTATATATTGTGATATGTATATAAAATGTATGTATTTAAACTTTAAGCTCTCATCTTTCTCTCCTTACACATTTAAAACTGAACAGAAAAAAATAACTTATGAATGCAAACTCCAATGTACATTTGCTTCATACTGACATAAAGGAAGGAATTTGTCCAGGCAGTTACCTGTTTGGTACTTCTGAAAGTCCACTCACTGCTCTGAATCTTCTGAAGACGGTGTTTTCATTTGGAGTAGCCAGGAAACCTACAGAAGAGACAAATGAAGGACCTTTAGGACAACTGAAAAAGAGCATTTCAGGGAGGTGCAATCATCATTACAAACAATTGTGCAGTTAACTAAATGATGATCATCTAAAAGAACCCTTTGATAAATGTGACAATTGCTTTAAACAGAAGAGGCAAGTGGAGGGAGAGGGAAGCATTTCTGACCGGACTAACTGGGGCAAAGTGAGCATCTGAAAGCCTGGGCACCTCTCCTCTGTATTTTAGACCAGAGTTCTCTGCATTCAGCAGAAGTTTCTGTAATGAAATGCTGGAGGTGGGACAACAGTCCAATAAGCCTTGCTAGTGGCAGGGCCGGGTGCCTGGGCATGGGGATCTGCTGCCTTGTGTTCTTTCTATTGCAGCGCAGAAGAAAGCTGGACAAGTTCATTATTTACACTCACTATTTGCGCTTCCACTGTACAACCCCCGTGGGATGTTAATTTGAAACAAAGCAAAGAAGACTTCTTTCATTTCCAAATCAAACTGCTTTGTAGATTATATTTTAGTCTAGGAATAGTATTAAAACCCCTCCAGGACCATGGAGAGGTGTGTATTAGCTTGCTACAGACCTACTGCAGTACTGAGGGGATTAGTAACACATGACTCCTGCTATGATTTGCACCCAGAAAGATAGGAATAAAATCTTCTTGACTTTGAAAGGATTATTTTGGTTGTTTACTGAGTGCTGTCCCTTTTGGTCTTAAATTGTAGATGAAAGTGGAAACCAGAAGTACCTGCTTGGTTCGTATTGCAATATGTAGAGGGGATGAGAAGAGCAGCTTTGCCAGGGGGTTGGGAATCAGAAAAAGGGATCATGTGCTATTGCTCTGACTTCAGCCACATAAAACAATTTCACAACTTTTTGCAATTATTCCAAAATTCAGGTTTTAGCATGTTATGTGGGATAATATACCTCGTAGTGATGCACAAGTCCTAAAGACAAAACTGGTAGACATAACAGAGTAGAACTGGGCCCACTAACACCTGACAAACCAGATTTCCACTAGAGTAAGAGAAAGCCTGCTGAACTCCCTTTCTCCCACTTTTTGCAGAATATGGGTTCACGTATATGCCAGCAAAAAAGGGTCCTGCAATTTTCAGGATTCCCTTCGTATCAAGAAATCCCCATTCTGCATAATTGGAGGAGACGCTGAAAGCCAGAATACACAGTGACATCAGTGACTGGGGAACAGAGCTGTTAAAAGACAGTAATTTCTGCCTAATTTCCTACAAAGACTGGTGTGCACCAGGTGGCACATAACATAGGTGGTCAGCTCAGTGTGCGCGTTCATTCAGGATGGCTGAGACACAAGAGACACTAATTAAGTTGCAGAGAGGAACTGGAGCCAGCTCATCAGGCAGGTCAGTATGTCTCATTCACCCAAGCACCAGTTCCTCTGCAAGCAGTTATTAGGAAAACTAAGAGCTTAAAGTAATGCTGCATAAAATCACACAAGGCAGGTACGCCTTCTTTTCTTTAAATTCAGACTGCTTAAATTGATCAGTGCATCTGGCCACATGGGCTGGTGGCTCAGAGTGCCCAGCAGAGCTATGAGGCCAGGAGCTCACCATCAGATTTCCCAGAGAGGCTGGTATTGCAGAGGTTGGAAGGCTGAGACACCTCTCCTCCCTGATACCCAGAAACTTGCCAGAGCCTTTTTGATTCAACTTTCTTACTTCATCCTTCTTCAAAATATTTACTTTTTGTTATTACACAAAGAAGAACAGAATTACATACAAAGTTGAAGTAAATCAGACAAAATTTAAATAATTGTGTTTAAATATCAGATGGAAACAAATTAATCTTTTCCAAACCTCAGGGAAAATCAAATTTTTTGTTCTATTGACACATCAGCAAGAAGACAGTGACAGAAAATCCAGCGCCCAAAGATGAAAGGAATGTGAATGGAAGCAACCACAGGATTAATAGCTTCTTACTTCTTTCTACGCTGAAAAAGTTAGAGGATTTGGGGCATAATACTTAGGATTAATTTGCATTTCCTATTTCCAAGAAGTGCTGACAGCTACAGAATAACATGACTTTTAATATCCCCACCCTGAGTACCATGCCTGCATTTGTAAAACTGCTATAAAAAGTTAGTTTTAGTGGTGAATACGGATAAGGTTCATAAATCTTTTTTTTTCTTCTGTATTTTCATGATAAGCCCAATCTAGAAGTCTGAGTAAAGCATACTTGAGCAACAGGAAAACAGTGTCCAGTATTTGAAAGGCCTTCAGTCTCTAAAAGTGCTTTGAAGTAAAGGAGTGAACGCTTGGCTGCTTGGCTCAGCTTCAGATACAAGAAGCAGCAGTTGTTCACACAGCTCACAGAAACACAGTTAATATGTCTAGAAGTGATAATTTCTGTAGTAATAGCAAATCTTTTACTAATTTTCTCGTAGTAATAGTGTTCTGTTATTTTCCATTCAGCTAATTGCGCACTGTCACTGTCCCAACCACTAACCAGATTACACAATCTAAGTAAAATTAGCTTAATAATGCATAAAGTGGGAGCTCCATTACAGCCCCCTTTCAGAACACGCAAAACAGAGTACAGTGGAAGACAAAAAACCCATCACAGCTGCCAGCAGCTCTCAGTTAAACGTCCCCACATCAGCCAGGGGAATGCTGAAACTGAACACACAGTTTTAATTCCTATTTGTTAAGGACTGTTTTATGAGAATATGTCTGCATTTATAAACATCTCTCTGAGCTGACAATACCACCAAGTCAACGCATGCCATTAAGTGGGGACAGTTCGGCAAAGAGAAAAGACGCCTGAACAAACGGTGTTGAGGCCCCATGGCTCGGCGCAGTGTGGGCAGTTCTGCACAGACCAGTGCCTCCACTTGGAGCTCTGCAGCACCATGGACCTCAGTTTGCATCCCAAGAATGGTGCAACAATGCCCAAGCAAATCCCTGCTGTGTACTGTGTAAATGGTTAAGCAGCAGCAGAAACATGCCTGATGGAAACACACCAATCCCTGCTTTGAGAAGGCATGAACACCTGAATGCTGCTGCCATCCTTTGAATAACAGTTGGCTTTGACTCCACTCATCACCAGCAGCCTGCTATCAACTAAAGGAACTGGTTTCTGCAGCTTGCACAGCATGAGAAATAAAGTTTACTGTGTACGTGTGAACTAGGCATTTACATTGATTCATAGGTGATTTGTAATTGTCCAATTTAGCAATCAGTAGATGTTTGCAAACAACCTGGGTAGTTTGTTGGCTTGCTGATGTACATGGTAATGTAAATCTGAGGCTGGCATTAGTTTGCATTCCTCGAGTGACTTGGAGCTGCATCAGCACTTCACAGCAGAGCCCCAAGAAGGGAGCGTACATAGGTGTCCTGCAGCAGGGAGGAGCCTTACAGAGTCTCTGGCTCACCTTAGTCATTCTCTTCCATTCCTGTCTTTGCATAATTTCTTTCATCTTTAGGCTAATTCTGTCTGTTCTCACCAAGTGACTGAGCTCTTGAAACACTTCTTACACATTTTTTAAATGTTAAAACTTGAAATACTTGTGAATGGTGCATGCCCTGACATCATGGACAGCCAGTCTAAGATATGCTATGCACATAAAAAGTTGATGTCCACTGCGGATAGACAGACTTTTCCTTGGGGGCAAGTTACCCTACTGCTTTGCTCTCAAGGCTTTTGTGCTTTCCCTTGAAGTATCAACTACTGCCCCCTATTAGGGAAAGATTCTCTTCTAGATGGACCAAAGACAATCCCCTGAGTTTTTACCTGAAGCACATCATGCCCTTAGATTATTATCTTATCAATGTCATTGTTCACAGACTTGTTGGCAGACAAGGGAGAGAGTGTAATGTCCATAAAACTCATGAATGAACAAACAGCTGTGTGCTAACAGACACAACCCCAAGTGCAGCCTGGCTAACGTGTCTCAGATGAGGAATTAACAGAGATGTTGGTAGAAAACTGTCTCTTTGCCTTTCTTGGGTTGACCGTTATCATAATGTCAAATTGCTCACAGTAAAGATGTTTAGCCATGAGGCTTCCAGAGGGCAACTGCAAAAAAGGAGGTCTCCAAAGTACTGTTTTCTGTCAGTCCCCTTAGAAGGTGTAAATTAAAATGTTCATTTTAACTTCCATCTAAACAAAAATTGCTTTGCCAGGAGGCCGAGGCTCCACTTTAATGACGCAGACCTTTCCAGGAGGAGCTGTGGGGAACTCCTGTTCAGACAGGCTCAGCAGTGGATGCTGTGCAGTAGCACAGCTCTGGCTAAGCAGCTGACACAAGGCATCTTTCCCACTGCATTGTGTTGTCGTGTCTTTCTAAGAGACTTTCAGAACTGCCTGGGAGCAGGGGGGAACTAGTCCTTCTGTGCTTGAAAATAAAAGCCATGATATCTGAATATTTTGCTAAAATATTCAACCATTTTCCACAAATTTATTTGCATGATTCTTATCTAAAACTGTACAGCCTTTTCTTCCTGAAAAGGTTTGTTTTAATGATGCACCACTGATTCTCCTACCTGATGCTTATACTTCTCACCTCACAATTCAGAGTACTATGGTGATTAATGAATGTCTTTGAACTGAAAAGTGCTACCTGTGTGCTAATTGTTATCTGCATATACACACAGTTCTGCTGCTTTCAAGGGCAGAACATTTACATACCATTGTAATGGGGAAGCTTGGAAAAATGCATAGGAGTTTTATCCGCTGCAGAAATGTATAAAGGAAGAATAAATTAAAAGTTAAATGTTTCAACTCATTATGGCACATTCTGGTGAACTGCTCCCCATCTGTTTAATAAGTTCAGGGCAGCCAAAAATGGAGTTTTGATTGGAAGCTGCTTGCAGCCTTATCTTCTTGCACTCCCAGTAACACTAATAAGAATTAAGAAAAATTCTATCTTTTGCCTTTTGTGAGGAGCGCAGTTAAAGTATGTGACTACAAATTCTAAGTATTAGTTGAAGGCCGAAGATTTGTGCAAAACTCTGCCTCCCGATGATGGGGCTTTGTGTGCATCAGTCCAGAGCTCCCACACAGAGCATCCTTCTCCCTCAGACATCTGATGGGGCATTGTCTGAAGAAACCGTTAGCTAATGCTCCACTAAGATTTTTCTTTTTGCTTTTTTTCTTTTGCTTTTTTTTTTTTTTTAATCTGATCTATCTTTTAAATCGTGGGATTTAACTATAAACAATATTTTCAAATGAAGACACTGCATTCCCATGTATCAGTCAATGCCAACTGCACTTGCAGCTCTCCGACCAGCCTGGGAGCGCTCGTGAAGTGCATGCTCAGCACATATAAAACAGTTGTTCCCATTCACCAGGTTGACTCTCCTAGGACATGTTAATTAAAAAGAACTGATTGAAAAAATAATTACAGGAGAACAGAGATGGGAAAAGCCTAAACCCATAATTTAAAGATCTCTGAAATTGTGTTTTGTTGAGAGGTACAAATTTTGTTAGGGGAAAGAGGCTCTCTTTCCTTCTTGGACTTGCCCTACATTCGCTCTTTGCAAAGATGAGTTAACAGGGTAGTCTTTCTTTGGAGCTGTATCATGGCCTTTTCTTCTGTCAATACATGCTTCCATCTAGCCTTCATTACTGCTGCATCCTGAGGTGTCTACACTAAAAGGCTGTGTGATCCTGAACACAGATGTCCTATAGGATATGGAATAATGTAAACATCATAACTGTTAAAAACTGCTACCGTAGCATTTCTTACACTAATTAAAAACTGGCTAGGGACCTTCTTTCTTGATATTGCCTTTACTTCAAACAAAAACATTTCAACAAATCATAAACTGAAAATGGTTTAGCATTTTAAGCTAATAATAATTGTTTTAGAAGCCCATATTTGCTCAAGGGAATAATTCATTCAAAAAATGACCTTAAAACTCAACATTAAGCAAATAAAAAAACTTAGTTACTTAGGAATAGATGTTTTTAAGCTGCCATCTTTCAAATTATGATCATGCATTTCTTGCCAGCTCACATTCCCAGCAGAGAGGAGCAGTACTGCTGACTCTAGCTCAGGGCTAGGAGGCACTTCAATTTCCTGCTCCGTCACAGCCTTCCTGTATAATCTCAGGCAAGAAATTTACCTCGTTCCTTTCCTGTAAAACTGGGGTAGTGGAATTCTCCTTCCCATGGGCATGCAGGGAGCGTAAGTAGGTTAGAAAATGGTAAATGTTTACATCAGGGAACTAAACACGATTCCTAGAAAGCTCTGACTGCGTGGTTTTACAAAATGATGGTCGGATTTCAGTGTTGTATCAGCCTTGCCACAGGTGATGTGGTCCTAAGTACCCATTTATCCAAACTTCTGACTATTTAGTATGGACACCTTCTGCAATAAACTCGAGGCAGAGTTGTTCATGTTCCCCAATTGCTTGCATATAACAACAGTGGTGGAATTATAACACAGTTGCTTTGAAGGCTAATCCTTCCCTAATCTGGCTCCACTAGAGCTTTAGATTTAGTATTTGATCCTTAAAATGTATATATGTTTATAATAAATACATGTGCAAAAAAAAAATCCATGCATCCACATGCACATAACACATACAGATGGAGTTGTACAAAGACCCATATGGATTCAGCTTTGCTAATACTAAAAAATGTAGTTTCATTTTCTTTTGGTTTTACTTTTAAAAAGGGGGGAAATGTTTAAGGGAAAAATAATTAAAATACACAGTTAACCTCTGCCATCATTTTTAACAGAGAGTAAAGCTGCATTTGCCTATGTATAGACAGAACTTAGTGATGCTTAGCATTCATATAAGATACAAGCATCCATCAATGTTCCTGGCCTCAAGCCTACCTCTGGCTGCTTTACACACTGAATAAACAAACATAGTTGCCACTAAATAACCTTATCAGTCAGTTTCAAAAATGACTTCATTGGAACTGCAAAAATGGTGTTCTTTTTTGGTGCATTTTAGAAATTTAGGAAACAAATATCCTGCAGAGAATTAAAAACCAGCTATGGAAACCATGAAAAGCAAACAAGTTGCCTCTAACACCAAATGTTCCAGGCACATCAAGAAATCTTTAAAGACTTTTCCTGGAATAATTACTTTGAATCCTCACGTTTCCACAACACACCTTCCCTTGCAGACTAATGTAAGGCTTTCTGTACCTAAAACCTCTTTTGTAAATAAAGACCACTTTCAGAAACCTTTACACCAGCTCACATTTCCAATTAGAAATGCAATAAAAGCAAAGTGTCTCCTGTGATCTGTTGCTGTTCTCCAGCCTGGGTCCTTGTGGTAAATAATCTGCTGATAAGAAATGTGGTTATGTTTGCTAGGAATCAGTTCCAGTGCCTGTGTTTTAATGGACCTCCTACATGTTACCAAAAAATGTATGGGCAAGCACACTTGTGTGGCAAAAGCATTTCTTTTAATTAATACAGCCATTGGCACTGCTAGTGTTTTTTCTCTCTGTTCACATTCTTCCATCTATTCACTTCTTAACTCTTACCAGAACGGGTACTGGTTCCAACGGGACTATTTGTGTGCTTAAAATGAAGTATATGCCTTAGGACTGTGTGCAGTCAGAGGTTTCGAATCACATACACGTTGCCCATCTGGGACTGACTAGTGCTGCTCCTGTTTCCCTGAAATGGCACATAACTGCGAGTGTTAGAGCCAGCAGTGAGAACTGCAGAACCGAGCCCAGAAATCTGCTCAGAGTTCCCTTGGGAAGAGAAGCAGCAGCTCCAGCGTCCAGTGTTCCTGCAGCCAGCCAGCTTGCTCCCTGCGCTCTGCCTGCTGCTGCTTTGTGCAAGCCCATGAAAGGTGGCCCAAGCACTGTGACCAGCTTTTCCCTTTGGAAATCAATACGCCCGTGGAGCTTTTCCGACAGGCTGCATAGCAACCTGTAGTGCCCCACTCTAGTTCAACTATTTTCCTCAAGGCTGAAGTAGTAGGCAGCTGCCAGTTGTTGGTCACTCTCCTCGTGTTTGACATGCAAGGTACTGCGTGTGTCATCATTTTTCCCCATACTATCTCACTTCATGGTTTTCACATTGCTTAATCAGTGCAAAATAAAAAGTGACATATGATTCACTCAAAGAAAGGAAACTATTAAGAAGGTTTCACTGCAAATTACAGTCATGGCATGATCATTTTTCCCAAGTTATATTTTTGATGATATTCTACATTATATTTTCAGTGTGTTAAAAACAGTGACATATAATTAAAGACAAACTGATAGGGCTGAAATTGACTGGATGACTGCAATTAACTTTACCGAAGAAATACTAAAGAAATCAGTTGTTTGATCTAAAAAAGAACTTCAATCAACTAATGTACCTTAAAAAATAAATGTTGTCTGTGTTAATTTTTAGAGGGTTTTGTTTTACCTTTTGTAGGTATATTATGTCAGACTTCCAGATGAGAGGATGAGACTATGAGTGAAGAGCGCTCTGGAGATTGCGTGCAGTTCTTTTCCTGGGTCCAAACTGGATTGATCTGAGAACAATAATTATGAGGCTAACATGTATGTTCTCCTTCATCTTGCTGTTTGGAGTAGCTGGGCTTGTTGTCTTCATTCACCTGCAGGATCCAGAAGAAATAGTTCATCAGCAGACACCAGGTTAGCAATCCTGTTTCTGGTTGACTCACTCTGTCATGTTCAATGTTTTATACTTGTATCCTTAACAAGTTTACATTTTCCACAGAGGTTGCTTGAACGCAGGTATGTATTTTTATTTTTAATAAAGGCTATTTTGAGGTTAATTGACCACAAAAAAAGGAAAAAAAAAAGGAGTTTGCATAAAAAGCAGTTCCAAGAAACAATTGACTGAATACGCAGGAATCTTTGCCAAGGTGTACTGGGTCCAGCTGGATGAAGTTAATTGTCTGCTAAAGTGGAGACCAACTTCTGCTGCCAGTTATACCACTGTAAATCTGGAACTGAGAAATTCTGTCCAGAGTTCAACTCTGAATACACCCTTCCCTGCATATGGTATTCAGTGTTTCATAGAGATGCAAGATAAGAGATGCATCAAATAAGTCATGCAAGAAGCTTAAAATATTTGAAGATGTATTTCTTTAATGCATAACTTCTATTAAGCATTTCAAAGTTTCCATTCATAAGTGTGCCATCTTCTCACGTTACTAACTTTAAACAGTAAGAAGCCAAAAAAAAAACCAACCCACATTCACGTGAGAACTTGAAAACTACAGGCTGAAGTAGTGGTTTCCTTTTAAACAATGGGAGTGTAAGAGATGTGAAAATACACAAGACTTCCCTTGATTTCCTTACAGTCACTTTGACTAAGACTGCAATGAAGGCTGGTTTTGAGCCTAGACAAATGTCAGCGCAGTTACTTCAGCTCATAATAATACCACTCTGTGCAGAGGTTTGGTCATTGTGTTTGCTCATATATGCACTGAAATTCTCCTTTGACTGAATATGTGCTTTATAAAAAGTCTATTCAACTGACGTCTTCACTGCACAGACAAGGTGACTGTGTATATTTTCACAGTAAAATATTAGTAGCATTTTCAAAGCAGCTGAACCCAAATACAAAATTACATTATGCTTTGACAGAAGTCCTTACATTATGTGCTAATTTCTGTGCCCAGATTTATTAAGTACTTATTTCCATGTCACTAAACAATCTATAATATGTTTATTATTTAGTCCAATTGCACACCAATTTTGAAAGCAGACACTCATCTGAAACTGTAGATATAATGAATCATCAATGTGTCATGGAAAGCAGAGAATTAACCAGTCACTTCAGTGCTTTTCTAATTTATTTTTGTATACTCAGATGCAGAATAATTTACAGATTAAAACTGACAGTACTGTGCATATTCATTTGGAATCAATACCGCTATGAGGTCTGTACGTTAACAGGAAAATAAAGAAAAAATCAGAAAGCGTACACCCCAAATTAGCCATACAAGCTCACTGGAGCAGCTGATATGGTTAATGCACAAAATGGTGATGGCACAAAATGCGTGGTAGAGAGAAATCACCGAGGCACCTCTTCCATCGAGGTACACACTATGCAGGGCCTGCCTTTCCATTTAGTAAATGTGGAAGTGTGGAATGGTTTTATGCTGAGAAAGACTCACCTTCAAACTGTTACTGGCCACATATTTGGTATGCCGTGGTTGTACAGTAACCCATAGAATTTAGTTAGATCCTATAGGATCAGGTCATATCTTCTTCAGTAACTTCAGGGGCCCAAACTCCAAAGGATTTATGATAGAAAAAGGATAATTTCCTCTTTTATCCTTTAGATGTTATTACAAAAAACCTCACGTTAGCCTGCTGGGCTGGAAACCCCTGGCAGAAGTAGGCAATGGTTCGGTTGCCCCAGCTGGATCTGTTGTGATGGTGAGCCAAATTCCTTTTCTAAGACAAAGTAGCACTCCTGGTCAGACAGTCCCTAGGACTTAAAATATGTTTCTGCACAAGAGCTACTCTTTTCTCTGAACAGGCATTACTGGTTTTCCTACAGACTTTACCCTGTTCCCTTTCTCCCCCATCCTGCCCTCACTGGTCACTTTTACCTACTTGCAATCCCTGAAGGTTCCCCTTCTCTAGGTGACTTAGTTCCCCTCCCCAAGCACTGACAGCATCCTCTTGCCTGAACGTATGACGAGACAGAAGCCAAGCAGAATGGTAATTCCTGAGCTCTATTCTCAGTCACATACCTCTTGAACGGCTGAGTGCAATATACTGTAAATTATTATTGAGGATGTAACTGTTGAGTGGGACACCCAAGCACATTTAAATAAAGGCAAGTTTGAACTGAGGTCCTGTTCTCTTCCCTCCCTGCTGCACTCCTTGATGTATTCAGTAGCTGTGGGTAGGGTTCTGTATAGGTACAAAATGAACATCCCAGCAATGTTGTTACTGCCAAAGGTGTGTGATCAATTGCTTGATTCCAACATTCAATTACAATTTATGTTAATAGGAATCAGACTGCACCTTTGAGTAAAAGGTGCTCCATACAATTATTCTTATTTCTGTTTGGCTGATTTTCATGTGCGTTAAGTGCTTTCAGCTCAGGATGGACTCAGAAACTCCTCACCTCCATTGCTTCTGAAAACGATACCAGTTATCACTAAAACATATTAGGAAGCATAAAGGACACAGGAAAAAATAGCCATTCATTTCATTACAAAGAGAATAGGCATATTTCATTGTCAGACAGCCTCCTGTGAAAATCTGTCAATCACAAGAGACGTTTTGGTGTGCTGAAAAGGATGCTTCCCTTCCCCTCTTTACAGCATTTCTTCTCAAAGGGGTCCTTTTCTAATGGAGAGTGGATACTGCTATAATTTGCTTGTCTGATTGCTGCCTCAATAGAATTGAAAAAATGCATGTGTCATTAAGCTACTTAGGACAACAGATTTTGCATGGCAGAGCTTTATTGGATTAGCCTTTGGTTTTGCATTTCCCATGTAGTTTCTGTGCAGCAAAGTGCATTTGCAGAGGTTAGAATCTTCTGAGGAAAGCTGCAGAAAAGTCAATAATGTTTATTTTGCACTGAAAAGCACTATAGGAGAGTTTTGCTTTGTCCAAAAGGGCATTTTTCACTGTTAATACATTCAGTCATCTTTAATTTAAGACAGTACAACTTATGAAACAAGATTAATAAAAATACTTTGGTACTTCAGTTTTATCTGTCTGTTCCGGAAATTGCTCTTGATTGTTTTAGTCCTAGCGAGCTCAATGGTGAGACCTTGATGTACTACTTAAACCAGTATAAAATCCACAATCATAAAACTTTAAGTAATGCTTACATTACTATCACTGAGCAAAGTGCTCCTGACAGTAGCTGTTTGTGTTGATTTGTTACTATTCATTTATTCTTTCCCTGTGCTTCACATTGCTACCTAATT
>JANHGO010000075.1:14232793-14256233 GCA_024606505.1 Aquila spilogaster | reverse complement strand
TACAATGACCATCGTACTGGTGTCTGCTCCCCTGTGTGAATGGGGACCTACAGTCCTTTGCCAGGCAACCTTGCGCCTCCTTTCTCACCCAGTCTTACAGGTACTGCAACCACCACCTAACGAAACAGCCACATTTCTGAACACAGACTCTGTCTGTCTCCTCCATGGCTCTCTTGGCAGCTATGCACTCCTGTCTTTCAAAGTACGACCGTGCTGAATCTGCAGGTGGTATTGCACCCCTTCCCCAAAGCTGACCTTGCCAAAATGCAAAACTTTCGGAGGCCAAGGAGTGCAAGGGTAGGGCAAATGCTGACCACCCTGTGTAAGCAATGCTCCAGTATAATACCAGTAAACATACCCTCATGCTGCCTTTGCACAGGCACCATCTACCCCAAACGCTCGGCTTGCTTCCCCAGGAAGCTCCTGACCACGTCACAGCTCTGCCTCTCTGCGACTCCACCAGCTTCCAGGTGTATTCTCCCTCACTCGCCATTACACAGAACCATTTGACTCCTCTTTAAGTGACGGCAAAGCGCCCAGATATTTCTCTTCCCTAATACACACCTAGGAGATCTCTCAGCTCGCAGAAGGTCTTCTCTTCGGTCCCACATGGCATGTGAGCTGGAGGGGCTCAGTCCCTGCCTCAGACCTGCCAGCCCATCCAGACGGCAGCATGGCACAGCTACACCTCTGCACACCCAGGCAGCTAATCCTTCAGCGCACAGTGCAGCTTCCCTTTATATGCTGCAGTAACGGGATAACTGAATTAAAAATAAAAATTCTATTTCCTTTTGTTTAGAAATTGCACGTCAAAATAAAATGCAAATATTTGTTTCAGTTTGCTTTGCAATATATCCTGGGGGAAAATTTTCATCTGGAACGAAAATGTAAGAGGCAATTTAGAGAAGAAAAAAAAATCAGGTTTCCAACTAGACCTACTTGCAGAATATCTCCTTTCAATTATCTGCTGTGTTTCAACTGCCCAAATCAAGAACAAGAGAAAGTAACTTAGCTCTGACATATGGGCACAGTCTAAGTGAAAAAGTACCTTGACTAAACAGATGGTGATCTTTCATTAGGGAGAAAGCATTTGTAACATTTCAATAAGAAACAAATTAGTCATCATGGCTAGAAGGATTAAGAGCCAGTATTAGGTAAAAACAGTCAGATGTACATCATTACAAAAGTTGCTCGAGTCAATAAAGGACCCCTCTCCACTGCCACAGCAAAATGTTCCATCTCAAGGTTACGAAGGCTATTTTCTTCTTCCTGAAGTAACCATAGTAGCATCACAATGAACTAGACACAGTGTGAGCCAGGGGTTTGTTTTCTTTCTGCTTTTGCAGAAATTTTGCTGTTTTGTTTCCTCAAGTGCAGAATTAAAACCACTCTCACTTGTGACAAAGGTTTTTAATTCCTAGCTTACAGGGACCACTTCACGTTTTCCTGGTTTTCTTTCTTGCTTACGACTCCCAGACTTTTGTCTTTTAGGAAAAAGAAATAACATTGAGGAATCATGAATCTCCACACTGTATTACATGAACCCTGTTACATATGGCACAAAGTTAAGCTGTAATGTTGGAGGACAGGGCCCCACACATAAATATACATAAAGCCACTCAAAATTGTTGTCATAAAAACTACTTAAAATCTCATGATGTCCAGAAGTTTGGCATGTGAATAAAACTTTTACCCAATGGCTAGGAACATATTGTTTAAGTTTATATATATATTTTTTCTTTTTTTTAAATCATATATATATAAAAGCAGCTCATAAAATCTTTGAGTTCTGTCATCTTTTTCTCCTTAGCACAACACATCTAAAACTGCGCAGAAAAATTAATTGATAAAAGCAAACTCTAACGTACATTTGCTTCATACTGACATAAAGGAGGGAATATGTCTGGGGTAGTTGCTTGTTTGGTACCTTTGGAAGTCCAGCTTACTCCAGGTGCATTGTATCTTCTGAAAGAAGGCATTTTTATGCAGAATAGACAGGTGACCTATAGAAGAGACAAATGAAGCACCTTTAGGACAACAGAAGAAGAGTATTTCAGGGATGTGCAACCACCACTGTCATACGATAGTGCAGTCATCGAAAAAACCCTTTGAAAATGTGATAGTTACTTTAAATGGAAGAGAGATTGAGGCAACTGGAGGGAGAGAGAAGCATTTCAAACGGGGCTCTATCCAGAACCAAGTGGGCGCCTGAAAAACTAGGAACCGTTCTGCTGTATTTTACAAGAGAGTTCATTGCTTTCAGCATAGTTTTCTATATGAAATATTGTAGGTGGGACAATATCCCTATAAATCCTGCTGTCAGGCAGAGCCTGGGAGGGCTGGGCTGCCTACGTGTGAGATCTGCCGTGCAAATCGTGTGCCTTTCACTCTGGCGTGGAGGAAAGCTGGACAAGTTCATTACTGACACTCACTAGTTACACTGTCACTGTACAGCTCCTCTGAGATATTAATTTGAAACAACGTAAAGAAAACTTTTTTTCATTTCAAATGCAAACTGCTTTAGAGATTATATTTTAGCTTAGGAGTAGTATTATAACCCCTCGAGGATCTTGGCGAGGTGCGTGTATTAACTTGCTAAGGACCTGCTGCAGTCCTGAGGAGATTAGTAACACATGACTCCTGCTACAATTTGCACCCAGAAAAGATAGGAAAGAAATCTTCACGACTTTGAAAGGATTATTTTGGTTGTTTACTGAGTGCTGTCCCTTTTGGTCTTAAATTGTAGATGAAAGTGGAAACCAGAAATGCCCACTTCCTATTGCAACATGTGATGGAAATGAGAGGAGCAGCTTTAGCATCTTTGCTGGGGGTTTTGGAATGGGAAAAAGGGGTCATACATTATCACTCTGATTTCAGCCACATAAAACAATATCACAGCTTTTTGCAGTTATGCCCAAATTCAGGTTTTGGCACGTTATATGGGTTAATACACCTTCTAGCAGTGTGCAGGTCCAAAGGACAAAACTGATATACATAACAGAGTAGAACTGGACTCACTGATACCTGAGAAAACAAGTTGCCACCAGAATAAGAGAAAGACTCTAAACTCCGTTTTCCCCACTCTTTGCGGTATATTGATTCGTGTATATGTGAGCAAAAGAGGATCCTGTAATTTTCAGGATTCTCATCATGTCGAGAAATCCCCATTTTGCATAATTGGAGGAGATTCTAAAAGCCAAGACGCATAATGACATCAGCGACTGGAGAACAGAGCTGTTAAAAGGCAACAAGTTCTGCCTAATTTCCCACAACACTGATGGGGTGCGCTGGGTGGCACGTAACAGAGGTGGTCAGCTCAGCATGTTCGTTCAGGATCGCTGGGACACAGAAGAGACTAATTAAGCTGCACGGAGGAAGAGGTGCCAGCTCATCGGGCAGGTCAGTAGGGCTGATTTACCCGAGCGCCAATTCCTGCCTCTGCAAGTGGTTCTTAGGAAACCTGAGAGCTCAAAGTAGTGCTGCGTAAAATCACACAAGGCAGGTAGGCTTTCTCTTTTTGAATTCAAACTGCTAAACTGGTCTGTGCATCTGGCAGCGCTGACAGGCGGCTCAGGACATACCCGTTGGAGCTACCTGGGGGCGAGGGGTCACCAAAATCCTTCGGACGTTGGCTGGTATTACAGAGAGGCGGGAAGGCTGAGCCACCTCTCTCCACTCCAGTATTTCACTTCTGATTTCCAAGGATTTGCCAGAGTCGGAGGAACCTTTAACTTCACCGGTGATTTCATTGAAGCAGGTTTAATTCCTTTCCCTGTATGAAGGAAAAATACGAATCCAGATCTTTTCAGGAAAGAATTTTGCGGAGATTTCAGGGGCAGGGCATTTTGAACAGATTCAACTTAGAATTTCTTATTTCACCCTTCTTTAGAATACTTAGATTCTTTGTTACTACACAAAGAAGAACATAATTACCTATGAAGTTGAAGTAAGCCAGACAAAATATTTTGATTTGAAATATCAGCTGGAAACAAATTTGTCCTTTCCACATGTCAGGGAAAATCAAAGTTTTTGTTCTATTGATAAATGAGCAAGAATATAGTGACAGAAAATCCAGCACCCAAAGATGAACATTTGGTGAATGGAAGCAGCCACAGGATTAATAGTTTCCTACTTCTTTCTATGCTAAGGAAGCTAGAGGATTTGGGGCATAATACTTGGGATTCATTTGCATTTCCTATTTCCAAGAAAAAGTGCTGACAGCTACTGAATAATATGACTTTTAATATCTCCACTTCTAGTACAGTGCCTGCATTTGTAAAACTGCTATAAAAAGTTAGTTTACTGGTGAATGTGAATAATGTTTATAAATCCTTTTTTCTTCTGTAAATGTCATGATAAGCCTGATCTAGAAGTCAGGGATAAAGCAGGGAGTGGACATTTGAGTGATGGGAAAACTTAGTGCCCTGTGTTTGACGGCCTTTTGTCTTTGTAAGTGCTTTGAAGCAAGGAAATGCATACTTGGCTCAGCTTCAGAGATGAGAAGCAGCCGTTGTTCACACAACTCATGGAAACACAGCTAATGTCTCTAGAAGTGATCATTTCAGTAATAATAGCAAATCTTTTCCTTATATTCTTGTAGTAATAGTATTCCTTTTTTCTATTCAGCTAATTGCCCACTGTCACTATCCCAGTCTATAACTATATTACACAATCTAAGTAAAATTATCTTAATAACGCATAAAGTAAGTGCTCCATTACGGCACCCTTTCAGAACGCACAAAACAAAACCCAGTAGAAGATAAAAACCCATCACAGCTCCCAGCTGCCAACAGCTCCCAGTTAAGCTTCCCCAGATCAGCTACGGGAGTGCTGAAATTTAATGTGTAGTTTTTATTTCTGTCAGGTAAAGATTGACTTATAAAAATATTTCTGCATTTATAAACATCTCTCTCTGAACTGGCAATACTACCAGTCAATGCATGCCGTTAACTGGGGACAGTTTATCAAAGATAAAAGACAGCACTGAGGCTGTGCCCGTGCAGTGCCACATTTCTCCGTACAGAGAGCCCAGACAGTGCTGCACGGACCCGTACCTCCACAGAGAGCTCCAGAGCATGGTGGAGACATCCCAGTTTGCCTCCCAAGAATGGTACAACCACAGCAGTGGGAGCCCGTGCCCAAGCTAATCTCTGCTGCTTAGTACCTGGTTATTCAACAGCACACAAAGCACCTGGTGGAACCGCATCAATCCCTGCTTTCAAAAGGCAAAGATACCTGCATACTGCTGCCCTCCTTTGAATAAACAGTAGGCTTTGACTCTGCTCTGAACCGGCAGCCTGCTCTCAGCTAAAGGAATATCAACTAAAGCTCGCGCAGGATGAGAAATGAAGTTTACCGTGTACATGTGAACTAGGCATTTACATTCATTCACAGGTGATTTGTAATTGTCCAATTTAGCGGTCGGTAGATGTTTGCAAAGAACTTGGGCGTTTTGTTGACTCGCTGATGTATATGGTAGTGTAAACCCCATGCCGGCATTAGTTTGTGTTCCTTGATTCACCGGGAGCTGCATCGGCACCTTGCAGCGAAGCCCCAGGCAGTGAGAGTATAAGGGTGCCCTGCAGTGGGCAGGAGCCTTACGGGGTCTCTGGCCCACCTCGGTCCTTCCCTTCCCCTGGTTCCACATAGGAAAAGAGCCTCTTCTGTTCTCATCTTGGCACAGCTCCTTTTGTCTTCAGGCTACTTTAGCTGGGCTGGTCACCAGCTATGCAGGGGAGTGAAAGCACACCGGCACCCAATTGCACAGAGGGTCAGGTAGCTTGGGTTCTGCGGGGCTCCCGTGAGCAGCCAACAGAGAGAAAGGAGGGGCTGTAGCTATCTTGTGCCCCCCCGTCCCTCCTGTTCTCTGCGAGTGACCAAGCTCTTGGAAAGCGATTGTTGGTAGTGCTGTGAGAGCTGCATACCCTGACATCGAGTTTCCCAAGACAGCCAGTCTCAGATATGCTACCCACATAAAAAGAAGGGGACCTAAACTAAAGATCGACAGACCTTTTCTTGCGGGCAAGTTATCCTACCACTTTGCTCTGCAAGGTTGGGGTTTTTTTACTTTCCTTTGAAGCATCAACGTGGCTACTATTAGGGAAAGATCCAGTTCTAAGTGGACCAAAGGCAATCCCCTGAGTTTCTACCGAAGAATTACGTCATGCCCTTAGATTATTATCTTATCGATGCCATTCTTCACACAGACAAGGGAGAATATCATGTCCGCAAAACTCATGAATGAACAAACAGCCACGTGCTATCAGACACAACCCTGAGTGCAGCCTGGCTGACCCATCTCAGATGAGGAATCAAACAACAGAGACGTTGGTAGAAAACTGTCTCTCTGTCTTTCTTGGACTGATCCATCATCAGAATGTCAAATTGCTCACAGTAAAAATGTTTGGCCATTAGGCTTCCAGACGGTGATTGCAAAAAAGCAGACCTACAAAGCACTACTTTCAGTGCTACTCTTGTCAAAAGGTTTAAATAAATCTCTCCCATCATACTGGTTTGCAGTGTCTTTCAGTACTGCTTGGGAGCAGGGGGGGATTAGTCCTGCTTCTGTGCTTGTAAATAAAAGATTTGGTGCCTGAAAATTTCGCTATAATATTCAAATGTTTTCCACAAACATATTTAGATGGTTTTTACCTAAAACTGTACACCTTTTTCCTTAAAAGGCTTGCTTTAATGATGCAACACCTATTCTCCTACCCGATGCTAATACTTCCTCACCTCACAATTCATAGGAGTACTATGGTGATTAATGAATGTCTTTGAACTGGAAAGTGCTATCTGAGTGCTAATTATTATCCACGTATACACATACTTCTGCTGCTTTCAAGGGCAGACCATTCACATACCACGGTAATGGGAAAGCTTAGAAAAACATATATTGATACCTAGGAGTTTTATCCACCACGGAAATGTATAAAGGGAGAATAAATTAAAAGTTAGATGTTTCAATTCATTATTGCACGTTCTAGTGAACCGCTCTCCATCTGTTTAATAAGTTCAGGGCAGCTGAAAATGGAGTTTAGATTGGAAGCTGCTTGCAACCTTACCTGCTTGCACTCTCAGTAATACTAATAAGAATTATAAAAATATGTTATTGCCCATGTGAGGAGCACAGTTAAAGTATGTGACTGCAAATCCAGAGTGTAAGTTGAAGGCTATGGATCCGTCCAAATTCTGCCTCCCAGACGCTGGGGCTCTGCATGGATCAATGCAAAGCTCCCACTTACAGCATCCTTCTCCCTCACAAGCCTGAGGAAGTATTGCCTGAAGAAACTGTTAGCTGATGCTCCACTAAAGTTTTTTATAGGTTTTTCATCTCATCCATCTTTCAAATGACGTGATTTGCGTGCAAACGATATTTTCAAATGTTTCCTTAATGAGGATATTTCATTCACATTTATCAGTCAGTGCTAACTGCTTTCAGAGTTCCTCTGCTCCTGGAACTCAGCGACCAGCCTGGGAGGGCTCAGGAAACACGTGCTGAGCAAGTATAAAACAGCCATTCCCATTCACCAGCTTTGCTCTCCCAGGACACGTTAATTAAAGTCAACTGATTGAAAAAATAATTACAGGAGAATAGGGAGGGGAAAAGCCGAGACCCATAATTTAAAGACATCTGAAGTTTGTGTTTTGTTGAGAGGTAATAATTTTGTCGAGAGGAAAGAAGTTCTCTTTCCTTCTTGGACTCTCTCTGTATTCACCGCTTGCGAAGATGTGTAATGGCAACAGGCAACAAGCAGCAGCCTTTCTTTAGAGTTAATGCAAGTACATGCGGCCTTTTCTTCTTTCAGTACATGCTTTCATCTACCTTTCATTGCTGTCGACATCTTGAGGTGTCGCAAAGACACTGTAATGTATAATCTAAAAAGTTATGTGATCCTGAACACAGTTGTCCTATAGGATGTGGAATAATGTAAACATTATAACCGTTAAAAACTGCTGCTGTAGCATTTCTCACACTAATTAAAAACTGGCTAGGGATCTTCTTTCTTGATGCTGCCTCTACTTCAAACAAAAACATTTCAACAAATCAAACCCAGGGAAAACGGTTTAGCATTTTAAGCTGATAATAATTGTTTTAGAAACCCATACTTGCTTAAGGGTATAATTCATTCCAAAAATGACCTTAAAACTCAGTGTTAAGCAAATCTAAAACCCCTGTTATTTGGGAGTGGATGTTTTTAAGCTGCTCTCTCTCAAATTACGATCGTGCATTTCTCTCCAGCCCTCTATCCCACCAGCTGCCGGGGCATTCCCAGCAGAGAAGGGCAGTGCCACGACGCCAGGCGAGGGGCTGGGAGACCCTTCAGCTCTCTGCTGCGCCACAGCCTTTCCATACAACACGTGCCTCACGCCTGTCCTGTGAAACTGGGGTGGTACCGTCCTCCTCCCCACGGGCATGCAGAGAGTGTAAATAGGTTACAAAAAGGGAAATGTTTATATTAGGTGATCAAATACAATTCTTAGAAAGCTCTGGCTGACTGGACGGTTTTACAAAACGGTCGTGTGATTTTGGTGTTGCACCAGCCTTGCCACAGGTGGAGTTGGTTTGAAGTACCCATTTATCCAAACCACTGACTATGTAGCGCAAACAAATTCTGTAGTGAACCAGAGGGAGAGGGTGGTTCACCTTCCCTAATTGTTTGCTTGTAACAGCAGTGTTTGGAACTGTAACACAGTTGCTTTGAAGGCTAATTCTCCTTCCCTAATCTGACTCCCCTAGGGCTTTAGAGTTAGTATTTGACCCTTTAAAAAATATATATATAATAAATACATGTGCAAAAAGTCCATCCGTACTAAATACACATGCACACAACAGGCACAGATGGATCTGCACAAGGATCCATAAGGATTTGGCTTTGCTAGTGCTGAAAAACTTAGCAACATTTTCTTTTAGTTTCACTTTTAAAGGGGTGGGAAAGGTTTAAGGCGAAAAAGTAATAAAAATACACAGTTAATGTCTGCCATAATTTTAACAAAAAATAAAGCTGAATTCGCCTATGTATAGAGAGAAGTTAGCACTCTGCATTCATTTAAGATACAAGAATCCACCAATGTTCCTGGCCTGGAACTCCGGCTGCTTTACATGCTGAATAAACATAGTTCCCATTAAACAACCTTATCAATCAGAGTCACAGAAATTACTTCATCGGGACTGCAAAACCAGTGTTCTTTGGTGTATTTTAGAAATTTAGAATACCAGTACACTGCAGAAAATTAAAAACCTGCTATGGAAACCATGAAAAGCAAACAAGTTGCCCGTGACACCAAATATTCCAGGCACATTGAAAACAAATCTTTAAAGACTTTTCTTGGCATAACTATTTTGAATCATCATCTTTCCACAACACATCCTCCCTGCAAACTAATATTACACAGTCTTTCTGTACTTAGAACCTCCTTTGTAAACAAAGACCACCTTCAAAAACCTTCCTTTAGACCAGGTCACATTTCCAATTAGAAATATGAGAAAAGCAAAGTGATGGCCACTCCTGTGACCTGTTGCTGATCTCCAGCCTGAGCCCTTGTGTTCAGTAATTTTCTGGTAAGAAATCCGGTTACGCTTTTGGGAACCAGTTCCACTGCCTGCGCTCTAATGCGCCTTCCTTCGTGTTACTGACAAACACAGGACCAGCATAGTTGTGTGGCAAAAGCATTTATTTTAATTAATAAAGCCACGTGGCACCGCTAATGGTTTTCCTCTCTGGTTCCCGTTCTTTCTTAGTATCTTACCAGAACCGACATCGGTTCCGGTGGGACTATTCATGGGCTTAAAGTGAAGTATTTGCCTTAGGGCTGTGCTCAGCGAGGGGTTTAGAATGACACACAACGCGCCCACCTGGGACTAGGGCTGCTGCTGGTAACGGCAAGCGTTGGAGCGAGCAGTGAGAATTCGCAGAACCAAGAGCAGGAACTTGCTGGGAGTTCCCGGGGGAGGAGGAGAGGCAGCCATGCCCGTCACTTCTGCAGAGACAGCCCACTTGCTGCCCAGCTCTTCTCTCATGTTTTCTGCAAGCCAGAAGAAGGAGGTCCAAGCACTGTGACCAGTATTTCCCTTGGAAATCAATATGCCTGCAGAGCTTTTTCAACGGGCGGCATGGTGACCTGTGGTGCAGGGTTTTAGTTCGACTGTTTTTATCAAGGGTGAAGCAGGCAGCTGCCAGTTGTTCATCCTTCTTCCCGTGTTTGACATGCAAGGTGAGCTCTTGTGATCGTTTCCCCCACATTATCTCACCTTATGGCTTTCATATTGTTTAACCAGTGAAAAATAAAAAGTGACACATACTTCGCTTGGCGCAAGCAAACTATTAAGAGGGGTTTCCGTGCAAACTGCAGCCATGGCATGACCGTTTTACCCAAACTGTGCTTTTTAACAATATTCTACGTTGTCTTTTCAACATGTTAAGAACAGTGACATATAATTAAAGATGAACCGGTGGGGCAGAAATTGACTGGATGACTGCAATTAACTGTACCAAAGAAATACTAGAGAAATCAGTTGTTTTGTCTAAACAAGGACTTAAATCCGCTAATCTGCATTGAAAAAATAAATGTTCTATATGTTAAGTTTTAGGGGTTTGGTTTTTTACCTCTTGTAGACGTGTTACGCCAGACTTCCAGATGAGAGGATGAGACTATGAGTGAAGAGTGTCCTGGAGATTGCGTGCAGTTCTTTTCCTGGGCCAGAACCGGATTGATCTGAGAACAATAATTATGAGGCTGACATGTATGTTCTCCTTCATCTTGCTGTTTGGAGCAGCTGGGCTCGTCGTCTTCATTCACCTGCAGGATCCAGAAGAAATAGTTCATCAGCAGACACCAGGTTAGCATTCCTATTTCTATTTGACTCGCGAGCTCCTTCCTGTTCAACATTTTGTACTTATATCCTTAACATGTTTTACATATTTCACAGAGGTTGCCTCAACAAAGGTATGTAATTTTTTTAATGAAGGCTATTTTGAAATTAACAATTTCTGTTTAAAAAAAAGAAAAGGAGTTTGCTTAAAAAACACTTCCAAGAACCAATTAACTGATGATGCAGGGATCTTTGCCAAAGTGCACAGGGTCCAGCTGGATGGAGTTAAATTTTCTGCTAAAGTTGAGACCAACTTCTGCTACCAGCTATACCACTATAAATATGAAAATGAGAAATTCTGGCAAAAGTTCAGTTCCTGTAAATACATGCCTTTGACTCTACCTTTGCTTGTATACGGTATTCAATGTGTCATAGAGATGTAAAATAAGAGGTGCATAAATGAGTCATGCAAGAAACTTAAAATACTTTCCTTTAAAGTGTTTAACTTCCATTAAACTTTTCATAACTTCCATTCATATGCACGCCATCTTCCTGTGCTTCTAACTTTAAACTGTGAAGAGCCACGAAGACCACATCAATAAGAAAACTAAGAAACTGTGGGCTGAAATAGTGGTGTCCTTTTAAAGGAGGGGCATGCAAGAAGTATGAAAAAGCAAAAGATCTCTTGATTTACTTACAGTCGCTTTCTCTTTGTCTAAGGCTGTAATGAAGGCTTGTTTAGAGCCTAGACAAATGCCAGTGCAGTTACTCCAGCTCATAATAATGCCCATGTGCACCGAGGTTTTGTCACTATGTTTGCTCTTATATGCACTGAAATTCTCCTTTGATTACTTATGTGCTTTATAAAAAGTCTATTCAATTGACATCTTCATTGTACAATGAACACAACTGTGTATATTTTAAAGTATTACTAACATTTCTAAAGGAGCTGAACCCTAATGCAGAGAACTGTTAAATAATTACATTAAGTACTAATTTCTGCATCCAGGTTTATTAAGTGCTTGTTTCCATGTCACTAAACAATCCGTACTTTAATATGTTTATTATTTAGTCCAACTGCACACTAATTTTGAAAGCAGTCACTCAGCTGAAACTATAGAAATAATGAATCATCAGTGTTGTGGAAAGCAGAGAATTAACCAGTCCCTTCAGCGCTTTTGCAATTTATTTTTGTATACTTAGATGCAAAAGAGCTTACAGAATAAACCTGGCGGTATTGGCCACATTTGACTGAAACTGGCCAGAAGATTGGGGATGAGGGGAAAGACATACAGACAGCAAAGGCAGGCAGCACTCTGATGCATCTAAGAATGTGCAACTTTACATTGAAACGTGAATTCTTTGCTCCTGAAAGAGAGGGAATTTCTAGTGGTCTCTCAAAACGAGTGCAATTTCTTCTCCATTTTCTCATTATTGGTCCCTCATCTTGACCTGTCGTACCTCTGTTCTCTCTGCCACAAACCTCTTGAACGCCAACTGCTGACTGTAGTACTGTGAAGTGAAATCACTGTGAAGTGATTTTTGAGAGCAATGTAACTGTAGAAGGGGACGCCCAAGCACATTTAAATAAAAGTGAGTTTGAACAGACCTCCTACCCCCAGCAGGTAAACTCACTCCGAAACGTACCCGATTGCTGTGGGTAGGGTTCTGCATAGCTAAAATATGAACATCCCAATGATGCTGTTACTGCCAAAGGTGTGTAATCAATTGCTCCATTCTCACATTCAATTACTATTTATGTTAACAGGACTCAGACTGTACCCTTGAGTAAAAGGTGCTCAATACAATTACTCTTATTTCTGTTTGGCTGATTTTCATGTTTGTTAAGTGCTTTGAACTCCCAGTGGACTCAGAAACTCCTTACATCCACTGCTTCTGAAAATGATACCAGTTACCACTAAAACATATTAGGCAGCTTAAAGGACACAGGAAAAAATATCCATTCATTTCATTAAAAAGAGAGGTAGGCATATTTCATCTCTAGACAGTCTCCTGTGAAAAACTGTCAATCACAAGCGACATTTTTGGCGTGCTGAAAAGGATCCTTCCCTTCCCCTGTTCAGTGTTTCTCCTCAAAAGGGCCTGTTTCTAACAGAGATCAGATATTCCTATAATTTGCTTGTCTGATTACTCCCTCAATAGAACTGAACAAATGCACGTGTCATTAAGCTACTTAGGACAACAGATTCTGCATGGCAAAGTTTTATTGGATTAGCCTTTGTATTTCCCATGTAGTTACTGTGTAGTAAAACGTATTTGCAAGATGCTGGAATCTCATCAGGAAGGCTGGAGAAAAGTCAGTAACGTTTATTTTCCACTGAAAAGCAGCGTAGGAGAATTTTGCATTGTCCAAAAGGGCATTTTTCATTGTTAGTACGTTCAGTCATCTTTAATTTAAGATAGTACAACTTATGAAACAAGATTAATAAAAATACTTTGGTACTTCAGTTTTATCTGTCTGTTCCGGAAATTGTTCTTGATTGTTTTAGTCCTAGCAAGCATGATGGTGAGACCTTGATGTACTACTTAAACCAGTATAAAATCCACAGTCATAAAACTTTAAGTAATGCTTACATTACTTTCACTGAGCAAAGTACTCCTGACAGTAGCTGTTTGTGTTGATTTGTTACTATTCATTTATTCTTTCCCTGTGCTTCACATTGCTACCTAATTGTGATGCTGTACTGAGAAAGCAATATCAAAGTAATTTTCCACAACATTAGTTACAATTTTCTTCTGATCTTTCGAGTGAAACAATCCCATCCTGTTGGCTTCTGTGAGCATATAAACCTTGATTACATTTATCTGTTGGAAACCAATGCTTACAAAGTATATGTGCCCAGGATAGCGGGTGTAGAGCCTTTTTTGCTGATTGACAAACATGCTGTCTGTGTAGTTTTATTTACATAATGCACATCACTCTGAGCAGATGTATTTAAGACAGACAGCCATTTAGGGTGGGCAAAACAGATTTCCCAAGCCAATATATTAAATTCAGTACATATTCCTGTGGCCATTAAAGAGACAATAACTTCACTTACGACAGTTGTTTTGTCAGCATCTATGAAGAGTGCTATGGCTATGGAGAATGCGGGATAAAGCAGAGGTGTGGATTGAGAAGTGGTACGAATGATAGTCATACACCGTACAGAAATGTGATGCTCTTCTAATAATTCTCCCTGTATAATTATATAAAACTTGGCTTCTGCAGTAATCATGCCATTATTCTTAAACAGACACAGTAAAGGATTCGTTTTGGGTCAGTCAAGAGCATTTGCCCGTGATACACAAGAAAAATTTAATACATATATCCCCATCCTAATGCTAACGACTCTTGAACGTATAAATCTCCTGTCTGTGATAGGATATTAAACATGCAAAAACTTTACAGTAACCAAATGTGCAGCCACTGCACCGCTGCGTTTGTCCTGGAACCACAAAAGGAGCCGGGAAGGCGCCTGTCCAGCCCTGTGGTTAGCAGGAGGCTTCTTCAGCGTAATGGCATGCGCCCTCCGCTCTCTCAGGGTTTACAGTGGAAGAGTTGAGAGGGCTAACGAGCGGCTTTACAGCCTCGGCCAGGGCCACTGCAGTTTATGAGATCACTGACAGCATGGAGAACTTGGATTTGTGAGAGCTGCATTTGGCTGGTACAAGAGAGAGCAACTTGGACAAACGATGTCAGCAAGTGAGAGAAGAGTCTAGAGGATGCAACCCATCCTGACAGCTCTCAGGTGGATTTCGAATGCCTACACAAACTTCTGAGCTGCAGACCAGCCAGTCCATGGGCTGGAGACAGGATCGTGGTCATGGATAGCAGGTGGTCAGGTGAGGTCATGAATGCCAGGACCACTGCTTCCGAGTTGCACCAGGGACACAGTATCCATAGCTGTACTACAGTATCTATAGTTGTACTTAAGACCACGTGCTCTATGGACTTTAGTCAGAAGAGAAGGGATATTCTAAAATGGCATCTACTTTTATAATAGGAGATTTTGCCAAATAAAAACTAGGGGAAGTATTGATATTCCTCTACACCTATATTCATGTAGCAAATTTCTCTCTACGTGGCAAGTAAGTCCATGGGAAAAAAATTATTGGGTATTTGCGATATGGTTACTGAATTCACAAAGCTGTAAGAGTTTTCAGTTAGAACTTTTAAAGATGAATATATATGGACACACACTCCTCTGGGAGCTGGTAAAAGGTGGAAAATACATCTCAAAGGATGCACATTGTGAAAGCTCCAAAAGGGTGAAAATGGGGAGTAGGATGGAAATGGCTTTGCACTCTGCCTATATCAGAATTTGAAAGTCAAGTATGAAGATAACCAAGCCTGAAACTCATCTGACTGATATTCTGCAGTGATTGCTGTCCTTAGCTCATCTACCAGTTTCTAACATAATACTGTCATCTTCTTTATTTTCTGCTTTACTAAGGGTTTGATAGGGAGGAGTGGGAGGAAGGAGAGGCGACAGTCTGAAGGGCTGGCATGCGAATGCTATTGCAAACCTGATGGCACAAGGGATCCACAGTGCAGAAATCTTACTGTATATTGCAGTAGTCTCAGAGCAAATACCAATATTATAGCTATACTGAAATTTTCTTAATTACTTATTCAGGGCACATACACCTTGCTACTCACAAATTACAGTCCTATGCACATCTCCACGTTGGCTGTACATTTCCATAATACTATCCTACTGCACAATGTACCACTTGTTTGTCATACTGGAAACTTTTTATAAATACAATTGAAAATGAACTAGCATTGATATATAATTTCAGAAGTAATTTTCCTACAATTTGTGACTTACTTCTCTTTATAAACTGGAAGCCATTTAATCTGCTTCTCAACTAACAGCATCAGCAGAAATCATGAACAACAGAATCTGGTGACTGTAGCAGATGTCAGTGGGCTCGCCAATACTCTTTTCAAGCAAAAGCGGCATACTGGTATGCGTGTAAGGGTAGCTTCCACCAGCTCAAGAGTGGATGAACCTTCTGCAGTTGCATCCTCTGAGTCTTCTTTAGCTGAACTTCCTCCAGCAAAGAACTTCTCTGTGTGCAGACTAGTTCCCAAATGTCTGCAGTTATTGGGATGAAAAGAAAAAGATCTATTTTCTTGTCTGCAGAGGCAAGGCACTTAATAAGGGAAATGTGGTCTTATGAGTATGATATTCCATTTTCTGTTGCTTGAAATGGTTGTGGTTTAGACTGACTGTGAATGTGAGCCTGGTTATTTTTTACATTGGAAAGAAGTGCTCGCAATGACTTCATCAGTCTGCTGCTATAGGGGGATCAAACACTGTCCAGATGGTTACAAAGGAAACCCTACACCACACAGCCAGTGCAAACCTGTTCAAAAGAAATGCAGTCTAGTGCTGAAAGCAATCACATATAAGCTGTTTTATCACAAGTAATATATAGAGATTGTCTCCTACAACGCTTTTTCCCTGCTTTCATGACTGTGCCATATCCTTGGCAGTCTTATGAAAAATGCAGCATTTATTTATGACATGGTATTGAGAGAGCGCCACTTTTTTTTCTTTTCTTTTTTTTCAGTTTCTGTTAAAATGCTTTAGCCTAAAGCCTATTAAAGCAAATACAGCTCTTAGCTATAGCATCACAGGCCAGCATTTATAGGACCAGTATTTCCTGTCGACCATCAGCAAGTGCTTTACAGGAGTCAGAGCACTTTGGTGTTAGACTGTGGAACTGGGATCCAAAGCTGCTGCAGTTTGTTCCTGTCCTGCCCTACTGCTCATAGATTGTGCTGTATTGTGTTAAATCAGGCAATTCACCTGCTAAATGTTTCCATTTCCTATTATAAAGGGGGTTCTCTGCAGGGGTTCAAGGCATCTAAGGACCACAAGATCCTACAACAAAGATGCAAGACCAAACCATATTGTGACATAATCACAAAATTCAGTGCCTTACTAGCAGTGGTTATAATCCCACTTCAGTGGTGCACACACACATCAGATGACTGAACCAGATCCGCTGCCCATTTATTTGATGGCATAAAGTCCATGTCACCTAATCCCAAATGTATTTATCAGCATAAAAACAGAGCGATGTAGTGCTAAATCACTCACGTAGTGCAGCTTCCACTTCCACAAATTTCCTTATCCTCTCTTTCTCTGTAAGCACTTCTTCTCAGATACTGACTGGTTAAAAAAAGAGGTTTGATATTTCTTTTAAAGCCTACTTTTAAAAACTGTCAGAGGTTGACACTTCTTTGTTGTGTCTGGCAAAATAAAAAGTGACCTGCCATCTCAGAGCTGCATTCGTTTATGGTGCTTGGCAACATATCACAGGCACAACTCAACCGCAATGTGATATGTCAGAAGACTCTCAGAGTGGCAGCTTTATGAAAGTATATTCCTAGGGAACAAGCCTGGATGCTTCTCAGATTCCCCTAGAAATTTGCAGAGGCATTACAGAAATGTGCAAAAGTTGATCAGCAGACTTTCATTTCACCTCAAAACATTTATTCTAAATATAAGGCTATATTGAATTTTTCATAGAAAATGTGTCAGTACTAGAAAGCCTCCTTCCATATGCCAGCTGTCATTCAGTTTGCTTGATTTTTAAAACTTGATACCACACTGAGGAGCTTAGGTAAGTTGAAAATACTTTCTGGATTTTCTAAAGTTTATGCCATTTTAAACATGTCTTATAATATATGTTTCCATTTCTCAAAGTTATTAACGTTCACCTAAAAGCTTAACAAAAAGTTCCTCTCTCCAGCAATACCATCCTTTTTTCATTTAGTAAACATTAATTTTCCTTTCAAGATTCTAGTGGAGCTTGAAATTAAAGGTGGCTTTCTTCTCTATTATGGCTTGCTTTGTGTATCAGCATCAAAACTGCCAGTTAACTATGGTTTCAGCACCAGTCAAGAGAGCATAAAAAGCCAAATAATTGATCTTGTATAGGCCCTACACAAGAGCAACTTCTTGTGGACATCTTTATCATTTTCTCCAAATGAATAATCTATTTTTGAAAGTGACTGGTTTTGGATCTGTCACCACTTGACATACGCAAGGTGATTAACTGACTTTAATCTTATGCTATACCGGCCCTATCCTACAAGATGCTAGCTCATAGCATCAGTGCAGAAAACCACTTCAGTATCAACTGAGTGGCTCGACTGTTAGCTCTGCTCCAATGCCTGAAGTGCTCTGCTGCCTGAGGGTCAGAATATTCTGCATCTTGTAAAATTAAGTCCCATCTTTGTCCCTTTTTGGTCTCAGCCACCTCAGGAGACCTATGTGGTGATTAAGGGGAAAAATGCTCCAGCCAGGCCCTTCCTCTGTTGCCACTTCTACACATCAGAGCAATTCAGACATGCTCTTGTCCTCTTTTTTCAGAATCACTATCCACTAGCTGTTCATACCTACTGAAATGGACTCTTTTGGGGCTTCTGTTCCCACTTTTTCGTTGGAAACCACACATTTTCTCATAAAACTCTTTGCAGGGAATGGATGTTTGATGTTTTGCTCTTTGTAGCGCATTAGCCAAGAGATCGGTGTTTGCAGATTTTGAGTATCCCTAAATGACGAAAGTGAAACATGCTGTGCCACCACGTATGTATGTGCATACACAAGGAGAGTTACACAGGCTGGGAGGAAATCAGGGGACATCAAGTCCCTTTATGGAGCAGTGGGCACTGAACAGCCTCAGGAGGGGAAAAAAAAAAGCAGGTTGTGAATGAAATTCCTCATCCTTCAAGAAGGTGGCTGTGCTCCAGTGCCCTGTTCCTTCTCTATTCTAATTCATTCACCTTTCTCTTTCCGTTTGGCATAACGATTGGCAGCGCTGAGCTTTCTGTAATGATGGCACAGATAAAGCTTGGGACAAACAAATGTATATTTGGCTTTAGAATTATTTTAGGCTTACATTCACAGGAGTCTTCGCATGGCCTGCATCCGCTGCAGTCAGAGTGGCTGACATGGAAGCAGCGGAGACACACAAATACTTATTCTTGTGGCCAGGAGGACAGAAAGCCCAAGCCTAAACAGAGGAAACTGGTTATTTGCCCAGTGGCTATTTGAGGCGGTGGGAGAGGAGACTCCTTTTCTCAAGCTGTAGGTAGTGCACAACGGCCAAGATCCTATGTGCCAGTTTCCAGCTTGTTGCTTTTTTTTTCTTTTTTAAACTTGTTTGACTTGACTTTATTTATTAATAAAGTTCTGCACAGCTTAATGCCCATAAGTCAAACCACAGGAGAAATTATAGACAGCAATCACTGCCGCTCTGTGTGAACTGAATGCAGCTTTAATTGGGTCCTCCTAATTGTGCATGCAGCTGCTAGGAAAAACATGATGATGCTTATCTCATACAAGAAAACAAATTCCTCTCACTACTCCATTGTAAACAAATGAAAAGGCATGTATTCACATAGTCGCAAAAGTAAACGTATACACCTGCAGGCAGATACCATGAATTTTGTGCCATAGCAAAGCAATTCTGTACTCATTGAGACTTTAATGTAGTTCACTGTAATTGTTTAAAACTCGCCCTGAAGACTTTGGTGAGAACTTAAACAGGGCTGGGATACCATTCATGTGCCCAAAACAAACATCGGCACCTCAGCCACCAAGTTCACTTAGATACTGTGAACAGCCAAGATTAATAGTGGAAAACAATCAACTGGTTTTTTGTAAGCTGTTAAATTGAAACCTGCCCCTCCATTCATTTAGCTCAAGAGATGTTATTACCTTGTAAACAGAAGACATCCTTAAGTTGCTACCTAATTAAAATTCCAATTATTCTGCATTTATGAGCTGCTCATTCTCATGCTATTGAAGGGAATTAAGTTACCCAAGAATGTACAAAGTCAGGTATTGTTTAACACCTATATATTGATGATGTGTTCAGTGCTGCATGTTAAACCAGCCTTGTCACTGCTTGTTCCAGTCATATTTCACCAATACCTGCAGAATGCTTCTTGGCCTCATTTATATTTTGTAGGAGAAAAACAAAATGAACAGACCTTAGCAAACTGTTATAACAACAGCACTAGGGAAGAAAAGCATGTAAATGGGAGAGAAACAGGAAAAAAAAAGGTGTGTGCAGCACGCAGAGAAGAATGGTAGGAAAGGAGGTCTGAGAAACAGAAGTTGAGATAACTTCCTTTTCTGTTCTTCACATTTGAAATTATTTAAAGAAAGGAGCTTTGTGAGTTTTTTGTAGAAAAATATCCAGAGAGACTAGTTCTGCTAGATACTTGAAACATTTTTTAGAAGGAAAATAAAAAAATATTAAAACTGAAATGTTTAATTAAATTAGAATGTAACAAAAAATTTACTGCGGTTTTATAATTCATGTTAATAGAGAATGGGCCCTGAATCAGTACGACTGAAGTTCCCAGGGGTGCTAAAATGGAGACAAGGGAAGTAGTAAGGAAAACGAATATTTACTACAGTAAATTTACAGTAGTTAATGAATTTAGGAAGAACACCTTAAATTTTTAAAAGCACTAAATATTCCTAATGAACAATAATGATCTAATTATATTATACTTCCATATACAAATCTTTGAGACATAACACATTCTTAACGTCTACACATTTGCACATGATATTTTTCCTCTTGCTTGTTTCCAGAGATCAAATTATATATTCAGTATATTCTGATTGTTCTCTGCCTTTTCCTCTGAAGGCACTGGCTTCACTTCTTAATTGAGACCCAGTGGAGATAAGTTCACCACAACATAATTTAATGAACTATGGAAGAGTTACCTTTTACTGCATGAGGTATCAAGCTGCATGACAGAGAAAGAGTATCTCCTAGGTGATGTTTCAGTAGATAATAATTAACTAAGACATCTCCTAAAATAATACCACCCACACACAAATGCAGCCCTTTCCCCCCCAAAATTGGACAACACATAAAGCAAGTTAATAAGCCAAGGACACAGTTCCTAAAAGGAGCTCAGTGACACAATTTCTTTCCTCCATGGAATCACAGATTAGAAATTGGAGACCTACAGTACAGACAAGTGAATTTTACTCTTTTTCCCCTTCAACTTCAAAGGCTGAATTGTACTTGATTTACCCTTCACATTAGTCTTGGATGTGCCATCACCACAGTCCCTTCCAAGTGTGAAGAAGATTTTCCTTTTTGCTCTGAATGATTTTGAGCAGATCAGCAGCGGTACTCTTCCCGCACACAGCTGTTGTCTTGGCACCTCCTGCCCCCTTTACTTCAGGGCTTTGGGGAGAAACTTCTGCAGCATCGGCCTCGCTGTATTTTTTGGTTATTTACTTATATTTTTGAGTAGGGGAAAAAACGCCGACTTTTAAACATCTCGCGCGACGCAGCCTGGGGAGCAGGACTGAAGCGCCTGCAGCTTCCCTCTGAGGGCCAGGGCAGACAGCACACTGCCGTCCTTCTTCACATTCCTCATCCAAGCATGCTGCTTCCAGCCCTGTCCATACCTTGACTAGCGAAGGCATCCTTCTGTCCCTTGATCTTTGTCTCTTTTTGTTGCGATTCAGTGTTAATTAGATTTCAAATCCCTCAAATCAGGGAGTGTGAGTCAAATGCCGGCTCCTACTGAGTTCAGAAGGCTGCGTGTATTTATAGGCATTTTCACAGCATTCAGACGCTTTGATCACAGCCCTCCACGCCACCACAAACAGGCAGTCATTTGATTATAATGATGTTTCACAAAGAACTGCTGAGACAGCATTTCAAGAATTCTGAATATTTTAATATTCGTTAATTAAATGTTTCTGAGTTTCTGTCCTTTTAGCAACCAACTATTGATGCTGTAAAAACATTCAAGTGAAGGGCAAATTGTTAATATTCTAAGAGAAACCCTATTTGCTATGAGAGCAGCTCCAATTAGCAAGACAAACCATCTTCTTGTAGTCATTTAAAGGAATCAGAAGCAAGCGCAGCAACACTGGTCTTCATAGTGGCAAAATATTTACCATCTCCTGTCTCAACAGAGAAGGTGCCCGGAGTTAGAGGCTTACCTTGGGAAAGGCAATTCTGTTTCCTGGCTTTGACTTTGCTCCCTAAACAAAGCACTCATTACACCTCTTGCATGTAACAACTGCGTTTTCTTAGCCTAGTTGCATGAATCTGTCTCCGTTTCTTTTATCTAGCAAGCTGAAACGTTCTTTGGCAGGAATTTCACAAAACAAAGATTTCTTCGATGCACAGCTGCATTTGGGTTGCTGTGTCCATCCTCTCCGCAGCTATGGCTCAGCTGCAGGGCACCTCTAGGGGAAATGGGAACCCACGTGCGGGTGGCCAAGCAGGTGTTTTAGACGCAGAATGGGACAATCCACAAGTCGTTTCTCTGATAATGTTCCCGTCACAAGGAGAAAATTGGTGTAGACTAATAAATACAGCCTTCACCATCAAAACAAACTCACTGCTAAACAGCAGATTGCAGTCATGGGGTAGGAATGACCATCAACTCTGGTTAGGACTGCTGCCGCAGACAAAAACCAGTGTCCCACAGCGAGCTGAAAAGCAATGCGGTCCAGTAGCATCATGGGCAGAAAGCATCACAGCATCCAGTTGCTGTAACACAGCAGTCAGCACAGCGTTCACGTTGCCGTGATGTTTTGCCCTGGGCAGCACGCACTACGTCACGACATAGGGCCAGTGAAAGCCTGTCCAGCCAAAGCCAGACCTAACGGCTCGGAGCCACCGAGGGGTGGTGGCCAGGTCCGGCAGAAAACACGTGTGCAAAATATATGGGAACTGTTCTACACTACATTTTCAAGCTTTGTTATGTCTCCATGCTATTTTAATTTATGGAGCTAGAATGTCCCCTCTCCCTTACCAGCAGGCCTAGGTAGTGCCTAAGAGTTCATTGAAGAGAGCTGACTGATTTAGCTGTTCCTTTTCTCTGCAACAGGTTTAGTAGTTGCACAATTCTCTGGGCAAGATCGGGTCCTAAAGATGATAGGGGTTTTATCCCTCAGCATAGAAGTAGTAATAAAAGCGGACTGGAAGTCTGTCCATCCTCACAGTGGGCCACTGTGGTGTCAGTGTCAAATATAACTTGACAGGACGGCGATACCAGCAGGGTTCTCGGAGGCGGTGAAGGTAATACAAGGTGTTTCTTCAAATCAAATCTATCTTGTAGGTTATTTATACTAAGGGGAAAAAACTTTTCTAGTTTTATTCTTTGCATTTCCTGGACTTAATACATTGCAGTTTGTTTTTTAAAAATGAATGCTCAAAAGCTATTGAAACATTTGCAGTTAGCATGTTACCCAGCCAGGCTGTATCATGACTGCTGTGCGTAAATGCCAAATAGCTCGTGTCACTGGCTGGCCCTGATAAATCAGAGTTTAAAACAAATACCACTCAAGCTTATCTGCTGGTGCTACTGCTTATATTCAATCAATACCCTGGGGCAGTGCCATCTGATAATGCTCTTCCTAGTCCAGGGGAAGCTTTCTCACTGTTCCCACCAGAGAGCCAGCAAATGCTCTCGATTCTTCATATAGGTAATTTGAAAAGTGTGGTTTCAAACAAAAATGATCTTTATAAACAAGTATATTTGAAATGTAAATTTTGCAAAATTTTATTTGGGGTACTTGGAGTGTTTTTCCCACTGGCAGATGTCACAGA
>JANHGO010000075.1:14221728-14232693 GCA_024606505.1 Aquila spilogaster | reverse complement strand
TCTGAAGTTCCCAGGGGTACTAAAATGGAGAGAGAGGAAGTGGTAAGGAAAAAGAATATTTGCTACATTAAATTCACAGTAGCTAATGAACTTAGAACTTAAATTTTTAAAAGCATTAAATGTTTCTCTTGTACAGAAATGATCTAATCGGATTCTACCTCTGTACACAAATCTGTGAGAGCCAGCACCTTCTTACTGTCTTCGCATTTACCAACCATATTTTTCCTCTTGCTTATTTCAAGAGATCAAATTATATATTCAGTATATTCTGATTGTTCTCTGCCTTTTCCTCTAAAGGCGCTGGCTTCATTTCTTAATTGAGACCCAGCGGAGATAAGTTCACCGCAACACAATTTAATGAACTATGGAAGAGTTACCTTTAACTACATGAGTATTCAGCTGCATGACAGAAAAAGAATATATCCTAGGTGATGTTCCAGTAGACAATAATTAACTGAGACACCTTCTAAAATCATACCACCCACACATCAACACAGCCTTTTCCCCCAGAAACTGGACAACATGTAAAGCAAGTTAATAAGCCAAGGGTAGTTCCTGAAAGGAGCTTGGTGGCACAATTTCTTTTCTCTGTGAAATCACAGATTAGGAAAGGGAGACCTGCAGCACAGAAGAGTGAATTTTACTCTTCTTCCCTTCTAACTTCAAAGGCCGAATTGAACCTGATTTTCCCTTCACATTAGTCTTGGCCGTGCCATCACCATCATCCATTCCAAGCGCGCAGAAGATTCTCCCTTTCACTCCAAATGATTTTGAGCAAAGCAAATGATCTTGGTATCTCCAAGCCAAAGCCTGCCCTGTTTACTGCAGAGATCTGAGGAGAAACTGCTGCAGCACTGGCTCCACTGTTTATTTTGATTATTACATTTTTTGCTGAAGAAAAAGAACTGTGACTTTTAAATGTCTCATATAATACAGCCCTGGGAGCAGCGCTGAGCAGGCTGCAGTCTCCCTTTTAGCAACATGGCGGACTGCACACTGTTGTCTCTCTTCACCTTTCCTCATCTGAAACTGTATGTTCCAGCCCTGTAGCTGCCTTGCACAGCGAAAGCATACATCTGCCTCAGTTTTTCTATATTTCTGTTGCAATGTAATATTAATCAGATTTCATATTCCTCAAATTAGGGAGCGTGAGTCAAACTCTGCCTCCTGCTGAGTTCAGAGGGGTGCATTTATATGAATTTCTACAGCATTCAGCCTGTTCTGATTGCAGCCCTCCATACCGCCACAAACAGATAGTAATGATTATAACAGAAGATGCTTCACGAAGAACTGCTGATGCTGCATTTCAAGAATTCTGAATATTTTAATCTTTGTGGTGTCCACCTTTTCAGTCCTTTTAGCAACTAACCACTGACGTGAAAACATTCAAGGGCAGACAGTTAATATTCCAAGAGAAACCCCATTTGCTATGAGAACAACTTTAATTAGCAAGACAAACCATATTCTTGCCAATACTTAGAGCAGTCGGAAGCAAGCACAGTGACACTGGCCTTACTAGTGGCAAAATATTTACCATCCTCTGTCTCAACGGAGAATGCACCCAGAGTTAAAGGCTTACCTTGGGAAAAGGAAATCCTAAGCACACATTAGATCAGTTGCATGTAACGACTGCATTTTCTTAGCCCAGTTACATGAGTCTGTCTCTGTATTTCTTTCATTTAACAAGCTGGAACTTCCTCTGGCAGAACTCCACACAGGTCTCATGAAGGCACGGCTGCGTTAGTGCCCAGCTTCTCCACAGCCTGCAGTCTGAGGGGATGAGGCAGCAGGCAGCCCGGAGGGCTTGGTCAGGCACAGAAGGCCACAAGTCATTTTCTTCTGATGGTGTTCCTCTATCACAATGAGGAGAAAACTGATATTGACTAATAAATAAACACACGTTTCATAGTTGAAGCAAACTCACTTCTAAGCAGGAATGGACAGGGATAACTCTTGCTAGAGCTGCTGCCACAGACGGAAGTGGGAGTCCCACAGCAACTGAAGAGCAGGAGCAGAAAGCAGCCGGGCTCCAGTCATGGAAACAGCATCTGTGGTATTCCAGCAGGCGCTGCAGGGGACGTGAGGGCAGCCTCCAGCACAGGCCTCACCTCACGGCTGGGAGCTACGGAGAGGCCAGGCCTGGCAAAAACACCCCCCCCCCCCCCACGAGGCACTCAGGAAGAGCTGTACACTGTATTTTCCAGTTTTGTTCTCCATCCACACAGTTTTGCCTTAGAGAGCTAAAATATGCCCTCTCCCATAGCAGTAGGCCTAGGCAGTGCCTAATGAACTCACTGAAGATAACGGATTGATTTAGCTGGTTCGTTTTCTCTGCCACAGGTTTAATTATTGCACAGTTCTCTGGGCAAGATCGGATCCCAAAGACGATAGGGTTTTCTTCCCCTCAGCGCAGAGGCAGTAATAACGGCAGCCTGGCAGACTCTGTGTCCTCGCAGTGGGCACTGCAGTGTCAGTGTCAGATGCGAGCTGACAGGGCAGCGATAGCAGCAGGACTCCCTGAGGCAGGGAACGCAACACACAGCGCTTCTTCATATCAAATTTGCCATGTAGGTTATTATACTGAGGGGAAACAAATCGCTCTAGTTTTATTCTTCGCCTTCTCTGAGCTTAATACACTTCAGATGGTTTTTTGTTTTGTTTTTTAAATGGATGCTCAAAGGCTGTGAAGGCATCTGGCAGCTCCCGTGTTACCAGCAAGGCTGCTAGGTTTGCAGAGTGTAAATGCCACGGAGCACTCGTCAGCTGGCTCAGTGAGTTCAGCTAGGTGCTCGCCTTGCCCTGTTGGGGTTCCCCTTCTTCACACATCGACAGCTGGCAAGATCGTTCAAGGAGAAAATAATGACTTTTAAGAGAATGTTCAGGAATCTTTCCCAAAGTGCCTTTACTGTTCTTAAATGAAAGTGTAAAGGAGAGAAATAGATGAAAAACAATGAAATATTCGAAAGAGATTTAAACAGTCTCTCCATTGGAAAATTTATGATTAAATTAGTCTCTGGATATTGACTCAGCTCCATTGAAGATCTACTGCAGCAAAGAAAACCATAAATACAATATGTACAAAAGTTTGTAGCAATCTCTCCCACACAGGTTCATAAATCTCTTTTTTTTTGCAAATTTGTTTTTCTGTTATTCACCGTTCCATTATTTTAGGTTTCATTCCATTTCCATTATTCACAGAGCAGCCCAGTTTACTTAAAGGTGGAGCTGTGTAAAATTCTTTAAAAAGATAACTTGAAAAGTGTGTTTACACCCAAAAACGATCTTCCTAAACCGAGATATTTGAAATGAAATGTTGAAAAACCTTTCTGTTTCAAGGAAGGGGAAGGGTAAAGGTAAAAGCACATGAAGGTAGAAAAACATTCCCAAGCAGAATGAAACTTCACAGATTTAACAAAATGATCCACACCAAAAGATACGTAATATTACAGCAGGAAAGAAAAATCTTATTTTAAGTATTTTTTAGTTTATCTACCAATTCAAAATGTTGACACAGTCTACTGAAGTGGCATTCCAAAAGAAACCTCCTACTTACAAAGCAAAGCATCACTCTCGTAACGTGGCACTGAATACAACTCATGCTGCATAGTGCTCTCCCCTCAGCTTTTCAGGATGCGAGAGAAATGAATGGGTCTTTTTGGGACCAACCTTTTATTAAGGACCTTCTTCTTAGAGAAGTCTGCTGTCTTCCTGGCGCTCAGGTGAGGGATGTCACCAGGAAACTACCTAGCCTAGTACGGCCATCAGACCCCAACCCTTCACTGTTTTTCTATGTAGGGAGAGACGAAACAGCTGCATGTGGGTCAAGGGCTATCATAAGGGATTTCAGGGCCCCGAGGCAACAGCTGAATGAACTGAATGCATTGATCATCTTCTCTTCTCTGTCTCCTATTTTGGGTGGAAAGAAATCAAAGGATTTTATCTTTAAATACCTAGCTTTGTGGCTGGTATCATCACCAGAACTTTTGGTTTTTTTTTGACAACATAATGGCCTGTATGGCACCAAGTTTGTGCATCAGATGGGAAGAATCCTTGGGAAAAAGCTAGTGGAGCTCATTGGGAAGGCTTTAAACTAGGTCTGAAGGGGGCAGGGGGCATAATGAGCCTTCCCATGATAAGGTGTGGGATGGCATGTCTAGATTAGACCTTTAAGGAGGTGACAAGACCAGCTGCCCAGCTGAAGTGCTTCTACACCAGTGCACACAGCTTGGGAAACAAACAGGAGGAGCTGGAAGCTTCCATGCTACTAGAAAATCACAATATAGTTGCCATCACTAAAACCTGGTGGGAGGATTCCCATGACTGGAGTGTGGCTATCGATGGCTACAAGCTGTTCAGAAGGGACAGGTGAGAAAGGAGGGGAAGGGATGTTGCTATCTACATCAGGAGAGAAATAGAATGTGAAGAGCTGTCCCTTAAGAATCCTGCTGGGTGACTTCAACCACCCACATGTCTGTTGGAAAAGTAGCATGGCAAGCTGTAGGCAATCCAAGAGGCTCCTGGAATGCGCTGAGGATAACTTCCTGAGTCAAGTAATTGAAGGCCCCACCAGGGAGGATGCAATACTGGACCTGTTGCTCACCAATGCAAATGAACTGATTGGTGACATCAGAATTGGAGATTGCCTGGGATGTAGTGACCATACTATGGTTGAGTTTATGCCAGAGGGATATGAGACAGGCAAAGAGGATACTAAAGTTTAGGAAAGCTAACTTCTAGCTCTTCAGGGAGTTAGTCAACAAAACACCCTGGAAAACTGCTCTCAGGAGTAAGGGTACAGAGCAGAGCTGACAGATCTATAAGGAAGATTTCCTCAGCATGCAAGAGCTCTCCATCTCTAGGTGTAGCAAGTCAGGAAAGGAAGGCAAGAGACCAGCATGGCTGAACTGGGACCTGCTGGTCAAACTGAAGAGCAAGAAGAAAATACACAGCCGGTGGAAAGAAGGACGAGTACAGTGGGAAGAGAATAAGGAAGCAGCTGGACTGTATAGGGATGGGGTCTGGAAAGTCAAGGCCCAGCTTGAACTAAACTTGGCAAGGGATGCCAAGAAAAACAAGAAATGCTTCTACAGGTACCTCAGTCAGAAAAGGAAAGTCCAGGAGGGCATACTCCCCTAGTGAGTGACACAGGGGAGCTGGTAACAACAGACAAGCAGAAAGCTGAGGTACTTAACTTTTTTGCCTTGGTCTTCTCTGGTAACTGCTCGTTACACACCCCTCAACTGGTCTGGTAGGAGGGGACTGGGGAAGCAACATCCCTCCCACTGTAAATGAAGATCATGTTTGTGATCATCTGAGGAACATGAACATCCACAAGTCAATGGGTCCCAGTGAGGTGCATCCCAGAGTCCTGAGAGAATCAACTGATACAGGCAGCCAAGCCACTCTCAATGATATTTAAAAAGTCATGGCAATCAGGTGAAGTCCCTGGTGACCGGAAAAAAGGCAACACCACACCTATTTTTAAGAAGGGTAAAAAGGATGACTCCTACTATCAATACAAGCTGAGGGCCACAAAAATGACCCAAGGAATGGAACACCTCTCCTATGAGGACAGGTTGAGAGAGCTGAGGCTCTTAAGCCTGAAGAAGAGAAGGCTACAGGGCTACCAGATAGCAGCCTTTCAATATCTAAAGGGGAGCTACAGGAAAGAAGGGGACAGACTCTTCAGCAGGGTCTGTGGTGATAGGACAAGGGGAAATGGCTTCAAGCTTAAAGGGAGTAGATTTAGGTTGGATGTAAGGAAAAAGTCATTTACAGTGAGGGTGGTGAGGCACTGGAACAGGCTGCCCAGAAATGTGGTTCATCCCTGGAGGCTTGATCAGGCCTTGGGCAACCTGATCTAGCTGTGCATGTCCCTGTTCATTGCAGAGGAGTTGGAATAGATGAACTTCAAAGGTCCCTTTCAACTCTAAGGATTCTATGATTCTATTAAGATAAAGATATAAACCCTTTCTGAAGCAATCTAGTCCTAAACAAAATAATTACCACTAAAGCATATCACGAAACATGTACAGCAGTAAACCAGCCCACGCCCAATGACCAACAGCTGCATCGTAGGAAAGATGACCGCATGTGGCACCACAGCTGAGCGAGCACCCGCCCACAGAAGACTATTTTCAAAAGCCAACATCCTGTATATACAAAAATATATACGTAAACTAATGTATACTAAAACACACGTACAAAAACTAATGAACTCCAAGATATAACCTCACAATGTTTATCCAAAGCTTTATAGAGAAACTAATAGTTTTTTAAGTGCCACACAGATTTATTGAACTGAGAAGAATATTAACATAATATGCTAATGACATCTACATTTAATAAGATATATATCCATTCAAATTCTCAGTACCTTTCCGTCAGCACAGCATATTGCAAAAATGAACCATTGAGGCAACAATTCAATCTGATATAAAATCAAATGATCCATGTTAACAAGACAATTAAGTAACTGTCTGAAACTGAAGAAAAAATAGTCAGAAGTTCACCAGATAAAAACCAGTTTTGAATAATGTGAAAGTATGATTATACAGCAGGCAAACAGAGTCATTTCTGTGATTAGAATAATATAGGTGGTAAATTAGATATCAATTTTAAAATACAGTAATTATGAAAAAGCCTATCTCAGACGCTTCATAAAAGAAAGCAAAACTACAGACCACGTACTGTTTGCATTGGTCTATTTAAAATCCAAGGTGAATGCATTACGGGGAAATTAGCATTTGGAAAGGTTATTTGATGGCAGAAAAATTGAAAATTAAGATAGATGCTTTTTGCTGGACATGGCAAACAAAATGATGTGCCGCATGTACTACTCAGATGCTTGGTAGGTACTGTTAGAACAAGACATCATCATGCATTATCATACATCGCTAGGAATTAAACCTTTCACTTAAAATGCAACAGCTTGCATCTAATAATATTATACATCTACAATTTGATGATACAATGTAGGGATTTCTCCCCAGCAAAATATTATTCTAGAGACAATCCATACACAGTCTTGTACAGGCCCCTCACAGGTGCATTTCTCAGCTTTACTTACACAGAAACAGCCCAGGCGCAGGATGCTCAGAGACGCTAAGCAGCCAGTCTGTGAGCGTAGCTCTGGTATCCTCATGTTTCTGCCCCGCCATGGTGCACTTTAGTGCAGTAGCTGTCAATAAACCAGTATGGTCTGTGGACCCCTGAAGTCCATGGATTGCTTTTAATGTAAAGAAAAGGTCCAAAAAACTAGTAAGAAAAGTAAGCTTTCTCCTAACAGTCCTCAATATAAAGAGGTCTGTATCTGCACAGAACAGCTTTAGAGGTTTACAGACTGAAGGAAGGAAGGAACTACTGCTGTAAGAGTATGACCGCCAGAAATGCTGCAAAAGCTATGTATTTGGTTCAGTCTACAAAACAGAGGTGATGTCTCTAAAAGAAGAGTGAAGTAAAACTCAGCCTTTCCTGAGTGTGTACTATTAGGGGTGCTCCACACCAGACATAATCACTCATACTGCTAAAAACTTGAGTTAACTACTGGGCCAGTGCAGCACCCGCATCAGCAGTAAATGAACGTGCAGTGCACTTAATGGCCCTTTTTGCAGCCTCACTCAGCTTCAAGGGAAGAAAAACCACACTCCATTTCTACAGAAGCCGCACCATATTTGTTTTATCTCTATTGGGGGAACTTTTGAGGATGACTTTTCAGAGAGGCAGCATATTAGATGCACTCCAGCTGCTCACGGCCACCCCATCTAACCCTCTAGAAGATGTAAATCTTATGAGTTTCTTCCGTTAACATTTAGCTATGTATTTGGAACAAAATAAAGGTAAAGATTTACCTGGGGAAATAACAAAAGGTCCGGAATGCCCAGTTTGGGTTAAAATTCAACTTCCTTAATGGGCAGCCTGGAAACAAGACAAACAGCCTCTGCTCTCCCTGGCTCCAAGCTGCAGCCAGCTCCAGCCAGCATCCCATTGCCCAGACAGCAGCAAAAGCGCTTGTGGAAGCGAGTGTGAGCGGCTGGGGGCAGCACCGAGCGCTCCTACTGGTCAGACCTACCCACTTCAGCACCCACAGCATCAGTGCTCCATCATTCTCTGCAGGTTCCAACCAACATCTCAGCCTTCAACCTTCTGGTGCACTGGGGGCACAGATCTTTCTAGGATTACTTTATTCACTCACACACAAATACCTAATTTCCTCAATAATTATATACGCTCCTAATGCATGTGAAGACTCATCTACCTGTGTGCTTAGAAAAATAGCCTCAGAAAACCTGATTCAAAGATCACTGAAGTCATAGGAACTATTTCATTAACTTCCTTTGGATTTTGTCCAGAGTATTTTTCAGTTCCTTCAGCCCCTGTTTTTCAGTAGAGTGGAACTCAGATTACAAAAGGAGATGCTCTTGGTTTTTTTCTTATTATTGGTTAAAATTGATATTCACAGTGCAGCACTGTGAATCAGAGGCTTTCCCTGGATGCGTCTGATGCTTATCCTCCTTTGTTAAAGAGAATGCTTCTTCATATAACAGAGCTGGTAGCCTCTATTCAAAATCTACCATGCTGCAAAGAATGATGTTATGTTGTCAGACAGACTGATCTTTCTCCAATAGCTTTTGCAGCACTTTTGTTACGAAGATGTTAAAGATAACACGGAAGAGAAAAGAAACAGTCTTGGGATAACAGCCCAAGCTCTCTGGCGTTCACTCATTCGCTGTTTCTTTCTCTTTGGTACACCTAAAGGAAAAATGTACAAGGATCAAAGCACCAAATGGATGACGTACCTGGTGGGTTCTCTCAAAATATCTTTTTCTTCCTTTGCACTTTTCAGAAGTTAAAAATGCAGCAGAGAGGAAAACAGCTAGTGCTGCTCCAGACCTCGCTGGCTTTCCTACATGACCACAAGTTGTAAAAAGCCACTCTGAACAACACAGAAAAGTAGTTATGACAATTAAAAGGGTCAGAGTACTAATTTTGAAGTAGCAGATGTCTAACTTGTCATTTTTAAGTGAAGTCTTCTAACACAATTTCTGTACTTTTTGCTTTTTTTGCACAAAGTGTTGTAGCCCGCAAAATCCTTATAATTAAACACCTATCAGAGTGAATAGCATGAACTAGGGTTGAGGATTAGGTGATCTTATTCCTGTAATAGGATTTGCCTGCTAATTGACACTGAAATGACAGAAGCCTCTGTTAATAGGAGCACAGAAATTGCCATGGTGGCTTAGATCAGTGGTCCATCTATCTGGTAAAATATCCTGTCTTTAGCAATAGGAGGTCTGATACGATTTACAGTAAAATGCAAAGTAGTCTGCTAAGGAATAAACTGTTGTCAAGTTTCTTCAATATTCTCCCTAGTAAAAAGACAGGTTATGCCATTACACAGGAGCAGTCATATATTTTTTAAGAAATTCCTTTCATTTCAGCAAAGTACCCCGATCCTTTTCATTCCTCTTCATACAACACTCCCTCCCTGACTCCGGAGCAGTCTTATAACTCAGCAAGCACCAAGTGCCCAAGCTGCTCAGGGCATGGCCGTGAGGCCTCCCCCTGCTCTTCATTCAAATGCTTGCAGCATTATGGCCACGCCCAAAAAACCCCAGAATTCAGAAACAGAGAGCAACAGTAAGGAAACTAAAACTGAATTCAGCATCAGCTGATGTTAGAGCAAACTCAGATCTTTATGCAGGCTCCCAAGGGAGATGGGAGCCGCAGCACCTTCTCTAGGCATACCACTCACAAGGGATCCAGAAGGAACAAAGCACCTCTGCAGGGCCAGCACAGTCTTGCCATGCCACCCTATAAATACCACGTGCAAGTGATTAGGATGCCAAGGAGGAAAAAGAATGGGGGTGGATGATGTCAGAGGAGAGACTGTGATCAGGGCTCAAAACAGCATCTGCCCACAATATAGGTTACAGATCAGTCAATTCCTGACTTCACTTGTAAGATGCAATCAATTAATGATCTGCAATTCTTGTTTCTCTATATTCAGGGAAGAAAGCAATCATTCAGAAAACTTACACCATGCCTTTTGCAGTACTGTTTGTGTTGCACAAGTAAGGCAAAAACAAGCCCTCAAAGCAGTGAGCTGCAATATCAAGTAATTATATCGCAATACACTCAAGCTCTTTAAATAATTAGTTAGTCAAACATCTGCTGCAAATTAATATTGGGCCAAACTTGTCTCGTGGGTAATTCAATGGACTTCAGTACCATTAGGTAAGGGATGATCTGCTCCAAGACGTTTACTGCCTATGGATAATTTGCTGTTAGAGTTTCCTCCTTGCATTGCTCTAGCTTCAAATCCTCTTGCAGTACAGTTGCTATTTGCTAGCTTCTGCTGATGCATCCACTTTTTCAGGCTTAACTCAAGAAAATTCAAAATGCACACACTGCCAAGGAAATGAATTTATTCAATAAGCACTGCAATGTCAACTCTTAATAATTCTGTAATGTTGGAATAAACAAAGGCAGGAATAATGCTTGTCTTTCTAGCCATCAATAAAACCTTATAAATCTACAAGGACTCACGCGTTTCACCATATAAAAACTGATATTGAGGCAACTCTTAGCTTGGAAAATTCAGATCGCATTTTAACCAAACAACAAATGAAGCTAATATGTATTGACTGCATTAACAATTCATAAACACACAGAAAGGAAATAAACAGTCTTTATAGTGTTGCCATGTCTTTGACACATTGATTAAACTCTGTAGATACCGGTGTGTCACCCCAGCAGCTATTCAGTAATCACAGCGTTTGTCCGTCAATGTCTTTTGCCATTGGTGTGACTGTCCTGCTCCTGCTCAGGTTGGCAGCTATTTCAAAAAATGAACTGTCACCCTGGGATAATCAATTAATCTAGCATGAATTGCTTGACCGAGTCTTCTAATGAATGTTAACATGTAAACACTTGTCAGACACTTTGCAGACCACAGAGTTTGTG
>JANHGO010000075.1:14202926-14221628 GCA_024606505.1 Aquila spilogaster | reverse complement strand
GGGGGGGGCGGGGGTGGTAGGAGGTTAAAACACATCCCAAAACAGAATGAAACATTCTGGATTAAACAAAATGATTTACACTGAAAGGTAAGCAACATTGCATCAGGAAAAAAGAAAAAGAAAAAAACCTCAATGTATTCTTTTCCCAAGTTTTTTTAGTTTAGCTACCAATTCAAAATGTTGACGTAGTCTGCTTAAGTGGCATTTCAAAGGAAATCTAATATTTATAAAGTAAACCATCACTCTCTTCTAGACGTGGCATTAAATACAACTTGCTCTCCTGCTGCATTGAGCTCTCATCTCTGCTTTCCGTGATGCATGAGCAATGAATGGGTCTTTTGGGGAGCTACCTGATATGAAGTGGCAGATGTAGAAAATGTGACTTATTTTTAATTAGAGAATTTTATTAAAGTAAAGATATAATCCCTTCCTCAACCATTCTAGTCCTAAACAAAATAATTACTGCCAAAGAATGCGTTTTTCTCATAAAACACGTATACCAAAAAACCCACTCCCAAGCCCAACAACCATAAACTATGTTGCAGGATAACCTACCAATCACTGCATCACCACTGAGGAAGCACCTTCCCATCGGTGCCTATTTTCAAAAGCTGAAAGCAAATTCCTGCATACCTGCGTATACGAAAACTAATGAACTACAACATACAACTTCAAAATGTTTATACAAAGCTTTATAGAGAAGCTAATAGTTTTTTAAGTGCCACACAAATTTATTGAACTGGAAAGAGTATTAATATGATCTGCTAATGAAATCTGCATTTAATAAGATATATATCAATTCAAATTCTCTGTACCTTTCTGTCAACACAGCATATTGCAAAAATGAACCATTGAGACCGCAGTTTAATCTGATATAAAATCAAATGATCCGTGTTAACAAGACAATTAAATAACTGTCGGAAACTAAAGAAACAATTATCAGAAGTTCACCAGATATAAACTGGTTTTGAATAATGTGAAAGCATGATTACACAGTATGCAGACTGAAAGTTGTTACTGTGATTAGAATAATATGGGTGGTAAATTAGATATCAATTTTATTATGAAAAAAAGTCTAGCTCAGGTGCTTCAAAAAAGAAAGCAGAACTGCAAATTACATGCTGGTTTTGTTGGCCTATTTAAAATTACTGAGAATGCATTACAAGGAAATTAGCATTTGGAAAGGCTATTTGAAGGCAGTAAAATTAAAAATTATGACAGCTGCTTTTCTGCTGGACATGACAAACAAAATGATGTACCATATATGTTACATAGAGGTTTGGTAGATGCTATTTCCCACAACAAAACATTACCATGCAATGGGTACAAACCATGGGAATTAAAACTTACGCTTAAAATTCAACAGCTTCTAGCTAGTAATATTGTATACCTACAGTCTGCAGATGCAATGTAGGGATTTCTCCCCAGCAAAATTTTATTCTAGAGGCAATGCATAAACAGTCTTGTACAGCTCCCTCAGAGGCACATTTGTCAACTTTACTTCTGCAAAACCAGCCCAGATGTTGGATGCTTGGAAACACCGTGGAGCTGATCCGTGAGCTCTGGCATCCCTGTTTCTGCCTCTCCACAATCACTTTAGTGCAGTAGCTGTCAGTAAGTCAGTGTGGTCTGCGGACCCCTGGAAGTCCATGGATTGCTTTTAAGGTAACTAAAAGGTCCAAAAAAAAGGTAAGAAAAGTAAGCTTGCACCTAGCAAACCTCAATATAAAGAGTTCCATATGTCCACAGAATAATTTTAGAGGCTCACAGACTTAATGAAGGTTGAAACTACTGTTTTAAGGGTGTAATTACCAGAAATGCACCTAAAGCTATACATTTGGTTTGAACTACGAAACAGAAATGATCTCTCCAAAAGGAGATTGAAGTAAAACACAGTCCTTCCTGGGTAATATAGGAGTGCTCCAGACCAGATACAAATAACCACGCAGCTGAAAAGTTGCATTATCTCACTGGGCCAGCGCAGGAGCAGGGTCAGCAGTAAATGTGCCTGCACTTAATGGCCCTTTTTGCAGCCTCACTCAGCTTCAAGGGGAAAAAAACCCGGCACCATGTTTCTTCAGAAGCCACACAATATTTGTTTTGTCTTTATTCAGGGAACTTTTGAGGATGACTCTTCATGTATCTCTTCTCTTCCCCTCCTTGTGGTTACCCGTACTGCTTATCCATCAGGCCAGGAGTGAGCAGTACGGTGTACAATTCCATGGGGGCCAGACGCAGAGAATCAGCGCATTAGATACCCTCCAGCTGTTCATGGCAACCACATTTAACCCTCCTTGCAAACATGGATCTTTCAGATCTCTCCTTCTAAAATTTATTTATATATCTGAAACAACAAAAAGGGAAAGATATATCTGGGGAAATAACCAAAGCTTCAGAATTGCTAGAAATGCCCATTTTGCTACAGCTGATGGCAACCTCATCCTTTAAGCTGCATTTCAGTTCAGCCACTGTTCCTCTGCCCAGACAACATTGCGAGCCCTTATGGAAGTGAGCGTGACTGGACGGGGACAGTATCTAGCAATCCCACAGGCAAGTTAGAGCCTTCCCACTTCAACACCCAAGAGCATCAGTGGTCAGCCTCGGCAGGTTCTAACAACTCTGCTTTCAACCTTTCGGTGCATTGGGCGCATGGATCTTTCTAGGATTGCTTTATCCACTCATACACATAAATAGCTAATTTGCTCAACAGTTATGTTAGCTCCTAATGCAGGTGAAGATTCATGTACATAAATGCTTTAAAAATAGCTTTAGAAAACCTGGTTCAAAAACCACAGAAGTCACTAGGAACTTTTCCATTGACTTGGATTGGATTGTGTCCCAAGTACTTATCAGTTCCTTCAGCCCCTGTGCTTCAATAGAGTTGAACTGAGCTTACTAAAGATGCTGCTCTGCTTTTTCTTATTACTGGTTAAAATTCATATTCACAGTGCAGCACTTTGAATCAGAGGTTTTCCCCAGATGCTTCTGATGCTTATCCTCCTTTGTTAAGGAGAATGCTGCTTCATATAACAGAGCTGGTAGCCTCTATTCAAAATCTACCATGCTGCAAAGAATGATGTCAGACAGACTGATCTTTCTCCAATAGCTTTTGCAGCACTTTTGTTATGAAGATGTTGAAGATAACATGGAAGAGAAAAGGAACAGATTTAGAGTCTTGGGACAACAAAATACAAAGCATGACAAAGAATCATAATACTGATACTTGTAATTGAAAGAGCTACTGAGAAAGTGTATCCTGGGCTTTGGGGAAGGATAAGGGAAAGGAGAGTTATGTAGGCTGCTAAAAAAATTAATAGATTTTTGTGCAAAAGGATAACAATAATTTTTGAAGAACTGTTAATTGTTTTGTTTCATTGTTGTAATTGAGATCTAATTGTAGTAACTGGAAAGAGCATCAGCCCAAGACAGCACGCCTTCTGGAGTTGAAGCCCCCAGCTCACAATTAAGTTAACCCAGGGAGCTATTAAGTACAATAAAAGACCAGGAATCGCATGTATATCATGGGAACAGATTCTAGTTATTCTAGCAGTTATTCTAGCTCTGTGAAATAGAAACAATAATGAACAGATTTTAAAATGCATTGATTTTGAGAGTTCTTAGTAACATTACACTAACTTAACATCATGGTGCAGCCTTTAAGTCCAAATTCTGCTTGCGTGGTCAAGGTTTGTATGTAGACTGTTAGGTGGCCTTTTCCAAAGCAACAAGCACAACAAAAAAAGATGACCTCAATCTCCCACCATTAAACTTCAACTGGTAACTCTGTCGTTAAAAGATTTATGCTAGTGCTAAATACTTTACAAAACTTCAAATACTGCAGAGTAGAAAGTCATATAAAGAAGAGCTAGTTAAATATACAGGGGACAAAGTACCAGATTTATTATGCAAACTACACGTGTCCAAAGACAGCTTGTGCAAGAGTGGAAGGGATTGTTCTAATACGTATCATCGTCATTCATGGAAATTGTTCTATGCTCCAACTAAACAGAAAGTACAGATTGCCCTTAACTCAACCTCTTTTGGTTAGATTTCATATTTCTTGGAGTTAGCCCTTTTCCTGTTAGAAAGAAAGACGAAAAACAACCAAGCAAGAACCCCCAAGATAGTACTTACTGTTAAATAAAACCTGGATTTTCTCATTGCTGAGTAACTGCCACACTCTTCAGCATGCACCAAGCTGCAATACCCAGAGGAGGGTTCTTGGAGCATGGCGATGGGCTGTTTAATGGCTGAATGCATTACAGTGTGCAACCAGGCTCTCACACATTCACTCCTGCAACGTTTCTCTCTCTTTGCTACACTTAATGAACAAGTTTAAAAGGATCAAACCACCGAGTGGATAATGTACCTGGTGGGCTCTCTCCAAGCATCTTTTTCTTGCTTTCTACCTTTGTAAACAAGTTAAAAATGCAGCAGAGAGGAAAATTGCTAGTGACACTTCAGACCTTACTGGCTTTCCTACATTACCACAAGTTGTAAAAAGCCACTCTGAACAGCACAGAAAAGTAGTTATGCCAATTAAAAGGGTTGGAGTAATAACTTTGAAGTAGCAGATGTCTAACTTGTCATTTTTAAGTGAAGCCTTCTGACACAATTTCTGTATTTTCTGGATTTTTTGCACAAAGTATTGTAGCCTGCAGAAGCTTTATGAACACCTATCATAGTGAATAGCATGTACCAGAGTTGAGATTAGGTGATCTTATTCCTGTATAATAGGATTTGCCTGCTAATTGTCACTGGAATGACAGCAGCCTCTGTTAATAGGAGCACAGGAATTGCCACGGTGGCTCAGATCAGCAGCCCATCTATCCATTAAAATATCCTGTCTTTAGCAATGGACATTATGAAATGGTTTAGAGGAAAATGCAAGGTAGTCTGCTACAGAATAAACTACTATCAGGTAAAGTTTCTTCAATATTCTCATTAATAAAAGATAAGTTATGCCCTAACCCAGGAGCACTACTATTTCTTACAAAGCTCCTTTTACTTTGGCAAAGAAGCCCAATCTTTTTAATTTTTCTTCATAAAATTCTCTTATTGTGACTCCCGAACAATCTCATAATTCAGAAGACATACAGCATGATGCCTCTCCTTGTTCTTCATCTGAATTTGTTCATGGCATCACGGTCATGCCCAGAGCAGCTCATGGTGGTTGCATGGTTAGAACTTCAGGGAGGACAAAGACCAGAAATGATGGGTGTAAACAGAACAGAAATGTGTGACATGGTGGTGGCAAAAAGTGAGATGCGTAGAAAAGACTCTTTCCTACAGCCTGTTGCTGAAATCGTCAAGCTTTGGGATCAGTTCAAGAAATCTTCTTGGAATTCACAACAGCAATGGTAGTGGAAATTGCAACTGAGTTCAGTGGTAACTTTTACTAACTTTAGGAGAACAAGCTCAAATCTTTAGGCAGGGCTGTCAAGAAACACGTGACCTACAGCAGCTTCCCTGGGCAGCTTCCCAGTAGCAAGGGATCCAGAGGGAACAAAGAACCACGTTTGCTGCATCAGCAGAGTCCTGCCCTGTCACCCTATACGTGTAACGTGCAAGGAAGGAGGATATTGAGGAGGGAGAGGAATGGAGGTCGGTGATGCGAGAAGAGCAGCTCTCTGAATATTTGTCTCATCAAGGCTCAAAATAATGTCTGCCCATGGGCTAGGTCACAGATCAGTCAGTTTCGGACTTCGTTTGTAAGCTGCAATCATTTAATGATTTGGGATTCTTGTTTCTTTATACTCACAAAACCAAGTGATCATTCAGAAAACCTATAACATGACTTTTGCATTATTGTTTCTACTGCACGAATAAGACAAAAACAAGCTCTGAAAGCAGTACGCTGCAATATCAGGTAATTATATCGCAATATACTCAAGCTCTTTCAAATAATTAGTTAGTCAAACATCTGCTGCAAATTAATATCGGGCCAAACTTGTCTCTTGGGTAATTCAATGGACTTCAGTACCATTAGGCAAGGGATGATCTGTTCCAACACATTTACTGTCTGTGGATAATTTGCTCTGGTTTAGAGCTGCTTCCTTGCATTGCTCTAGCTTGAAATCCTCTTGCAGTGCAGTTGCTATTTACTAGCTTGTGCTGATGCATCCACTTTTTCTGGCTTAACTCAAGAAAATTCAAAATGCACACACTGCCAAGGAAATGAATTTATTCAATAAGCCCTGCAATGTCAACTCTTACTAATTCTGTAATGTTGGAATAAACAAAGTCAGAAATTATGCTTGGCTTTCTAGCCATCAATAAAACCTTATAAATCTGTAAGGACTCATAAATTTCACTGTACAAAAACTGATATTAAGGCAACTCTTAACTTGGAAAATTCAAATTGTATTTTAACCAAACAACAAATGAAGCTAATATGTATTGACTGCATTAACAATTCATAAATGCACAGAAAAGAAATAAACAGTCTCTATAGTGTTGCCATGTCTTTGAGGCATTGATTAAACTCTGTAGATGCCAGTCCGTCACTCTAGCAGCTATTCAATAAGTCCAATGTTTGTCCATCAATGTCTTTTGTCATTGGTCTGACTGTCCTGCTCCTGCTCAGGTTGGCAGCAATTTCAAAAAATGAACTGTCACCACGGGATAATCAATTAATCAAGCATGAATTGCTTGACCGAGTCTTCTAATGAATGTTCACATGTAAACACTTGTCAGACCCTTTGCAGACCAGAGGGTTTGTGTGGTTATATCCGTGTCTGGGCAACTGACTGGCAGCAAAGCCCGTAAGCACTGACCTATCTCATTGTGTTAATAATGCACATTGCTTACAAGTATTTCTTTAAAATAGATGAGCTACAACCATAATGATTTTATTGATTTTACAATCTTTTCCCCTTCTGTGGAAATTGAGGTGAATCTTTGCAGGAAGCAGTTGGTACCCCACAGGAGTGAGGCGAGTATACATCGTCTCACACCCTGGTGTGGAAAGGTTAACGCATTTTCGTGAGCCATTACCCCCCTCTCACTCACGAGACCAATTTCTATCCAAACCCTACAATCACAATACTGCTCAGCAACACCCCAAAAATCCTACTGTTGTTTCAGTGATAAGCCTCATTCTTAGGGATTACATTTGTCAAGTTAATATCAAAACTATGTAACAGTTCTCTGTGAAGGTGTACATCTTACTTATTTCGTATAAATACAGTGGCTTAAATCACTGTGGCTGTTGTGGGCAGAAGAGTGGAGGGTAACTATTTCAGTAAGCAGTATTAATTGTCTGCTAAGCTATACTGGATCCTGAGGCACACTAAAGTATCAATTTAGTTCCTTAAACTTAGTCTTGAACCTTTAAATAAATCATTCCTATTATCTAAACTGGTGAACAGAATGGGTTAAAGACTTTTTTAAACAAACAAAAGCATTTTATTTCTAAGGTAACTGAATTTCAACAACCAAACACTAGATTTTGTCCCTCAGAACTTTTGTTTCTTTTTTTTTGCCACTGAAACCTCCAATAAAACCCACAGAAGAAAAGATTCAATACGACATTATTTTTCTACATACAAACACAATAGTTTCACCTCTAAATACACGTCTTTTTGGAGCACTTCCCCTCCCAAACAATCCCCACTGAACAAAACTGCACGTTTTTAACCAGAACTCTTATTTAGATGAAGGATTACGGATTTAGGAGTCCCAGTTTAGTCAGACTGGTTGTAAATTCAGAGCCTCTAGTCGTGTATTTATAATTATGAGCTTCACTGTGCCAGTCTGTAAGCAGAACTCCCCTCTGGTTAACATGGGTAGGTGTGCTGGAGACTGGCTGGATGACACAGCCAAGGAGCAGTAAGACTTTGCATACAGAAAAGATTTTACGATATGTCCTTTTTCAAAATCAAAATCACAATTTAAGGACAGGAACTATCTTTTAAATTTATTTTAAATACTGCCTCTGCTCTGAGCATATTTTTGAAAATGCATGAAGCTAATTTAAACATGCAAAATGTCATTCTGTACCTCTATGCCACATGTCAGTGTGTGCATGCTGCAGGAAAGGGCACCCATTAGGTATAGGAACATGCAGGATGGATTCCCTTCTGGTACTGGCACACACGAGTTAAGCATATGGGAATGTGTGCGACCCACAGTATGCACATTAATTTGGAAGATCTGACATTTATGAACTTTAAACTGCTTCTCATGATTACAGATTCATGTTTCTGGATGACTTTACCAGGAGTGTCTTGGATGAAACCCTATGGGACTGTTTCATGAGGCACCAGAAGGGTAGCAGCATGCCTAGTACGGTTAGCCTCAGATTTCTCTGAATCTAAGTAAATGACACACAGCAATCGTTCAAGGAAAATGCCTTTTTAATTACAATAATTCTTATTTAGCAAATTCCATTTATGAAAATGGCATACAGTCCTGTGGAACCACATGCATAGGGCTCTTTCAAGTACTAAGGACTCAAGTAACACTGCGTGGGGATAAAAGCAAGGTTGCTTTTAGATATGGACATTCACAACCTAATTTAATAACTCTGAAGAACTCTAACTACAGAAATGGCCATAGAGGCAAGTTTACATATCCACGTGTTTGACAAATTGGAGGGGAAACATATATGTAGTCTACTACAGTTTAAAAAATAAGAAAAAAATTTTAAAAATCTGTGTTTCTACCTTGTAATCCTATGATTGCTTGTTAGTGACCAAACGTTTTGAATGTACTTTTGTGAAAAGAATGTATTTTGCAAGAATAGATCTGAGGCCAAGACTGGAGTTCAGTTTAGGAAGTTAATCCCAATGAGATCCATGTTTCTGCCTCTCTACCAGAGATCACTCTTCCCACATTTTGGCTGGCCAAAAAAATTTAATGAATTTTCATTTTCAATGCAAACTCAGACAGTTGTTTACAGAACTGTTACGAATGAAAAATAACTTTTTTCCCTGGGTTATAACAAGTCCAACTCAGTTTCTCCAGCTGCTTCACCCTTCTAGATATATAATTTTTCCACTAAGGTCAGCTGCTTGAACCAGCCCAGTTCCCAGCTGCAAAAGAATCATGCAACAAAACTAAGGCAATGGCAGTCTGGACTCAGCCCAACCATGCCTGGCAGTTAGTTTAAACTTGCCTTAATTTAAGCCACCAATAAAGGTGCTTTGAGCTGAGATTACTGATTTAACATGGAAACGGCTGATGCAATCAAACAAACAAAAAAAAAATGGATAAAGGGTAGCAGCATCTTAAAATGCCACAGTCTCTACTGGTTATTATCTGGCAACTCACTCACTTTCCAGAGGTTTTAGAGATAAAATACTGCAGCGAGTACAAGGATTATTCTGTTCTGAAATGAAGCTGTGTGTTCTTTTATGCCTCCCAAATCACACAGTGTTATTAATCTAATATAAAAAGCATCAAAGAATGAAAATGGCATCTGAGACAGTACATATCAAGCTATATACATGCTTTTAAAAGCGTAAGTTTAGCACTGAAAATGTGCTTCCAGTGCTTCCATAATGCTAGTTACCCTAGGTATTTCTCTTTTTGCTACATTATTGCAATAATGTATTTACTTACAAATACATTATTTCTTTCATTGCAAACACCTGAACTCAGTTTCCAGAAGAGATTAAATTTATAAACCTTGGGCTTTATCAACTTTCAGATTTCCAAAGCTCAAAGTTAGATCAGCCATTGTACAGCTATTTTGTTTTAATCAAAATTGATTTTTTAATATTATTGCCACTTCTCTTGATTTTCTGGAACCACATGAGTGATAGGGCAGAGCAGGGTGTTTCATTCATTCCTAGATTACAGTTTGTAATGTAAGTGGTTCTTCTGAATATCCATGAAATTAAAACGTATGTGAAGTAGTAGTTATTTTCTCAAAAAAGAGAAATGCCTTTGGAGGAGAGGCAAGCAAGTAAATCCCACCCAGGTTGCATAAAACGCTCTCTACCTGTGCCCTCCTGAGCGTGTTCTACAGAATAAGATGAAAAAGAGAAAGTAGGCGTTCAAGCGTAACAAAAATATATCGGTTAACACAGCTATCAAGTTCAGTTTGCTTAACGTCATGGAGTCTGATTCTCATTTATGCTTTTCCACTATAATTTATACCCTGGGAAAGTCCATGTAAATTGCTAGAAAGTATAGAGGGGTGTTAATGTAACCAAAAATAAGGCTCATATAATGTCTTTTTTTTTTTCATAGAACAGCCTGGAATCTTCAGACATTACTTACAGGTTTTATTTAAGGAACAGACATTTTTGCTACTTCCCTGGATTTAACAAAGTCAATAGAAGGTATACATAAATGTAAAGGATTGAAAAGCCATTCCCAAAATTTATGAAGCCTGGGATGTCCCCACATGTGATTCTCAATCCTTTCAATTTCCATGATGGCATTTCTGGGTTGATAATAACTATTCCACAGTTTCGTTCAGGTTTTGTTCCTGAGCCCATTTAAGTTTACAATATCTGTATAGCTGGAAAAAAAAAAAAAAAAAAAGAACCAACAGAAAGGCAAATTGTAGCAAATACATTAAATCTGTGACTTCAGTGGGACCACATTGCTGTACATCAGCACATAATTCAGTCCACTGCCTCTCTCAGATGCTCTAACCAGACACCACCACACATGATTTCCTGGCCCATCGAGGGTTTCCTCATTTCCAAGCGGTCCATAGCCTGAACAGATGTATTCAGCAAACCCAGTTTAGCACTAGGTTTTAATGAAAGATGGCCAGATTAAATGTGCATGAAAACCACATTGCACTGATACCTGAGAGTACCATCTATTTTCAGCAGCACTCAATTTCATTTACGGAAGAGCAATGAAGTTTCTGACACATGCTCTGTTGCCGTCATAACACTTTTTCTTAAACTTTTGCCAAAAGCACCTGGGGCTGGAAGGTCCCCGCTACCTGCCACTGACAAGTCTGCTGCATATACTCTAGATAAGCGATTCCAACATCACCCTTAAAGCATCAGCCCACCAGGAGCTGCCTGGGAGGTTATTGCCTGTCAGCCTCCTGCATTTTATTATCCAACAAAGACTTGACTTTGGGGAATCTGTGAGGTGTATTTCATACGGCTTCAAATCCATTTCCATACCTTCTAAAGTGCTTTATCCACAGCACATCTATGATTATCTAACACCAGATTGCAGGGATCTTTTTGGAAAGACTTTGCCTGAAGCACTGATTTTGCAAACGCAGTCATACATGCTAAACCTTAATCATGTGCCCACTCCCGTGGAAATCAGTGACACAATGTGAATATTTGCTTTATACTTAATACACTACGGAGTGATATGACGAGGACAGAAAAGCACCTCTGTGTAAACAGACTAAGGATTGTGAGAAACTGGAGCAAAGAAACAATACCTACACTTCTCCCTTCCTCCCTCGCTGCAAAAGTTTTTTCGCTTTCTCTTGTGGTATTGGTGTATATTTCAGCTTCTACTCTTCTAAAGGTATTTTTAATTCAGTGTTTTCATTTAAAAATGCTGGCTGAAGATACAAAGAACCTATAGCATCAACATTTTGAAGGCTTTTAGAACTCACAGTATCAATTGACAAGATTTCAAAAATTCTTTTGTATTTATTTGGTTAATCTTAACATAGTAGAGGTTTTCTTCCTATAGTCTAATATTTTTCTGTTAATATGAGGGCAGAACACTTATTTAATGAAAAATAAAATGAGAACTACTCACATAATTACCTGATTGCAGGAGCAAGGGATTTGGGAAAAAATCATGCTTTTAAACGAATTTTTAAAATAATGTTTAAATTCTGAGAAATAGGAAATAATAATAATAATAATAATAATGATGATGATGATGATGATGATGATGATGCTATTATTAAAACCACCTTCCCCTGAGGCCAACTTGAGCTCTATTGTGGAGCACAGCTCGCTCAGGCCTTGAGCACAGGGAAGAGTGCCGGGTGCTTCACAGTGCAGGGAGCTGAGGAGCGGGAATGTCGGAATTAGCAGGCCCACCAGGGGAAGGGGCAGCACCGATGCAGGAAGGATGGACAGACTGGACCAATCCTTATAGATTTGAGATTCCCCTGCTGCTGTCTAAAAGACTTGGTTTGTCAAGGAGCAAGGATTGGACTTCAAGGGAAAGCGGGAGCCCAGCCTGCCAGGAGGGCCGACTACCACAACACCAGTAGCAATTGCGGTGAAATACTGTCCCTCCAGCTACAGCCCAGTGGCTCACGATGACTTAGGCAGGCAGCAATATCCTCAGACTCCAGTAGCACGCCAGACTCATGTCAACTTTCTACTACCGCTCTTTGAGATAAATACAGCATGCTCCTTAATCCTACCAGTGGCTTAGCTGTGCTTTTTCACTACCGACAGCTCACAGGATCAAGCCCGGAGTTGTTAAACAATCCAAGAGAAATACGTTTCAGGATTTTCCTATCTTCAAGCTTTGCAAGAAGGCTATTGGTGAAAAAGACAGTGAATAATCATATTTGTTCTGCTATTAAATGGCCAAATAATACATAAACATTATCTGAAGCGGATCAGTTCAAAACGTTTATGCTGCTACTGAATGCCCCCTAAATATAGCTGGGTAGATCAGCTGGAAGATGGAATTCACCTCAAGTTCAGAGTTGGAAGTACAGGCCACATACAGCATGCACCTGGTTAATCCACAGAAACCAGCAAAACACACAGGCAAAAGGAGAGTCTGAAACCCCTCAGCCGCATAGTAGGACCGACTCAGGTCTGAAGTTGTACTGCTGATGCTTATCTCTAACAGGAATCATTTACCTTTTACTGGGAGGACTTGTCATAGGAAGCAATGGACTGAATTCAGTTTTCATTAAGAAATGCAAGATTCCTGCCCAGCTGGCGAGGCACACAGCACTGCAGCTACCGCTTTCCTCATACAAGTTCATCCCCACCCTTACTCAGTCGCACACCCTGTTAGCCAGCTGCCTTTTTCGTATAGTTGTTTACACAAGAACGTATTCCGGGCTGTTGTTTAGTGGAGCACGCATTCCCATTTGAACATACATCGGAATATTTAGTTTAAAATTTACCTGACATATTACAGATAATAGGATCAGACCTTCAGTTACTGTAAATCCGTCAAAAAAGTCCTTGCTGGAAGCTAAGGAGCTAGTTACCTGCTTGATTTCTTCGGTTAATTAAGTCTTCTACACAAAGTATTGTTTTGCAGACAGCATTGCACTCATGCTGAAAGAGTAATAAACTAGTAGAGCTGTTCATGTTAAGCGTTTGTACTGCTTGTACTTTGTTAAAGAAACTGTAAAACTATTTACAAGAGGAATCATTGCTATCACACAGGAAATTAGCTCAAAGATAGCTTATTTGTCAACTAAATATATACCTGTATCTCTCTCTCCCCGCATATAAACGGATGAAAATAATCCTCTTTGTGGGTTTTATTTGTTCTTGCTCTAACGTAACACCTCTGTGCCTGTCTAAAAGGAATGCCTGGCACAGTTCATGGACTGGTTTGAGCTGGTACCGAGAACCACAAGGATGCCATAGCTTTTTCATTGCAGAAGTGCAATCCTTGCTACCTGGGCCTCTCCATCAATGAGCAATTCCAAATGCAACACAGATTGTAATATTGGCTGATTTCTTTTGCTTGTTTTGTTTCAGCAGTTAAATCCTTGCACAAATGCAATTTGAAGTACTAGACAAGCTCAACTCTTTCCTGGTCTGTGTGCTCAAGGCCAAAGGAAGAACTCCCTCACAGTTTTTATCACATGACAGCAATATCACTCTGACTTAAAGCTTTGGATAGAAGATCCAGTAATGTACCAGTAATGTAGAAGGTCTATCAGTAGCATTAGGAGACCTTCTAAAAACGTAAAATTAATCTAGGGACCCTAATTTTCATAAATGTCACAAGTGGTATAAAAGAAAGCCTTTCTGCTATATTTAACAAACAGCACATGCAGGCGTGCTGCCAGCCTTCACATGGGCCAAGGGACACACAGCAAATTCTTACAGCATTAGTGTTTACTTCATGGCTCCTTTGAAAACAACAGTGGCTAACTATGTTGATGGAAGTCTTGCCTGAGGTCCCTGAACAGTCATTAAACTCTTAGCTTTCTGTTCAATATAAAATGACATGCTCTTTCTGCATTTCGTTCACTGAGCTGCTATGGAGGAGCCGTGATTCGATTGATATGCCTGGCTCAAGCCCAAAAATGATTGCATTGCACTCTCCTGTAGCAGGCTGTCAGTTCACATTCAGAAAGCCATACAGGATGCAATTGTCTGGTCACCGAAAATAGCTTCGGTGCATATTTAAGCCATTTCCATGTGGCAATATGAGAATTAACTCTCTCTTCTCCTTCTGGAAATTTATCATTTGCATGGCAGTGCTGTTCAGCGTGCACGGAATCATTGCATCCCACAACATATTAATATTTTAGTTTGTTATCTCTTAAGTTATTTTTAGCAGCCAACTGTCCTTGCGTGAAGCTCAAAACTGCAGCAAGATGCTTAGGCATGTTCTGTGCATGGTCAAGGACGTATCATCATACATCTGCTCAGCAGGCTGCAGCCTTGTCTATTATTAAAGTAATCTCTGAATTGCTACTGTAACACATGTAATCATCAGATGCAGGATGTCTTTTCCCACCTGCTCTCTATTTATTACCCTGTTATCCTACAAGTTTTAACAGTAACTTGCATTTCAGCTGATAAACACCTAGAACTGAGACTCACTGTAACAAAGCAGAGAGTATTTTGTGATTTTTATTTTTTTCAGCTACTAGAGCATATTCTCAGCTTTTCTGTATGCATTTCTATTTTTAGCATTAGTTTAAGGACAGAGACATGTATAATGATAAAACATAATTAAATATCAATACTCTGGATTTACAGGCAAGAATCACATTTAATAAACCAAGTGGGTAATGGATTCTATTGCTTTGTCCTACTTTTTGAAAATGCACAGGCTTTCTATAGGAACTGAAGTATTAGAATACCAGTTTGGAAATGGATTTATGTCAAATTTTATACGCTCAAAAGGTCAGTGGTCCCCAACTGAAACCTTTGCTGTTTTTTCGTGACATAGTAAAGGGCTCAGCAAGATCTTTAATGTGTTAGCTGCATATACTCCCCTGCCGACATATTAACTATCTAATTTTTCTACTCCTTGAGAGCAGAACTTTTGCATTTTGGAAAATTTAGCACAGTCCATGTAGGTATTAAGGGATAAATTAATTTTATTATCCCCTCCCTTCCTGTTCAATACAGAGAGTGAGAATATGAGTAGTTGAAACCATCAGCAAGCATTAATGTTACAGCTTTTGAATTTACTAGGCATTCTCTCAGAAAACAAGGGAAATAACAGTGTCACTGGAGGTGCCTTGCAGGATCTCAACCTCCCAGGCTTCACCTTCAGGAACCAACCCTTTCTGAAATAATGGCTTGATTCATGGAGCTAGCTTGCCCTCCCCAACTAACTGCCTTACACTCATGCCATTCTCTGTAAAAAAAAAGAGAAGATTCCAATTTTCTGAGAACGCAGAAGGTAAATTCTCATATTAACCCTCAAAACTGAAACAAAAGAACAGTGGAGAGCTGTTTCGTGATTTTCCTAACATATAATTTCTGCCCGGTCCTAGTATTCTGCAGCTGCCATCACTGAGAAGAGGAAACTTTCCAGAAAGTGCAAATACCAAGCTGGAGCAAACCCTTCCCGTTCAACAACAGCACTTGCGCACAACACCCGCTCCTGGCTTGTTCCCTGCACCAAAGCATCAAGACCACGCGTCCCCGCCAGCAAGCAAGGCTGAGGGGACTCTACGTCACCTCCACACCTTCCCTTCCCTCGTTTCATCCCTACTCCTACAGCCTCTGCTGTCAAAACAACTCACCCTGATAAACCAGTCAAAAGCAATATGGCTGCAATTTTTGTCCTTAGGTAGAGGTCAGGGCCAGCCGATAGCCCTTCCCAGTGACAACCGGCTGCTAGAGTAGCGGAATGAGAAATATTTGCACCAGTTACTCTCTGCTTCGTACAGAGCAAATTTGCATCACTACTAAACCAGAGACTACAGCACATATTTCAAATGATTGTGTTTAAACAGTACTAAAGGACAAGGAATGAGAAAACAAGATTCAGAAAGGAAATAATTTCTAATTCATGTATTTCACAAAACAGCTTTATTTCACTGTAGGAAAACCAAAGTGGTGGATTCTACAGGTCTTATATGTTGTAGAGATAGTTATATATAGTAGAGGTTAGGTAAACATTTTACAGAAATGCTAATGAAGTATTGCTTATTCAGCTTTTGCAATTTGTTTCCAGCCAATTTCAGCGTTTTTTTATTTTTCTTTCTTCAGTCCCTGCTTATAGATACACACTCATGTTCACCATCTCACATGGTGTATGATGCCTAAAGTTTTAAAAGAATATATTTTGGCAGAAAAAATAGATTAATGTCTTATGTCTTTAGTCATTATGTCATACAACAGATACTACAAAAGTGGTATAAAAGGAATTTAAAATCTTAATTCATACTATGCCAATCAAATAATATGAAAACATTTCCTGAGCGAATCATATTCTCAGGGAAAGAGGCCCAGATCTGTACTATTTCCTAATAATAATTCTATAATCATTCTATAATTCTATAATAGATTACAAAAACTCAGAGGCTTAGTATCAAACTATCTATTCAGAATATAAGAAGCATATGACAAAGTATTTATACAATTGACTTGGCACAGTAGTTTTCAGGGAGGATATGAAAAATGTAATTAATTGGTTCATAATTTATTAATAAAAAAGTAAGGAGTTGGAAGGGGTGGTTTTGTTTAAAACACCTAGACTTCACTGTAACCACATGTTTAAATCTCAGCAGGACTGCTTTAAAGAGGAAATGGGATAAAATCACATAATTAATTAACTCGTAATTTATTCATGAAAAAGGAGTTGGAAGAGACAGCCTTGTTTAAAACATCTAGACTCCACCAAATATTACAGTCTCAGTAAGACAATCAAGTCCTTCATTCTACCCAACGTATAATCCAAGGACTGTGCCAATTACAATGCACATATCTGGGTGGGGTGTATGCATGTGCAGGCTCTTTACACAGAAGAACTTCTAACCAATAGTCTTGCCTGTGTTTAAATGACAAAAAAGATAGCACTCCCTGGAAAATGAAGAATGTGCTGTGGTACAAGTACAGCCAGACTGTCCCCTCCCTCTGCTGAATTCCCAGGTTGTGAAAAACTTGTTATGGATACTTGGTCAGTTAAGGTATCAACATAGGAACTGTCCCAGGAGCCTTTGGGCTCAAAAAACTGGGATGAGGGCTTAGACCTAGATAATAAAGCATAGCGTTTGGTAATTAAAGTTGGTAATGGCTGACTGCAGGTCTGAATCTAGCAAAGCACTTCCGTGCATGCTAAGATTGAAGTAATTAGTTTTGCTTACATACTTAAAAAAAAGTTAGGTGAATGACTTCTGTAAGTAGCAGCGGCTCTGGAAAACTAAGCTGAGGCTTACTTTGAAAAGATAGATTTCTAAAAGCAACCGGCAGTTTTGTTTCCCTCCCTTTCTGCATCCCTCATATTTCAACCTCATTGTTAGGTCTCATATGGCAGATAAGAAGATAATATGACACTACATCCGAACACAGCCATTCACTGTTTAAAGGCACTGCATGTCCTAGACAACCTAATAAACAAAAGGTTTCAGGTGCTCAGCAACACTTTTCAGGATAAGGCTTCTAATGAGAAGCAACTACTTGTACAGCACGCTTGCTCGGTAATGAATGATAAAAGATGAGGACTCTTGCTTATACTCATCTACAGTAAAAATACTCCTGGCTGCAGCCTTCAGCTAATTGCAAAAATCAGGTTCCATTGTTGTGAAGAGGTAAGAAAGCGTCAGAGCCCCATCTGAGAGAAGAGCTCTTTGTCATTTCTTTCCTCTCTTTTCTTCTGACAGCAGTGGAAGTATGACATAGCTGAGCGCTGTATTAGACACCCAGAGTAATTCAATCAGTCTGAGATCTTCTGTTTGAGTATGGTTTTGGGAGTAGCTATACAAGACACAGAAAATATCCTGTGGAAAAAAAGGGCAGTATTTAACATGGCTTCAGTGGCTCACGAGCAACGGATTCATGACTGATGAGCATCATTTCAAACAAGTGTCATCTGTGCCTCCCTACCAGCATATGCACATGCCATATATTGTCCAGAAAAGTGTTTAATACATAGTTAATAGACTTGTTCTGTAAACACATACTAATGGAAACAGCAGTTACTAACACGGGCAGTGCTGTCCATGGCTTTTAGTGGAAATACTCAATAAGTAAAGCGATTCTGTTCTCTTCTATGCAAGACAGATGGATCTCATCCCTGCACTGCAAAGCCTGTGCTCACATTCGTGTTGGTAGAAAAAGTACACTGAGGCTTATTTTCATATCCGACTGTGAAGGCAAATGCCATAGTTAACACGTCCCAGTGCAGGAAAATCCAAAAGAGCCAACAAAGTGAGTACGATCTCCAAAGAGCTTTTCTAAACTTCAATGTCACAGCCTTAACAGAGTATCTATAATTAGTGAAATAACTAAATTAGAACTACGTAGAGGCGATCCAAGACACTGGTCCCAGATAAGTGAGTGTGATGGGTTGACCCTGGCTGGTTGCCAGGTGCCCACCAAAGCCATTCTATCACTCCCCCTCCTCAGCTGGACA
>JANHGO010000075.1:14174149-14202826 GCA_024606505.1 Aquila spilogaster | reverse complement strand
AATTGCTTGACCGAGTCTTCTAATGAATGTTAACATGTAAACACTTGTCAGACACTTTGCAGACCACAGAGTTTGTGCGGCTATGTTGGTGTCTGGGAAGCTGACTGGCAGCAAAGCCGTAAGCACAGACCTGTCTCATTGTGTTAATAATGCGCACTGCTCGCAAGCTTCTCTTTAAAATAGATTAGTTAAACCTGTAGTGATTTCATTGATTTTACAATCTTCTCCTCTATGGAAATGAGTGAATCTTCGCAGGAACAAGTCCTACCGGAGGGAGCCCAGTATGCACTGTCTCGGCCAGGTATGAAAGGTTAATGCATTTTCACGAGCCATTGCTTCCTCTCACATACAAGAGCAATTTATATCCAAAACCTGTAATTACAAGGCAGCTTAGCAACACCCCAAAAACTCTATTGCTATTTCAGTGATAAGCCTCGGTCTCATGGATTACATTTGTTAAATTAATAGTAAAACTGTGCAAAAGTTTTCTGTGAAGATCTACAGTTTAATTATTTTGCATAAATATAGTCTAGAATCACTTTGGCTGTGATTAGCAGAAGACCGGAGGGTAACTATTTCAGTAAGCAGTATTTATTACCTGCTAAACTATATGGGAGCCGCAGGCACGCTTAAGTATCAGTTCTGTTCCCAAAACTTATTCTTCAATCTTTAAATAAATGATTTGGTTGTCTGAGCTCTTAAACAGGATGGGTTAAAGATTCTTCTAGAAAACAAACACATTCTATTCCTAAAGTAACTGGATCTCCACAACAACACACTGGAGTTTGTTCCTCATCTTTTGTTTTAGTTTTTTTTTCTATTGAAACCTCCAACAAAACCCAAAAAAGGAAAAAAAAAAAAAAAAAACAACAAAAAGACTGCATTTTTCCATGTACAAACACAAGTGTTTCACATATAAATACGTTTCTTTTTGGAACACTTCCACTCCTGAACAATTCCCACTGAACTAACTGCACTTTTTTTTAAACCAGAACACTTATTTAGATGAATGGTTATGGATTTAGGAGTCCAACTGTAGTCAGGCTGGTTGTAAATCCATAGCCTCCAGTCATGTTTTTATAATTATGAGCTTCCCCGTGCCAGTGTGTGAGCAGAACTCCCCTCTGATTAACATGAGGAGGTATGCTGGAGTCTGGCCGCATGACACAGCCAAGCATCGGCAAGATTTTGCATACAGAAAAGATTTTACAATATGTCCCCTTTTCTTAATTCAAAATCACAATTCGTGGACATGAACTGTCTCTTTAATTTTGTTTTTAAATGCTGTCCCTGCTCCGAGCACGTTTTTGAAAATGCATGAAGCTAATTTAAACATGCAAAATGTCATTCTGTACCTCTCTACCACATGTCAGTGTTTGCAAGTCTGCAGGAAAGGGCACCCATTAAGTACAGGAATACGCAGGATGCATTCCCTTCTGGTACTGGCACACGAGTTAAGCATATGGGAATGTGTGCAAGGCACGGTATGCACATTAATTTAGAAGATCTGACATTTATGAACTTGGATTAAACTGCTCCTCATGATTACAGATTCATGATTCTGGATGACTTTACCAGGAGCATCTTGGACAGAACCTGTGGGACTGTTCCATGAGGCACCAGACGAGGTAGCAGCACGCGTGGTACTGTCAGCTTCAGATCGCTCTGAATCCCAGGAAGCTGTACGCAAGCAATAGTTCTATGAAAATGCCATTTTAGTTATAATAATTCTTATTTAGCAAATACCATTTCTGAAAATAGCACACAGTAGTGTGAAATCGTGTACTTTCAGCTACTAAGGGCTCAAGGATCACTGCATGCCGATAAAGCAAGGTTGCTCATAGATATGGACACTCACAATCTAATTTGTTTAATAATTCTGAACACCTCTAACTGTAGAAATGGCCACAGAGACAAGCTTTGTGGAACTGGAGAGGAAGTATATACACAACTTACTACAGTTAAAAAATAATAATAATAATCATAGAATCATACAATGGCTTGGGTTGGAAGGGACCCCAAGGATCATCAAGTTCCAACCTCCCTGCCACGTAATCTTTGTTTCCGCATTACAACACTGTAATTGCTTGTTAGGGCCTAAACATTTTGAATGTCCTTTGGGGAAAATGTGTTGTGCAAGAACGTATATAAGGCCAAGGCTGAAATTCAATTTAAGAAGTTAATCCCAATGATTGTGTCTCTACCAGAGATCACTGTTATCACAATTGGGTGAGCCAAAAGAAAAATTCACAAGTTTTTGTTCTCAGTCGCTTACAGAACTGTTAAATAAGTGAAAAAAATAACATCTTTTCCTGAGTCATACAAAGACCAAATCAGTTCTCCAGCTGCTTCACCCTACTCCGTCTATGTACCTACCATTTCTTACCAGGGTTAACTGCTGGAAGCAGTCCAGTTGCTGGCTGTATCAGAATCGCACAGCAAAGCTGTGGCAGTGCCACTCTGGACTCGGCCCAGCCACGCCTAGGGGATGGTTTAAATTTGCCTTCATTTAAGCCACCACTAAAAGTGCTTTCAGCTAAGATTACTGAATTTGTCTGATGCAATCAAACAAAAACAAATGGGTGAAGCTCAGAGGCTTCTTAAAATGCTACAGTTTCTACTATATACTGTCTGGCAACACACTCACTTTCCAGAGGCTTTGGAGATGAAAGTGCTGCAGTGAGTACACAGATTATTCTGTTCTGAAATGAAGCTGCACGTTCTTCTGTGCCTCCAAGTCACACAGTGGTGTCATTCTGATACAAGAAGCATCAAAGAATGAAAATGGCATCCAAGACAGTACATATCACGTTGTATACACATTTTTAAAAGCATGCATTTAGAGCACTGACAATACGCTTCCAGTTATTTTAACACTAGTTACCCTATATGGTTTTGTTTCCCTATATGGTTTTGTTTTTTGGTGCATTATTGTATTTTCTTGAAAATTCATTACTTCATTCATTGCAAACACCTGCAATCAGTTTTTAAGAAAGAAACCAAACAAAAATGTTGGGCTTCGTCCAGTTTCCAAAGCTTGAGATCAGACCACCGCGGGAACAGGCATTTTATTTTCATCTTCATTGATTGTAAAATAATTCTCCTGATTTTATGGAACCATGTGAGTCATAGGGCAGTGCAGTTTGTTTCATTCATTCCTTATGTTAGAGCTGGTAATGTCAGTGCTTCTTCTGAATATTCATGAAATTTAAATGTATGGGAAATAGTATTTATTTTCTGAAGTATCAGGAATGCCTTTGGAGGAGAGGCAAGGAAGAAATTCCCACCCAGGTTGCATAAGATGCTCTCTATCTGTGCCCTCTTGAGTGCGCTCTTCAGACTAAAATGAAGAGAGAAAGGAGGTGCTCAAGTGGAACAAGAATGTATCAGTTAACACAGCTATCAAGTTTAGTTTGCTCAATGTTATGGACTCTGATTCTCATTCATGCTTTTTCACTATAATTTATACCCTGGTAAAGTACTTGTAAATTGCCAGAAAGTATAGAGGGGTGATAATGTAACCAAAAGTAGGGCTGCATAATGTAATTTTTACTTTTTCACTGAACAGCCTTGAATCTTCAGACATTACTTAAAGGTTTTATTTACGGAACAGGCATTTTTGCTGTTTTAGAGGATTTAACAAAATAAATGGGAAGTATACCTAACTGTAAAGAACTGAAAAGCTATTCCCTTTATGAAGCCTGGGTTCTCCCCACACAGGCTTCTCCCTTCCCTAAAACTCCATGAAGGCATTTCTGGGTCAATAGCTATTCTACAATGTCATTCAGCCTTTGTCCCACCTCCATTTAAGCCTGCAATATCTGACTAGTTGCAAAAGAAAAGAAAATAAAGAAAAAAAAGAAAAATAAAGAAATGAAACAAAAAGGCAAATCATAGCAAATACATCAAATCTAATGGTGACTTCAGTGGAATCACAGTGCTGAGCACTGCTTATCTGAGATGATCTAACTTGGCCCCTCTGCACACGATTTCCCATGCTATTGAAGGCTTCCTCATTTCCAAGCAGACCGTAGCCCGAACAGATGCATTCACAAACCCAGTTAAGCACCAGGATTTAATGAAAGACGGCCAGAATAAATGTGCATTAAAACCATGTTGCACTGATACCCCAGAGTACCATCTACTTTCAGCAGTGCACAACTTTATTCGTGAAACAGCAGTGAAGTTTCTGACATGTTTTTCTTAACTCCTTCCCGAAAATCCCTGGGGTGGGGGCTGCTACTGCCTGCCAGGGGCATATCCCCACTCGAGCTCTGGTAGGGCCTCCAGCATCCCCCTGCAACACCGTCCCCCAAAGGTTGTTTGCCTGTCAGCCTCACGTGTTTTCTCATCCAACAAAGATTTTACTCTGGAGAAACTATGAAGAGTATTTTATGTGGTTTCAAATTCATTTCCGTACCTTCTGCAGTTCTTCATCCAGAGCACATCGATGATTGTCTAATACTTCATTGCAGGGATCTTTTTGGAAAGATTTGCCTGAAGCATTTTACAGACGCATTCATACATGTTAAACTTTAATCATGTGCCTGTACCCATGGACATGAATGACACAATGTGAATATTTGCTTTATACTTAATACGCTCTGGAGCGATAGAACAAGGACAGAAGAACATTGCTGTGTAAACCCTTAAGACTGCGAGGAAAAGAAACTGAAGCAAAGAAACAATACGTGCTCTTTTCCCTTCCTCACTCATTACAAAATAATTTTCTCCCTTGCAGTATTGGTGTATATTTCAGTTTCTCCTCGAAGTCTTTTTAATTCAGTGTTTTCATTTAAAAATGCTAGCTGAAGACATAAAGAACCCACAGCATTGACATTTTGAAAGCTATTGGAACTTACAGGATGAATTTACATGATTTTATTTTTAATTCTCCTGTATTTATTTGGTTAATCTAAACATAATTGACTTTTTTTCTATATTCTTCTCTAATATTTTCCTGTTAATGTGAGGGCTGAACACTTTTTTCATGAGAGAAAAAGGAGAACTACTCACACTATCACCTGACTGCAGGAGAAAGGATTTGGAAAACAGAAAGCTCATTTTCAAAATAAATTTTAAAAGTCACACTGAAAATATGATAACTAGTAATAGGTATGCATATCTTTAAAACAAACCACCTTCCTCCAAGGCTAACGGAGCTGTAGCTCAGAGCATGGAGGAGGAAGATGCTCGCTCTCCCACAGCGTGCATGGAGCCCCTGCTGAGGAGGGATGCACCAGCTGACATGACTCTGAGCCTGCAGAGACCCCTGCTGCTGCCTACAACCTCAGTTTCTCAAGGGGCGAGGAAGAACAGGGCTCCAAGGGAAGGTGGGAGCCCAGGCCACAAGGATTCTGGCAGTGTTTTAGTGACGCTGCATCTTCCCTGCAGCTTGCAGGCACTGAGGCAGGCAGCAGTGCCCTCGCAACTTCAGCAGCAAGCCACACTTTTAAGTCAACTTTCTCCTTCCAGTCTTAGAGATAAATACAGTGTGCTCCTTAATCCTACCAGTGGCTTAGCTGTGCTTTTTCACTACCTGCAGCTTAGAAGATCAAGCCCTGAGTTGTTAAATGATCCAGGGAAAATGCATTTCAGGATTTTCATATCTTCCAGCTTTGCAAAAAAGCTGCTGGTGAAAAAGACAGCAAATAATCATATTTGTTCTGCTCTTAAATGGACAAAAAAAAAAAACCAAAACTTTATCTGAAGTAGATCAATTCAAAATGCATACTAAGTAGATCAATTCAATGCTACTGAATGCCACCACATCCACCTAAACACACCTGGGTAGATCAGCTGGAAGACAGCATTCACCTGAAGCTTTAAGTATAGGCTGCTTATGGTTAATCCACAGAAATCAGCAAAATATACAGACAAAAGGAGAGTCTGAAAACCCCCAGCAGCACAGCACTGAGTGCAGACTCTGGCCTGGAACTGCTGCAGCAATGATTGGCCTTTAACTGGGAGGGAGTGTCACAGAAAGCAATGGATGGACTCTATTTACATCAAGAAACGTGAGATCCGAGCAGCTGGTGAGGCACAAAGCACTGCAATGGCCTCCTTCTTCATATATGTTCATCCGCACTCTCTCATTCCATCATACACATTTTGGGCTGCCATTGAGTGGAATAGGCTTCCCGTCTGAACAGAAAACTTAACTAAATCTTCCAGTGTAGCTGACATATTAGAGATAATAGGATCGGATCCTCAGTTACTGAAAATGTGCCAAGTAGTCCTTGCTGGAAGCGAATCAAGTTACCTGCTTGATTTCTTTGGTTAATTAAGCCTTCCTCACTAAGTATTCTTTTGCAGACAGCATTGCATTCATGCTGAAACAGTAACAAAGCAATAGAGCTGTTCATGCTCAATGTTTGTAGTGCTTGTTATTTTGTTAAAAAAGTAAATTTATTTAGAAGAGAAATCATCGCTATCATACAAGAAATTAGCTCAAGGTTAGCTAATTTGTCAACTAAATGTATGTCTGTATCCCTATACATATACACGTAGATATAAAAGGATTAAACTAATCCTCTTTTTGTGTTCGATTTGCTCCTGCTCTAAGTTAACATCTCTATGCCAACCTAACAGGAATGGCACTGCTCATGAGCTGTTTTCAGGTGGTACTGTGACCCTCGAGCGTGCTGTGGTTTGTCATTTCAGAACTGCAGTCCTTACTACCCAGACTTCTCAGTCAGTGAGCAATTCCTAATGCAACACTAATTATCATCTTGACTGATTTCTTTTGCTCTGTATGTTTCAGCAGTTGAACCCTTGCACAGAGCAATTTGAGGTACTAGCCAAGCTCAAATGTTCTCTGGTACAAATGCTCAAGGCCGAAGGAAGAACTCCTTCACACTTTGTATCACATCACAGCAAAGCCACTCTGACTTAAAGCCTTGGATAGAACATGCAGTACTGGTAGCATAGGAGATCTGCTGGCAGCATTAGGAGACCTAAATACCTAACATTAATTTAACCAGGGACTCTAGTTTTCACAAATGGCACAAGCCATATAAAAGAAAGGATTTTGCTATATGTACCAAACAGCACATGTGGGCATCCTGCCAGCCTTCACGTGGGCCAAGGGACATGCAGTAAATTCTCACAGCTTTACTGCTTACTTCATGGCTCCTTTGAAAACAACAGTGGCTAACTATGTTGATGGAAGTCTTGCCTGAGGTCCCAGAGCAGTCATTAAACTCTTAGCCTTCTGTTCAATATAAAATGACATGCTCGTTCTGCATTTCTTTAGCTGAGCTGCTATGGAGGAGCCATGGTTCGATTGATATGCCTGGCTCAAGCCCAAAAATGATTGCACTGCACTTTCCTCAAGCAGCTTGTCAGTTCACATTCACAAAGCCATACAGGATGCAATTGTCTGGTCACTGAAAATAGCTTCTGTGCATATTTAAGCCATTGCAAGGTGGCAATATGAGAATTAATTCTTTCTTCTCCTTCTGGAGATTCATCATTTGCATGGTAGTGCTGTTCAGCGTGCATGGAATCATCACATTCCCTAACATATTAATATTTTAGTTTGTTATCCCTTCAGTTATTTTTAGCAGCCAGCTGTCCTTGTGTGAAGCTCAGAGTGGCAGTGAGATGCTGAGGCATGTTCCGAGCATGGTCAAGGACGCGCCGTCATACATCTGCTCAGCAGGCTGCAGCCTTGTCTATTATTAAAGTAATCTCTGAACTGCTACTGCAACATGTGTAATCATCAGATGCAGGATGTCTTTTCCCACCTGCTCGGTATTTATTACCTGCTATCCTACAAGTTTTAATGGTAACTTGCATTTCAGTAGATGAACACCCAGAACTGAAACTCATTATAACAAAGCACAGAGTATTGTGTGATATTTTCTTGTCAGTCTGAGGGTATTCTCAGTTCTTCAGTATGCTCTTCAATTTTTAGCATTATTTGAAGGACAGTTGAACAATTAAATATCAATCTTCTGGATATGCAGGGCAGAATCTTTCATATTTAATAAAGAAGTTGGTAACAGGTTCTACTGCTTTGTCCTACTATTTGAAAATACACAGGTTTTCTATAAGACCTGAAGTATTAGAACATCAGTTTGGAAATGGATTTATGTCAAATTTCATATGCTCAAATGTCAGTGATCACCATTTGAAGCCTTTGCTGCTTTTTCTTGACACAGTAAAGGGCTCAACAAACCACTATTGTGTCAGCTGCACACGCTCCCCAGCCAACACGTTAACTACCTAATTTTTCCATACCACTTGAAAGCAGACTTTTTACATTTTGGTAAATCTAATGCACTTGTGTAAATTCATTTTATAATTTCCTAACTCCAGCACAGAAAGTGAGAATGTAAGTAGTCAGACCTACCAGCAAGAACTAATGTTAAACCATCAGCTTTTGAATTTCATTTCTCAGTCCCTGAGAAAACAAGGGAAATTACACTGTCACTGGAGGGGTATTGCAGGCTCTCAGCCTCGCAGGCTTCACCTTCAGGAACCAACCCTTCTGAAATTATGGCTTGATTCATTTAGCTGGATTGCCCTCCCCATGTAACTGCATTACGCTTGCACTGTGCTCTGCAGAAAATGGAGAAGATTCCAATTTTCTGAGAAAACAAAAGGTGAATTGTGATGTTCACCTTCAAAAACTAAAAGACCATTGGAGAACTGCTTCATGATTTTGCCTACATGTAATCTCTGCCCAGTGTTACTGTTCTGCAGATGCCATCCCTGAGAAGAGGAAACTTTCTAGAAATGCAAATACCAGCCCAGAGCTCCCTCTCAACAACAGTACTTGTGCAGAACCCCCCTTCCTTGCTTGCTGCCTACACCAAAGCACCCAGGCTGAGCATCCCTGCCAGCAAGCCCAGCCCTGCATACAGGCTGCGGGGACACTACCTTTGCCACTACATCCACACTTCACCTTCCCTCCCACTGCCACAGCCCTGCTCCTTCAGAGTGCTGTCAAAACGTTTCATTCTGAAAACCAATCAAAAGAAGTATGGAAGGAATGTCATTCCTTAGGTAGGAGGTCACTGCCAGTTGATTGCTCTTCCTGGTGACAACCAAGGGCTAGAGGAGCAGAATGAGAAATACGTGCATTCATACAGAGCAAATGTCTGCTTCATACAGAACAGATCTGCACTGCCACTAAATCGAAGCCCGTAGCACATATTGCTATTGACTGTATTTAAACAGCACTAAAGGACGACAGATGAGAAAACAGTTTCTAATTCACTTCTTACACAACATCATTCTTTCACTGTAGGAAAGCAGTGAACCTACAGCTCTTGTATGCTGCAGAGGTTGTTATATGCAGTAGAGGTTAGGTAAACATTTTACAGAAATGCTAATGAAAACTTGTGTTCAACTTCTGCCTTTTGCAGCCAATTTGGTTTTTGTTTTCTTTTTTCTTCAGTCCATGCGTATAGATACATATTCATGTTCACCAACTCATGCAGTATATGATGCTCAAACTTTTAGAGATGTATTCATTCACACACTCATAGAAGTTAGACTCAATGATCCTCATAGGCGCCTTCCAACTTGGAATATTCTATGATTCTATGATTTTAGCAGAAAAAAAAGCTTGTTTTATGTTTGTAGTCAATATGTGATATGACAAATACTAAAAAAAGAGGTATAGCTTAATTCATATATACAAACCACATAATAAAAAATAATCAAATAACAAAAACTCTTACAGTGAGGGTCACATTCTCAAGGAAAGGAAAGCGATCCTTGCCCATCCTACTTCTGAATTATCATTCTATAAACATTCTATAGTTTCATAATAGACTGCAAAAATACAGAGGCTCAGCATCAAACTACTCAGAATATAACTAGCATATGACAAAGTACTTATGCAATTGACAGTATAGGAGATTTTAGGAAGGATATTAAAAACATCGTTGTTTCATAATTTAGTAATGAAAAAAGAATTTGGAAGGGATGTTTTTGTTTAGAACACCTAGACACCTAAGCACATGTTAAAATCTCAGCAGGACTCCTTTTAAGAGGAAATGGGATAAAATCCACTAAATTAAATCATAATTCATTCATTAAAAAGGGTTGGAAGAGACAGCCTCATTTAAAACATGGACACTCCAGTGCTACCAAATATTACAATCTCAGTAAGATGCCAACTCCCCATTGGACCAAACGTGTAAGCCAAGGCCTGAGCCAGCTGTTGTGCACATGCCTGGGTGGGGTGTACAGATGCACATCCTCTTTACACAGAGGAACTTGTAACCAATAGTCCCGTCAACACATTTACGTTTAAAGACAAAACAAGAGTTTAAAATACAAAAAGGATCGCGCTCCTCAGAAAATTAAAGACGTGCTGTGGTACAAAGAGACAGAATTTCCTCTCCCTCTGCTGAAACTCCATGGTTGGGGAATTGATCAGTTAAAGTATCAACGTGTAGACTGCCCCAGGAGCCTTTGGGCTGAAGAGGCTGGGATGAGCACTTAAACCTATATAAAAATGCATGGCATTTGATAATTAAATTGATAATGGATAATTGCCAGTGGGAATCTAACAAAGCACTTCCTTCCCTACTAAGCTGGAAGTAAGCAACTATTTTCATTGAAAGAAACTGGACTGCTTACATGCTTTTAAAAGTTATGGGAATGACCTCTATAGGTAGCAGTAGCTCTGGAAAACTAAGCTGAGGCTTAGTTGGAGAAGGGTGCTTCTAAAAGAAGCCAGCAGGTTGGCCTCTCTCCCTTTCTGCATCTCTCACATTTCAACCTCATCACTGCAGAAAAGATGACACTATATCAGAACACATCAATTCACTGTTTAAAGCCACTGTATGCCCTAAACAACCTAATAAACAATAGGTTTCAGGTGCTCAGCAAGACTTGTAATGAGAGACAACTACTTACATGTCACGCTTGCTTGGTAACGTACAGTAAAAGACAAGGACTCTTGCTCTCATCTACAGTGAAAATACTTCTGGCTGTAGCCTTCAGCTAATTGCAAAAATCAGGTTCCATTGTTGCAATAAAACCCTCTTCAGTTACAATGTCTGAGCTGGTAACAAAGCATCAGAGCCCCATTTAAAAGACGATTCCTTTGTCATTTTTTTCCATTCTTTTCTTCTGATAGCACTGGACATACGACACAGCTGTGTACTGTATCAGACACATAATAATGTAATCAGCTTGAGCTCTTGTCCTGTGAAAAGGGGCAGCATTTATCGTATCCTCAGTGGCTCAGCAGCAATGAATTCATGACTGATGAGCAGCATTTCGGATGAGCGTCATCTGTGCCTCCCTACCAGCATATGCACACAGTGCGTATTGTCCAGAAATGTGTTTAATACATATTTAATGTACTTGTTCTGTAAACATGTACTAATGGAACTAGCATTTGCTAGGAAAGGTGGTCCTGTCCGTGGCTATTAGTGGTAGTACTCTGTGAGTAAAGTGATTCCGAGCTTTCCTGTGCAAGACAGATGGATCTCGTCCCTGCATGGCATCCCTCTGCTCACATTCATGTTGGTAGAAATGTACACTCAGATTTGTTTTCATATCTGACTGCAATGTCAGATGCCATAGCTAACATTCATCCCAGTGCACGGAAATCAAAAAGAGCCAACAAGACCTTTGAGCGTGATCCCCAAAGAGCTTTTCTGAACTGAAATGTCACAGCCTTCACACAGTATCTTTAATCCAAAAATAATTAAATTAGATTTATATAGACACAAACCAAGACACTGGCCCCAGACAACTGGTGATTCATTTAAAATGACTAATTCTAACCACCACGAAGTCACAGTAGGCCAGGGCCTTGCAGACCCAACTATAGGAGAGTGCCTTCCAAAGCAGTTACAGAAAGATGCATGGGAGCAGCGGCTGGGCTAACTGCAAAGAAGTGCCCTAATTTCATTCACAAACTGCATTTTTTTTTTGTATTTTATCTTCAGTGAGGACTGAGCCAAACTTCAGAGCCTTAACTAAATACTCACTGAAACCTGTCACCTTTCTAGTGTAATTGGTGAGGCATGTATACATGACAGAGCACAGTTCTCTATCAATTTTGACTTTCTTACAGAGATTCACTTCCACAGTCTTTTATTTCCTGTTGAGCATAACAATTCACAGCAGCAACACCTCACAGTAATGTATGATAAACTTGCAGAGTTTTGCAGCAGGAGCTAAATGAAATGGTGTAACCAATGCATGTTAGTGCAGTGCATTCACTGCCACTTCTATCAGACAAGCGGATATTAAAGTTCCTATCGCCTAAAGAACCGTGAGACGAACTCTTTTTCTGAATAAATTACTTTGGCATCGAGGGGTCAGCATGTAGACTGATGCTGCAATTGAATCTAAATCTCAGAAGAGCTGCGTTAGAACCACTATAATGTCCTTAGTGCACAGAAACAACTACTTAGCAATAGTATCTGGTAAATAATATTTTCTTTAAAAATGGCAAGTAGAAAACCCAACACACATACAAGTCGAAAGACACTTGACTAGCTGCATCCTTGTTGATTTCAAGTAAAGAGATGCTGCCTGGCAAAAGGATCCCGGCTTCTAGAGGAATGGAGAGTTTAGGAGAATAACGTAAACCTCTTCCTGCTTTGTTTGTGTAACAGGGAAAACAGGCCCGTTCATGTTCCCCAGCCACTGCTGCGCTGACCTACCCCAGGCCAGACCTGCTGCCTTTGGGAGAGGCTGAGCAGGACAGGGGTGGGTGGGTGCGAGTCCCTGCACCGTTTTCCACAGCAGACTGACCCATTTCGTGACGTTTTTATAAAAGCATAAACCAAGCACAGTGAGCCAAAAAAAGGGTTAAAAAGCAAATCTGGTCTTCATACTTTTTTTGATTTTGTGAGCATGAATCTCTTTCATGGAACAGCTGTCAAGTCAGCCAACGAAACAGGTCTGCTTAGGTCTCCTGATAATACCAACTGTTGTTGTTCATGTATCCTCAGTGACAGCAGCAAGATGAAAATCGAAATGAATCGCTCTACAAATGAGACACTTCTCTGCTTTGACTTTCCAAACGTGACAGTGGTGTTTGTTTTCTCAGCCAGCAACATTTAAAGATGTTACAAAGCTCTGGTACCACAAAGTTGCTCAGGGGGCAGTTTCAAAAAGAAAAAAAAAAGTGAGAAATCTGCATGACAGTTCCTTTCACAATTGTGCTCAAATTGCTGTCCATTGCTACTTCTACTGAACTGAACTGCAAAGTATCGCTAGCAATACAAGCTACCGCAGACTTTAAGTGACAACAGCCAACATTTATCTCTCTCTGTGAAGTATTCACTCCATACCCTTACTGTGCTACAGATGCAAACTGCTGATTCTCAGTGTAAGAGTTACAGTTAGCTCCCACTGATGAGCTGCCGTAGCAGATGCATTAGCTCCTGTCAGTTCACTTAGGAGAAAAGTGTTTTTCAACAGATCACAAATTACATAGGAAAAAAAAACAATTTTTAGAAGTGCACTTTCTTCAGTATGAGTTGTAAATATGATTATTTGCCCTTCTATTGGAAAAGCTGAAAACACTCTCCAAATATAAATGAATTAAGTTCTGTAATTTGTGTGAAGTAAATATTTCTCTCTAGCTTCCACAGGAAGAACCTAAGGCACAAGGTACCCTGTGGAACTCATCAATTACTCCCATTTACTGCAATTTGCAGCTGGAAACAAAAATTAAAGCTGTAAAAGACACTGGATTTCTTTTTTTTTTTTGAACAATTGCACTAAAACTCACTAGTAGCCATACTGAAGCACTGAAACTTATTCTTATATATACAAAATTAAACCTGCATTTTAAAGTATATTTCTGTGGCATGATTTTCCTCCTCATCTGATTTCCTAGACACCATTACCTAATACAAGAAGCACAGCCCTATGTACAAACACATCTCCCTGCCCCTCCTCAAAAAAAAAGGAATTTAACTTCCTTTGGTTTCAAAGGAACATAGATTGTAAAGATTGGTCTCCATGGATGTTTGTAGACATAGCTGTTAGAATGGATAAAAGCGTCTCTCACATCAGTATGGTTTGGTGGTGCACTGAGGGATTCCACGTGCATCTACCCCAGTTACATTGTGGTATCCCAAACCTTCAGAACCTTTTGATAGTCTCACTCTAAATCCACTGAGTCAAAATTCTTTCCATGAATGTATCTCCAAAGTTCACGCCTTGCAGAATAATCTACTTTCAAATTTCTTGTTCTGTCCAACAAGTTTTATTTGAGGGACTATTCATCCCAAATTTGTGGTGCCAGCTGTGAAACATCCACAGAGCCCGATTATGATTTAGTAATTAATATCAATACTATGCACTATCCATACTTTCATTCTGAGATTCTCAAAGTGCTTTGCAAATACAAGTAGAACATCCAAACACTCCATGAGTGTCCCCATGTTACCAATGAAGGAAGCAATACTCAGTCATTTGGTCACTTTATACAGAAAATCTCTGGGAAAAACAAAAACAGTACCAAGAACCTCATAATCCAAGTGTTATACTGCTAGCACAAACCCATCTTTTCTGCACTTTTTACATTACTTTCTAATTAAATAGAAAGAATTTTTCTTGAATTATATGGAGAGATAAAGCAAATAGGCCCACAAATTCTCCATCTTGAACCAGGTTATTTTGTACAAAGAGAATTTTTGGCACCTGATCTTCTCTAAGACTGAAGAATAACTGAAGATGTGATATGAACCATGCAACGTGAATGCGTGTGGTTACCAGCGCTGCCTTATAAGATCTTGTACTTCAGCTGCTAAACTTAAACTCATTCTTTAAAATGTTCCATGTCAGGAATGTGTAGTTGGACTGATTCTTTTTTTTTTAAACACATCCAAATAAATGATCCGAGAGTTTTCAAAAATGAGATGAGAGGGGAAAGGGCAATTTTGTGAAGTGAATATTTTCCTTTAGTTTTGTTAAAAAAAAAAAAAAAACAGAAATTGTGTATACATTTTGTTGAACACCTGGCATTGTTGCTGGAAAAGTGGTAGTGCTGGTGTTAGAGATTTCCTTTTGCTCTCCCTGCTGAAAGGGACTCATACATGCACATATGGCCCTTTGCTCCCACCACATCCACTTTCCTGGCATCTCTAAGTTGTTGAACAGAGGTCGGTTCAAGCTTAGGATGCTAAAAAAATCTCAGAAGTTCAGACCACTAACAAAACAGTCAATCATATAAACCCTTCCTGAATGACTGACTGTGCTGCTGATAGCATGTTTTCTCTACTTGATTTCAGTTCTAATGCTTGTGCACCACAAACTTCCCTTGGCCATCTGTAGAGGATGCCACAGCAGAAGTATTAAGCATTTTGTTTGCATACTCTGGATTCATGTATAACAAGCATGAGGTAGATCAATTAAGAGGACTGCACTCCCAAAAAAGTGAAATATGGAATGAAGTAATGAGCAATCCTGCAGCATACACAAATGCTTTCAGTGCTGATCAATCATTTCACATCTCTTCTCAAAGAAAACAGAGCCGGTGCCACCTGGCAGAAAGCCAGCACTCCCAACTGTCACCAAAATAATTAGCTCACCTGTAGATTTCCCAGCCTGGGTGCTCCAGGGAACCTGGCAGCATGAGACAGGTGCTGCTCACGGGCTGGTCTCACAAAGCAGGCTTGAGCCATGCTGCTGCTCCTCCTGCAGTGGGCGCTTGGTGGGGTGGGTTCACCATGTTGGTCACTCTCCATGGGACTTCAGCAAGCTGATCTACAGACAAGATAGGAAATTTTAAATATGAAGCCAGCTGACACGTAATGTGGCAGAGTTTGATTCTGGGAATTTTGGCATCACTGTGATTTCTCTGCTGGAAGCAACAGGATGCTGCTGTTCTCCATGGCAAGCCCACAGTTTGCCCTATACCAAGTTAGGGGTGCCTTTTCATTGCATCTAAAATGTATAAGTTACTTCTGCAAAACTGAGCTGGGTTTGGGGCTGCAAAAAGGAGGAAATATCCCCATCTTTCAGGTTAATTTAAATAAGGTTGGTTAATCAGAGCAGTTCAGTGGTTTGGAAAGCCAAAATACATCCTTAAGAGATGAGTGGGACCTCAGGGAAATAAACCTATCACCAAGCTACACAGTTTCCTACAACACATATACATGCATGTGAAAGCCACATTTCTCTGCAATTTGCAAGTGCGTGCACATGCTCACAAATCAAACTTTAAAGTAAGACTAAGGGATCTTTTGTCCCGTAACATATTAGAGCAGAATGGATTTAATCAGCAGTTTGATAAATGACACACCTGCTTAATTTGCTTAATCGCTAGGGCACACATTTTATGCAATGCATTTCAGCATCACTGAACAAAGGATGAATAGCAGACCCTCAGCCCGTGGAAATGGCATGCCTGGTACTATCCACAAGCATTTACACAGCAGTTAATAGGCACAAATGGGTATCTGCTACCATAAATGTCCTGCTGTGTGGTCCTTCATTCATTACAGGATGCCTCCTTGCTTTAGTGTAGCCTCTAGATTAGTCTTGCCCTCATACACAGTTCACACCACTTTAATATCTTGAACTAGCCATATGTTTGCTGAATCTATGTCATAAGCATACTCCTATTTTTTATGTGGTATTTAGAAATTATCTTTGAGTTACAACAGAAAGATAAAACATTGACTCTTTCCCAGCATTTTACAGCATGTAACAGAAGCCCAGAAAACCCAGAATTCTCTCTTTCTTCCCAAGCATTTCTCTTTCTGTTCAAGTGCTAGTTTCACTGGCTTTCCTGTATATAAATTATACAGAAGCAAGTATCCAGGATTATACAGCAGGTACATCTCAGGGTTCAAGCATCAGCTGTTGATCTTATCTCTTACACTTTATTATAGTATTACTGGAGCACCTGAATAACACACAACTGAAAGGCTAGGCTATAAACACCCCATTTGTACAGATTCCCTATGACACAGATAGCAGGACACAAATTACTGGGTAATACAGTTTTTCCTAATATTGCATACCATATATCAAGCCTCCAGATTGTAATCTCTTTTAGACCAATATAAACAAACAGATATAAACTATCATAACAGAGATCAGAATCTGATCCAAACAGTATGCGTAGTTAGACTCGTTCATTTTCTCTGCACTAAGAGTAATGAAAGATCCTCCGAAGTGGCATGCACTGGTAGATAGGGAAAGGTGCTAGATGAGGACTCAGCCTAGCCATCAGCCTGGTTATAAGAAGATTCCTCAACAGGCACATTCACATTGTCAGAGCCTCTCTGACAAGGGCTTAAATTGCCCCAAAAGAATGAAATTTGAAAGACTTTGGGAACGTGGTTGTAAATTTTGTACATTAGAGAAAAATCAAACTACATACAGAAAAGTTGACTCCTAAATTATGTGTAAGTAAAATGAACGTGAAAATGAGACTGGACAGCATTTGGTGACAGTGATACTTTCTTAAGCCACTAGTATGCTTTGATGTATTCCGTGCAATCCTACCTCTGAGCTTAGTGCAGGTAGAGCCCGGCTTTGCAGGGAGAGGATCTCTTTCTATTTTTGCTAATGTTAAAGATATAAGAAAGAATTAATTAAATTAAAATAACTTCCTGCAGAAATTATGGCCTTGTGATATATTTTAGGTACAATTTCATTGAACAAAACAAGAGATGTTACTTGTATCCAGAGTATACGTAACACAAAAATGCTTCTGACAGTGTAAGAGGCAGTGATTTGAGTGTACAGAAGATCAGGAGTCTTTGTTTTTATTCTGTTCTCCTGATTTGGTTGTGTTATAGTCTTTTACTTTGCTTCTGATGTGTACAATATAAAATGACTTGCAGGAAAAAGTTATAAATAGGCTTCTGCCTCTGACACACACTAGAATACATCATGCTCACAGCTCCTATCTCTTTCAGAAAGGAGATTTCTCTGGGAAGCTTTGTTTCTCCTGCTTGCTATTCCACCACTCTCTTGCTGCAAAGTTGTTGTTGTGAAAGTTGTTCATTTGATAGGAAGCTGATTTTTGTCAGTACACTGCATGCAGTATTTTTTGCACAATAAATTTAAGAGAAGGTAACCTCACTTTGCAATCATTCTTGTGAACATTAGGAAAGCCATTAAAATTTGATACGATCATTTATCACAAGCATGGTCATTACAAATACTAATACAACAGATGTAATTGTAGTTTGCAAGTCAGTGCTACAAGAGAGGATAAAATGTTGGCAATTGCCGTTTGTCACACTTGGCTTAGAATTAATTCATATTAAATAATATTTTAATTGCATTGTTTCGTTTCCCCACTATGCTCCCCGATCGATGTTTGTCCTTTAATAGTTCACTGTTTAAGTACTGTAAACAGTTGTAACTTCTAAAGGTAAAATGCATAAATTACCCAATAATGCCAAATATTAGCGTTCCACTTGTCAAATGCAGTTTGACACAAGAAACTGGTTGGGTGTTTTTCAGAGGGAAGGGAATATTTTACAAGGTAACTAGCTTTACAAGCAAATTTTCCTTCTGGTTTGATACTAGAAAATAGTTGTTCAAAAGATTTATTTACTTTACCAAAAGCACTCCAGTCCTACCATAGGGCTTCATTTCAGATACAAAATGTCAGTCAGCCATGCTCTGTTGGACAAGAATACCTGCCTGCCCTGTGTTGTCTAAACAAACCTTTTTATTCTGTGTTTGCATTTTGGACAACTTCTTTCAGACATATGTATTTGCTAATATCAAGATGCTAAATAAATCAATAATGTGTCAGACCTTTTGTGAAGAGCAACAGAAGAATGGTGTCCCACCATTAATCAACTCACATGATTGACAGCTAATGATTTCCTACCTAGTGATCTATAGATAATCTCATTTTTGCTTTCATAGAAATGCCAGATTATATTCAGACAACAGGAGAAATAACTCTTCTACATTTTCATTTATAGTCACTCTTGCAATAACTTTTCTTGGGAGACAGTATCAAAAATATGCAGCTAAATAAAAGCACTTCACAGATGAGCAGAATGAAGTAATTTCTAAGGCGCTAGTCATGACCTTTAATTAACTGCAGGAGCAGAACCATGATCACTGTCAAATATAGGCAAATTAATAAAATGTAGCTGTTTAAATCCCTGATGGTGGCCATCTACATGTTCTACCTGGTTTCCAAAAACTATTGTGAATTGCAAAATATGGAGGTTCTTGATGGTGTCTTCAAAACTATGATGAGATATGAGTCCAAATACCAGACAGATGGAAAATTAAGTTTAAGGTCATAGTAAAATACTCCTGGCTCTGAGTCACTGGGATAATAAGAGAGAGCAACCTCTCAGTATGGGGCTCTCTTGCAGAGCAGCTGAATTCATTGCAATTTTGATGCTTAATCCAAAGAGAGGAGGAACAGTTAGAGCAATTTATCAGAAGTATAAAACTGTATTTTTATCCTGCTGCTCTTCATTCACACAGAAAAACAAGTTGTTTAGAGGAACTACAGACAGGATTACACTCGAGATTTCCAAGTACTAAAACAAAATTGAACTGTGTGCTCCACAGCTGCACCACCCTGGGCTTCCCATCGCCTCGGTGCCTGCTGCTCACCGGGCTCATCCTGCCCTGAGCAGCTCACGTGGTGCTGCCACCATCCTTCCATTCATGTGCCCCAGAGCACAGAAGGACAAGTATGGTGAAATCAAAACACCAAAAGCCATAATGATTTATGATGCCAATGAAGATGTAAAACTAGCCATCCTCATAGCTTTCAAGGAAGATAAGTGTTTAAAGACAAATTTTGGATTTTTTTTTAATTTCTCTGAACACAGGAGTTAGAACTGGAGAAGGTAAACTGTTATTTTCACTTCTGACAGAAAAACGGTGAGGAAAAAACTTTTGTTGCACTCCCAGATGACAATTTTAGGAGAACAGAGGGACCAGAAGACCCTATGGCTTGACAGGTGTGGCATTCACTTTGGTTACAGTAGACCTAAGATCCTGTCTGTCCTTGTACCAAATTAAACACAACAAGAGTTTAAACCTCAGCTTTGCCCATCCAGTCAGCTGAACGACTCAACAGATAGTTTGTTCTTTCCACAAAAGGGAAACAGTTGTAGTGGATGAGTCTGAAAGCATTATATTTCCAAGTCACTGAAGTGATGTCTTGGGATGGTGATCCGAGGAGCCACATCTAAGCCCCAGCTCCACATCGAACATAAGGACTTTCCTCAACCCACTGTGTACACAGATGTTTAGATGTTCCCTCAGAGCTTAAATACTCTGACCAAATAAATAAATAAGAAGAAAACGCACAACTGGACATAACACATTCCAATGAGAATGCTCAAATTCACTTCTTGAAAGACTGACAATTCAGACATTAATTTATCTAACGTTAAGCAATCACTCACTTTTTGAAGTGATTCTTATTCCATGAGCTTGGGAAGGAGTCACTAAAGGATATTCCAAGTTTGAATGCTATCGGTAACCAGAAACACAATATATGGTCAATTGGTCACCTGATGGCTCTTGGTTCACAAGTCAGATCTGAACATATACAACATTAAAAAATTAAGCAGCCAGGTTTCTGACTGACTGATCTCCTAATAACGCACTGACCCTTTAACGCAGACATTAGAACATCTTTCGCCAACTAGCATGCAAGGGAACTGCAAAGCACGCCGTTCACTTCCCTAGAACAATCCACAACACAAATACAATTACACTCAGATCTCCCTATTCCGCAGCCCTTGGAGATCCTTTCAGCCCCCGCACACCGCCACCCCTGCAGCACTGACCTGCTCTCCTGTCCTTCCAGTTGCCCCAGCCCTCAGTCAGCAGGGTGAACATGGATGTTTTATTCGCCCCCGTTTAACATCTGTCCCTCTACCTCAAGTGGTTGCAGAGATCTATCTGCACTCAGTTCTCCCATGGCACAGCTTACAATGCATGTTTGCTTTGAAATGGAGAAATACATGGGTTTGGAGGAAGGACAAAGGGCATGCTTCAGCTTTATGGAAACGTTATTAAAAGTATCTTCAAAAATTGCTTCTTTAGAGAACCACAACAAAAAAAGAAGCCAGGGGAATCATAGCAAAACAAAACTCCCTGAGCCATTTTTATTTGCCAAGCAATGTACACAAAAACCTGATTAATTTAAAGTTACATTCATATATTTTATATGGCCTTAAATTATTCATTTCCATTAAAAAAAATATCCAAGCACAGTTGCTTTGGTAATAAATTTTTAAGATGAGGGGACATTTTGCATCCTACCGCTCTCCTGGGACTTTGCTTTGCATCTTGGGTTGTTCATTAAGCCAGGATTAGTGAAGTAGGGATTACTGTACAACACTGAGCAAATTGTTTCTGGATCTGGACTCACTGGGCACAATCACTGAAAGCGGTTAAAGAGTAAGGAGGGAATTGGAGGCACTGTGCTCTTCTGGGCTTGCATACTCTTCAGGAACGAGGGCAAGCATCGTTAGCACTGTACTACAGGGATGCCTGAAGCACTCCTACTCCTACCGCTGCAGCAGTATGTAGAGCGCAGCAGCACACACAGAGGTTTTTTTGGCAAAAGGAAAGAATGCAAACGGTTTTTTTTCTGCTCTGCTGCTGTGACCCTTAAGTGAGCTTTCCAGCCCTGGGCCTCAAACCTGGTCTCCTCCTTGGCAGTCTGTGGGCTGAGATGATGTCCCTGCTACTCCTCCTCCTAGAAATTATTTGTACTACAGCAATGCTGCGCAGGACTTCCCTGCTTAAGCTAAGAAACACCTCCCATGTAAAAATGTCCTACTGTTACTGTGGATAAATCAAGCCACCCTTTAACAGGACAGCATCTCTTGGTATTCTAGAAGAATCCAAAGCAAATATCATAATAGGCAAGGAAGCTATAAATCCGCATGGAATTTTTAATGTAACGATGCACTGGCTGCTTTACTTTCAAAGCTGCAAATCCGTTGAAATGTTACACACACATGATATGCAGAAAAGCCTTCACAGGCTGAGATTTTAGTCAGCAAGTTCCTGCAATTTGTGTTCAAAGACTGGGGACAATACAAAGCACCTAACCTGTCTCTCCCCAGCTCCACAGAGTGCAAGATGCACAATGAGGCACTATCTGAATTGGTGCTTGACACAGAGCACAGCTACCAAAGCTGAAGCTTTTGAGCTTTTGACAATTAGAGCTCTACCCTGCCATCCTTATTCAGTGAAGCTGACGGGAGTTTTTCCTGAAATTGGTTCTGTGAAGCCAGCAATGTGAGGCTGCCATGAATATTTTAAAGTAAAGGAGCTGGAATACTCTAATGATCTTATGTAAATCTAGTCTAAGAATTTCATTGAAAATTTTTTGAATGGGTCATTAAGCAGGAAAGAAAAGGTTGGAAAGCAGCCTAAAAAGGAGAACATTTTCAAAAGCCCAAATACTCCCCCGATTCTTCAGAGCCAGCCAATTAGGCTAGCTTGGGGTAGTCAAAGAAGAGCAAAGTGACAGAGCATCAAGCGTACCTGTAACTGTAGGCAGACCTTCCGCTTCATCAGGAAGGAGACAGCAGAAAGGCAGTAATATGAAGCTAACAGGCTTAACTGCTAGAATTGAACCATAGGTGCATAGAAATTACTAAGATTTAGTATTTTTCTCTTTATCATTAGTGCTAGAAATAGACATCCTGCAGAAAGTCAAGACTGAGCAACAGTAAAAAGAGCAGCAGTGATAAAAGAGGTGGGAACGCGAGCCTCAGGGCTCCTGCTGGGCCACAGTACCTGGGCTGCCCCAAAACACTCACCAGCAGTGTCCTGTACATTTGCACAGATGCTCCTGGTGCATGGGACACCACTCACCTAGATGCTCAGCTCATTCCTTCTCTGTTGTGAAGCAGCACAAATATTTCTTAAGGAATTTCTTTAAAAATAAATTTGTCCTTGGCAGCTGAAGGACTTTTCATGCCTGATTTCCTTAGTCTTTATGTGAAGGCATACTATTATTTGTAATGTGAGAAGAGCACAGTTATGAATATTTTTGGCGAAGAAGTGATTAGGATGAAGCTATATACGCACAGTAGGCAAACAGAGTTACAGAATGTGCCTGGCACAGTTCGTTCATTAAATCTCATCCGTTTTTTTTGTTGACTTAACTCCTGAAGGTTTATTCCAGAAGCTACCACTTTATGTCAGCAGCATCTATGCTGCATTAGCAATTACTTAAATGTATTTGGATGTTGCAGTAAGTACTTACTCAGCATGTATCTGGGCAAAAGTATTTTCTTCAAGATTCTATCCATTTTTGTTGTACTCAGAGCTATAAACGCTGTCCCACCCTGCACCTCACCTGCACGAGGGCTATGGGAGGTTTCTCTCAGGTTCATGAGTTTCAGTCTAAGTACTGATGGCAGCCAGCACCCAGCTTTAATTGTGCTTGCTGCCTCTGCTTGGTCAGGGGGACAGTAACAGATACACATCCTCTCACATGCAGATACAATAATATTTTTCTCAAATCTTGGCTCTTCCTATCTGGTCCTCAGTGCAGCAGCACAATACGCAAGTTCCTCATAGCCTCCCAGGAGGTAAAGCGGAGCCGTGAGCCTGCCTTGGTAGCAGGGAACTGAGCTTCTACAAGGGTAACCACCCCATCAAGGCTGAGTGACAGCAGATGATATTTGGCTGCTCAAGCAGCAGTCACGTAACCATTACAAAGAGACTATGGAGCAGTAGCGATGAACAGATTTAGGGGCCCTCTCTCTGCATTTCTAGAGATCGGCAAACTTTTCAACGAAGCATTCATCTGAAGGACTTGGATCATTAGAATGGATCAGCTTTTACACACGCTGGATTAGTTGAATAACTGACAGCTTCAAATTGGTAGATGTCATTGAAGCAGCAATGCTCGTATAAATACCAAATGCTTTTTTTATGAGGAATAAATGACATTTCCATGATTTTACCCAGAGGTAGTGCTGAAGCTAGCAATTCAGAGAAAAGGCAGCTTGGATTTATGTGGCAGGAAAGTCTTCACAAATTACACAGGCTGCTTTGTCAGAAAATGATGACCCTCAAAAATTATTCATACAATATACAGGTAAGATCTAAGGCCAGTCCAGTGATTTAATAACGTAAAGACAATGCCAAGTATAAACAGAAGTAAAGTTCAGAAAAAATACATAGTATTCAAGCCTCCTGCAGATAGCTAATCCTGATGCTTAAGCCAGAAATCTATTAAGATAAGTATTCTCCCCGGTAACATACTTGAAGACTTCACAAAGAGCTCAAAATATACAAAAGGTGGCATTTGCATTTGCTAGAAAGACAACTACGTGTTCACAACAGACAATAGTATTTAGACTACTTTCATCAAGAATTACGGGTTCTGGACCTAGGCACCACTCAGAAGGGCAAGTAAAAAAGCAATTTTAGTGACAGGTTGGGAAGAATAATTAAAATGGGCCTGACAAAGTGTGCTTAAACCACCAGTTACAAATCAGATACATGGGAACATCATTCTCCATTCTACCCACTGAGGAACTTGAATTCCTCTTTAGTTCCTTTCCTGATAACAAGTGTCTGCTCCAGTCACTTAACTGGATACTCTCACAAATGAAGCGCATAAAGCAAAATAACACTTCTCAGCCGCACATCAAAAGGTAAATGTATAATAGCAGATAGAGCTGAATACACAATGACTTCGTATAAACATGTCTGAAATGTTTTCTGTGTAAATACACTTGAAAATACTGCACTGATAAGTAAGTTCAAAGCTGCACATAGTTTTGCATGCTGTTAAATGGCCAAAGCTTTTCTTTCTTTTTTGATAGGAATTGTGGGGTAGAAAATAATTATACTGCCAATATGGATGGAAAGTTTTGCCTATATTTAGACGGTACAATAATCCTGCTTTTGCAATCCTTTAAATAGAACCACATGTATACTGTAAGTTTATAAACAGGTTCTGTAGTTGAGTGCTCCTTCTTTCTTTCCCATACAAGGTTGCACAAAAGATGAACATGAGCAGAAAGCTCACCTAGGGCCAAGGTATTACTGTTGTCAATTGTAACATTACACTATCAACTCTTCATATTTGCTACTCTACTAAATATTACTAAGAGTTAATTCCAAGGTATTGGCATCATTGCAGAAAGAAACTGGATATCATATTTCTGCATAAATTCCATCTTTTCACTCTGCAAATATCAGTGCATGTTAAATATTTGCATTTTCTCTGCATTCAGGGTTCTAAAGTTCAGCATTAATTAGTGCAATCAGGTGCCAAACCATTCAGTTCCCAGGAGAACAGTATTATAGAATGAGCTATGGCAGAATTCCAGGGACTGAATCTATAATATAATTAGTATAGGATTCACGCTTTTAGCACAATGTAAAAATTACTTAATTTGTTATATGGGCTTTGCAAAGAACAACCTATAAAATATTTTTTAAAGCATCCTAATTTGACAAAAATAAGAGCTAAATTGTCTTATAATGCTGATGTTAATGTTTGAAGGGGAATGCAAATCACCTTAGCAAAAAGCTGAGTTAGTTGGGTAGATGCTACTGCAGCACAATTCAGAAATGAAAATTATGTGAGTGCTGTCTAATTTTCCTTAATATTTACTCTAAGTCTCATTTTCCGCCCACCAGTCTTATTTCTCTTTCACATGTTTGCTAATGAACAGACTATCAGCGAGAGGCAATACTTCAGAAACAAGAGCACACCTATCTATTAACCAAAGGAAAATAACTGAAACATACACAATAATTAGCAGGCATCAATTCAAAAGCTAATTTTAGATTCTCGATTTTGAAAAGCCTGACAAATGCGTCTGAGCTCACTCACATGAACGCCACCGAGAGATCAACGAGACAACGTAGTTAAGACCTTGCATACTGGGAATGAGAACCTTCTGGATGTTGTTTGATTAAAAAAGAAATTCAAATATCCTCAGTGCTTGCCTCTTACTGAAAACAAAAAGCACCAAAAACTATAATTAAAGCCAGCCTACTTCCTTGAACACACAGTGGGGGATTCCATCACAAGCTCTCGGTAGGGGACCGTTTGGGCTGGGGCCTGAGGTAACAGCAGCTATGCAAGGTGCGGTTCTGCGAGCACCAGCATCAACAAATCCCCGCTTTCCTCCAGATTTGTGTGTCACAGCTGACTGAAGAGTTGAGCTCAGGCTGAAACTCTGCCAACAGCTGAGGCATTTATTCGGTCTTTCTGCCTTGCAAATTCTTGCACACTATCCAGCCTGAGAGCTCACGCTGCCACATTCCCTTAATCCAGGCATTTAAAGGGTTTTTCACCCAGTTGCTCATTTCCATGAAGCCGGTAATAGTTTAATTATAGCTGAGACCTCTTTTGTTCCATTTACTTGGAAGTAGTCTGTGGGTTCAAAAGTTACCAGGAACGGGAAAACACAGACGCAGTGTGCTTACGTAAGTCTTTTCTCCACAAAAACTAGATTTAAAAGAAAAAAATATTGTATGGAACATATACAGCAACACAGAGAAAGATTGCGTTGGTTGCTCTGTCTGGTTTGGTGAGTGCATGCTCACAGCAAACAGCTGTGCTTATGACTGAAAGCACGTACCCAACCACCTCCTTCCATCCTAATCCCAATATTCCTCAGCTTTGTTAGGGCTGGCCACTGTGGGAATGCATGTGGTGCCTTTGACTTCAAAGCACATTACAGTTCAGCCATTTCTGGAGCAGGCTCAAAGTGGACATACCACTACTTCAATGCACAGTAAATGATAAGGTGATAACAGTTCTCTTCGTTAAGGATTTTGTACTACTGGGACCATATTTCCAATGTTTCTCAGGGGAAACTTACATCATGCAAAGTTGAATAATCATCTCCACCAAACTGAACACCACCGCACAGCCACTCAAGTTTGCTGCTTTGTGCTTTCCCCACTAACAGCACTCAAAGAGTGCGCGCTGTGAAGGCTCATTGGTGCTCGACGTGAACTAACCTGAACGCATTAGGTCTGTCAAGAGATGCATTATTTATGACCAAGTTTCACAAAACATTCATAAAATGTGGCATCTAAACTGTAGTTTGTTTGATCGATTACTTAATATATTTTACTGTCTTTTTTTTCTGGAAAAAGCCTCACCGGTTCTAATGAAGTATGCTGTGCTTTTAATCAAATGTCAGGTCTGAACACCTCAGCTTACGTCTTTTGGTGGAATGCATTTGGCAGTTCAGGGCACGTCAAAGTGAATAGAGCTGTAGCAGCCTGGTGCAGGATTAGAGCTCCCAGATATGTTCTCTGATTCAAGGTTATCTCTTAGATTGCAGATTAGATGTTCGTTTGCCTTGGCTTATGTCAGTGTGTACCGTCCTAGACTCTGAGAAGGACTTCTGTTCCCTCAAAGTGCAGACTGTGCTGTATTTAAGGCTGAAATCATACCCACGACCAGACTATCTGGGGAGAAAGGCCTGAACTAGCCTGTTTCTTGCAGTCAGACACTTCCCCACCACTGCAATACTTCAGCTGATTCTCACTGTAAATTTCATCCTCTTCCCAGAGAAGGTTTATGTAAATCTTAATTACGGCATTGCAATTTCAATATTTACTGACATGCTGTAAATCCACTGTGTACAAAGCAGACTAGGATCCAATAATAGAGAGGCATTGTTTAATTATATGTTTATTAGAGCAGTAAAACTAATAATCCCCAGTAAAATCTTTGAAAATTATCCAATCGTGGTAGAGTAATCACTCTCCTTTCAGCACAAGATAAAAGCATGGCAAACAGATATTGCTGTATCGTAATGCTGTATCAGAATTACACAGCCCCCAAGCCCAATTCACACTGCCAGCCTCACACAATCACGTATTTAGAATCATGCATTAGAAAAGGAATTGAATAATTCAAGTGTTGGTGCCTAAGTCAATTATTTCATCTCAATGGGTCTCACTCTCAGGGAACAGACTCTAGAAGTTCATTTTAAACACAGCTCTGATTCAAAGCCAGCAACAGTTAAAGCAGTCTTTCCTCCCTAACAACTGTCTACAGATGAAGCCAATCATAACTGAAAATCCTACAAAGCCCCCCACGGCACTTCATCAGGTTTCTGACAAGATTTTTTTTCATATGTACAGAATATGCCCTTGTTCAGACAGAACAACATGGAGGCATTTTGCTTTTTGCTCATTTACAGTACACGTCCTCTTGATTATAGTATCCCATAGTGGACGAAAGAATGCAAGCCAGTCATGTAAAACAGAAAATGCATATTTATCACAGGCTTTTCCTATAAATTATTCCTAATGTGGAGGAGAACACTTAATACAGTGTACATGTATTTCTCAACATAGATACAAAGCATCGATGTCTCTTTATGCACTTGCGAGTTAAGAAGCTGTTCTTTAGAGCTTGTGGGATGTGGTTGTTGCTAAGACAACTGTGGTGCAGCCACTTACAATGTCCGTGATCATGCACCAGAAGCTGTAATTTACCCACAGGTTCCTCATTTATTAGAGCAGAAAAACAGCAGGACGGTTGCTGCAGCGCATCCCACATGATGCAGCATGGTGCGAGTGGCTGGCACTGCATGCTCCAGGTATCAACTGGTGCTGCAATTGAAAGGAACCAAATATTGCAGCGTATGCTTTGCCAAAGCAAACGTAACTTCTGAGCCTGGGAATCACAGAATCACACAGAATCACAGAATTGTAGGGGTTGGAAGGGACCTCCAGAGATCATCTAGTCCAAGCCCCCTGCCAAAGCAGGCT
>JANHGO010000075.1:14153791-14174049 GCA_024606505.1 Aquila spilogaster | reverse complement strand
ACTTCCAGCAACTTCTTACAGAAGCCACCCCTGTAACCCCCCCCGCTACCAAAACCTTGCCAGCAAAACCAATACATTTAAAATGACCAGTCACAACCATGGTGAAATGCTTGCAGGCCAAACCCGTTACCTCAGCACACCTGTGCCCGACCGCAAGGAGGGCCCCACCGCCTCTGAGTGGGGGGACAGCACCTGCCGAAACACTTGGAAAAAGAGATTCCCGGGAACGCTGGCTGGCCTAACTGGAAAGAACTGCCCTAGTTTCATTCACGCATTGCAGTTATTTTACATTTTGTCTGCAACGTCGCCCGAACCAAACTCCACAGCCCTAACTAAACACTCACTGAAATCCGGCACAAATCCTTCTAGTGTAGTCGGTGAGGCGTATGTATTTGTGATGGAGCACAGTTTTATATCAAGTTTGACTTTCTCATGGAGATTCATTTCCACAGTCTTTTATTTCCCATTGACTGTAACAATTCACAGCAACAACACCTCATGGTAACATATGATAAACTTGCAGAGTTTTACAGCAGGAGCTAAATGAAACGGTGTCACCAACGCGTGTTAGTGCAGTGCAGTCGGTACCGCTCGTATTAAACAAATGGATATTAAAGTTCCTCTCATCTCAATAACTGTGAGACAAACTCTACTACTGCATAAATCGCACGGGTATCAAGGGGTCAACATCCAGACAGATGCTGTATTAGGAACTAAATCTCAAAACAGCCAAGTTAAAACCACTATAATAGGAGATCCTTACTGTCTAGAAAACACAACCTCCTGGCAATAGTATCTGCTAAAATAATATATTTCTTTCAAAACTAGCAAGCAGAAAACTAAAAGGAAATACAGTTTTTAAAACATTTAAATATTTGCATATTTGCTGATTTAAAGGAAGAGAAGCTGCCCGATAAAAGGATCCGGGTTGCCTGAGAAATGGAGCATTCAGGAGAATAACGTAAACCTCTTCCTTGCTATGTGCTGCTTGCGGTAACAGGGGAATTAGGCCCCTGCGTTTAATTTCCCCAAATGGCTGTGTAGATCCAAACAAGGTCAGAGACACTGCTTTAAGGATTGCTACATAGGACACACAAGGTGGTTTGCTAAACTAAATCCCTCCACTGTTTTCCACAGCAACCTGATCCTTCCCTTGGATTTTTTATTAAAGCATAACCCAGGTACAGTGAGCCAAGAAAGGGTTAAAAAGAAAATCTGGTCTTCATACTTTTTTGATTTTGTGAGCATGAATCTCTTTCACGGAACAGCTGTCAAGTCAGCCAACGAAACAGGTCTGCTTAGGTCTCCTGATAATACCAACTGCTGTTGTTCATGTATCCTCAGTGACAGCGGCAAGATGAAAATCGAAATGAATCGCTCTACAAATGAGACACTTTTCTGCTTTGACTTTCCAAATGTGACAGTGGTGTTTGTTTTCTCAGTCAGCAACATTTAGAGACGTTAGAAGGCTCTGGTGTCAGAAAGTTGCTCAGGGGGCAGTTTCAAGACAAAAAAAAAAAAAAAAAGAAAGGAGAAATCTGCATAACAGTTCCTTGCACAATTATGTTTAAATTTCTGTCCATTAGTACTACTTCCACAAAACTGAACTGCAAAATATTCCTAGCAATACAAACTACTGCAGACTTTGAGTGGCAACTGTTAACATTGCATATCTTTCTACAGAGCATTTATTCAATATCCTTACTGTGCTATAGATGCAAAATGTTAGTTCTAACCATACAAGCTACTGATCAGCCTCAGCTCCCACTGACAGGCTGCAATAGCACAGATGCATTACCTTCCGTCCGTCTGCTTAGGAGAAAAGTGTTTTTCAACAGATCACAAATTACACAGAAAAAAGATTTTAAAAACCATTCTTTCTTCAATATGAGTTTGAAAGATGAATATTTGCCCTTCTATCCAAAATGCTGAAAACACCCTCCAAATATAAATGAATTAAGCTTCTACAGTATATGTGAAATAAATATTTCTCTCCAGCTTGCACAGGAAGAACCTAAGGCACAGGGTACCTGCTGGAACTCATCAATTACTCTCTTGTTTACTGCAATATGTAGCTAGAAACAAAAATTAAAGTTGTAAAAGACTGATTTTTTTTTCTTAAACAATTGCATTAAAACTCATGAGCCATATTGAAACACTGAAATACATTCTTACACATCCAGATGAAACCTTCCTTTTAAAATATATCTCCACTGCATCATTTTCCTCCTTATCTAACACCAATACAACTATACCTAATACAAGTAGCACAATGCAAGGTTCAGATTTCCCCACATTTTTGAGTAGGAAAAACTTTAACACTTATCCATATTTTTTTTTTTTAAAAAAAGGAGAAGGCTTTTAAAAAATGCATTATGTATTTCAGTTCATTTGGCTTCAAAGGAACACAGACCTTACAGATTTATCTACATGATAGTTACAGACATGCCTGTTAGAATAGATCAGTTCAGGGCAGTACTGCACTAACGCAAAGAAAAATGTCTCTCACATCAGTACGGTTTTGGAGTATACTGAGGGTTTTCGTGTGTATCTACGCCAGTTACATAGCGATATCCCAAATCTCTAGAATCTTTTGGAAGTTTTACTTTAAATCCACTGAGCCAAAATCTGATCTCAGTCCATGAACGTACCTCTGAAGCCCACCCTTGCCAAATAATCAACTTTAAAACTTCCTGTTCTGTCAAGCAAGCTTTATTTGAGGGGCTAGCCATCCAAAATCCCTGGGTTTGCAGGTGCCAGCTGTAAGACATCCACAGAGCCCAATTATGATTTAATAATTAATATCAGTACTATGCGCTAACAGCACTTTCGCTCTGAGAGTCTCAAAGTGCTTTGCAAATAAGAATTAAGCCTCCAAACATGCTGTGAGTGTCCCCATGTTACCAATGAAGGAAGCGATACTCAGTCATTTGGTCACTTTATATAGAAAATCTGTGAGAAAGCAAAAATAGTATCAAGAACCCCACAATCCCAGTTTTATACTGCTAGCACAAAGCCATCTTTTCTTTCTCTCTTTTTTTTTTAAGTTCTTTTAAAACTATTTTCTGATTTTACAGAGACAAATTTTTCTTGAACCATATGGGTAGATAAAGCAACTAGGTCCACAAATTCTCCATCTTGAAACGGTTATTCATGATAATCAGATTATTTTGCATGAAGAGAATTTTTGGCACCTGGTCTTCTCTGAAACTGAGGAATAAGTGAAGACAAGCACCATGTCACTGCAGTTACCCGGCACTGCCTTATAAGGTCTTGTACTTTAGCTGCTAAACTTAGAACCTATTATTTAAAATTTTCCATGCTGGGAATGTCTAGTTGGCTGATTTAATTTTTTTTTTTTAAATTTCAGAATAAATGACCCAGCAGATTTAAAAAATTAGTTGGGGGGAGGGGAAGAGGCAATTTTGCCAAGTGAACATTCCCTTTTTTTGGTCTCTTTTTAAATAGCTGAAATCAGGTGTATATTCTGCTGAACAAGTGGCATTGTTGCTAGCAAAGGGATATTGCTGACGTTAGAGATTTGCCTTTTGTTCTCCTTGTTGAAAGATACTCACATATGACCCTTTGCTCCCACCAAAGACAATCTTCTTTGCATTTCTAAGGCGAAGATCCGAGAGTCAGTCCAAGCTTAGGACACTGAAAAACTCAGATCAGACAACTAACAGGATAGTCAATTATATAAAATCCTTATCAAATGACTGATGATACTGCTGATAGCATGTTTCCTCATCTTGATTTTAATCCTAATGCTTGTGCATCACAAACCTCCCTCAGTCCATCTGTGGAGGATGCCAAAGCAGAATTATTAAGCATTTTGTTTCGGCACTCTAGATTCACGTATAAACAAGCGTGAGGTAGCTCAATTAACAGGACTGCGCTCCCAAAACCGCGAGACGTGGAACAAAGCAACGAGCGATCCTGAACCGTATGCAAACGTTTCCAGCGCTGATCAATCATTTCACATCCCTTCCCAAAGTAAACAGAGCTGGTGCCACCTGGCACGGTGCCGGCACTCCCAACTGTCACCAAAATAACGAGCTCACCTGTAGATTCCCCAGCCCCGACGCGGCAGGGAAAGCTGGCAGCACGCCGCAGGCGCTGCCCGCCGGCCGGCCTGGCGAGGGGGGCTCGAGCAGGGCCGCTGCTCCCTCCCGGAGCGAGAGCTTGGAGCGCCGGCCTCGCCACGGGCACGGTCGCGACTTCAACAAGTTGCTCTACAGGCAACATGTGAAATTTACGTAAGAAGCCAGCCGCCAGGTAACGCGACGGGGTTTAATTCCGGGATTTTTGGCATCACTGAGCTTAAAACAACAAAAAAAAAAAAGTAGGAGCTTCCTTGGCTGGTAGCAACAGAATGCTGCTCTCCTTCACGGCAAGCCCTGCCATGGGGATGCACTCATCAAACGAGCGTGTAAGCCACTGAAGATTTCAACCTGTTGGTATCAGGCCATTGCTTCCCCCCTTCAGATAACTTCCATGTGCCTTCCTCTCCTTCCTAGATCTCCCACAGCAACAGCCTCTTTGTTTAAGCCTCCAATATTCCCCCTAGTGCATCTGGTCCCTTTCCATCTGACCTCCCCACCTGAAAAGCAATCCCAGCCTTGGGATATCTCCGCGCTCCCCCCACCAGCTAGAGCAGCAGGACCAGCAATTGCAAATTACTCTATTGTGCCCCAAAACCGGCAGCCCAGGCTGCTTGCTGATGCGCTGGTCTACAGACAATGCTCCCATCCTGGCCCTCCATGTGCCAGCCTGGAGCTGAGGTGAAAGAGCAAGCCTGGCCAAAGCCGGTCTTTTACTAGGCTCAGCGTGGGCATGCCAAACGGATCGCCCTGAGGACATCAGGTTTGCCAGCCTGCCCTATTCTAAGATATCAGTGTTTTTTCATAGCGTTTAAAATGTGTAAAGAAGTTGCTGCTGCAGAACCGAGTTGGGTTTGGGGCTGCAAAAAGGAGGAAATTTTCACATCTGTCAGGTTAAATAAGGTTGGTTAGTCAGAGCAGTTCAGCAGTTTGCAAAATCAAAGTAAGTCCTTAAGAGATGAGTGGGGCCTCAGGGAAACTGATGATAAACATCTTACCAATGGGCTATACAATTTACTATAACATATTATGTACATGAGTGTGAAAGCCACGCGTGTGTCTGCAATTTGCATGTGCATGCACCCATTCACAAATCAAACTTTAAAGCAAGAGTGAGGGGTCTTTGGTCCCTTAAGGTATTAGAGCTGAATAGATTTAATCAGCAGGTTGATAAACGATACGCCTGCTTAATTTGCTCAATTGCCAGGGCATAGATTTTGTGCAGCGTGTTGCAGTGTCTCTGGACAATGGATGAATGGCAGACCCACAGCCATGCAAATGGCACGCCTGGTCCTATCCACAAGCAGCTAAAAGGCATGCATTGGTATTTGCTACCATGAATTTCCTGCTGTGTGGTCCTTTGTTCATTGCGGGATGCCTCCTTGCTCCAATGTAGCCTCTAAATTAGTCCTGCCTTAACAGTTTTCACACCATTTTAATGTCTTGAACTAGGTATATGTTTGAAGAATCTGTATCATAAATATAATCTTATCTTTTATGTTGTATTTAGATATTATATTTGAGCTACAACAGAAAGATGTAATATTGACTTTTTCCCAGCATTTTACAGTATGCTTTAGAAGCCCAAGAAACCCAGGATGATCTCCTTTTCTTTCTACCTGAGCATTTCTTTTTCAACCCAAGCGCTCATTTGATTGGCTTTGCTGCGTGTAAAACTATAAAGAAGCAAGTATTTCCAGGATTATAAAGCAGGTACATCTCTGGGTTCAAGCACCAGCTATTGATCTTTGCTCATATACTTAGTTACAGTATTACTGCAGCCCCTAAATAACACACGACTGAATTGCTAGACCATAAACTCACCATTTGTACAGATTCTCTGCAACAAAGGTAGTAGGACCCAAATTACTGGGTAATTCAGCTTCTCCTAATACTGCATAACATAGATCAAGCCACCAGATTGTGATCTCTTTTAGACCAGTATAAATAACTAGATATAAACTGTTGTAACAAAGATCAGAATCTGATCCACTGAGTACACACAGCTATCCTTGTTCATTTTCTCTGCACTAAGGGTAATGCAAGATCCTCTGAAGCAGAGTGTGCTGCTAGGTAGGAAAATGTGCTTGGTAAGTTCTCATCCTAGCCACCAGACTGGCTATAAGACAACTCCTAATGGGTCTTTTTTCAGATTATCAGAGAGTCTCTGACAAGGGCTAAAATTGCCCACAAAGAATTAAATTTGAAAGACTTCGGGAATGTGGCTGTAAATTTGGTACGTTACAGAAAATCAAACAAGATACAGAATAGGTGAATCCTGTATTATTCAGAAGTCAAACGCACAAGAAGGTAAGACTGGACAGCATATGGTGACAGCCACATTCTCTTAAGCCATCAGTACACTCTGATGTATCCTGTGCAATCCCTACCTCTGCACCTAGCACCGGTAGAACCTTGCTTCGTAGGAAAGAATCTCTTACTACTTTTGTGAAAGATAGGTGAAAGAACTTACTAAATTCAAATAACTTCTTGCAGATATTTTGGTCCTGTGATATATTTTAGGTATGATTTCATTAAAAAAAATGGAAACATTAATTGCGTAGACAGTATATATAGTGCAAAAAGGTTTCTGACAGTGTAAGAAGCAGTGATTTGAGTATACAGAAGATCAGGAGTCATTACTTTTATTGTTATTCTGATTTGGTTTTGCTATTGTCTTTTACTTTGCTTTTACTATATACCATGTAAACTGAGTTGTAGTAAAAAGTTATAAATAAGCTACTGCCTCTGAAGCATGCTAGAATACATCATGCTCAGAGTCCCTACCTCCTTCACAAGAGACATTTTTCTGGCAAGCTTTGTTTCTCCTGCTTGGTGTTTCACTATTCTTTTGTTGCTGCAGAGTAGTTGTTTTGGAAGTTGTTCTTCTGACAGGAAGCCAACTTTTGTCAGTACACTGCACGCAACATTTTTCGCACAATAAATTTAAGAGAATGTAGCCTCATTATGCAATCATTCTTGTGAACATTAGGAAAGCTATTAAAATTTGATGTGATCGTTTATCACAAGCATAGTTATTACAAATACTAATACAACAGATGTGATTATAGTTTACAAGTCAGTGCTACAAGAGAGGATGAGATGTTGGCAATTGTTGTTTGTCACACTTGGCTTAGAATTAATTCATATTAAATAATATTTTAAATGCATCATTTTGTGTTTTCCACTGTGGTCCCAGATGGATGTTTGTTTTCTAATAGCTCACTTTTCAAGTTCCATAAATAGTTGTGATTTCTAATGTTAAAATGAGTAAATTACCAAATAATGCCAAATATTACTGCTCCACTTGTCAAACACAGTTTGAGATGAAGAATTGGTTCTGTGTTTCTCAGAGTGCAGGGCACATTGTACAAGCTAAACAGCTTTACAAGGAAATATTCCTTCTGGCTTAATACTAGAAAATATTTGTTCTGAAAGGATTTTTAAAATTTATTTATTTATTTTTAACAAAAGAAACCCTAAACCTACCATTATGGTTTCATTTCAGATAGGCAATGTCAGTCAGGCATGCTCTGTTAACCAAGAACATTTGCATGTCCTGTATCATCTATACAAAACTTTGTGTTCTGTGTTGTCGTGGTTTAACCCCAGCCAGCAACTAAGCACCACACAGCCGCTCACTCACTCTACCCACCCCCCGTGGGATGGGGGAAAAAAAAAATCAGTAAAAGAAGTAAAACTCATGGGTTGAGATAAGAATGGTTTAATAGAACAGAAAAGAAGAAACTAATAATGATAATGATAACACTAATAAAATGACGACAGTAATAATAAAAGGATTGGAATGTACAAATGATGCATAACGCAATTGCTCACCACCTGCCGATCGACGCCCAGTTAGTCCCCAAGCAGCGATCCCCCGCCCCCACTCCCCCCAGTTTATATACTGGACATGACATCACATGGTATGGAATACCCCGTTGGCCACTTTGGGTCAGTTGCCCTGGCTGTGTCCTGTCCCAACTTCTTGTGCCCCTCCAGCTTTCTCGCTGGCTGGGCATGAGAAGCTGAAAAATCCTTGACTTTAGACTAAACGCTACTTAGCAACAACTGAAAACATCAGTGTGTTATCAACATTCTTCTCATACCTAACTCAAAAACATAGCACTGTACCAGCTACTAGGAAGATAATTAACTCTATCCCAGCTGAAACCAGGACATGTGTTTACATTTTGGACAGTTTCTTTTAGACGTACGTATTTGCTAATATCAAAATGCTAAATAAATCAATAATATGTCAGACTTTGTGCGGACAGTAACAGAAGATTGGGTGTCCCAGCATTAACCAAGTCACACGATTGACAGTTAATCATTTCCTGCCTAGTGATCTATAGGTAAATTCATTTTTGCTTTCATCTAATTACCAGAGTATATGCAGATAGCATCAGAAATACCTCTTCTACACTATCATTTATAGCAACTCTTGCACTCAACTGATCCAATAGCCTCATTCATCAGATACTACCAAAAATATGCAGCTAAATAAGAGCACTTCATAAATTACCAGAACTAGTTTCTAAGGCCCTAATTATTACCTTTAATTAACTATAGGAGCAGAAACATGATCACTGTCAAATATAGGCAAATCCATAAAATTTAGCTTTTTTAATCCTTGGTGGTACCCATAATTCAAGCAGTTTCCTACCCTACATCTTCAACCTGGTTTCTAAAAACTGTTGCACTGTGCAAAATGTGGAGGTTCTTGAATGATGCCCTTAGAACCACGATGAGGATGAGTGCAAATACCAGGCAGATGGAAAATGAAGTTTAAGGTTGTATGAAAATACCCCAGTCTTTGAGTAGGATAAAACGGAACAGATGCCTCTCAGTATGGGGCTCTCTTTGAGAGCAGCTGAATTCATCGCAATCTCACTGCTTAATCCAAAGAGAGGAGAAACAGTTAGACCAATTTATCAAAAGTATAAAACTGTATTTTCATCCTGCTGCTCTTCACTCACAGAAATAACACGAGTTGTTTAGAGGAACCACAGGTACGATTACACTCAAGATTTCCAGGGACAGGAACAAAACCGGACTGTGTACCCCACACCTGCATCACGCCCTGCTGCCCGTCCCGCCACGGCTCACGTCCTTCCCCGCGGGTCCCCGCGGTGCCAGCCCTCCCCGCCAGCTCCTGCTGGCGTTCACGCTGACGGTTACCTTCGCATACTCCAGAGCTTGCAAGCTCTGCACAGAAATATAAGCATGGTAAACGTTAAGATGCTTAAATCCATAATGATTGGTGAAGCAAATGAAGAGGTAAAGCTAGGCCTCCTCATAGTTTTCAGTGAAGATAAATCACTATAAGGTTTTAACCTTAAATCAATTTTAAGGTTTTAGCCAAGTTTTTTTCTAGTGTCTGTGACTGCAGGAGTTAGAACTAGAGTAGGTAAGCTGCTGCTTTGACTTCTGACAGACAAACACTGGAAAAAACACTTTTTTTCCTCCCACCCCAAATGACAACTTTAGGAGAATAGGGCCAGGAAGACTCTACGGCTTGACAGATGCGGCATTCGCTTTGGATACAGACGACCTAAGATCCTGTCCTTGCACCAAATTAAACACAACAGGAGGTTCAGTCTGAATTTTGCGCATCCCTGTCAGCCACACGCTTTCTGACTCAACAGGTATTTAATTCTTTCCTCAAAAGGGAAACTGTTGCAGTAGATGAGTTTGAGAGCAGCAGCCTGCACTTGATGGACCTTGGAAGGCAAGTTAGGCCTGAATATTCACACCGTTAAAAACCAGACAGGAGTAAACTTGAGAAGCTGAGCTTCTGACTGACCAATCTCTTATCAAGGTATCATCCATTACTAGAGACATTAAAATATGTTTTGTCAACTATCTAAGGCAAAGTATACAGTACAGTTCCCTAGAAAAAGCCACAAGTACTATACACAAATAAAACTTCACTCACTTCCAAGTCTGCCTATTCTGCAGCTGGTTGCTCATTCATGCGTGCTGCTCAAGGCGACTATTTTGGCCACTGCCCACACCTACCCACTCAGCATCCACCCACTCTCCCTTCCTTCTCCCAGTTGCCACCAGCTCCTGCATTACCTGCAGTGTGGCTCCAGAGCCACGCCGGGAGACACCCAGGGTCACAGGCAGCAGGGCCGGGTGTAGTTGCCCTCATTGAACACCCTTCCCTCTGTCTCGGGTAATTGCTGAGCCAAATCTCTCTTTCATCTGCCTTTGGTATGGCTGATAGCGTCTGTTTGCTTTGAAATGCATGGGTTTGGGGAGGCAGGACAAAGGGCGTGCTTCAGTTTTATGGAAATGTTATTAAAAGCCTTTTCAAAAGTTGCTTCTGTGGTAAAAAAAAGAAAGGGGAAGCGAGTTTTGTTAACAAAACAAAACCCCTTGAGACATACTTTATTTGCCAAGCAATGTACACAAAAACCTGATTAATTTAAAGTTACATTCATATATTTTAAACAGTCTTAAATTATTCATTTCCATTTAAAAAATATATCCAAGCACAGTTGCTTCAGTAATAAATTTTTAACATGGTGGGACATTTTACATCACACTGTTCTCCAGAGATTTTTCATTGCATCTTGGGTTGTTCGTTAAGCCAGGAATGGTAGAATAGGAAGGACTGGACAATACTGAGCAAAACATTTCTGGATCTGGACTCGCTGTGCACAAACACTGGAAATGGTTGAAGAGGAAAGAGGGAATTGGAGGCCCCGTGCGCTGTTGAGCTGGCACACACTTCAAGAATGAGGGCCAGTGTTGTTAAGTGCTATACCACAGGGATGCCCACAGCACGTTTACTACTACAGCCAGCTGCTGCAGTCACTGTCTGTGTTAGAGTGCAGTAGCTCAATACAAAGTTTATTGGCAAAAGCAGAGAATTCAAATTATTCTTCTTCTGCTCTGCTGCTGTGACCCTTGAGTGAGCCTTCCAAACCCAGGCCTCGAGCGTGCTCTTCTCCCCGCTGGTCTGTGGACTGAGATGATGTCCCCACTACTGCTTCCCTAAGAAACTGTTTATATACTATACTGGTGCCGAAAAGAACTTCCCTGCTTAAGCTAAGAGGCACCTCGTATATAAAGACTTCCTACCGTTTTTGTGGACAAATCAAGCCACCCTTTCACAGGACAGCATCTCTTGCCATTCTAAAATTCTCCAAAGCAAGTATTATAATAGACCAGTAAGCTACAAATCTGCACTGAATTTTTAATGTAACGATGCACAGACTGCTTTATTTTTCAAGCTGCAAATCCAGTGAAGTTTTACGCACAGATGATATACAGAAAAGTCTTCGTAGACTGAAATTTAAGTCAGCAAGTTCTTGCAATTTGTTTTTAAAGACTAGGGACAATAAAAGCATCTAACCTGCCTCTCCCCAACTCCGCAGAGTGAGCAGAATGCGCAATGAAGCGCTATCTGAATTGGTACTTGACATGGAGTACGGCTACCAAAGCTGAAGCTTTTGAGCTTTTGACAATTAGAGCTCTACCCTGCCGTCCTTATTCAGTGAAGCTGATGGGAGTTTTGCCTGAAATTGGTTCTGTGAAGCCAGCAATGTGAGACTGCCATGAATATTTTAAAGTAAAGGAGTTGGAATACTCTAATGATCTTATGTAAATCTAGTCTAAGAATTTCATTTTTTGAATGGGTCATTAAGCAGGGGAGAAAAGGTTGGAAAGCAGCCTGAAAAGGAGAACATTTTCAAAAGCCAAAATACTCCCCACGTTCTTCAGAGCCATCCAATTAGCCTAGCTTGGGGAAGTCAAAGAAGAACAAAGTGACAGAGCATTAAGTATACGAGTAACTATAGGCAGACCCTCCAGTTTGTCAGGAGATAGCAGGAAGTCAGTAATATGTAGTTAGCATGCTTAAGTGCTAAATTTGAACCTTAGATGTATTAAAAAATACCTAAGATTTAGCCTTTTTCTCCTTATCATTAGTGCTAAAAACAGAAGTCCTGCAAAAATTCAAGATTAAGCAACAGTAAAGAAGAGTGGTGGTGATACCACTGGTGAGAGTGCAAGCGCCTCATGGTTCCCTTCGGGCCATGGCACCTGGCTCCCCTGAAACATTCACCGGTGCAGAGGCTGGTGCAGGATACCTGTTTGATTAACTGTTCAACTAATTCTTTTTTTGTTGTGAAGCAGCACTAATATTTCTTAAAGAATTGCTTTAATAAAAAAACCCAAAACTGTCTTTGGCAGCTGAAGGACTTTTCATGCCTGATTTCCTTAGTCTTTATGTGAATGCATACTAGTATTTGTAATATAGGAAAAACATATTTATTAATATTTTTGGTGAAGAAGTGATTAGGATAAGGCTATACACGCACAGTAGGCAAACAGTTTTACAGTATGCATCTGGCACAGCTCACTCATTAAATCTCATCAGTTTTCTGTTGACTTGTCTCTTGAAGATTTATTCCAGAAGCAGCACTATGTCAGCAGCATCTATGCTGCATTAGCAATTACTTATATGTATTTGGAATGTTGCAATAAATAAATACTTATTCAGCACATGCCTGGGTAAAGGACTTTTCTTCGATATAAGGTCTTATTTAGCTGTACTTAGAACCGTAAATCCTGTCCAGCCTTATTCCTCTCCTGCACAGGTGCTACAGTAGGTTTTCTCTCAGGTTCATGAGTTTCAAGCTAACGACCGATGGCACCTTGTGCCCAGTTTTAATTTTGATTGCCACCATCACTTTTTCAGGGAGACAGAAGGCATCAGTAACTGGGATACATTTAGGACATCTTCCCACATATGGATACAAGAGAATATTTTTCTCCAATTCCTGCTGAAAGAGTTCTCTTCCTATCTGGTCCTCATCACTATAGCGCAATGACCAAGTTCCTCACAACCTCCAAGATGCCTCCTTTGCATCCATGAGGTAAAAAAGAGCCATTATCCTTATTTGGTAGCGGGGAACTGAGGTTTGCAAGGTTAACTGCCCCCACCAAGGCCACAGTGACAGCAGACAGTGTGCGACACTGCACGTCCAGTCCACATTTGGCGGGTCAAGCAGCAGTTGCATAATCATTGTAAAAGAGACCGCAGAACAGTAGCGCTGCACAGATTTAGGAGCCCTCCCTCTGTATTTCTAGGGATCAGCAAATTTTTCAATGAAACAGTCGTCTGAAAGACTTGGATCATTAGAATGGATCAGCTATTACACATGCTGAATTAGCTGAATACCTGAATTACCTTCAAAGTGGAAGATGTCTTTGAAGCAATGATGCTAGTATAAACACCAAATGATTTTTTATGAGGAAAAAAATAAAGTTTTCATGGTTTTACCTAGGGGTAGTGCTGATGCCAGCAATTCTGGGACAGACAAGTTTGGGTTTATGTGACAAGCAAATCTTCACAAATTACACAGGCTGCTTTGTCAGAAAATGATGACCGGCTGAAATTATTCATGCAATATACAGATAAGATCTGGGACCATTCCAGTGATTTAATAAGACAAGGACAATGCCAAGTACAAACAGAAGCAAAGTTTGGAAAAAAACCATAGCAGTCGAGCCTCCTGCAAATAGCTAATCCAGATGATTAAACCAGAAATCCACCAAGATAGATATCATCCCTGGTAACATACTTAGAGACTTCACAAAGAACTCAGACTACATGGAAGACAGCATTTATACATGCTAGAGAGAGAATTAATATTCAAAGATGTGCTCATGATAGACAAAAGTATTTAGACTGTTTTCAGTGAGAATTAAGGGATCTGGACCACTAAGTGACACTCCGAAGGGTGAGTGAAAAAGCAATTTCAGTGACATGTTGGGAAGAATAACTAAAATGGGTCAGAGAAAGTTTACCTAAACCACCACTTACAAATCAGATACTTGGGAATGTCATTCTCTATGCTTCTGATCAAGGAACCCAAATTCCCGTGTGGTTCTTTTCCTGATAGCAAGTGTCTGCTTTGGCCTCTAACAGAATGCTCTCCTAAATGAGGCTCATAAAGCAAAATAACACTTCCCAGCCATACATCAAAAGGTAAATGTGTAATGGGAGATGGCAGTTGAATACAAAATGACTTAGTGTAAAGACTTCTAATATGTTTCCTGCATAAATACAATGGTTGAAAATACCACACCGATTAGGAAGTTCATAGCTTCGCATGCCATGAAGTGTCAGAAGCTTTTCTTTCATTCTTGTTAGGAATTAGGGAGTAGAAAATAATTCTCTATATTATTGATAGGGATGGAAACGGCTGCCTGTATTCAGACATTACAATAATCTGCCTTTCACAATCCTTTAAATAGGTCAGCATGTGGATTGGGTATTTATAAACTGGTTCATTAGTTGATTGCTTCTTCCTTCCCTCCCATATCAAGTTACACAAAGAATGAACAAGAGCAGAAAAACCTCACCTAGGGCCAAGGTATTATTGATCGTAATCGTAACATTATAATGTTGACTCCTTACATTTACTACCGTTCTAAATATTAAGAAGAGTTAACTCTAAGTTAATAATTGGCATTATTACAGAAAGAAATTGGATACCGTATTTCTGTGTAAATTCCACCTTTTCATCCTGCAAATATCAGTGCATGTTAAATATTTGAATTTTCACTGCATTAAAGGTTCTAAAGTTCAACAGTAATTAGTGCAATCAGGTACCAAATGATTTAATTCCCAGGAGAGCAGTATTATAGAATGAACTATGGCAAAATTCCAGGCACTGAATCTATAGTATAATTAGTATAAAACTCACATTTTTAGCATAATGTAATAATTACATAATTTGTCCTGTGGACTTTGCAATGGACTACCTATAAAATAATTTTTAAAGCACCTTAATTTGACAAAAATAAGAGTTAAATTATCTTATAATGCTGATGTTAATGTTTGAGGGAGAATGCAAATTACCTTAGGAAAAAGCCTAGTTAGTTGGGTAGATGTTACTGCAGCACAATTCAGAAATCAAAATTACATAACTGTTAGTGCTGTCTAATTTTCCTTAATATTTACTCTCTCATTTTCCTCCCACCAGACTCATTTCTGTTTCACATGTTTGATAATGAACAGGCTATCAGCGAGAGGTAGTACTTAAGAAACAAGAGCATACCTATCTATTAACCAAAGGAAAATAACTAAACTGTATGCAATAATTATCAGCCATCAATTCAAAATCTAATTTTAGATTCTTGATTCTGGAAAGCCTGACAAATAGTTATGATCTCACTCACATGAACAGCACTAAGGGATCATTCAGACAACATAGTTAAGACCTTGCATATTGGGAGTGATATCTTTATGGACATTATTTGATTCCAAAGATAAATTCAAAGATCCCGAGTGCTTATCTCTTATTAAAAAAAAAAAAATCTCCAAAGATAATATTTTAATCAAAGCAATATAACTTCCTTGAATACACAATAGGTGCTTCTATCACAGCCTCTCAGGAGTGGTCCATTCAGACTGACCTTAGATAACAGCAGTTGCATAAAGAGCAGGTTTGTGAGCACCAGGATTAATGAAACCCCGGTTTCCTACAGATTTGTGCGTCGTGGTTGACTGAAAAACTGAGCTGCTCAGGCTGAAGCTTTTCTAACAGTTGGGGCATTTATTAAGTCTTTCTGCCTTGCAAATTATTGCACGCTATCTGGTGTGAGAGCTCACACTGCCACCTTCCCTTAGCGTGGGCATTTACAGGGCTTTTTTACTCGGTTGCCCATTTCCACGAAGCTGGCAAGAGTGTAATTATTGCTGAGACCCCTTCTGCTCCTTTTACTTGACACTGGCTAGCACGTTCAACAGTTACTAAAGGCAGGAAAACACACATAGACGCACAGTATGCTTGTATAAGTCTTTTCTCCACATAAAACTATTTTTAAAAGAAACAACTGTAGGGACCATGCATGCAGTGACACCAGCAGGGAAAGATTGCATAGGGTACTCTGTCTGGTTTGATGAGCGTAAATATTGTGCAGCTGCTTTCTGTCAGTGTTATGACTGGAAACACATAACTAACAGCTTCCTTCTGCCCTACTCCCATCTTTAGTCAATGTCCTTCAACCTTGTTAGGGTTGTCCACTGTGGGAATCAATGCGGCACCTTTGAATCCTACTCACTCCAAAAGTACGTTAGAGTTCAGCCATTCCGCCCAAGTAGCCTCAGAGAGCAGGTATCATTACAACTGATGTAAACGATGCACTGATAAAGGCTGTCTTCATCATTCTATATTGCCGGGAATCATTTTTCTAGTCTTTCTCAGGAGAAGCTTACATCATGTTACATCAAGTTAAATAATCACCTAATCTAAATGAAACCCCAACATGTGTGTACTCAGTATACCACTTAGCTGTTTTTCCCAGCTAAGAAAATTGACAGGGTGTGCACTGTGCAAGGCTGATTAGTACTTAAAACAAACTAACCTGAACATATTAGTTCTGTCAAGACCTGCATTTTTTATGAGCAAGTTTCACAAAACATTCATAAAATATGGTATCTAAACTGCAATTTGTTTGATTGATAATACAATATCTTTTAGGATTTTATTTTTTTTCTCCTCCTGAAAAAGGTTTACCACTTCTAATGAAGTATGCTGTGCTTTTAATCAAATGTCAGGTCTGAACATCTCAGCTCAGGTCCTTTGGTGGAATACATTTGGCAATTCAGGGCATGTCAAATTGAATAGAGCCGTAACGGTCTAGTAGAGGAAGAGAGCTCTCAAATACGTTCTCCTGCTTCAAGGTTATCTCTTAGATTGCAGATTAGATGTTCATTTGCCTTGGCTTATGATGTCAGGGAGCGCTGTCCTAGACTTTGAGATGGACTTCTGTCCCTCGAAGTGCAGACTGTGCTATATTTAAGGCTGAAATCTTGAATAAAACTAGGTAACTTGAGGGAGAAAGGTATGAACTAGCCAGTGTTTCCTCCTCACATTCAGATACTTTCCTACCACTGCAACACTTCAGCTGAGCCTCGCAGTACAAATCTCTTGTCCTCCTCCCAGAGAAGGTTTATGTAAATCTTAATTACCGCATCACAGTTTCAATATTTACTGACATGCTGTAAAACCATTGTGTACAAAGCAGACTAGGATCCAATAATACAGAGGCATTGTTTAATTATATGTTTATTAGAGCAGTAAAACTAATAATCCCCAGTAAAATCTTTGAAAATTATCCAATCATGATAGAGTAATCACTCTCCTTTCAGCGCGGGATAAAAGCACAGCAAATAGACATTGCTGTATCACAAAGCTGTATCAGGCACAGTTACACGGCCCCCAAGCCCAGTTCATATTGCCAGCCTCACACAATCAACGTATTTAAAAACATGCATTAGAAAAGCAACTGAATAATTCGAGGTTTGGTGCTTATATCAATTATTTCATTTCAATGGGTCTCACTCACAGGGAACGGATTCTAGAAGCTCATTTTACACACACAGCTCTGATCCCAAGCCAGCAACGGTTAGGGGAGTCTTTCCTTTGTATCAGCTGCCTACGGATGAGGCCAATCCTGACAAGCCCTCTCTGTGGCAATTCGTCAGGTTTCTGGCAAGATTTTCTTCACATGTACAGAATATGTCCCTGTTCAGACAGATAACGTAAGGGCATTTTGCTTTTTGCAGGTTTACTGTGCGCATGTCCTCTTGGTTACAGTGTCCCATAGTGCATGAAAGAATGCAAGCTGGTCATGTAAAAGAGAAAATGTATATTTATCACAGGCTTTCCCTATAAATTATTTCTAATGGGGAGGAGAACGCTTAATACAACGTGCATATATTTTTCCATGTGGAGACAAGGCATCAATGTCTCTTTATCCGCTTGTGAGTTAAGAAGCTGTTCTTTAGCTTGTGGGATGTGGCTGTTGCTAAGACAACTGCGGTGCAGCCACTTACAATGTCCGTGATCATGCACCACAAGCTGTAATTTACCCACAGGTTCCTCATTTATTAGAGCAGAGAAACAGCAGGACGGTTGCTGCACCACGTCCCACATGATGCAGCACAGTATGAGTGGCTGTCCCTACCTGCTCTGGGTCTAAACTGATGTTGCATTTGAAAGGAAACCAAATACTGCAGTAAATGCTTTGTCAAAGCAAAGTGTAACCTCTGAGCCTGGGAAGGGAAATGAAGGAAAGCCCTATCATTTTGCAATTGCCTCAACTAAAATACAACTTTCCACATTATAGACTTTCGAAGGACTTACTAGATTTCGGTGCATGCCTGTAACGAGATCTAAATGTAAGAGTGCCTCAGAGCCTGGGGAAACAAGCGAAAAACAGCACAGCCTGGGGCTTTACATTTGGTCACTCCATTGCATGGCAAGGAATAGGGTAGTAATTAGGATTCTCATGCAGAGCAAGCAGTACCTTGTGTAGTGTGTTTCACCACTTCGGAGGATGAGCTAACATCAAAACTTCCTTGCTCTGTAGATGGTCTGCACGTGCCATTCACTTTCTGAGAACACCTTCAGGATCAGTCACCAATGTTACAGTGTCTAAACTTGTGACAGGGAGCTCTCCTACAGTAAATCCTTACCTACTGCTAGCAGGTTCCTACAACGCACGCAGTTAATTTGGCCAGTGTAGTCTTACGTTCCTGTGCTGGCTAGGATATAAAATTATTTGGGGGGCATTCCTGAAGCCTGCGCGTTATAATCCTATGTCCATGCAAAAGTAAATGGTAAGACACTATTACTAAATGCTCATAAGGTCAGAGGATGAGGACAGATGTATACGCTGTGTACGGATTGACTGAGCAATCACCTACTTTCACAAAGGCATGACTGGAAGAAATGCTAGGCCTGAGGCTGGGGAGAAAGGCAATGCAAGAAGCTAACCAGACAAGAGAAACAGAAGCGCACGTGAACACACACAGATTACTGTCCATTGGAGGAGCTATTAGGGCAGCAGCACCTGCCATCTGAATTCAGTAAAGCACCTTGGTATATCTGAGTTTCAGTTTTAAAAACTTCACAGCACTTGCAGTGCACAATGGTGTCATATCGCCACTGCAATGACACAGAGACATGCAGAAAAAGCTGCTGCTTGTCTTGTTTTGTATATCCAGTCTTAATAGACATGCACCTTGTGTTCAGTAGCGTGTCAGTACTGAGCAGTCATGTCTGCATTACTACTGATAACAAGCACCGGTGAGGAAAGAATTGGAAGACAACTATAGAAGATAACTATGAAATGCATGTCAAATATTCATTTGCTTGTAATCCAGTACTTCCATTCCTCTCTTAGAGTCCCACACATCATCAAGACATTTGTAAGCACAGCTTCCTTCTCAGATTTTCATGTGGACAGCAACTCAGCCAGTCATGTTATTTGAACAACAGTTCACACTCTATGGTATATAGACCTTTAAAATTCTTCTTCTACGTCCTTGTTTTGTCATGTATTTATTCTGTGCATAACTATTTCAGTTCACCGCAATAAAATCCATTCTCCTTAAGGCACATCCTCTAATGAACAAATAAAAAATGTTATTTTGCTCAGAATGTGTTATGAACAGCTTAGTATCAATTTTAAAGTGTGACTAGCTTCTTAATGGCTTCTTATTTCGGTTATTTCTTGCTGCAAATAAGCCAGAAAAATGCTTTAAAATTATTCTTATTAAAGCATTTTGAGAGGTTTTTAGCAATGCTTAGATGTGCCATCAGTATAACATTTTAAATAACACACCTAAAAATAGAACTGTTTCTAGAGATCATACAGGAAACATGCCGTAAGGGAAATATGCTTACGATAAAAGAGTTCCTATACATATTCTTAGCTTCATAAAGCCACTTGAGAATCCCAGCTTAGAGACAGGAAAGTTATGTACCTTTATCCTTATTTATGTCGCTTTGAAACTGAACTGAGTTTCCAAGCTGCTCATGTTTGAATGCTCCAATTAAGTCCATAGCTGTTGCTAAAGGTTCAGCACTTCAGGAAAATTCCTGTCTTGAAGGGCCCCAATTTCAGATTTAGCTTTTGAGTATTATTTTCCATACTTGGTGTTGTGGTTTAACCCCAGCTGGTAACTAAGCACCATGCAGCCCTCACTCACTCTCCCCCACCCAGTGGGATGGGGGAGAGAACTGGGAAAAAACAAGTAAAACTCGTGGGTTGAGATAAGAACAGTTTAATAGAACAGAAAGGAAGAAAATAATAATGATAATGATAACAATAATAAAATGA
>JANHGO010000075.1:14114050-14153691 GCA_024606505.1 Aquila spilogaster | reverse complement strand
CTCTCGACCTGCTGGCCACGCTCTTTTTGATGCACCCCAGGATGCCATTGGCCTTCTTGGCCACCAGGGCACACTGCCTGCTCATGGCCAACCTGTCATCCACCAGGACCCCCAGGTCCCTTTCCTCAGAGCTCCTCTCCAGCAGGTCAAGGGACCTTCCTGATTGCAGGAAGGGAAAGGAAGTCCTACCACTTGCTGATTTCCTCAATTAAAATACAACTTTCAATATTATAGACTTCTGAAGGATTTATCAGACTTCAGTACATGTCTGTAAAGATATATAAATGCAGGAGAACTTCAGAGCCTGTCTCAATAAGCAAAAGTAGCACAGTCTGGGGCTTTACACTTGGTTACTCCATTGCATGGCAAGGAATAGAGAAATAATTAGGATTCTCATACAGAGCAAACAGTACCTCATGCCCTGTGTTTTACCACTTGAGAGGAAGAGCTAGCTAGTACCATGTCTTTGCGGTGCTGTTCCCTTTCTGAGAACACCTTCAGAATCACAGTCACCAATCCTATCTTCTCCAAATGCACCATGGGGACCATTTCATCACTGACTCCTCACCCGCTGCTAGGTTTCTACAAGTCACAGTTGAACCAGCCAATGTAGGCTTAATGTTCCTATGCTGGCTAGGATAGAAAATCATTTGGGAAGCATTCGTAAAGCTTGTGTGTTACGACCTTATGTCCACACACAAGTGAATAGTAAAGTTACAACTACTAACTGTCCATAAAGTCAAAAGATGGAGAGAGCCGTATGTGATTGGTATATGTAGGGCTGAGCAGTCATCTACTTCCGCAAGGCAAGACTGGAAGAAATTCTAGGCCTGAGGCTGGAGAAAGAGGCAATGCGAGGGGCTAGCCAGCCAAGAGAAACAGAGGAGCACATGGACACACACAGATTAGTGAGCAGTGGCAGAGCTAGTAGGGCAGCAGCACCTGCCACTTAAATTCAGTATAGCACCTTGATACTCTGAATTTGAGTTTGTAAAACTTCATAGGACTTGCAGCACACAATGAATGGTGTTGTACTGTCAGCACAATGACACTGATACCTGCAGAAGCTTATTTTCTTGTTTTGTACATCCAGTCTTAATAGACGTGCACCTTGTGTTCACTAGCGTGTCAGTACAGAGCAGTCATGTCTGCATTACTACTGATAACAAGCATCAGTGAAGAAAGAACTGAAAGACAACTATAGAAGTTAACTATGAAACGCATGTCAAAATATTCGTTTTCTTGTAATCCACTACTTCTATTTCTTTCTAAAGAATACCACACATAGTCAAAATATTTGTAAGTACAGGTTCGTACTAAGAATTTTGTGTGAACTACTCATATTATTTGAACAGTGGTTCACACACTATGGTGTACAGGTTCTTCTATTTCTTTGTTTTATCATGTATTTGTTCAATGCATAACTATTGTAGTTTACTACAACAAAATCCATTTTCCTTAAGGCACATTCTGTAATGAACACATAAAGAATGCTATTTTGTTCAGAATGTGTTATGAACAGCTTAATATCAATTTTAAAGAAGTGTGACTAGCTTCTTAATGGCTTATTTTAGTTATTTCTAGCTGCCACTAAGCTGGAAAAATGCTTCAAAAATGTTCTTATTAAAGCACTTTGAGAGTTTTTTAGCAATGCTCAGATGCACCATCAGTATAACATTTTAAGTAACATACCTAAAAATAGAACTGTTTCCAAATATCAGACAGGAAATATGCCATAAGGGAAATACATGTATCATAAAAGGGAATTCATATACATATACAGGAAAAGCTCTCAGTATCATAAAGCCATTTGAGAATCCCAACTTAGAGACAGGAAAGTTACGTACTTTAATCCTACTTATGCCGTTTTCAAACTGAACTGATTTTTTCAAGCAGTTCATGTTTGAATGTTCCAGTTAAGTCCCCAGAGGTTGTCAAAGGTTCTGCACTTTGCAAAACCTCTTCCACTGAAGGGTCTCAATTTCAGGATTCTGCTTTTGAGTATTAGTTTCCTTATCTGGAGCCACAGTGTAATCTACCATATTTGAATTCAAGTAACCAGCCCATATTTTCCTGCAGCAATTCACATCTCCTAGGCTTCAGCACATACTTCCATCAATCTTTTCATTCCCTGATTTCAGTTTCATAATGGAGTTCCCCAAGCTCCGCTGAACTCTGTGGGATTGCTGAGCATGAAACAAATGCCAGAGCAGCAGATGAGGTACACATGCATGTCTCACTGATGCCCTTCCGGCTGAAACTCCTTCCTGCATTACTTCCTTTTTCACAAGAATTAAGGAACACCCAGTAGCTTAAACAGGTAGATGTTAAAGCAACGTATAAATTAGAACTGAATTAAACTTATTTTAACTCCATTTATTTCAAGTGCAATTCAATGACGACTAGCTCTTAAAATGGTACAAATACACAAATGCAAGGATCATTTGCTATTTTCTTATCAAATAGTTCAGCCACTCATCTCCTCATCATCATTTAACATAGAATTTATCATAAAATCTTTTGAGTTGGAAGGGACGGGACCTTTACAGGTCATTTAGTCTAATTCCCCTGCAATGAACAGGGACACCTACAGCTTCATCAGTTTCCTCAGAGCCTGGCCCAGCCTGACCTTGAATGCCTCCAGGGATGCAGCATCCACCACCTCTCTGGACAGCCTGTGCCAGTGCCTCACCACCCTTGTCATTAAAATCTTTTTTTTTCTTATCTCCAATTAAAATCTCCCATTTTAGCTTGAAACCATTTCCCTTTGTCCTATCACAACAGACCCTTCTAAAGAGTCTAGCCCTCTTTGGATACTCAAAGGCCACTCTCAGGTCTCCCCAGAGCCTCCTCCAGGCTGAACAGCCCCAGGTATCACAGCCCTCCACTGGACAGGCACCAATAGGTCTATGACCCTCCTCCTAGTTTATCTACCTCAGCAATGTCTATTAGTAAGTGAAACCCATGTATATCCCTAGGATTTCTGCTTCTTACATTCCCCCAACATCTAACACAATGATACTTCATAACGTCTGAGTATACCAAGCATTGTCCAAATGACTTTGAAATGTGACCTTTACAGCAGAATTCATAACTGTTCAAGAGCATGGTCAAGCTCACCTTGAAACACAATGGAAGAGTGAAGACGCATCAAGCACAAGTAACAGGCCTGTCATTTTCCTCCTAACAGTAGCTATAAATAAATGATAAAGTCAGCTCAAGGTCTGTCTTAATTCCAAATAAATAAATTATTTGCAATTGGTACAAAAGGAACTAGAGAGTGTCTTATGTGTCCCCTAACTGTAGGAGCTGTTCTCAGAAAGAATGACTTCTGCTGCTTCTACCTGGCTGGACAGCTGACGATGATGGATTTTGTCATGGGTGGTATTAATGATAGCCTATTTCTGTAAAAAGACAAAAGCTGGTCCTGTCTGCACCTATCTTTTAAGACTATAGTATAAATTGCAGTCTTTTCCTTCAAGGAAGAACAAAAAATGCTCCTAAATTCAGTTAGATGTTTGTATTCAACTTTCTATACGTCACTTTTTAATGGTGTTTTTTTTTTTCCACATTTTAAGCACAGTATGTCATTTCTATTTATCAGCAACTTGAATTCCCTTCTAAGGTATTAAATTTAAAAATCCACTCAAGAGTATGATACTTAACTTGGTTTGACAGAAAATGATGCATTAAGATGTTCCATTAAATCCTTACAAGCACCTTGCCTGTCAGTAAAACGTAACAGGTGATATGCGTGTGCATCCTAACTTCCCACCTCCTACTCTGTCAGAAATGAAAGAGTTAATTCCAGTACAGAGGAGCAAGGTCCATTAATTTTATTCCTCTTTTTATTGACACATTCCTTGGCTTAAATCAGCTTAAAGAGCGGACTCTTCTGACTTTGTTTCAGGAATTGAATCACTGTTTCTCTTTGGAAAGGCAATCCCCTGTCAATCGTATACATATGAAAGGGTCATGAAAATTCATATCTGCCCGGATCCCTATAGGGTGATATTCATCTCTGTTGAGTCAACTGCAAAAGTACTCAATACAAAAGTAAAAGGATACTATAAACATCAGTAAAAGCTGGACCAGTAGTGGTTAGAAATAAAAAGATGAAATGGAGAAGAAAGCTCAGAACAGGGCAAGATCCTTTTCATAACTGTGTAGATGAAAATTGCATACATACAAATTTTTCTTTGAAGGGATGTATTTGTAAATAATGTCAATAATGTAAGGAGGATAGAAAAGTAGTGAATGGACAGTAGTGAATAGAGACCACAGACAGCAGAGACGAAGTTCTGCTGAGCTACATTTTTGACTGATGAAAACACTGTCATTTTCTTCAGGGAAAACAAAAAAATAAAAGCAAATCTCAAAGAGGACTGAGTTTTTAACTCAAATAACAAAGGAATTTCACTTCTCTGGAGAGTGAAGCTTGATGGTACCGAAAGCATTGCCATAATGAGGTGGATGTGAGTCTCTGTCCTCTCACACTGATTGCTCCCGCAGCCCACTCCCACTTCCAATGGGTTTGAATTGTGAAGCCTATTATGTATGTCCAGAAGAAGCAAGTAAGAATTAGTCTCTGCTGCTTGAGGAACACTTACAAGTACATGCTCATAACATTCAAAAAGAAAAGGTTTTCTATTCTATCATTTGGTCATGTTGGGTGCTCTGCTACCGTCTTGTAAAAGAGAAAAAAGCATATTATTTTTCTTCATTTAGTTTAGGAATTTCTTTCATGTTCAAAAACAGAGTTATTTTTTCTCAGTTCTGTATTATCCTGTTACCCTGCTCCCACATTACATATCTTTTGGTGACTTTCTTTCAGTAATTAATTCTGTGCCCTCGATCACTATTTTCTATTTCCCCACAGTCTATCCTTTTTCTCTCTCCTGGAAATAAGTGCGTTTAATTTATTTCAAGGTAGAAAAAAAAATCAACTGAATGGAATTCTGTACGGTTTTCAGGTTTTAATTTTTATTTTTTTCAAGAGCCCTACTAACCTTGACATTGTTGCTTTAACTTAAGACTTGTAAGCAGAGTGGCTGCCTTGCACACAGCACATATGGGCCATTCCAAATAAAAATTGACACGGTCAGCAAACATAGCCAACCAGAATGCAAACAGTCTCTGAAAGGCACTACTTACAGAAAGAGAGCAATTTCAGCCCGCAGGAGCCAGCAGGAGGAGTGCTGTGAAGGTACCTGTAAAAGGGGGGATCTATAGTGTGTTCATTTAGCAACGCCTTGTACCCCCACTGCTCCCAGGGTGAAAAATGCAGGCACTAAAGTAGAGACCTGGCACGCACGCTGCTTTCAGAAATGAAAACAGTGATTTTCAAAGAAAATGATTAAAAAAAGCATAGCTAGCTTTTAGTACTGAAAAGCCTGATTTGATGTGAAAAGTCTTATGCTCTACTGCAGAGTGTTCAAACAGCAGCACGGCCCAGTGTCCAAATGCAGTGCCTTGTGCGTGCACGCAGCTGAGGGTACCCCTTCTGAACATGCCTTGGAGAGATGAGGTGTGTTCAGATGGCAATTAAATTAAAATTCCTAATGAGCTGATAAGCAATAAAAATGGTGCAGGGGAGATGCTGTGGACTGATTAAATAAAAAGGTGTCAGCTGCAGCACTGGCAGCAGGAGAGAAGCTACCGGGGCTTTCTGCTCAGCATTACCTCTCCCCACACACGCTTCCCTACCAAAACAAAGCCTCCAGCGTGACTCCCCACAATTTAGCCCACAGATCAACCTCAGAGCAAATTGGCTCAATGTGCTCTAAAGAGAGATGGAAATTACTTTTCTTCCCTACACTAGAAGTGGTAAAATTTACCCGTAATACAAATCATTTGACTGTTTCCAAATCTTCTAGCCAGGCATTTTTACTGACAGGATAAGGATAAATGTTTCTATTTACAGAATTATTTTAGAACCTGTTATCAAAATGACTTTTTTTTTTTCTATGAAGAGACAGCACTCTGTGAAAAAAAATATGAAATATTTGGTACCCGTCTGTTAAACTCCATGCTTTGTTAGTGTCAGAGGAGCCACGCAGTATGCATGTTGGAGAGATGATGTGAGCAAGGTCAGCCCCCCAACAGTGACAGCAGGGGCTGCTCCGCAATGCTCCAGGATTCTGTCCCTCCTCTGTCCAACATTACAGCCCTACGGAATACACACCTGAACAGGCACAGCTTCAGTGAGGAATGTCTTACACTGCCCTTAAAACCACATAAAGTGCAAGGAATTACACCCCAGACAGAAAACCACAGACAATTCCCAGATCTCCTTTTCTCCAGCTTCACTGCAAGCCAACCCTCAGCCACAATCCATAGGGTAAAATGAGTATAAAACCATGACAAAGCATACACCCATTAAAGTCACCTAAAAACAAAACTCCATTTGTAGAATCTATTCACCAAGTCAAGTGGGATTTAGACTCCAAGCGTAAGTGTTTTTCCACAGTAATACTTTCTAGATCTGCTTCTTTACCTTATAGAGAGGAGGAAGGGAGCCAAGAGAGCAGTTCCCTGGGCTGCACGTTACTTGCTGCACTGGGTGTTGCACAGACACAGAGCACGTGAGTACTTACAAACTAAGTAAGCACTGCAGAAAAAAATGCAACCAAATTTGCCCTCATGAAATACTGGGGAACTGGGCCACAGGGAAATGAAATAACTTCTTGTTCTTCAGCCAGGAAGCGTACTCAGAGCTGGCCATGCTAACTTCATCAAATAGGAAATCTCTGAGAAGCCACAAGAAAGATGGAGACAAGGCAGTCTCCCCAAAAATCCAGAAGCTACAAGAACACAGCAGCAGCAGGTTTTGTACTAAACATAACAACCCTCTGAACCCAGCCCAAATGCGTGTCTCAGGCCAGGTGCGAACACCGATGTCTGTTCTCCTTACAGCTGCACAACTCAAAAAGGCAGAAGAACCAGAAGGCAAGTATAGGTCCTGACCCTCGACATGGAGTAATAGATTCATGTGAAACAACCAAAAATGCTTTTTCCATGCTGACAATGCCAATTTATGTACTTAACCTGAAGGCACACAACATTTGTCTATGAAGAAATGAGCGTGTGTGTGTGCATGTGCCAAAGACCCATAGATACAAGTCCTTCCCCCTGCACTCCTAAAAGGCTGAGCTGATTTCCAAAACACTAGTGTATTTTCTGTAGTATTTCCAAAATCTTTTACATCTTTCCCAAGATACTACGTAGTCATACACAGGCCAAGTTTTGAAAATGACTGAAAAATGCTTAAACCTGCACTGGTTATGTTTACAAAGCAGAATTTTAAACCTGCCAAGATTTGTAAAACCACAAGATGGGAGACTCGTGGGTATTTAAAAATAAATAAATACAGTGGCTGCATACTCAATTAAAAAAAAATAAATGAGTTTCTACTCCAAAGAATATTGAAGCCACAGGAAAGACTCCTGATAGCTTTTTTTGAGGTTTTGATGCCAGCCTTTGTATATCTGCGGCACATGGTGCCACACTATACATGTGACAGAAATAATTAGCCAGTGTTACCACACTGTATTGACTGCTTTAATTTTAACATAGTCTCTGGCATTACATTTCCCATTTAAGAGTAATGTCATTTTAGGTACCTTCCCCACATAGTTCATTACAAAGAGCATTCAGCTCCAGGATCAATTTTCTTTTTTTTTTGTTGTGCTACTGGCACTGATTTCACTGATTTGGACTGCTTTTCTAAAAGGTTTGCTATTATTTTCAAGCAGAATACAAATTAGGACAGATATTAGGTTAAGGTAAGTTCAAAGGCTTTCATAACAATGGACATGAGGTGCAAGGCTGACAAAACTAGGAACTGATATTCTATATTCATCTGCATAAAAGATGCAGCTGAGAAAAACGACATCTTCTATGTCATAAAACATGCCTCACCCATTACTCACACCACCCACTCCAGAGGTGAGGGAAGGTAACCATCTCAAGGTTCTTCTGCTCTATCAAGTCTTTGTCACAGTTGGAATGACTAGGCTTTGTTAGCAAAACAGTAGCAAATAGAAGCTGAAGCAGAAATCAATATATTTAATTTAGAATTCTATCTTAGCATTATTTTAAATCAGATTCATTAGAAAGGGAAAGCAGAGAAGACAATGCTACATTGCGCAGAGCAGTCGGTCCCCCAGACCTGCAGCTCCGCCTCTGCTCCGTAAATCACTCAGCATTCCACAGTGCATATTCTGACATATTTGATAAAGTAATGAAAAAGCAGCTGGGACACGTGTGTTTCAGAAATATTTGCATAATGAGTCATCTTCATTTGACTATATACAGTCAATTATTGATGCTGCGTGATCTCTTTTTACTATAGCATTAACACAAATTACATGAGAGGCCGTATAGATTTGATTTGGGGAGCAATTAATTTACACCTTCTGAAGCAATTTGTGTTGCTTAGTTTTTATTTCAGTGAAAACTACACAAGCATTCTCAAAATACAGATAGGAAAACCTGGTGTCTCTCATACGGCCAAACCTATCATATCAGTGAAAGGGCATTTCAGACTACAGCAGGTACCCTTAGCAGATGGTAAGTCACTGACAGCTTTGGGTGTTCTAAATTAAATGAATTGTTCCAAGCGAGTGGGTGGTTAATCACATTCACCCTTTGTATTGTTGACAGATACTGTTGATTTTGATAATAAGAAGACTGAGGATTCTGAAGAAGATGGAAATGTGTTTTAAATTCAGAACAAAAGGTCAATTTTCCACCCACCATCAACTTTTTCATTTTCCTATCAAGCCACATTTGAAATAAAAATAAATAAATAGCACTTTAGAAAGTATAAAAATGTGGGGTTTTCCTCAGTGAAGGTCAGGAAATAAGTTGCACGTAAGAAGATACACAACCAATTCTGTCTGTTACTCAGCGTTACAACATAGATTATCATGGCTGATTTCAAACCTTTATGCATACTGATAAACGTGCATCAAAATTTACATGGAAATGTAAACCTTATTTCCATGTCCAATTACCATACGAAGCATGATAGCACTCATTTGTACAGATCTATTTCATTACTCTCATACTGTTGACAGATACTAGAATATCATATTCTTCATATTTTTGTCTTTTTTTCTAGAATATAAATTCAAAGTCTGTATGAGCAGTTATGAATTTTCAGTGAATTCAAAATGATTAATCATGATTTTGTTTTTCATTTATATTCACACATGAAAAATGAAGCTACCTTCATAAAAGGTTTTTCTCTGACTTAACGTCCTTACTCAGTCACAAGAATCTGTTGCATGATCAATAGCATTAGGAGTGTAACAGACTACTTGCTGTTATTCAGAATTCTCTTAATTGGGTTTTCCTCAAAGAAAGCAATTCTGTTTCATGATATTAACTGACAATAGCTGCTCCTTGAGCATGACAGCATTATCAAATATTCTGCTTAATGGTGACATTTGGTCAGTTTTGAGAAGTGAAGTGGTGTTTTACCAGGTGTTGATTAGGCATGAAATGACCATTTCTTGTCTTTTATCGAATAAGCTATTCCAAAAATACTAAAAAATATCCCCCTCCATGACATGCAGTTAATATTTTATGATCTTGCTTTAGCTGATATCATATCATATACCTTCTTAGACTTATCAACTGCCCATGAATTCTTCCTACCACATGCGAATGTGCCACATTCAAAGCACTGCAGAATAAATTACTCTCCCTTTAAAGGAGGTAATAGGTCCACTGTGGTGTCCCAATTAAGAGAATTCTCACATACTAATTTTATGCTTTCTAATTAAGGCTCAATTACAGCTCTAGGAGGCTGGCCTGGGCTTGGATTGAGAGGAAAAGAATTTGAACTGCAAAGGCTGAAGACATTTGGCTTGTCAAGCCGTACGCAGACTGAGCACCTCCCCATGCATGCTGGCCAGCAGCAGCTGTGCTGCAGGTGGAGTACAGCTGTACTGCACACTCCTGAGACAGCCCTAAGCCGTTCGCCATGCTCTTCAAGCACTGCAATGGCTGATCCCAACTCCAGCACCATGACAGGCGGCTCCTTCTGATAGGCTGAGTTCTGGGTGCCTGCAGTAACAGCAGCACTTCAGCCTTTGAGATGGGGTATGAAGGGAGGTGTAAGTATGTCCTATGTAGGCCAGGCATTTAGGGGAAACCGAAGCTCACATCTTCCTGGTGACATTTAGCATACCAGCTAACCATTCTGGGGTAGGAGACCTCAAACAGATGCAACGTATTCAGAAATGAGACAAACTGAGCAATGTTTGCTGTCACTTCAGTCCAACACTTCCGTACTCTGCTGACGGACTGCACAAAAGAACACATCTGCTTTAGCAGTAGCAGGTACTTATCGCATGTCAGTTGCGGAGGAAAGGAAACTGAAACAATCCTTCCAAGCCCTTCAGTGGTTTGGAAATGTGTCCCAAGGCAGCAGACAACCGAAGCAGACAGTGACCTTGGCAGCAGCAGGAGGCTCACGTTTTCATGCAGAGGAACTAACTGCTCCTGAGCAAACTCTCCAATGCATTTTAGGCAAACAGGTGTTGATTCAAAACCAGCTACTTATGTTTGCAAACTACTTTACACAACTGGACACATTTATGGGATCTGATACAGAATGTCACTGACCACTTGGGTTTGAGTTTCTTTTTGTTCTTCTAGCATCACTGAAAATTACTGCTAGGGTACACATACACACACATTTAAAGTATGCATAATTGTATATCATGTGTGTCTACATCTGGTGTTACTGAGTCACAGAACTCTCACATTCACAGATGTGTTAACCTTTCCAGAGCCAGCAGTACATTTGCCCATCTAGGTACTATTGGAGATGAGAGCAGGCATCTCCCCACCTCTCCTGACACCCACAGCTCCCCATGTGCCTCTGCAGCTGCCACGAGAGTCATCATCGCTATGTCTGACTGGCCCTGTACCACAGAACTCATTGCCTCCTCCCAGCAATCATTTCAGCAAAAGCAGAAAACATAACAGGGCTAGAAAAAGAAAAATGGGAGCAGGGAGGATTACAAAGATCAGATGCATCTGTTAGACTGAGAACAAAAGCAGGGCTCCTGTTAGGTGAGAGAGAGAGGAAGATGCACATTTCCAACCTTAATTTTAGCCCCTTCTGGAAATGCTGTCATAGGTTAGGAGGAAAAAGCCTTCCTCTGAGTTTTCTTGTGCTTCAGTTGAAATTCCACCAGGTAGTCTGGGAGTATACTAGAGAGACCTGACACATTAAGTTTAATTTTATGTTATAAATAATATTATAGAAAGAGAAAAATACAAACTGAACCATCTATGTTTACGGTGTACGTGTGAGAATTAGTGGGTAGAAAAAGAAAAGCTGTCAAAGCATGTCAACAGAGATGCAATTCTCTTGCTGTGACACCTTCTTGTTTTGTTTTGTTTTTTTTTAGGTAAGATAGCAGGGAAAGAAAAGCAGCACAGGAAAATATACTGGTTGTTACTGCTACAGTTCCAACAAAAAATTAAATACAATAAAAATCTAAGCATCCAGGAACAGTAAATTCTTTTTCTCCACACTGGTATAACGTTAAAATGAGTACAAACTAAAATCATCATATAGATGCAAACCTCAAAGGGTAGCCTGCCATCTAACACTGATAGCCCAGGAGTACGTTTTTGTTGGCTCTGGCTCTAAGCCTGTATGTGGGGAAAAAACACATCCACGTAATTCCACTACTCCACAGTTTTTCTAAAGGACTGTATTTGCACCTTCCAATCTGCCTCTCTTTCTTTCCTGAGCATACGGAAAGCCTAGTTTACTAATGAAAATACCTGAAGAGAGACAAAATGAATGCTCACCAAAGAAATCCCTCAGTTTTATTGGTAACTTACATATCTGGGAGTAGCACAGCAAGCACATAAATATTCAAAGGCAAAGGAGTGATGTGAATCTTGTATGGATAGACAAAATATAGGATTTTTCCTAAATCTCCATTCCTGCACTAAAACTTCTGTGATCTTGATTTTAAGTTTTAATCCTGCTAGAACAGACCTCAGCCCCCATAGGATTGCTAAAGGCATGACTTCCAATGATTCACTGCAGGAAGATCCAATTGAAGGTCTGGCCATAAGTTGGTGTGTGCAGCAGCCACTGCATTTTTCACTTCAAAATAATTTACATGTTCCAAAATCATTGACTGTGAACTGGATTCTCCAGAACATCTTATTGACTTTTAAGTCAATAGTACTTACACTTTTGAACTACTTAAGCACTTTCAGAAATCCAGCACAAGTCTGTAAATCAGATTTGTTCTGTCCAGTTTGCCCAAGAGGCAGCACTTTCAAGTTTTCAAGTCCCAGCATCAGTACACTCTGCAACTAGTTTCTTTATTCTTAAATACTCATGGGCTACTTACAGAAAATGAAAACTGTCTGAACTTGAAGCTTCCAAAGCTTATGTTCCAAGTATGATGTATGACTATTACAAACACTATTAGAAAAAAAAAAAACATAAAAAATGAATTATGAAACAGAGAAACAATTAAATTGGTAAGTTGCACTTGAAATCATCAGCTTTCCCTTATTATTAGGAAAACCATCATTAAATGGAAAAAAAAAACAACAACATTCTCATCCTTGATATGGATTGGAATCGCACTGCTATATCCTGCTGCTGGTGCAGAGAACACCTGCTGCCTTGAGCAAATAGTTCAACAAAGATCTTGCTGGATGATGAGGAGCAACTGGGAATTACTGCAAGTTCACAGCCAACACAATGCATTGTTTTGTGATCTCTCTTTCTGGTACCCATTGAATACGAGCAGCATTTAAGTGATTAGTTTCACAGATTTTGGTATTGATGGTTACAATCTCATTTCAGCAACATGAGCAGTGCTGAGCCTTGAGCTGCAAGCTCATGGTGTGATGAAATCTCTGTATGCAGAAAGGAATTTAAGTGAAGAAACTTCAATTCAATTCAACTGAGACACTATGGTTTGTTCGAAATTTTACCAAATACTTCTCCGCAGTTTTAAAAATCAGAGCTGGCCTTTCAGCTATTCCAATGAGCTGCTCATGCCAAATTCTGGCAGAAGGAGAACCGACCATACCAGGCTCAGATCACATGTGATGACACTGCAGGAGGTGGTAATGCCTGACCTGCAGAGCAGAGGTGATGTACGAGAGCTGTGCAGAAGTGCTGTGGAGCACAGTGATGCTCCCTGCCATCCCTTACAAGTGGTGTGCCAGCCCTGCAGCCAGTATGCTGTACTCCTGTAGCAGCTGGCATGGCTTTAGCAACACAAGACATGCTTCTAGCAGCATTTGTTCAGGTTTACCTGGTATCACCCTTTTTACTTTAGAAGAGTTCTTTCATAAAAGTCATAAACGTACAGCTGGCACAGAGGCATTATTCCAAAGCGTCTGGTTGAACATTGCCCTGTAGACAAATAGCTGGGTATTTTTATTTTCTATGATACTTGTTTCATCCACTTACACTTGCACTTACATAGACATTTTTCTTAATGTGGGCTAAAACACTTAGTTTTGTGAATTTCCAAAATGACGATATGATGAGACAGTGGGCGATCCAGCTTTTACAGTTCTTTTGTGTGCCATCCTTCTCACACACAATTGTTACCAATGTATGCCTAGTTAAATTGTGCACAGCTATTTCAAAATATAGGAGAAGCCAAATTCTTGTAGTGGGTTTTAAAATATCCTTCTAAAATTAGGCTAAAGCACATTGGATTAAGTCTCCCATCAGAATTCCTACTGCTCCCATCAAACAAAACAGAAATTACATTCTCCAAGTAAACTACTGGATTATAAATGAAAACTGGTAGCTGCAATGATATATATGGCAGAAAACAAGCTTGCAAATATATAGGTAGATTATCTGAGGCTTTCTTCGTATTCCTTGTAATGAAGAAGCTGTTACTGGCAGATGGAATTAAGGACAAGCTGCTTTGAATGCTTTTAGACTGTCACTTGCTTTTACACTCAAGAGCTGACACAGAAAGCAACTCCTTTCTAATAACTCCACAACGTATTTCCCAAGTACTCCACTCTCTAATCAAAAACTGCGTACACTTTCCAAATGAAGTCTGGCAAAGCTTCTCACAGCACACATACTTTAAGCATCAGGTGAACAAAGTCCATCTATTGCACGCAAGCTTTAGGGAGGCATAAACTTCTGTTTTCTTCAGTTAAGATAGTGTTGAACCTTTAAAATCAAGCCCATAATGCTACGATAGCTGCTAGCACTGTTACTACTATTACTACCACCTTCTTGCATTTGTGCATAGAAGACATTTATGGAAATCAAACCACGTGGAAAATCTGGATGGGATAGGAACCTAACTGAATGGTAACTGCATTCAGTTCCCATTCCACCATGGAAACAACTAGGTCACACTAGTGGCAGTTATCCAAACACCAAGGACATGAGACGTTCTTGTTGTAGACCTAGATCCTTGCATGACATCTTCCATGTACAACACCAGTATCAGAGTCTCTGTTACCATATCAAGCTCATTTCCAGACAAGCAGATGTGCCAGGCAAGATCATGCAGCAAAGCAGTCCTCAGACTGACATGACAAATTTCAGCAGCTGTCACTGATACAGAACTTTTTTTTTCCCAATTGTCAAGAAACTGCTCCTTTAAGAGACATTTCAGATATAAATTGTGAAACAAGTCAACACTGTAATTGTATACTGTTTCTCTAGAGGGACAGACAGCCATAAATGCCTGCCTGTGGATGTCGTCAAAATATCATGGCTCACATGATAGCGTGCCCTCCTGCACTGACCACCCTACATTGAAAAGTTCATACTCCAATGAAAAATTGACATAAGTTACATCCATGATGAATTCTCAAACACTTGTTTATTAGTGTTATGTTAGTGAAATATTCTTTCTTGCTGAATTTATGTAAGGACAGACACTGTGTAGAATCCTTCGGACAGCAGCTAATGAATACATTCACAACGATGGCTACAAAAATAAATAACCACAGCAGATAAGCAGCTGGTAAAGGAGAAGCATCATCTGTTAGACACAAGCTGCTTGGAAAAAGATAGGCAAACAGGAAGAAACCTGTTAAGGACAGAGCACAGACTTCAACCATATACAAACTAGTTCTAACTCACAGCTTGGTGCGGCACAAGCCTGCAGTTCCCTTCCATATCTGACAGCTCCCTTTCCTTGTACAAACAAGAAAATATCAATCAAATTTAACCTTAAAACAACATTAGAAAATGTCATGTGCCAGGTCAGATGCAGATACATGAGCACTTGAAGATTTCTCAGCAGAAAATGGCATTTCTGCAGGTAACAAAGCGCTGTGCCTGTAAGGTTAAAGCACCATAGCACAAAATATAAGAAGTCAAAAAAGATGATAACAAGCCGTGGTCGTAAAGGCTTTTAGCCCTTCACTGATCTGTGAACTCTTATCCTATGTTTTTAGATAAAATGTGTTCAAGCACATATATTCAAATTACATTCAGTAATTCAAACAAAACTACGAAAATACAGTTAGCCAAGCAGCAAAACAAATGAAATTTTGAAGCCTCTGGTGGCTAATAGCATGCTAATGATAACTGAAGGTTTTCTATTGCCTTTATTTTTAAGCAAAATAATTCCTCATTTTGCTCTTCTTCCTGTGCCTCTGTCTAGCTGTGAAATAGATGACAAAACGTCCACAGTGCCCGGGGTATGGGCAATCCCATTAAATCCAGTTGCAATACTGTTCTGAAATAATGGCACTGGATCCTCATTATTTGTTAAGATGCCAGATTGAACCTTTATTTATTTATTTATTTTGGAAGGTGGCTGTAATTTCAGCAGAGGGTCATCTATTGTGCAGATAAGTATACTCCATACATGAGCATAAAAGCTTTATTTGAGAATAAGGAATCTACGATGTATTTTATTTCTTGGGATCTATTTTCTCAGTCTATATATTCGAACACATTAATAAAATATGTGCAATGGACCCACAGTCAAAATCACCAGCATTCAGGACAATAAAATTCACTGCTGTGTTTCATTTTGTTTTAACTATTTCACACACCTTTCACCTTGTATATTCATCAGTCTTTTAACAGCTGCAGGGGCCCACAGGCACTGCAAGTAGTTCAGCTGGTACCAAAGGCATAGGTTACATTGCTGTGTTTTTATTCTCAGACCTCTGCTTGCAGAAATTTATGTGCATCTACAGCTACCTCAATATTCAGGTGTTGTGGTGCGTGTGAAGCTGAAAGAACAATTTGTTTTCACTTGTAACTTTTTTTTTCTCTGAAGTTTCATATTTGCAGTCCGCAGAACTTCCAGTTAATCATTCAATTTCTGAGAGGTTTTATTGCCACAGGAGAAGCCCAGAGATTTTCAGACTTGTCAGCAGGAAGTATGTGAGCAGGTGAAGCCTAACCCCCAGCACAAACCTGGCCTGCCAGTTGCAGGAGTGCCTTTTCCTTTGCCAGTCAGCAATGTAAATGCATGGTCTATCACACCAGTTAATGAAATTTCTCAGTATCAAAAACGTCTTGAAATTAAAGGAAGAAATGACCTGTGAGGCTGCCTAAGCTACTATCCTCAAAACACTGGACTGTTTTTTGCAGCATTTTTTTAAAAGCTATATTTGAAAGAGTGAAGTGATGATTTTTTCAACACTACCCTTGTAGTAGAGGCACAACTACACATCATCACTGGCAAAGGGCTCCAAAATGGCCAAGGTCCTTCCTACCATCTGGTGCCAAAGCCAAGCCAGCCCGGCACACACCCAGACACCCCGCAGGAAGGCGGCAGAGGCACTGGCTGCCCCCACAGGAACCTAAAGAACATTTTTCACTGCCTCAGTGAAACAGTAGCCAATGAAAATCCAAATGTGCTGTATTAATAGCCACTCCAATAAGATTTTTCAACAGTGAAGAATAAGTAGCAAAGAGAAAAATATTCATATAATGGGATATTAACTCCAGAAAAATCTTATAATATGGTCGATAGTAAACACACAACCACGTACTTCCTACTTTCAGAGATGAATTTTTTCAACTATATGCAAAGCAAACAATGCCACAATTTTTGGACATTTTCTGGGGTACCGTATGTATGTAACGTGACAATCCAAATTTAATTTTTCATCTTTAATTAGAATTGTCAGCTACACGAGGAAAGAAGAATTACAGCTGCAGCTGCATTTCAGACTGTAGTGCCCAATTCCATCACGTTAACTTCAGCACCTTTCAAATCAAGCCTTAATTTTTTCCTTAAGGTGAGGTAGTTGGCCGCTTGTGACATTCCTTTGTGCATTCGCTGTACTGTTCTCCAGTACAAATACAGAGGAAATTGTAGCTCAAAACTAAATGAACATTGTGCAGCACGGGGAGCTGGTGTCAAAGTAGGCTGAATAGGTTTTTATCTAATACTGAAGTCTGTGCTTCCTAAAGCTCCTGGCTCAAGGCATAGTAATTCAATGGCAAATTAGCATAAAGTAGACTCATAACAGACTTTGAAAATGAGCATTATAGCCCTTCCATCACACAGACAAAAGAAATATCTTGCTGTAATACGTGAGATTTTCCAGCTCTGATACCCTGACGAGAAACAAAAAATCCTTACATACACACCAAGTATCACAGCTTAGCCACTGCGCACATAAGCATGAAAGAAACAAACACCTTTGGCAGTGGGTGAGATTTGGAAGAAAAAAAAGGACAGTATTGACACATAGTTGAGAACTGTGGAGTGCTCCCTCAACAAATCAAAATGTACTGGAAATTCAGCAATGTAAAATCATAAAGCAGAAGAAGCGTGACACCAGAGCAGCCATCTGGTGATGGCTTCCATTCTCAGGGAGGAATTCAATGGATTCACTGGTTGAGGGAGTGCAGAGAGCCAAGGAGTTCAAAACATTCCTACCTTTAAACAACAGCTAACAGCAGGAGAAAAGCAGAATTGCTAATCAAGGCAAAAACAGCATCTTCCACCTCTGTAGATGATCAAGAATTCTGAAGTATAATTTGCACTACTGCAAACAGAGGATGACCTGGTCTCCTCTCAAACCCCTTTACATACATCTGCTCACAGAATCCAAGGACTGTTACCCTATCCTCTTACATGGCCTCAGAAAGATCTCATGTCACATCAAATAGTATTTTCTGTATGCTCCACCCAGACACAATAGTTTCATCCCAATGACTACCTCATCTGGGGGTCAGCCCATCTCTTCCAGTGTTCTTTGTCACTACCAAAGAGCACTGGTGCCTGACCCAACCCTACCTGCTGCCCAGCCTCTGCCACACTTCCCCGTGTTCCCCAGCCCTCTGTCACTTCCATAAGCTTTATGCTCAGAGGATAAAGTTACATTTAGCCCACAGAAGTGCAAAAAATAGCACTTTTGTGCTAGTAATCTTGTATCACGATTTTGCAGCGTCCAGTACTTGCAGCAGGGCACTCTACTCACAGCACCAGCACATTTCAGTTCACATCACTTCTGCACACAGCAGTCAATGCAGTGAGAAGGCTTAAGCTGGGAGCGGTGTCTGAAGAACATTGTTAGCAGCTGCCAGCTGATACTGCCCCTTCTAATAGGATCTGCTGCAATTTTTTTTCTTTAGTTCCCCACACACATTGCAACCCTTGCATTGATTGTTTTGTGCCTTCTAAAAGGAGAACCGTATGTATGGGTATCCCGCTATCAGCAATGACCTGCTGATCTCTTACTCAGCTTTATTTATAAACTCCCTAGCAGGTTTGTTGGTTGCCCATAAAATCAGAGGAGACATGTTAAAAATAAAAAGTCCCACTCTGTTGTTTGTAAAATCTCCAAAATCATTTTGCTGCCCATAATTTCAGAGGTGCTGCCGTTGACAGTGCTTCCACCAACTTGGCAAACTTTATTTCTAATTTAAAGTTAACCTGGAATCTCTAATCCCACATTTGAAATTCCTATTACCAGAGGTTCTAATCACAGTTGGCTTGGCAAGAAAGCTGTTTACGCAGCTTTGCTCTGTTAGTGCCAACCCAGGCACAAACACATCCCTCTCAATCAAAAGTAACCATCTTCAAGTTGGAAACTACCTCACGCACTGGTCCGCAGTCGTATAATTATTGGTTACAGCATCTGCTGAACCTGTAGTTTTTTTTACATCAATGTTAAAAAGTTGGGATTTCCTGGGAGTTATAAAACATTAATGAGAAAATAAATGTTAAACCGTTATTTTCTTATTCTGTAGACTTCTTCACCTGGACAGAATCTCTTTATATATTCTTTTCAGTGAGCAAATGCTAAAATAGATCTAAAATATGCCATATGAATAAGTCTTAACTTCATCCTTTCAAGCAGAAACACCACTCCACAACTGCATTTGACAAGCTCTTGCCAATTCTAAAAATATCACCTCAAGAAATCTCACTTTTTTCCTTTCTTCACGCACCCAGAGCTTCCACTGAGGGTATTCATTCATTTCCTCCCTCTGCCCCGTATCATAGTTGCAGCTGAATATAAGATACTGCATCTTTTCCAAACTGCTCCGTGCATTTCATTTTTTAAACTGTACGTTAATCTCAACTCTAATGCTGAAAATAATTGAAAAAATCCTTCCTGAGTAGGATGACAAATATCTAAATTACAACAAACTAATTCATCTCTAATTTCATGCTTGCCCTTTTCATGAAGCTCATTAAGTTACCACACAGCACCTCAGCTTCTCTTGAATTTACTGATCACATCCACACTACTCTGGGTAAAGGTCATTTTACAGGTTTGTGTCAGTCTTTGTTTAAAGGAGCTTCTGCTCACAGCTGCGCCACTTTACTCTTAAAATCCTTGATGTTGTTTCTTTGTCCTGTTTCTCTTTCCTTCTTTGGCATAATTTTCAAAGCATTTCACTGCAAAACTTCACATCAGATCCACTTTTAGCATCCGTAGGAATGCTGCAGGGGGCAGTAGTAGGGTCAAGTCTTTTTATCTGAACATTAATGCTCTCAGCATCAAACATCTGAACTAAAAAACATTCACGTATGCAGATGACATCTCCAGTGTTTATTGCAGACATTATGACCAGCTCAAATGCATCCTTTTCTCCAACAGCACAGGTGATCAGTTGGCTAATAGCTGGCTACAGGCTCTATTCCAATCTAATAGCGTGATGAAGCTTTCTTTCTGGCAAAGCATTCAGATCAGCAGGCATCCGTACAGCACACACTGAAAATTCTCCTCCAGCCTGTGTCATATTTAACAAACACCTTACAGCACAATCTTGTCCTTTAACAATCCTTTAGCATATCCTGTCCTTTGACAAAGGCATAGAAGTCATGACAAAGTCCATACTTATTTCCACAAGGCCCTTTATGAAGAACTAGACATTTATTCTTGATGCTACGTACTGATCCATACAGTTGTAATGAAGTAATTTGCTTCCTGAAGAATTAAAACCAATGCTTTCAGTATGCCATTTTATTCAGCTGACAAATTTAACAGAAATTATTATAACATAATGATGGGGATTAATTTCAGTTCACTTTGGATTTGTACACACCTATGTGACTGGCTTCTATTGACTGCAGAAATTTCTGGGGTAAAAAAACTTTGTTCTGTACACAAACACTTTTTTTTCCTAACAAAATTGAGTCAGAGAAGGAGAGGGATGCAAAGAAGAGTATATGCTTGAACAGAATGGGAGCTGACTCCCTTGATTTCAAGCATCAAATGAGATTTTGCTAGTTAAGTATACTTCCATGCAATAGATCTACTACATTATATTCTCACAGTCCAAATAATACAGCATTCTAGCTATATATTATTATTATAACCATGCTGAAGTGTCTAACTCTGTGCATTAAAGAGGAAAAAAAGATGCTAGGGAATTTGTTCTCCTGTTTAAACAAAACATTTGCTCATACCAAAAGAGAGATACATCATGTTGCAAACATGCATAAGCAATTCATTTGCCAGGAAGATTTATATTTAATGCCTAAATATATTACTAGATGTAGAGCAGAGACAAAAGGTCATCATTCATTAAGTAAAATGAGTGAGGGAGAATTCATCTGATTAAAACATTAGCATATAAATATGATAGGAAACCTCAACCTCAGTGCATTCCAGAAGCAGCCACAAGTTCTTACAAGCCTTAGGGTACAAGTCATCCTTGGCATGGATGATATAGCAGCAGTCAAACCGGCAGAGATTTGCTAGTAGGAAGGAAATTACGTGAACTTTGAGAAAAGTTATAGCTTTAACAAGTCTTTCTCAAAAGCTTGTGATATGCCATTGGAATATAACATAAATTCCAGAGGCTTTTAAATATATTGTCTGTGAAGAGAAGTGTACAAATACACAACTAAAGTATAATCGAATTACAAAAGCTGTATAAGTTACAGCTCTTCATCTCAGTCACCACAGCTGACTGTGCAGACTTTTAGCCTGTATCAGTTGTACTGCAAACCTCAGTAAGGATCTTTTCAGCAAATAAATTTCAATTCACAATTGACATGACACCGTATGTGTCCAAAGGCAGCTCAGCTGAGAATGGGAGCATGGGAAAACACCATAACCCACTCCCTGAAGGGGATTTACTATGAAGCAGGAGGAAAAATATTTCAAAACCTCCTGATAATAGATAGAATTTTATAAAGCAAAATATCATCCCTTACCCAAGCACATCTTCCATTTTATATCTGGTGACAACAGAAAATACATTATGTAACTGGTATATACAGATCTCTGATAAGGAAATCTTGGTATTATATTCTCTCAGTATTCCTCTGTTTCACAGTAGTGATTTCACTGCTGCTAAAGGCAGCTGGATGTCAACCATAATATTTTAATAAAAAGTTCAGAAACAAATTCAGTCTCAACCCTTATTATCCTAAGTCTCTGAAATAAGTAATTTCATCTGTAGACTTCTGAATCCTGCCTCTAAGTAAGAGACAAGGCATCCTAATGATCCTCACATGCAGCAAGGAATTGTTTTAATTGCTTTATCCAGAGTGCCGCAGCTTTCAGAATCATCCATCAAAACAAACAAACAAAAATTCCATCTGATATAACTATGACTCTCCGTAAATCCAACCCCTCAATTCCATTAATTGAGAGATAAAGAAATAACTGCACAACATTTTATGATCACAGATTCAGAGTTTAAATGAACTCAATGAATAAGGAAGTTCTAGTACCACTGATACTGCAAGCTAGATTCCTCTTCTGGTCACAGTATTGCCAGGGATACACATTAAACACCAAGATATATCGGGCCCAAAAATGATGTTATTTTTTATAGATGTGTACCTATGTTACATATATTTTCAACTACAGGAATCAGCTCCAGAATCTCACACTATTTTTGTGAAAAGCGGTTATAAAAGCAGAGAGCATCCGAACTCAGGAAATTTCGTATTTAGCTAAGGAAGTGCTTAACAGTGGCTGTAAGGGAATCGTATGCTCTCAGATCCAACCAAACGCACAAAGAAACTCATGGGAATCTTATTTTTGTCACTAAATCCTGGGCTCAGGCAACCTAAGGAACCTGAGTCTGAAGAGAAGTTTATCTTTTTGGCTTCTAGGCACACTCCATCACAGCAAGATGAGAACAGAGAGTTTCATGGAAGCTATTAAGAGTGCTAACTTCCTTCGAAAAAAATGAAAGGAAAAATCCCTATGGTTTGTTGTTTTTTTTTTTCTTTGTCATCTAGAAAAGACAGGATTAGAAAAGGGCACGAGATGAATTCTCTTAATGTAAAATGCTCTTACAGAGAGGGAGTTTGATCAATTATTCTCTGTGTATTCTGTGTCTGCTGGGGAGAGGACAAGAAATAATTGGCTTCATTTTAAGGTGAAAAGGATTTAGATTGGGAAAAAAAAACTCTATACGTGAAAAGGTAATTATAATGGAAAAGGTAACTAAGTGAGGTTACAGAAACACTGTCATTCTTAATTGGCACAGGTTAGGCAGACATCCATCAGGCATTGTATAGGTATACCTCATTCTCTCAAGAGCTGCAGTTTAAACTTTTTAAGCATGCAGGTTTTTATATGTACTACATTTCAGTTTGACTGTAAAGCTTTGCTGTGTGACTTTTTATAAAACATGTTAAAATTAAGGCAGTTCCAAAAAGAGGTGATCTCCTGGACCACCTCCATAGGCTCTGCAAGTCCTTTTTGGCAATATTTGCATAGTGGAGAAAAAAGGAAAAAAATAAAGAAATAGATACCCTACAGCTTTACAAAGAGTTACTGCTTAATTCTGGTAGTCCTTATAGCAACCTGCTCCTCGGTGCTCAGTCCATGGCAGTGTACCGGCCTCTGCAGGCAGAGCACAGGCTCCTGGCCTCTGCCTGGCAGCTCTGGGAGGGCCACAGACTCTCATGCCTTGCTCTAAGCATTTCCAGCAGTGAAAAGATAAGATGTAAGGTAGGAACTTGTATTTTTCTCAGGCCTTGCAAGGCCTCAGGTAGTTTAGCCACACCACTAACATGCCACTGACTACTTTAAAATGTACCTCCACTTTGCTGACCCATTCCACTGAATTCTGTTTGCAGCAGGTGGGAGCATTCTCTCAGTGCCAGCCAGTGTTTCTACAATTTCTCACTGTCTTCCTCAGCAGCAATAAGATAATGTACTTCGCTCTGTCTGGAAGAAGAAATGCCTCCCAAAAAAATTCCACAGAATTTCCTTATGTCTCTAATAAGTGGAAGAGTGTTTAAAGATTTAAAGTCCATTTTAACTGTCTGGTTGTTCTTCAAACTTGAGGATACTCCTGATATTCTTCCTTAACTGATTCCCACGGAAAGAATGATGTTGTAACTCCATATGTTTACCGTGTGCTCCAGTATCATACTACAGACAGCCAACAATGAGTCACAGCACGACAGGAATCTGTTGTGATGCACATAAATAGTAGTATTAGAAAACTAGCTTCAGGGATTGGAGTAAGTACCTGTGATGTACGGTACAGCAATGTGGTAACAAAAAGGAGCCTTGCCAGGTAGACCAGTTAGTCCAAACTGGTAGAAAAAAAGAGGTTTCATTTCCCTGGCATTCATAGATATTGGGGAAAAAAAATACAGCAGCAACAAAGCAAATAAACAAACATACCCTGAAGGCTCCCATTCAACAACGAATTCAAAAATCAGACATGCAGGCAACAATTTATCTTGATATCCAGCAAGGGAAGGTATAAAAGTGCTTTAAATAATAGTAATGATATACATGGAGGACTGTAAAGTGATGATACACCATGAGAGTGAAATGAAAAATGAAGTCAGTGTATTCACATTCTTAAGTCAGTTGCTATAATCCACATATAATGGCAAAATCATATAAAAAGGATTGTATTCTCTCCCTTAGATAAAAATGCTTAAAAATCTACTTTACTGATTACACATTGTCTGAAGAAATCCACATTATGATGCAAAGAAAGCTCATTTAGAGCTGTTTGTAAGAATTTGGATGTGTACTAGTGTCTTTGCTAAAAATTACTGCCACACACTTACCCTGCCATGCAGTAGTCACTTGATTATTGCCTCCCACCCACTGAATGTTAGCAACACCAAATGCATCACCAAGATGCTGTTAGGTGCTGTGAATGCACGAGCCAGTGCTCTCATAAATAGTTCAGCAACAGGGGGCTACTTGCTATCTCTCACTCCCAGTCTCAGCATCTCCTCTGCATTGCTTTCATTAAGTAACTCAAAAAACTTGAAGCTATTTAGAAATTTGTATCTGTCAAATTAGACTTTCTGACAGAGCAGCTTTGGAGCATCAACAGTACAGCAGCGAGCAAGGAAGGCTGGGCAGAAATACTCTGCACGAGGCTGGCAGTCGGGAGAGAGCAAGTGTTCTGTCTGCACTTAGCTGAAGAAAAATCTCCGTAGAACGTGGCCTTCATAGAATCAGAGAAAGGCTTGGGTTCAACGGAACAGTTTTTCATCTGTGCCAGTGGTATTGTGTTGCTTCTTGTGTTAAAACTTCAGGTTATTTTGCAGCATTTAACTCACTCCTAAAGAATTCTACACCATCAACCTCAGTGACGAGTGGGTGCTGTTCTCATAATCACAAGCAAAAACTGTAGTTGAGAAAATAGATGTGTGATTTCAAACCTACACAAGGAACATCTTGACATTTAAATCCAATTACCCTTTCTCCTTCCTGATGAAAATACGATACCAACTTGTGGGAAATTCTGCTAGACAAATATCATTTTCTCCAGCTCCCAGGAAATTTTCAGTATCACTTTTGGTATTACATATTGCATTTGTTAACAAACACTTTTGCAAAATAAAGGGTTATAAGTGAGCAGCAACCTAGAAATCCATAAAAACTTGGTTTGGAAATTTCTCTTGAACACTGGTCTTCTCCCCAGCTGAAATCATAAATTGCAATGCTTGAATGAACTGCAAGGTAAGGCAGAGTACAGCTCTTGGTAATAAATTAAACTGTCAATCACTCAAAGCATCCTTAATATCATACTATTTCCCCAAGGTCTTAAATTACAGGCTGAATTTCATTTATCTGGCTGCTGTATGTGAAAAAGGATTAATTAAACTCATTCCAGTATTACAGTAAGGCTCCATTTCTCTTAGTACTAAAGAATAATCGACTCCAAATGAATAGGAAAGTGGGCTGGTAATTGTAGTTATTATTCTGATGTAAATATTAGTTCACTTTTGACATTTCAAAAGATTTAGTAGAGGCACTTTAGTGATAAGACAGATCATTACCCTGGCTAGGAAGAAGAGATAGCATACGGAAAGTTAAATTACAATAATTAGTTTATATACCTAAAAATATCCCTACCATTTATTTTCATATAGTTACGTGTCTCACAAGAACTTTTCATTAACTGTTGCTCATTTATTGTATTACGTATACTACAGTAAAGTCAATGCTACTTTGGAAAGAATTCAGAGGTATACGAGTTACCTTTCTGGAAGAGGAGTTAGTTAGTAATAACTTTGTCTTTGAGGGGGTCACAATGCTGCCAATTCTATAAATTCAAATCAAATAACTGCCACTGTGAATCATAGAAGAGCTCAGGTTGGAAGGAACCCTAAAGCCCATCCAGTTTCAACCCTCTGCCATGGGCAGGGCTGCCCACTACCAGCTCAGGCTCCATGTGAAACAAGCCCAGCCCAGCGAGCCACTCATATGCTAGCCACACTTCTTCCCCAAGCACACGGCATACCAAAACTGCCAAGGAACACAGAGCATTACAGACAGTGTTTAGTTTCTCGAAGAATCTATCTGTTCTTTACAGATAACCACTTCTATTTCCTCCCTGTTAATTGAACAAAACTCAGTAGTTTTCACTACCAATGTATTTTATGCATTTTTGAAAGTACATTGTCATAAAACATATACAGTTGTATATTTGGCACTGGCAGGTTTTCTACCTTGTGTGTAATCAGAATATGTGGATAAATGTAAACAAAATTTAAACCTGTTAGTTCAGCTAGTTAACTAGCAGATGAAGATTGTACAAGAAAAAAAGGATCTTGCGCAATCAGTGACAAATAAACTTCAACAAGAACAGCCTTCACTGAAATGCAATGTTCACCAATAGCTCAGAATAGCCAAGGCATTACTGAGGATAAAGATAGAAACACTGACTAGTATACTGAAGTGGATAATTAATTTATTTCCAGCTGTATTTTAAAGACCATTAATATCAAGGAATTTCATATTTTCTCATTCTAGGTTTGCTATGAAGTACTGTATTTTCTAGATATTAAAACATTCTGCAACATAATAATTAAGCTTATATTTTGTTGTACTTTAGGTAGCAGATCAACGAGGCCATTGAAGCAAAGTGATTCTTTAAATTAAAAACAAATGTGTCTGTAAATTGGTTTTCACCACTACTCTGCCTGACTTTTCATCAATTAATTTTATTTTTTTTCACACAGGCACTCAGATATAGTGGTCACAGGACAAAACAGAAATCTGGCTGGAGACAAAGAAACTCCATTCTCATTACTTAGGTAATTTCCCCAAAATATGGAAATAAGTGAAAGGAGAAATAAAAAGAGACAACAAAGAAAAAGTGATTAGGTTATCGATAAAATTTCTGTAAGGCAAAAGAAGCTGTAACATTACGGACTAATCATTCAGAGTCCGTGGAAAGTTCAATACCTTAAGTAAACCTTTCAAAGAGTCATTTATGACTCTATAAGTCTTATTTGACAAAGGATAATTATCTACTTTAAAACACAAAACTTATAATATCAGAGGATGAGATTAATTTCAGACTTACACGTAGGATCATGAGCTTTATATAAACCTGTGGCATTACTGGGAATTATGCACAATTCTTATTATGAACAAGAAGATGATAAATACATTTCATAGCAATCTCAGACAAAAACATTAGTGAACTAAAGTTGCACTCATCATACAGATGTACAAAGATTAATGCAATGGGCAATACTTCAGATAAACCAGTCATCGCTTAATCAAACCCTCAGTGAAGGATGATGAAGGGTATTTTCGAAAGTAGTTCAATTCTTAAGAGACAAAATTTGGCTAATAAAGATAAGGATCTTCAACATCTTGCTTGAATAGTATTTACTGGCAGATGGGATGGTAACAAATATGGGTCCAACTTTTCCATCAGCTAGCCTCAGAACAGTCATTTATTTCGTGGAGGGAAAGCCTGTGAGTTGCAAGCTTTGCCTACCTTTCACAGCCTCACATTGTTTTTTAACATCTTAGTTAGCAACATTGTGCTGCTACCCAAAGTCCTAACACCCTGCTGCAGAAACCACGCAAAATAAAAATCTCAGCCTTTAAGCAAATCCTCAGATACGTTACTAGTGAAATAATTCAATTCAGTAAGAACTGACATATTGCATAGCATACATAATACTCTAGTTTCTCAAAAATCTGAGGAATGTTGGATATTGACTGGCAATAGAATGGCAAAATAAGATAGGAATATGATTGCCTAGGAGGTATATCGCAGATGCAGGGTTTAGGACTGTCAGGCTCACCCCTGGTTGAGCATAACCGTGAACTGGTGATTACAGGTAAAACACATCTTTGTGCCTGTTTTCCAACCATGCTGTTGGGAAAAACTCCTTTTTAAGACCCTAAGATTTCTCAGACAGTGGTGTGTACCGTATAAATATGTTAGCAACTTCTATGTGGAAGAAGAAATGCAAATAAGTAGAAGCAACAGATAAGAACTGTGGAAAGCAGAAATCAAGGAAATGCTTTGAGGCATTCCACACATAGTAGCTTTAGGCAAGCATCCAGAATGAAATGAAGTAGGAGAGAGTCTTGCTGACCCACAATGGTTTGGGCATTTCTACAGTGGCAGGAGGAATAAAAGTGTTTTGACTATTTAAGTGAGTCCTCATAAAATTAAAGCAACATTTGTATCCAGTACTGATTCAAATCAAATCAGTAAAAAAGCTGTTATTTGTCATTTGCTTTAGTACAATTAATATATTGCTCATTTGCTTCAGCTCTACAGATAGTCACATTGATTTTGTCTAACATCACACCGGCATCGATGCTTAAGTTCTACATAACGTTTAAATTGTGAACTATTCAGAACTTTTAAAAATTCAGAACCTTAAATTTGAGTGTGACAAGTAGCAACTACAATGTGTCTCTTCACATCTTCCTCATGCAATTAAGTTGTGAATGCTTCTCTAGCCAGAGTCTCTCATGCCCATACATGTGTGCGAGTAGCATTCAGTTGATTAAATGGTATCTTTTTGCCTACAATTATGCATGCTAATCAATTACAAATATCAGATTAACAGAGAGGATGCAACTGAAATTGCACAGCATGTTTCAAATCCAGTATTATATTAATGATATAGTTAAGGTTAATCACATTGTTCAAAATTTCCATTGCATAAAGGAATCAAGAGAACCTTCAGATTGCAGTCAAAGCAAAGGTTTAACAATGCCTGGCAGGCTTCTTTCTTTTGTAGTTACATTTTGTGATCTTCACTCTAGTGACACCTCATTACCCAAATAGGTAGTAATGCCAATAATGCCAACTTTAAATTTCATCAAGCTCATGCTTATAGTGGTCTTTGATCTAATTTCAGTGTGCGCACATGGGAGAGGGGGAGAGTCTTTTATACCCAGCTTTTGGTTTTTACTCTGATCTCTTTTTTTGTGCCTCAGTTGACAGACACACTCTCACCTTTGTCTACAAAGTAGCCCACACATCCTTCTCATTTAATAGAATAACCCTTCCCCTACTGTCTTCAGTAGCCTAGCAATATTACAAATTGTGTTTAGTCCAAACTGAAAACGTCTTAATTTCCTTTTGCTTTCAAAAAAGATGCAAGATGAACAAATTACTGGGACAGTAATTCAGTTAAATACTGACTTCAAAGTACAATTTCATATGTGTCTTTTAAAAATTGAATGCCAGGGTGCTATCAGGAACTGAAGAGCATCGTTCCCAAGGGTTCCAGAGCACCGATCTACCTTAACAAAAATTATTTCATTGTTCCTTTGCACGTACCTGAACTGGCACTGCTTGCTTCAGAGGAGTCCTGTGTTCAGGAGATATAAAGGAGATGCAAAGGCATCTAATCAGTTTAGCTGTCTATAAGGTCACAGGCACTATGGAAAATATTCCTAGTGCAAAAAAGTCTGTCCAGTGGTGTGCTGACATATATTGTTCCGTAAACTAAGAAAGCCCATTTCACATTCACACAAATAAGTCGTGGCTTTTTTGTTGTGGCTTTGGTTTGGTTTTAATATTCAAATGTTGTTTCATTTGAAGGCAGCTTCATATTGCCCCAAGCAAATGGAAAACGCTCAGTCTAGACATCCTACATTAACTCTACTGCTATTCTACCAGTAAGGAATATTTTAATAAGTGTTCTTTTTCACTTATGCTCTTACATATCCTAGAATATTTCTTCATTTCCAGTTGTTCACCAGTCCAAATATCAAACTAAGACTTTAGTTATGGTTCTGTTGCTGGATACTATAAATTAAGATCACATTAAAATCCTGCGTTGCCTACTCTGACACACAAACCCAAATGTACTTTCTCAGAACTTCAGGCATCACAATGCATACAAGTCATTTACATACACACAAAAGATTCCTTGATTGAACTGCTTTCTAGTTATTCTTAGAAATAACTTCAAATGAAGATGGTGCATTCTTAATTGCTATGAAAAAATTCTTCCAAGAATGCCAGAAGGCAACTTCTAAACACATTTCTATGCTATCAAGATTTGACTTGGAGACAAGAAGTAAATAAGGATGAAATTAATCTGAAGATTGTATTTCAGACTCATGCTTCAAAAATCTGGAATTCCACTACTGACAAGTCTGGGCTCTTATATGAAAAATTCTTGTACTATTTAGAACTGCAAGTTCTAATGAGAATGGAACCTCACTTCAGCTGAAAAAATGTCATCCCAAGCAGTTGCTAGAGAGTAAAAATTCTCAGTCTTGGTCCCTTATTGGCTTATACGCATCCAGAACTTGATGAACACTTAGAGCCACAACCACAAATCATCTGTGCTCAAACCTTGGTGTGTCTTAAAAGGAGAAGATACAAGGAAATAAAGGGCACCTAATGGTGTGATTTTGTTAGGCTTGCAATAAACAAATGTATTCCAAAGTCACCTGTTACAGAGCCTTCCCTGTTTTCTCATATCAATAAAAATAAAATTGTTTCATGGAGCAAGAAGAGAGATGGACACTATGATATATACGTTCTCTCAATCTGAGCACCGGGGACAAGATTTCAGATCCAGAAGATGTGGAGACACACAAAGCCCATAACCATTGCAGAGGCTGTCAGGGAGGAAAGAAGCTGCAGTTCCATGAAATGGTAGATTTGGTTTAAAGGGAACTTGTACACAGAACCAGATGTTCAGCAAATGCTTATACAAAAAAAAAAAAAAGCAAATCACACATCCACTGATATTTTTGGAAAGTTCAAATCCAAATCCTGCTCTCTTGGAAACCATAGGGAATTCTGTCATTGTGCTTACTTTCCTGCATTACTGTCAGCTAAGTATCTCCTCCTCCCAACACAGCTGGGAGGCATCCACTGAGTTCTTCCAGCTCTGCAGACTGAAGAAATAAAGTTGCACAGTTCTTTGCAGATCTGAGGAGATGAAGGCATATGTTTCATAGTTTTCTTTCAGCACTTCTTAAAATTTATTTCAACATTTGGCTGCTAATATACATACATTAAATCTGATAATCCAGATGGCACAAAATCATCTTACTACGAAGCATCAAAGTGGGTGACCTTTTTTCTTTTAAACTCCACACAAAAAGAAAAAACAACCTTTATTAACAAGTTCAATGTTACTTAAAAGTACATAGATCATCTGTTTGCATTGCAGTATGCCACATCTCTTTTCTGCAGCTCCTTGATTTTCTTTATATCCATTTAGAGGTCTAGTACATTAAAAAGAGAAATGTATCACTGTGTTAAACATTCTGTTTACACTCACACTAGATCAAACCTACTTAACCAAGAGATGGACAAAGATTATTTCTCAGGTGGAAGTTCTAAATTCTTGCAGAAAGAAAAAAAAGAACCAAACAATATGCAGCATGATGTAAGTTAGAAAATGCCTTCAGACTAATAATGTCCTCAAGTTACACCTGGATATTGGGAAAAATTCCTTCTCTAAATGACTGGTGAGGCAGTGGAAAAGGCTGCACAGGGAAGTGATGCAGTCACCTTCCCTGGAAGTTTTCAAGAAAAAGGTAGATGTGGCACTGAGGGATGTGGTTAGTGGCATGCTAGTGATGGGTTGGCAGCTGGCCTTAGTGGTCCTTTTCAACCTTAGTGATTCTTTGATTCCATATTCGCTGCTATAAATCAGGAATTACAGTACTGGACATATATCAGAATAACACTTACTAATGTTATGCGTAACATCTCATTATGATGCCTTACTTACTGAGATTAGTGTCATCTGTAGCTGGTTTTGATCAAGCTCAACAGAAAATTGGCTCCTGTGACTTGTTTCAATTTTTAATGTAGCATCTTACAACTCACAATCAGAAACAGGGCTTTCACACTCGCCTACATGATTTGTTTTTTTTCTTTTTTAAGCCGAGTTAGATCTCAAACAGTGAAGACGCTAATCTCAATTTTAACTTGTCATATTTTAATTAAGGGACAATTTTAGTTAAGATTAAAAAGGAAGATTTAGCTGTGTTGGACATTAAAAGACCATCTTTCTTCAGGGCCTTTCTGTTTTATGATCTCTTTGAAGTTAAATTACAGGAGAGCTTGTCTGTCCTCTCTAGGCTAACATGAAAAATTACAGAAGGTGTTGGAAGACTGCCAGCACTAAAGCATGAACTGGTAGGCACTAACCTGAATCCACACAAATGGCCACAGCAGTAATTAGCCAAGTTGTAGTTCCTTTGGTTGCAGGGAATTCATGCTACTATCAGGATTTTTTTGTGTGAATGGGACTCTGACTAGGGATAGAACTGTAGTTACTGCTTGATCCTGCAAGTATTCAAGAAAAGAGTGGATGTGGCACTGAGGGACGTGGTTTAGTGGGCATGATGGTAGTTTGATGGTTGGACTACATGATCTCAGTGGTCTTTTCCAGCCTTACTGATTCTATGATTCCTGCTTACCCCAAAGAGCTTGTTTGGAACCTGCAGCAAACAGCATCACTGTACCTCATCTTGGCCTACTCTCTGCAGCACTACTGCCTGTTAGCAGTTACACCACTGACTTCCATGGGTGATGAGGCCCATATAATGCAACAGCATGAATGCCAGAAAAAGAAATTATATTATGGGAAGTATTTTCTCAGTAAAGCTTTCTTCAAATGACAGAGGATATAGAACAAATTTAATCAGATAGAAGAGAATCCAGACAGAAATATACATAGTATGGAGAGATGAAGGGACAGAAAGAAACAAAAATTAAACTGTGAACAAAAGAGGGAGGCGTGCTAATAAAGGGGTCAGGAACCATATGAAGAAAGGCATAAAGACCAGAGGATAGAAAGCTAATTAGCTGTTAACATACAAGCAGATCTGAAACTATGAGCTAATTGTTTCATGAAGCAAAAAGAAACTTCACACAATAACGATACCAAGCACGTTAATTTCTGTGAAAAAAGATGTAGATATATATATATATTTTTAAAGAGAGGACACTTTACAATTGTTTTTTGTTTGTTTGTTTTAAAGGGGCAGGGGGACAGGAAAATGAAACTGAGATGGGGAAAAAAAAAAATCAGAAGTTGCAAAAGGTATCTGAGCAATGGGAAAGCCACAGAAACGAGTTCAAAACGTGCAATGCATTTAACATGGGCTGCCCAGCATCTGTAATGTCACAGTATTGATGTTTGGTGTCCTGGAGCTTTCTCTTTAAACTGAAAGGGAAATCAATTGAACCTCAAATAGCAAAATTTAGGCTCTGCAGAACATGGCTTTAGGCTTCACTTATAGGCAAAAGTCTTGCAGAAAGGAAACAGCAGACAGTTAATCTAAATCATGATCACCCTAAAATGAGTACGGAAGCAAAGACTCAGAGCAATCAATTTCTATGTATTATGATTTAACTTACATTTTGGAATACTCTCCTGTATTCATCCGTTTACATCAACACCCACCAACTCACTAAGCACAGCCAGGTATTGTAGCTCTGCTCAAAAATACTGTTGAAAGTAATTCATGAAATTCCTTTTTAATTCTTTTGGGAATCACTGAAAGTGCCACTGAGACCTTAATGTTCCCAAAGAAAGGTAAAGTGTTTTACTGTGGAGCTGTGAAATGTAGCATTAAACAGTAGAAAATATGAATATAGCAGGAACAAGATGACCTGCTGAACAGCAAGGGTATCACAGAATTGCAGAATAATTCAGGCTGCTTGGAGCCTCTGCAGGTCTCCAGCACAACCTCCTGCTCCAAACAGGGCAGACTTCAAAGTCTAATCAGGTTGCCCTGGACTACTGTACCTCCACTGGAAACTACCACTAGGATTAAGTTTGAGAAGGTATTTCCAGGAACCAATTTCCTTCCCATTGTCTCTAGGAAATAAGAAGTAACAGTCTGACTTCAGTAAAACAGTTTGACACATCAAAGAAAAGTCAGACTTCAGTGTTGATGCTGCAAAGGCATTCATTCAAAGCAGACGATGCTGCATACTGACGAAGCGATAGCACCACTCTGGCCAATGACTTATGCTCCTTGAAAGGAAGACAGCGTGGTTGCCACAACAGTGAATGGAGGCTGCCATAGCTATGACCTCATTTAAAGCTACACACCAATTCGAAAGAACTCAAAGTTCCACTGTATTGACATTTCTGTTTGGTAATGGATTCATTTCTTTTGCATGAAGCATTGTGCTCATAGCTAACACAACTTGGTGGTAAGGATGGAAGAGGAAGAAAAGGAAGCTTCAGTTCCCATATAATCAAAATCCCAGTGATGTTAATGGCCTGTTTACACCACAACTGAAGTTAACCTCAGTATCTGAGCATACTAGTGCACTGCACAGACACATCACAAACCAACACTGTGGCTCAGAAGTTACAGCTCAGCACCAGACTTCCAGGAACACAGAAACAGCACAGACTGGTGTTAGCAGGCCTGAGGGTGCTGAAGGCTAGAGAAGAACTGCAATGCGGTAGGCATTCCAGCCCCCCTCCCCCTTAAAAAATAGTCAGTGAACTACGCTGAACAAAACAAAAATAAATTCAAAGTATAACTTTTGCAAAGCAGTCACTAGTTGTTTATTGGAAAAGATTTTAAGAATAGGCCTTACCAAATACTGTAAAAGCTTTAAGAAAGCTCTTGCATCCTACCAGGACTCCTGTTAAATGATGCTGTCCCACAATCACTGTGCTGTTAAATGCCAGGCTGCTGCTGTGCTTTATCCAAACCCACTAATGCATACACTAGCAAGTAGGCAATGAATCAGTGCTCGTGCTGAGGGAGGCGAAAGTGAAACTATATTATTAGTCAAAATTGTTTAAAACTTCTATTTACCACCATCTTCCTAAGCAGTAAAAGACAGAAACACAGAGCGGCTTCTATCTTGTAGTCAGATCCAGCAATCTGAAGTGTTATTAACAGCTCTGAAGAACAAGGGCTGCTCAGACAACCTTAACATTAGCAACGTGCAGACGTGGCCCTTAGACACATGGTTTAGTGAGTATGGTGGTGATGGGTTGATGGTCCTAAGATGATCTTAGAGATCTTTCCCAACCTTAATGATTTTACAATTTCTGAGTGCTTCACATCAAGTGATTAGCACTGTTTATAATAGAGAGGTACAAATTAAGAACCAGTCTCAAACTTACAACGACATTTTTACACAGATTGGTCACTCTGCCACTCAAGTTCGATTTTCTAGTCTAAGTCATCTGAGCTGTATCCGCCCCTTAGCCTAAGATGTGCACTTAGCCTTTCAGCAACATCTACCCAAGGGCAACACAGCTGAGCAGCCTGATTGCCTTGGGATAGAAGCAACTCCCCACTCCTACCACCCGGAAGCAGGTCAGTCTGGGCCCCAGTAAACTCTGGGTTAGGAAGAAAGCTCTCAGCAGTACTCAGATGCACAGCAGCTAGAAGGTGCAGGCTGTGACAGCCTCACAAGGGTACACCTCATCACCAAAATGCTCTTTTGGAAAGATGCAGCAAAGAACAAATGCAAACAGGGCCTGAGGGAAACGAACACAAGAGACACGTCCATTGCAACCAAGGAGAGCAGAGCCGCTCTGCCACGCATCGTGCACGTGCCCACCAGAAGCACACAGGTGCTGGGCACCATGCTGAGGTGCTGCCATCCGTCTCATGGTCTGATGGACCCAACACAGCCAGCAGCCGCTAGGGAGGACTCCCACGCTACCATGCTCTATCAGTTCTTCCAAATTTAAAGTGTTTTTGATCAGATAAAGCAGAGCTACACAGAACTGTTGTTCACTCATTAATCCCTCTGAGAGGACACATCACAAATGAGTACAATTTAAGCTGTCAGAACTGTCACTTTTCTACATGTTTTAGTTAATGCAGATTTATTAATCCACATTAACAGTGAAGTGAAAACCTTTTGTTTTAGTAGGAGAAAGAAAAGGGATTCTGCAAATCTTTCAAGTTCTTATGACAGCTACTAAACATAGGATAATATTACAAAAATTCTTATTTTACAATGCCTGGAAAAACAAAGGTATTTCTAATGTCAACTACATGATGCTTTCTAATTATTTAAGACCCAACGTGACAAAAATATCTGCAGAGGTGTCGCTGAGCTTTCCAGCACCTGTGGCTTACAGAACTCCTGAGGGTACAGTTGGCTGCATCCTGCTCCCACACAAGTCACATGAAAGCCACAGCAGCCTGGCTGCCCAGCTTGCTCCTTTGTCCCTGCAAAGTTTCATTGCCAGAGGATTGTTCTTGACTTAGATTTAAGACTACTTTCACTTGGGCACAGTGACCCTGATAAGTTGCATAGTGCAAGAGAAAAGCACAAATTGCTTTATTAGACTCACATACACTGACAACCACTAAATTTTACTCGAGTCTATCATGGTCTCTATGTCACTGAACTCTTCCCAAACAGATCACTACCTTCAATCACACCCATGCAATGAAACACTCCAGCTTTTTCATAACTCTCCAGTTGATTGACAGAGGCTTCAATTCCTTGTGTTGTCGGAGCTATGGAACAAGCCTCTCAGAGCAGCCAAATGCTGTGCAAGCCTGATCATCCTCATCCTTCCCAGACATATATACTTTTCATTTGCTGAACAGCAAAGGATAACATCCTGAAAAAAATCACAGTGCAGCACGTAACAAGGGTATGCAAGAAGGCACATTCCCTCCCCATTCCACATTTTAATTAAAAGGCGTGTGTATTGGAAGCAAAGTTCTCTGCTGTCCTGCAACTCAGGATTTGTTTCTGTTTATGCAGACCAGATAGAAGGTCACCACCACCTTGCTCTGACAGAGTGTTTTGTGTCTGCACAGCCATCATCATCAGGCAAAGCAGAAAGAAGAGGGAATTGAGCCCGGAAAACCACTTCTCAAATTGTCATTTGATATGAGACTTGGCACAGGCCCAGTGCTCTTTCCAAAGTGAACCAAGACCTATAACTGTCCAGAAGGTGAGGAAGGTGGAAAGCCTACCATGTGAGCTGAAGTTTTAGTTTGGCTTCGTTTCTCTTGTCCTGATCTCAGTACAAAATATGAATATATCTTAGTCAAAAAAAAAAAAAAAGTAAAAGGAAATATAAAAAGGTTGTCAAAAGTTAAGACAGGAATCCTGTAACAAAGAAAAGAATAAAGCACCAAAAATGAACATACATCCTATCTTAAGTTCAAACTTGGAAGTCAAAAGCACGGTAACCATTGTACTTTTTGAAATCAGCCTTTGTAGATAGGCCGCACTGAAAGTAATGCTTCTCATTTATTTCCATAACACAATAACACAATTTGACAGAGCAAATTCTCAGCTACAAAACACTTTTTCAACATAGTCATCACCATTAGCTATGCATTGTTGTCAGCAATGAACAAGAGCTTGCATGCCACGCTTGTAACAATCTGCACCAGCAGAGGTGACCCACTGCCATCACCAACACTGAAAAGCACCACCCACCATCTCACTGTGCTCGCATCCACTGTTTGGTCTCTATAAATGTTCAGCAAGTATCAGTGAATGTCAGTGACATTTTTCCCACATGAAGGAATTCAATGACACACCTCTTCTCCATCCATACTTCCATGTCAGGTGCCATTTTGTCAGACTGCCCCTCTGCTGCCATCTGTCACACAACAACATGTAATGGGATACTGGTGGGAAGGTTCAACCTCTAGTGCCATACCACCAACATCCGCCTCTGACATTGCAGGCCAACACAATAAAACAGGAGGTACTACTTTCAGATAAGTTCTCATAACTTGCAAGAAAATTGAAGCTTCCAGTACGTTTTTCCAATACAGTACAGGCAATAAAACATACTGCAAGTCTACATTTATTAACCTTTTTGAAATGACACACAAATCAAAATAATTCAGTTACAAGAACAGGGTTTACTCCTATTTTCAGCAGTTGCAAGGTGTAGCAATATTGTGAACTATATTTTTTTAATTTATTTTTGGAGTCTCATCGTGATCCATCATTCCCCATTTCAGTGGCATTTGGATGCTACCAAGTTTTTGTAATATTAATAACATCGTAATGTTCATTAGTATGCAAATCTATACCATCTGACAAGCTCCTGGTCTCTTCCGTGAGCTCCTTTGTTGCTGCAGCCTCATGAATTTCATTACGAGACTAGATTATTATCAAACAGAGGGAGGTGGAAAACGGACAGAATGACGTGGAAATTATAATCTCAGTTTAATAATGACTCTAGTTTAATATTGCAGTTCGTTTGCTTGCACCAGATGCTGCTGAGAGAAAAGGGAGCAGGAGGGAGGAAATTCTTACAAGAGCTGCTCCCACACAGTAACCTTTCCAGCAGATGCCACTGGAGGGGTGGTCAGGAGGGAGATGCTCCTTAGCCCCTTGCCTCATCTACATTTCAGATAACAGTCATGATTCTGTCCATATGTTTTTGTGTTTCAGAGCATTATGTACAGCATAAGAAAATAAAAAATTAACTCCCACCATTCAATAGCTGATGGCCATTTCCTCTCCAATTAAATTGATATCAAACAATCAGTCTTAGTATGCAATCACAATAATTGTTTAAAAACTATAATTATTCTTGGAGCAGTCTGCAGCTGAAAAAATAAGTAAATTTGACAGCATAACAAGAAGCTTTTAGGAGTGCAAGGATTCCTTCCTATCTCAAAGACCCAGGGCCCCATCCCTGCCCTCCTGGAAATGGCATTTCTGAATGCCTGGGCTGCCCCCAGTTCTTCTCACTGTCCTTCATCATCTCAAAAGCCGGGTACTTTCAGACTACAGAGAATCTGGGGGAGAGCCTGCCTTTTCCTTGTGTCTGTACAAATCCAAGCTAACTACGTCCCCCTAGGCTGCCATATTTAGACCAATATTTTTTCAAAGTTTTCTTCAGTAGCTGGGCCGGAGATAAGCTCAACAGGCTGGTGCTTTTGGCAAACCACAACACAATGTGTTGTCTTAAATACAGGGCTGTGCCCTCAGCCCCTTCCCCATCAGAGACCTGGGGCAGCTGCCCATGCCACATCTCCCCACGTGCAACGCAGGGAGAAGTACACGGGAGACATTACAGCAGGGAAACATGCTACTGTTGTGTTGCACCAGAAGGATACCTGGTATTTTCTTGGTAGCAAAAGAATTCAGTCCTTTACACTCTCACAGAACCTGGCAAGATATGTAAACATAAATAACTCCTTAGAAAGTAAATGGGACTCACTAAAGTTGATCTGAGATCCAACATTAAACACAGATTTCTGTCCCTGCCATAAAGATTTATGTTTTATCTGAATTATTTCTTCATTATGAATAGAGTCATTTCTTTTATTAAATCCTACAATGCTGTATACCACATGTAAAACACACAGTCCAGTCAACTGCAGAAAATTCAATCACCATGTCACAAGTATGTTTTGGTTTTTTTTTTTCCTTTCCTAAGTACAATTACACGTGGGTTAACTTGATCATGTGACCAACAAAAAGCAGAAAAATGGTTAACGGATAGCCGGGTCCTAAAGTATGAAGCAATACTAATTGATTCCCCTGACCT
>JANHGO010000075.1:14096793-14113950 GCA_024606505.1 Aquila spilogaster | reverse complement strand
AACTGGCAAAAAACGGCACCACTGTACCTTATCTAGGGCTAATGTCTGTAGCACTGCTGCCAGTTAAGTTATGCCACTGACTTCTGTGGGTGATCGGGCCTATATCCTGCTACAGACTGAGCACTGGAAAAGGCAATTCTATTATGTGAACTATTTCATCGGTGAAGTTTCTTCAAACGGCAGAGGAAATAGAACAAAGTTAATTGGATAGAAGAGAATCTGGACTGAAATATGCATAGCACAGAGAGATGAAAGAGGACGGAATGATCCAAAATTAAATTGTGAACAAAATAGGGGAGGCACGCTGATAAAGGGGTCAGGAACTGTGTGAAGAAGGGCATGAAGACCAGAGGGTAAAAAGCAACTAGAAGGGGAATGAGGCTGTGATGGGAAAAAAGAATTCAGATATTGCAAAAGGCATCTGAGCAAAGGGAAAGCCACAGGAAAAGATCCAAACGTGCAATGCATTTAACATCAGCTGCCCAGCATCTGCAATGTCACGGTATTGATGTTTGGTGTCCTGGAGCGTTCCCTTTAAACTGAAGGGGAAATCAATTGAACCTCAAATAGCAAAATTTTGGCTCTGCAGAACATGGCTTTAGGCACCACTTATAGGCAAGATTCTTGCAGAAAAGAAACAGCAGACAGCTAATTTAAATCATGATCACACTGAAATGAGTAAGGAAGCACAGCTTCAGAGCAATCACCTCCTAAGTACTAGGATTCAACTTACATTTTTCTTTAGAATACTCTCCTGCATTCACCTATTTCCTATCAACACCCACCAACTCGCTAAGCCCAGCCACGTCTTGTAGCTCTGCTCAAAAATACTGTTGAATGTAATTCATAAAATCCCTTTCTAACTCTTTTGGGAACCATTGAAAGTGCAACAGAGACCTTAAAGTTTCCAAAGGAAGGAAAAGTGTTTTACTGTGGAGCTGTGAAAGGTAGCATTAAGCAGTACAGGATATGAACATAGCAGAAATGTGATGACCTGCTAAACTGCAAGGGTGTCACAGAATCACAGAAAAATTCAGGTTGTAGGGCACCTCTGGAGGTCTCCAGTGCAACCTCCTGCTCAAAGCAGAGCAGGCTTCAAAGTTAAATCACGTTGCCCTGGCCTATCATACTTCCATGAGAGATTACCACAAGGACTAAGGATAAGCAGATATTTCTAGGAGCCAATTTTCTTCTGCTGTCTTTGTCAAATCAGAAATAACTGTCTCTGAATTCTGCAAAACAGCCTCACACATCAGAGGAAAAAATCAGACTTCACTGTTAGTGGGGCAAATGCATTTATTCCGAGTAGATGATGCTTCATATGGATGAAGCAATAGCCCCGATCTGGTCAATGGGATATGCCCCTTGGATGAAAAACAGTGTGGGTTGCCACAACAGTGAATTGAGGCTATTATAGCACTTCCTGCTATGAACTCATTCAAAGCCATGCACCAGTTCAAGAGAACTGAAAATTGCATTGTATTGGCATTTCTGTTGGAAGAAGAAAGTAAAGTGCTTCTGACCCCAATAGTTAAGATTTGTAGAAACTGGTTCTCTCACAGATAATGGATTCATTTCTGTTGCATAAAGCACCGTCCTCATAACTAACATGATTTCAGGGGAAGAGCAAAGGGGAAGAAATGGAAGCTTCAGCCCCAGTACCATCAAAATCCCAGTGATGTTAACGGGCTACTTAAACCACGACTAAGACTGACCTCAGTATCTGAACGTACTAGTGAACCGTACACACAGTAAACCAATATTTCAGCCCAGCATCAGACTCCCAGAAACACAGAAAGAGCATAGACTGCTCTAACACACCTGAAGGGGGGAAGGCTGGGGATGGAAGGAGAGCAGTGGCTTTGGTAAACACCCCGGCTCCCCATACTATATAGAGTCACTGTGCTATACTGAACTAAAACAAGCAAACCAAAAAAAGTATAACTTTTGCAGAACAGTCACTAGTTCCTTGGAAAAGATGTTAAAAATAAGGCTTATTGAACACAGTAAAAGCTGTAAGAGAGCTCTTTTGCCTCCAGTTTTACAAGACTTTTACCAAGTGATTGGCACCGTTTAATACAGAAGTACAAATTACAAACAGGTCTCAAAACTTGCAATGACGTTTTGACACAGATTGGTCCCTTTGCCACCAGTGTTCATTGTTCTAGTCTCAGCCCTCTGCCCCTGCCCTGTCTTTGTGCCTTAACCCAAGGAGTTAACACAGCCTCTCTGCAATATGTGTTGAGGGCAGCTCAGTTGTGCTGCCCAATTGCCTTAGCTTGTGATAAGAAGTAATTCCTCACTTCCACCACCTGGGACCAGGTCAACCTGGCTTCCACAGTAAGCTCTGGGTTAGGAAGGCAGCTGACAGCTGTGCTCAGATACACGGTAGTTGAACATGCAGGCTGTGACAACCTCACAAGGGGTTCCTCTCATCACTGAAAGACCCTTATGAAAAACTGTGGTGAAGGAAAAATGCAAAGGGAGCCTGAGAGAAGAGAACAGCTAAAGGAAGAGGGTTTAGAGACATACATCCCCTGCAATCAAAGAGAGCAGAGTCAGTCTGTCAGAGGTCCTGCTAAGAGATCCATGTAATTCCTAATCGCAGTTGTTCATCAGGAAGAACATATCCCAGTGTCTGGAATGCATAGCTCATCCTGCAGGTGCCATCATCCACCTTGTGGTCTGTGGTGGGGCAGACACCAATGAACAGCCATTGGGGAAGACTCCTGCACCAAAGGGGGAGAGACTAAAGAAGCTGTCTTGTCTTCCCAGGCTACCATGCTGTATTAGTTCTCTCAAATTTAAGATGTTTTTGATCAGATAAAGCAGCACTACAAGGAACTGTTGCTTACTCATCAATGCCCCTGAAAGAAAACATCACAAATGAGTACAATTTAGGCTGTCAGAACTGTCACTTTCCTATGTGTTTTATTTAATGCAGATTTATTAATCCACATTAACAGTGAAGTGAAAACCTTTTGTTATAGTGAGAAAAAGGAAAGGGATACTGGAAACCTTTCAAGCTCTTATGAAGGCTACTAAACATATGACAATATTATGAAAACATGTATTTCGCAATCGCTAAAAAGAAGTAGGCTGTTTCTAATGTGAAACACATTAAACTCTTTCACTATTTAAAATTCAATGTGAAAGAAATATATGCCTACGGCAAAACTTTATAAACAGAGACACTTAAAAATATTTGAACATGATTCCATGGCTCTCTTTACAGAAGCATTTGCATAATGGACCCATCCTTGCTGCATGCACAGAGCCTGAGGAACCTGGCTGTGGGCTGGGATGCTCCCCCAGGCTGTGGAGCAGGACAGCAGAGTCCTCTGCTGATGTTCAGCATCTGCCACTTCCCCTTCTTGGCTCCTGTACTTCCATTTTACAGCTCTGCAAGAGGCTGACCAGCAGTGGAGCACAAAATGGCTGCCTGTATCCCACCTTTCCTTCAGAAACGTCACAAACATGCACAAACCCTTTAGAGCCGCAAAGGTGTGATGCTGAGCTTTTTAGCACCTGTGGTTTGCAGACCTGGGTGCACATTTGCTGCATCCTGCTCCCACACTGACCGCATCAAAACTGCACCGATCTGACTGTCTGCTGCGTGCAATTTGTCCTTATCAAACTTCATTGTCAAAGCATCGTTCTTGACTTGGATTTAAGGCTTGGACTACTTTAACTTGGGCAAAATGACCCTGATAAGTTACACAGTGTAACAGAAAAGCACAAATTGCTTTGTTAGGCTCGCAAACGCTGACAAACACTAAATTTCACTCAAGTCTATCATGATCCCTAAGAGCCATTGAAATCTTCCCAAACACATCACCACCTTCAATCACACCCATGCAATGAGGCACTCCAGCTTTTTTATAACTCTCCTGACTGACAGAGGCTTCTCTTACACTGAATTAATTCCTTGTGTTGTTGGAGCTACAGAACAAGCCTTTCATAGCAGCCAAATGTTGTGAGAACCTGACCCTCCTCATCTTCCTCACAAACATACGTTTTCAATTTGCTGAACCGCAGGAAATAATATGCTGGAAAATCATAGTGCTGCACGTAACAAGGGTAGCCTCGCTGTTCCATGTTTTAACTGAAAGGCAAGTCTCCTGGAAGTGAGGGTGTCTACTGTCCTGCACTTTAGGACTCCTTTCTGTTTATGCAGCGTAGATATAAAAACACCACCATCTTGCTCTGAGAGCATCATGTGGCTCTGCACAGGCATCATTGTCATGCAAAGCAGAAAGAAGAAGGAATCAAGCCCAGAAAACTGCTGCTCAAATTGTCATTTAACATAAGACTTGGCAAATGCCAAGTGCTCTTTTTGGAGCAAACCAAGACCTTTAACTGTTCAGAAGACATGCAAGATGGAAAGCCTACTATGTGAGCTGTTAAAGCTTTAGTTTTGCTTTGCCCTTCTTTTCCTTATCTCTATGCAGTCTATGAACCTATATTACAGAACAAGCAAGCAAAGGGAAATATCGTAAGGTTGTCCAAAGTTAAGTTGAGAATCCTTTAGCAAAGACAGGAATAAAACCCCAATGACGGATGAGCCTCCTGTCTTAACCTCACACTTGGAAGTCAAAGGCATGATGTTCTTCTGAACCTCAGTCCTGTGAACTCCAACCCATTGCACTTTCTGTGATCAGCCTTCGTAGCTTGACAGAAAATTGAAGTTTTGAGTCCTTTTTCCAATAAAGTACAGAAAATAAAACATATTGCAAGTCTACATTTATTAACCTTCTTGAAACAACACACAGATCAACATAATTCAGTTACAAGAACTGGGTTTACTTCTGTCTTCAGCAGTTGCAAGATGTAGCTATATTGTAAAATATATTCTCTAATTTGTTTTTGGAGTTTAATTGTGACCTATCATTCCCCATTTCAGTGGCATTTGGATACTACTGTGTTTTTGTAATATTAATAACATCATAATCTTCATTAGTATGCAAATCTATACCATCTGACAAGCTCCTGTTCTCTTCCATGAGCTCTTTTGTTGTTGCGGCCTCATGAATTTCATTATGAGACTAGATTATTATCAAACAGTAGGAAGGGGGGTGGTGGGGAATAGAGAGAATGACATGGAAATTATAATCTCTTGTTTTAATAATGAATCCAGTTTCATATTCCAGTTTGTTCTTGCACCAGCTGCTTCCACGAGAAAAGAGAGCAGAAGGAAGGAAATTCTTACAAACTGCTTCTACACAGTAACCTTTCCAGCAGATAGAACTAGAGGAGTGAACTGGAGGGAGACATTCCCCAGCCCTGTGTCTCATTTACATTTCAGATAACAGCCATGATTCTATCCACGTGTTTTTGCGATTCATAGCTTTACAGACAGCAAAAGAAAACGAAAGAATTCCTGCCATTCAAAAATTAGTGGCCATTTCCTCTCCAATTAAAGGGATATCAAACAATCATCAGTCTTAGTACACAATCACAATAATTATTTTAAAAGTATAATTATTCTTGGAGCAGTCTGTGGCTGTAAGTACAATCTGCCAAAATAGCAAAAAGCTTATAGGAGTGCAAACATTCCTTCCTGTCTGACAACACCAGGGCCCCATCTCCTGGGCAGGACACCGATTTCTAAATTGGTTGCTGTAGACCAGCCGCTCGACCAGCCGAGGTTGCATCCCCCCAGTTCCTCTCACTGCCCCGTCATTCCCAGCTCCACCTTGGTGCCCTTCCTTGTCTCACCCCACATCTGTGTACCTTTAGGCTACAGGGAATTTAGGGGAAAGCTACAACAGGAACAGCGGTATTAAGCCGGAAAAGTCTGTTGCACCTTCCAGAGTTGCCCTGTTACCCTTCCTGGCTATCTGCAATAGCTCAAGCCCAGGAAACCCACCAGCACTCAGCAGCCAGCTCTGGCAGTGGTGCAACTCCCCACAGAGGCATGGGAGACGTTGCAGCAGGGTAACTACACTGCTATTATCACACCTAAGGGTATCTAGAATTTACTTAGTAGCAAAAGGATTCACTCCTTTTAAGTCTTACAGAACCCAGCAATTTCTGAAAACAAATACGACTCCTTAGAAAATAAATGGGACTCACTAAAGTTGCTTTGAGATCCAACATTAAAAACAGATTTCTATCCCTCCTGTTGAGTTTTGTATTTTACCTGAATTATTGTTTAGATGTTATTAATACCAAAGTAATCTCTTTTATTAAAACCTACAATGCTCTCTACAAAGGACCACACGTAGAACATATTTTTGAGGTTTAGTCAATTGTAGAAAGTCTGATCACCATTAATATGGGATGATCTTCTTCTTTCTTATTAAGTATGATTACACATCAGTTAACTTGATCACGTGAATTTAAGTAACACTAACTGCTGTTGCTTATTAACCAATTTGTTAGAGGTCTCCCCTTTTCAAAGCACAGTTTTAGTACTAGAACAAGATTTATCTCCAAAAACTCCATGAATTGTGTAACTATTCTATTTACCACTCACAAAATTCACAGAAAAGATTAGTAAACTCAACAAGAATGCCCAATTTTAAAAGATATTTTGTATTATTTATCAAAAAGAAGTGTGAATTAATACATTACGTGACCTACAGCGTAAGATTTCTTTGGCTTTTTTTGCTACTTAAAACATATACTCAAATGCTAATATAAAAAATGTTTATATTTTAAAATGCAAACTAGCAATTCATAGTTACACATTAATTAAACCACTTCCAGTTTTCCTATTTTCCTAGTGGGGGCTGTCAAAAATCAGAACTTTCGTCATACTGAAGTCACACCTACACGCTCAGAGTTGTTCCCTTTGTTCTCCTCCTCATTAAGGAAAAACCTGTCATTAAGAGAATCTATTTAAAGCAAGCAGGGAAATGTGTTTGGACTTTGATTATGGCAATTAAAAAAACCCTGCTATTCAAAGATGGTGCTTTTTTATTATTTAAATAACATTTCACATTCTTCTAAGACATTTTACTAAGAAGATTGTTAAATTAGGCAATAAAAGGTTACTTTTGTCTTTGAAGCTGAAATATGTAACTATTATTTCTTATCTGTCTGGAATTAGGAAAGCTTCAATATAATATATTTTAAAGGACTCATTATCAAAATTCACCAGACTTCATAAAACAAACAAACGCTTCACTTCCTGCCCTTGTTTAATCCCAGCTAGACAATTTCTTCTGCTTTTTTAAAAGGAAGATTTCTTTCAACATTTGACAGAGCAATATCTTTTTATTTTCAAATTGCACAGAGTGTGGTTGGGAAGCCATAAACACCTTCTTTTCAAAGCGTGAGAAATGGGACAGTTGTCAGGGATATATTTTAAGAGGAAGGCTCAGACAGAATAAGGTAGGTAAAGAAAAACAATGTTCTTATCTTTTTTTTTAAAGCCAGAACAAGACTAACACGCAACTGAAAGTGGCCAAGTAGGTCAGATCACAATGCAGAAGGAAGTACCTTGACACAAAATCCTAATTCTCTTTACCTCCTACAGATCTGAGTGTTGGCAAATTATTCATACCACACACACACACACACAAAAATTTCTACTGGCAGTATACCCAGGGCTGAAAAATCCTATGATGAATTACATTTTCATATACTTCCAAAGTTTTGACAACTAATCCATCCTGCTGAAATTACATCATTTCAGATCTCTGAGCAGACTTGCAAAGTACTGTCAGTTTTTAGATAACCCAACATTAATATTTCCATCACTGGCCTTCAAATCTCTATGTCCCACTAAAATCCAAATTATGTTGGTCTAATGATGTCAAGATGCTGCTTATTCACTCCTGGACAGATAAGTAGGTGGAGTTATTTGTAACGCAATTTTGATCAGAAGTAAAAGCACAAAATCCACACCCAATATGTACCGAAAGAAGGCAATGTAACAGCGTGAAGGATAAAGAATATACACGTACATCAAATGTACGTATGTTTCATTCTTCCAAATAAATGTGGGAACAGTTACACAAAAGAAATTTACATAAGCTGCCTCATCACTGCTGAACTTCAGCTCCTGAATTTGTCACCCACTGTTTATGTAAATGTAAAAGGCTCTCCACTGTGAAATAATAAAAATGTCATAAAAACATATATTGGACTTTCTTCACCGCCCTACAGCCTTCATTGAAATGCTTGCTGGTCTCCTGTCAGTGCCAAGGAAGCGATAGCTTCCCGAAGGAACGCGTCCGTATTTGACACTGCCCAAGTCCGCGTGAACCTAGAGAACAGGCAGCGATATCCTTAACGGAGAGTACTTATGGAGATCAGAGGTTCTGCCTCTGCCCTGCATCCACAGGGCCCTTCTTGTGTACCCTCAGAGCTGGTCCCCGCTCTCGTACCCGGCAGGGCCGCGGAAGGGAAGGGAAGGGAAGGGAAGGCAGGGCAGGGCAGGGCAGGCACCGCTGCCGCGCCGTGGGCTCCGGCTGCCGCAGGTCAGCGCTCCCAAAGAAACGTCCCAGCACCGGCCGGGCTTGCTCCTGCGTCCCCCAGGGAGGATCAACAGTAAGAAGGCCCCGGCAGGGGACAGCTGCCGTTTGGCGCTGCAGGCTGCTGTGATCATACGCCGCGCCTTTGATTTACAGGAATTTAGCACCCCCAGTAATACCCAGCATATACAGCTACCAATTCCAATAGCATCACACCAGTCAAAACTACTCAGCAATACCTATCTGACTAGCTGACGATTACGCCTTTACCCAGCAGCCTTAATTTAAAAAATAAATAATTTTATTGATTCGTCTCCCTCTGCCTTTTATCTTTCCAAGATGATCCATTATCTTCTTCCAGACTTAATCCCCCCCAACCAAATCCACTGATAAGCCAGTCCAGCACTAACATTTTTGCCTGTGCTGTTTTAGCATCTAAGAAGTCCAAAGATTCAGTCACGAAATCATATAAATCAAGATATAGAAATGTAAAACAGAAGGTCTCCAAATGCAACCGCAAGACTGTATTCTAACTGTTTTAATAGACTCTGAAGCTTATGTGACCCACAGCACAGTAAAATTCCCAACATTTCTGCAAGATTAACTACAGGGACAAGGGCCTAAGTGTCAGAGATACTCAAAGGTTTAAATGGATATGATTTTCTGACACTTGTTTCAGAAGTCATATTCTCAACCTCCTAAGGCTCACCCAGTTACAGCTTTACTAATGAAAAAGTGAATAAGCTCAACTATTTTTCAATTACAACGCATGTCCTGGTTTTCGCTGGGATAGAGTTAATTTTCTTTCTAGTAGCTGGTATAGTGTTGTGTTTGGGGTTCAGTATGAGAAGAATGTTGATAACACACTGATGTTTTCAGTGGTTGCTAAGTAGCGTTTAGTCTAAGTCAAGGACTTTCCAGCTTCTGATGCCCAGCCAGCAAGAAGGCTGGAGGGACACAAGAAGTTGGGAGGGGACACAGCGAGGACAGCTGACCCAAAGTGGCCAAAGGGGTATTCCATACCATGTGATGTCATGCCCGGTATATAAACTGGGGGGAGTTGGCTGGGGGGATTGCTGCTTGGGAACAAACTGGGCATTGGTCGGCAGGTGGTGAGCAATTGCATTGTGCATCACTTGTTTTGTATGTTCCAATTTTTTTATTATTATTGTCATTTTTGTTATTATCATTATTATTATTATTTTCTTCCTTTCTGTTCTATTAAACTGTCATTATCTCAACACACAAGTTTTACTTTTTTTTCAATTCCCTCCCCCATCCCAGGGGTTGGGGGGGAGTGACCAAGCAGCTGCATGGTGCTTAGTTACCGGCTGGGGTTAAACCATGACAATGCATATTAATGAGGAAATGCAAAATACATTAGACCATTCTACCTTTCAAACTTCATGCATTTAAAAAGCATGAACAGTTTGGCATTGACACTTCAGAAACGCAGCCCTTTTTAATAGGCTTTCTTCTGCGACCTTGAGTTAAGTAGGATTCTTTTCATTTCTTGTTGACTCCAATACTGGAGCATGTCAACCTATTGTAAATATTTGCCTAAATACGAGCAAACTATTTTTTATCTCCGTGCCTTAATTGAAGGACATCTACCCTTGTAATAGATACTTAATAGCAGGCAAATTTTTTTGAGATCTAATACACTAAGGTTGTCTTGCAGTGACTACATGTTAATAGACTTTAAAGATTACAGAGCCCTGGTAAATAGGATAATTATAAATGACTTAATGTCAAAGAACTATGGAAGATTCCTTGAAAGGAATAACTTAGTAAGAGGGAGCAGAAATACTGTTTTACAGCTCTCAAAACTAAAGAGGTTTTAAATTTAAAAAGACGACTGTCTTCAATAACTGTCTCAACATACAAAACCCGAGACTCAGTACTCACGATAAGCGCTATGCATGGCAATTGCGCAGAAAGCCCTACCTATTTTTGACTTTTGACCACTTAAACTTTTATGCAGCCCAACATGCCTGCTGGTAGACAGTATTGACACAGCCCTACATAATTCAAAAAACTTACAAAGACAAGAAAATAATAGAAAACCAGAGTCAATGGGAAGCTAACAACTTAAATGGCTTGCTGAATCTGCACTTCATTTTTATAAAGTGAATTTGCCTGGGTGAACTCCTATCCAATAGGAGGTTAAATATAATCTCTGAACTAAAGTTCTTACCAAATTCAATGGAACACATCAATTGAAGTTCATACCTAAGTTGCTCCACCTAAAAATCTAACAAAAGTCAAAGCAGGTAAGCAGCAGCCAGCCTATAAACATGATCCTGTGCAGTTATACTGTCAGGTATGCTATGGGCAATGAAAGATACTAAAAGGTATAACTCTTATACAAAGCTCTTTTGCACTGTGAATAGTAATCAGAAGCACATACACTTGTGTGCTACAAGGTTAAGAAAACCTTTCATTTGCTCTGAAATCTCCGGAATAGTCACTAAATCTATAGGTAAAACATACAGTTTGCTGTATGTACATAGCTATGAAAAGTAATTCACAATTTAGCATTTAGCAATCATAAATGTTACCATATATCTGATATAATTCAGACTTTGGCCATTCAACAAAATGCAAAGATTTGAACGCTGCAAGTCAGCAATGACTGAATGGTAAATACTGATGGCTTATGAGACCCTTAACTGAGCTGAGGTCATAAGGCTGTGCAATGAATTGAGGACTTAATGCTGACATTTTGATTTATTGTAATGTTAGACACTGATGTTTATATTGTATTTTAATTATTAAAAAAAAAAAGTATTAAAAACAAAATCACTTTGCCTCTATCAGTTTAATTAAGCATGAATGTGGTGCCTATCGAACAATGCATTCGCAACCAGCAGAAGCAAGGGAAGGAACTTAAATGATATTTTATCAATTATTGAGACACAATTACTACCACTACTACACAGTCTGCCCATACAAACTTTTTCTAGCGCATCTCAATCCACCTATTTCAATATGAATTATTCACTAAAGCATTGGAAAAATAATACCTAGTGAAAAGTGAAATGCTTTGCAAAATTGTGTCTGTTTTGCCAAAAAAATTTCAGACAAAATCAGTAGACATTAAAATGTCCTTCTCAGTCTTAAACAAAATGTTTCAATTTTCCCCAATAAAAATAATACTTCATTTCAAAAACCTGTAACGATGAATTGTGCAAAAATTTGAAAGAAACGTTCTGAATTTATAAAAGTATCTTGCTTACACCGAAACAGTATTTACATAATTTTGTAAAAATGACAGACTCTTTAAGAAGGAAGCCCTCTCTTCAGCTCTAATTATTTCAAACATGCAAAAGCATACACATTTGGCACTTGAATTTTGTGACTGCAATCCTTGTTCCTAAACCAGGGAAATACAGTATTTATTTAAAAGAAAGATAAGGCATACCAGGAATCATGCTTTATTTAGTAAAAACCAACTGTTATTACTCAAATTATTAAAAAGAATGCTATCTAATCCCTGAGAAGATCTTGTGTTAAATTGGATTAATTAAAATGAATATCATTACTTTTACAAAAGGCGTTTTATCCCATTTTTACATCCAGCACGTTTCAATTCGTAATTAGAACAGATGCAATGGACGTATCAAATGAAAACAATTTAATACTTAAAGCTGAAAAATATTTACTTTTTCCTGTTAATAAATGGGCCCAATAAGAGTATAGATAGTCAGGAATACATGGCCTATGATCCAATATCCACAGTTAATTAGAGTATTTTAATTCTCAAGAACATGAAGCGTTTTAGTCTCATCATCTCTGCTTTCTGAGACTGTATTGTGTAATTTTGACAGCTGCAGGATGTGTTATACTTCAAAGGAAACAGGAAAGCAGCTTGGGATGTCTTTTTTGATTCTACCCCATTGTGACCTCCTGCTATACAGATAGCTATCCATGAAACTGGACTGACACCGTATTTGCAAGCTGACTGTTCCTATTTCACAGAATATTTCTGGAGATGTTATGGTAGAAGACAATGAAAAATATAAGCCTTCAACAGAATAGCTCAAGCTTTATAAACACTGTCAAGCTTCATAATGAATTAATTTCTCTTTCAGTTTGGGAACAAAAAGTAATACAATGAATGTTTTCCAGCCTTTTGTTGTTTCCATTGTCTCCAAGTTTCCTCTTAGACAGTCAAGTTTGTAGAGAACAGCCCCAATCTTTTGATTGTGTCTGGAAGTCCTAGTACTCCAGAAATAATATCAATAGCTTACAGTGTTTAAAGGAGTTGCTTACGTTGAAACAAGCATAACAAAGTTCTGTGCAAAAGCTTACCTCTTTCAAAAGCCAGAAGTAATGAAGTGCATCTGGACCTACATCCAATAGCCCACCTAAAGAACTACCACCAAGAACTTTGGGAATGAAAGGATTTGGTATCAAACTCCAGAAAAATTGCTGGGAAATCCTTACATCTGCTTAAGGATGAATATCAGCACGTCAGAAAGACAGAACCAGCTGGTTTTGGAGACTATATTCTTTTCAGTCAAACCAGGAAGAGTTTACTTTGGGAATTTAAATCTAAAATGTGGCTTTGGATTTTTTGACTAAACATTCATACATTTCTAATAAAAACAAACAAAAAATCTTTCAACAGTATTTAAACATATTTCAATAAACCAACTCTTAAAATATTTTTCAAGCATTTCTTCCTTTCAAAAGAGCACTGTTTAATAAGCAAGACATCAGTGAAAAATAAAACAAATTGCATTTCAAATCCAAGGTGATGCATACTTTAAAGAGAAAAATTACTTCCTTAGACACGCTTATAATCAGCTCAACACCATTATCCAACAGCTCTCCTTTAAACATTAATCATACTACAGCGCTTGTTTGCTTTCAGATTTTTGTCTCATGTTGGCTTTGTTCCCTTTTCCCTATTACTTCCAGAAAATACAACACAGAGACTCATAACTACATATCAATAAAGTAATTCTACATTAAGGATAACTGGCTAATTACACTCATACAAAATCTTCAGGTACCTTTTCCTTCTGTTTAAGGTTGATGTAAATCTATCTTTTTTTTAAACAACAATGGCCCATTTTATCAAGAGAATGTGAAATTTGGAGGAAATGTAGTTAGCAGAAATCACCTTGAGATGCACAAAACATCTACTTAATCAACAATTCAAAGATATTGCTGCTTCTTACTTCATCACATATGACAGCAAATGAAAATATTTTTAATTCTGTCATATTGACTCTTCCTCTAAATAGACTTCAGAAAGCTTTTATTTTTCATTAGTCAGAAAGCATTTATTTTCCTGTGTTTCTTGGGAAGGTAGGGTTTTTCTGAGTCGTTACTACTTCAGATAGAGCCATTATGACCATCTGTAAAGCTAATAAATAAGGTATATGTGAAAAAAATATATACCAGATGATGTCCATTTTCCCAAGTGTGTTACTGTTCCCCTCTCTTAGGTGGTAGCACTTTAGGACCTTCCTCTCTTAGTTCATTGCAACACTGTGGATTTCTTATGATATTCATGTGCTTCTGGAGAAATATTCTGGCAATTAGTGTTAGCTAATGGATACTTCAGAACTTGTCCTCCTACTGCAAAGCTGCATACACGTCCTCCAGATTACTGTCCCGCTGGTGTATTTTGTAAAATGATGTACCTTTATAATTTCATTATTATTGACTGCTATCCACTTTCTGCAACAGACAGGGCATCCTGCTGCCTCACAATCCTTCCTATCCTGAGTTGGGAAAACCAGTTTTTAGTATCTTTCTTTGTCCTCATCTCAATTTCATAGGCAAAGAAAAAAAGAAAAAGGCAGGCAAAAAAAAGCAGAAAAAGAAAAAAGATTTTTTTTGTCAAGCTGAACTCCCAAGACTTCCCTTATACAATATAAAAATCTGAAATCATGTTACTCTTGCTATTTTTTATATCTATAATTCATTTCATCAGACTTTCTTTCACATATCTATAAAGTGATTCAAACAACAGAAATGGTCTGAGTAAATACAGAGTTGGTTTTCATTTTATGCCTGGAACAACTAGGCTTGCAGATATGAAATTTCAGTTATTACATTTAACATAGAGAACTATAGCCTTTCAAACATATGAAGTTATATTAATCTCCAACAAATGGGACTTTGGCTCTCACTCAGGGTATATCATTATGCAGTGCTACTTCCATAATAGCTTTAATTAAATCTGTTCTCTTTTTTGATCAGGTTGGAGACCACAGAAGAGCATAGTTGGCTGTCTGAGCCTTTTGGCTATGACGGTACTGATGGTCAAACCATCGCACAAGACACTGTCAGTTTTTAATATGCCTTGCTAAGGTCATTTCTATCCACAGTACAGCAGCAAGAGGCAAAAAGAAACATAACCAAGGGTAACGCATGTATTTGTAGCTGGCCAAGTGAAAAGTGCATTTTGTTGATGCACCACAGGAGAAATAGCACCACTGGATTGCTCTGCTAAGTGTGAAAAACATCTTTTGTCTTAAAATGTGGCTAACAGCTACCACTGATCACAGCTTGTATATAGTGGGTCTTCCACTGGGGGCTTATCTCTGTGGATGTTTTTATATACCCAGATACTCAAAATAGATCTTTCTCTGCTCATAAATGAGTCAAATTCCATGGGCTTAGATGCAGTTATGGCTTAGATAGAAACAATAAAAATGGTGACAATGAACCAGATGTGGTTCAGCTCCATGATAGTCCTCCCCAACTGCAATCCAGTTCAGGACTCAGTTTAGTAGGTGTGGGTTAAACAGTTCAAAAACATATCTCTGGCCCAAAGATTTTCCACCAGAGACACAAAAAAAGAGCCAAACAGCAAAAGAATCATTATTCCCATTTGCAGGAAGGAATGAGTTGCAAAACATCCCACGGGGTATCTGGAGTAAAACTAAAACTCAAAGCTGATAAGCCCAGCTTGCTCCATCATCTGCCTCCAAAAGATGGTACGGACATGATACCACTGTTTAAGACTCTTTGAAATTAAAAGGATTTTGACCCCAACCGGAATCACAGGTATTCAGTATCCGTGAAAAATAAGAACTACATAAGAAGGACTAAGCAAGATAGACAGAAAGAAAATGCACATGCTTTTTATGGAGGTTGCTGAAATAGATATTCCTTTTTTAACTATGCTGTGGAGCTCAGTAGGAAAGCTGATTTATCCTGTGAGTGCACAGCAGTTGCTCCCCACTAGAGCTGCTGTTTAAGTTTAATTGGAACACACAACACTTCTGTAACATTTATATCACCGAGAACATTTAAGAAAAAGCAGAAAGATGCTTTCAGTTCAACATACTTATTTTTGTTGTGATCCTGATCACTGAACCCAAGTGGAAATACGAGCCACGGAATGATTTCTTTGCTGCCTGTTTCAGTCAGTAATTCCAAAGGCAGAAGCAGCAGCTTGCAGAGAAGAAAAATGGGCCAAGACTGGCGAACTCAGGGGACTGGCAATGGGATATGGAGCCTTTCATCTACAGGTCACTGCTCTGAATCCAGCACAGGGCTGTAGCAACCAAAAAGTTATTACCATCAAATGGAGGTTCAGTGGCCTAAGAGAAATCATTTAAATGGCTTCAGCTTCATACAGGCACTCACAGCAGAGAAAGTATTGTTACAATTAGCAGAACTGCATAGCCATCAGCGATGTGGAAGCTTTTGGTGTTTTTCTACATTCCCAGAAACAGAATGGTGTCACTGAAAAAATCTTGTGATGCTTCTTTTGACCAAGAAAATTCATCATCAACCTGAAGATTGGGCTTTTTCCATTTTTATCATTATTTTAGTTTTATTTAGCCTCCCTTGGTAGTTTTCTTTGCCTTTCCCCGTGCTGTAGATCAGAAGATAAAAGTCTTCTAAAAATGACTTTTCCTAAAAAGTAATATACACTAATACTGCAAGGTGGAAAATTGCAGCATCTTCAAAGGCCGGGGAAGGAAAAAATTCTTCTGAGGAAAACTGCAACAACTTTGTAAGGAAACAAAATTATAAACCAAGTGTATCTAGATAAAACTAAAATTCCCAGTCAGAAGTGCAGCTGTGGTGCCTGACAAGAGCCAAACCTCAGATATCTCACACTCCTCCCACCACAATTCCACCACAGCTCAGACTGCATGTGCCATGCTGGTGTCTCCAGCCGTGGCAGTGTGTCCAGGTGAGAAACCTGGCTTATATAAGAATGAACAGCATGACACATCCAAACAGGAGCCTTCCACTGTTAATATACTTGCATTTCGCTCAAACGTTAAACACAAAGTATTTGTAACTGAAAACTTCCAATTTTCCAGAGAACTGGGGGGGAGAGGGGGTGGGGTGGTGGTGGTGGTGTAATCTATAAAATTTCAAGAGAAATTTTAGCAAATGTTACTACAGAGCAACTTTGATATCAGAGCATAAGGACCAGTAGCAATTAGTTTTGTATCTACAATATATCTGAAAGACACTTTCTGCAGACCTGTCTGTCTGTATTCACCAGTCAGGAACTGTGATAACTGGGTGGCTTTTCAGGACATATGTGACTTGCTGCAGTGTTAACATTGCCTGTCTCAGGCTTTGATGCTTTTGTTTTTCATAAAATCAGAGAATAGTTTGGGTTGGAAGGGACCTTTAAAGGTCCAATCCCCCTGCAAGGAGCAAGGACATCTACAACTAGATCGGGTTGCTCAGAGCCCCGTCCAACCTGACCTTGAATGTTTCCAGGGATGGGGCATCTACCACC
>JANHGO010000075.1:14068793-14096693 GCA_024606505.1 Aquila spilogaster | reverse complement strand
AGGGAGGCAAATGGTCCTTTTTCCCCCTGTGGATGTGCTCTCTGAACTCAGGGCACCCCAGGGTTCATGGGTTCCACACAGCACCTTTGCTTAGAATGGCCTTGGCTCTGTACAACACTGCTTAGCAGCAGCTACAAACATCAGCATTGTTGTTCTCCTAAAACCAAAATATAGCATCGCACCAGGTGCTCTGTAGAAAACAATTCCGTTCCAAGTTTTTAGAGGTCTTCTCAAAGCAGAGCTTTTAATACTAGAGCAAGAATATCTCTAAAGTGCTCTATGAATTTTGTAATTAAACTGAACTATTAAAATCTCACAAAATTCAAAGATTAGTATATTCAACAAGAATGCCCAATTTTAAAAGATATTTGTATTATCAAAAAAATACTTAATATGTTATGATGTGACCCACAGCACAAGACTACCACTGAGTTTTTTTTCCTATTTGAATTATATATTCAGCTGCTAATGTAAAAATGTTTATTTCAAAATGCAAACTAACAATTCGTAGCTACACGTTAATTAAACCACCTCCAGTTCTCATATTTTCCTAGTAGGGGGCTGTCAAAAAAATCAGAACTTTTGTCACACTGAAGTCACACCAACACGTACAAGTTCCCTTTGTTCTATTCCTCATTAAGGAAAAACCTGTCATTAAGAGAATCTATTTAAAGCATGAAGGGAAACGTATTTGGACTTTGATTATGGCAATTAAAAAAACTGCAATTCAAAGATGATGTGTTTTTACTATTTAAATAATATCCCACATTCTTCCAACACATTTTACTAAGAAGATTCTTAAAGTAGGTGATAAAAGGTTACTTTTGTCTTTGAAGCTGAAATATGTAACTATTATTTCTTATCTGCCTGGAATTAGAAAAGCTTCAATATCATACATTTTGAGGGACTCATTATCAAAACTCACCAGACTTCACATAACAAACAAATGCTTCACTTCCTGCCCTTGTTTAAATTCCAGCTAGACAATTTCTTTTGCTTTTCAAAAAGGAAGACTTCTTTTGACAGAGCAGTATCCTTTTGTTTTCAAACTGCACAGATTGAGGTTGGGAAACTATAACCATCTTCTTTTCAAAGCTTGAGAAATGGGGACAGTTGTCAGGGATGTGTCTTAAGAAGAAGGCTTAAACAGAACAGGGAAGGTAAAGAAAAATAGAGCTGTTTTGTTTGTGGGTTTTTTAAGCCAAAACCAGACTAACATGCAACTGGAAGTGGACAAGTAGGTCACAATCTTAATGCAAAAGGAAGAATCACAACACAGTCTTAATTCTCTTTACCTCCTACAGATTTGAAAGTTGGTGACTGATTCTTACCATACACAAAAAAATTCTATTGACAATATATACAGGTCTACAAAATTGTATGAAGAACAGCACTTTCACGTACTATCAAAGTTTTGACAGCTAATCCATCCTGCTGAAATTACATAATTTCAGATCTCTGAGCAGACTTGCATGTTAACAATTTTTAGATAACCAAACAACAGTATTTCCATCACTAACATTCAAATGTATATTTTCTACTAAAATCCAAATGACTCCGGCCTAATGTCAGGATGCTGCTGTATTTACTCCTGGACAGATAAGTAGAAGTAATAAGTAGTGTAGTTTTGATCAGAATTCAACTAGGCACAAAGTAAAAGCCTTAACCAACATGAAATCTGAAGTGACAAAGTGATAATGTGAAGGACAAAGAATGAACATATACATCAAATGTAAGTACATTTGATTTACTCAAGAAACCTAACCCATCTCATCAGCTCCTGAATTTTCACCCTCGGTTTTCTGTAAAAGAGCTGTCGCGTGAAATAATGTTAAACAAAAATAGACATAGCAGACTTCCTTGGTGCCCTAAAGTGCCCTAGCACCAACATGCTTGCTGCTTTCCTGTCAGCTCCAAGGAAACAATGGTTTCCAGAAGGAACTTGTCTGTACCTGATGCTGCCCAAGTCCCCATAATGACTCGAGACCTGGCAGCAATGCTTGCTTCGGAACTCATATTTGCAGCTTTCTAAGGCTCCCTCAGTTTTTCTTTTTTTTCATTGGTTAAGCTGTAAGTTAAGCTAAAGTATTTTTCATTGATAATGCATATTAATGCAGAACTACACAATACATGAAACCATTCTGCCTTTCCAGTTTTGCACATATAGGAAGCAGAAATAGATCAGCTCTGCACTTCAGAAATAAGCTCTCTTCTGTGACCTGGAGTTAAACAGGATTCTTCTCATTTCTTGTTGACTCCTTGTTGACTGGAGCATGACAACCTGTTATGAATATTTTACTAAATGCCAGCCAACTATCTTTTTCCTTTGTGCTTTAATTAAAGAACATTTACCCTTGTAATAGATATTTAATAGCAGGCAATTTTTTTGACATCTAATACGCTAAGGTTGTCTTGCAGTGACTACATGTTAATAGACATGGTAAATAGGGTAATTATAAGTGGCTTAGAATGGCAAGGAGCTGCAAAAAAATTCCTTAGAAGGAATAACTTAGTTAGAAAGGAAAGAAATACCGCTTTATGGTCAATGTTGAAGAGTTTTCAATTAAAAAAATATATATATATAAGGAGTTGCTTGTTGTTTTTTTTTGCTTCTGTTTTACACACCCTGCTACTCAGTACTTGTATTTCTGTAGTTGTCTCTTTGTCTGAGATTATACAGTCCTACATATATATATATATATTTTTTTTTTTACTTTTGACCATTTCGATGATGCCCAACATGTTTGTTGGTAGACAGTTTGTCACAGCTCCACGTAATTCCTAAACTTTCACAAAGCAAGAACATACTAGCAAAATAGAGCCAATGGGAAGTTAACTTAAATGGTTTGCTGCTTCTGCACTTTGTTTTATGCAGTAAATTTATCCCCTATTCAGTAGGGGTTTAAATATCATCTACAAATATTCTTATTAATTTCATTGGAAGAAACCAACTGAAGTTCATATCTAAGTAGCTTTGTCTATAAATCTAAAAAAAACCAGAGCAGGTAAGCTGCAGTCGGCCTGTAAATGTGATCTCATGCAGTTAAACTGTCTGCACAAAGGCTTTGGGCAAGAAAAGACACTAGGAGATGAATCTTTTACAGAGCTATTTTGTGCTGTGAATAGTAATTAGAAATGCATACACACACACGTGTTATCCGCTACAAGGTTAAGAAAACTTTGTATTTGCTCTGAAATCTCTAGAATAGACCAAGTCTATAGGTAAGACACAGTGTTATAGCTATGAAAAGTAATTCAGAGTTTAGCATTTAGTAATCACAAGCATTACCATAACTTTGATGGTATTCTGACTTCAGCCATTCAGCAAAAGACACAGATTTGTACAGTGCACATCAGCAATGGGCAGAACGCTAAATACCAATGGCTTGTGAGACCCATAAGTGAGCTGAGATAATACAGCTCAGATCATAAGGCTATGTTGTTGCCATTTTAATTTACTGTAATGTTAAACACTGAGGTATATGTTGTATTTTAATTCTAAAAGAGATTAAAAACAAAAGCTCTTAGCCTCTTAGTCTAACAAAATGTGAATGCAGCGCCTACAGCACAGTATTTGCAACCCACAGAGCCAGGGCAAGAAATTAAAATGATTTTTATCAATTATTCAGTCACAATTACCACAACTACAAGGTCTGCCATACGAACTTCTAGCACAGTTCATCTCACCTATTTCAGTGCAAATTATTCACTAAAGCACTGGAAAAATAACGCCAAGTGAAATGAAACCCTTTGCAAAATTATGTCTATGCTTTGAAGCATTTCTAGAAAAAAGTCAGTAAAAAAAATATCCTCCATAATCCTAAACAAAATTTAGGCCTTGGTTTTTTCCCCAGTATAAATAATTCTGTAAATAATTTTGTAAAAATGCCAGATTCTACAAAGGAAACATTCTCTGCAGCTTTAGTCATTCAAACAAATAAAGGCACAATCCAAGTTTGGCACATAGATTACATTACTCCGCAAGTCTTGTCCTTATAAACTTTCCTAAAATGAGGAAATAGATTCTTTTAAAAGAAGCCTAAGTTACAGTAGTACTACTACTTAGTAAAAGCAACTGTTGTTATTCATGTTATTTAAAAGAACATTAATACCTGAGAAGATCTTGTGTTAATTGGATGGATTAAAATTGACTGACACCACTTTTACAAAAAGAATTTTATCCTATTTTTACATTCAGCACATTTCAATTTGTAACAGGATTAGATTCAAAGAACGTGTCAAATGAAAACAATTTATAATACTCAGATCTGTTTATTTTTTTGTACATGGACCCTGTAAGTATGGGTAGTCAGAAACACAGCCTACGATCAAAGATCTACAGTTAATTATTTTAATTCTCAAAACCAGAAGCATTTTAGTCCTAACTTATCTGCTCTCTGAGAATACACTGTGCAATTCTGACAGCTGCAGTCTGTGTTATACTTCAAAGGAAACAGGATAACAGCTTGGGATGTCTTTTTTGATTGCATGCCATTATGACCTCCTGCTAGACAGATAGCTATCCATGAAACTGGACTGACACTGTATTTGCAAGCTGACTGTTCCTATTTCACAGAATATTTCTGGAGATTTTATGGTGAAAGAATGAAAAATACGTACTTTAAACAGGATAGCTCAAAGCTTTAGAAACACTGTCAAGTTTTGTGATAAATTTCTCTTTTGTTTTGGGAAAAAGTAATAATGAATGTTTCCAGTCCATCATTTTTTTCATTGTCTCCAAGCTTCCTCTTAGATATTGAGGTCTGTAGGGTCTTCTGTTTACATCTGAATGTGCTAGTAGTCCTGAAATAACACCACTAGCTTACAGTGTTTCAAGAAGCCTCTAACTTTAACACAAGTATAACAAAGCTCTACAAAAACTCAACTCTTCAGAAGGAAGAAAAGTTTATGTCTGAAGGAAAACAATCAGAACATTCAAGTGTTGGTTGAGCAAATATAGGCAGATTGATTTGAAATAATATTCCAGGCATATGAAAACCATTAAGAAAATTGCATAATGACATTTAACAGTATTTAATTCTACCAGGAAGCTACTACTTTTGCTAGTTAAGAGCACTGTCACACAGCAAAGTTAACCCAGCGGCCTGTTTGGATGATGCTCAGAAGCAGCTTACTCAGCCCGAGGACTTGCACTCCAACTGCCAGAGGCACCTGCAGTGGGGTTGCCATTCATGCTACTAGTGTACAGGTCTGAAATCCCCAGCATGCTTTTTCTGCTCAGAGAAACACTCAGACACGCTCATTGCTGGAACAGGCCTTCCTTCTTTCCATTTGTGTATGTGGCATCACTGGCCTCCTACATCCTCTCAGATGACAATCTCTTCCCCTTCCCTCATTTCCTCCTTGCTCCTCCTGCCTCTCATTCTCCCCAGTACAGCTTGTGTTCATCATATTTGACACACCACCACCACCAGTTTAAAAGACTTCCTCTACCTTCTTAACCCAGCAGCCTGAATTATTCTTGAAAGCACCAAGAATTTGAGTCAGAAGTGCCCTCTAGAAATCTCTAGCTCCACCACCTGCCCAAAGCAGGGCCAACATCATTCCTCATACTACATACATGGTACTGAAATCAGCAGACTGTCAGGAGTCTCTCTGGCCCAGGAAGCCTCACTGCTCCCCTTCACTTGCCTTCCTAAGTCACGAGAAAGTTTCTCTCTGCTCTTCTCATTACAAAACATCACTTAAGGCCCCCAGACAAACTATGCTGTTCGTCTTATATAGGTCACAGCAACTAGCTTCAAACCAGTCAAGAGTGACCTGGTAAGGAAGCCATCATCTAGTCTTCCTTCCAATCCTAGCCTCCTTTACCTTGACCCTAAATAGTCAAGTCTGCACACTGAAGAGCATTGGAATTGCCTTCACATCTCCCCAGAGTAATGAAGTACACCAGCAGCTGCATCCCACAGGTCTCTAACATGGCCACCCAAATAGCTACTGCTAAGAACTTTAGGAATGGAAGGACTCCGCATCAGACTCCAGAGAACCTGCAGGGAAATCCTTGCATCTGATCAAGAAGGAATATCAGCACATCTCAGAGACAGAACTAACTGGTTTCAGTTTGTGCTTTTCAGTTAAACCAGAAAGAGTTTAATTTAAGAATATAAATCTGAAGTGTAGCTTGAGATTTTGGATTAAATACTCAGACGCTTCTAAAACAAATATTTCAGCAGTATTTAAATAAACCAACTCTTAGAGAGTTTTTTCAAGCGTTTCTTCCTTTCTAAAGAGTACTCAGTTACAAAAGCAAGACACAAAACAAACAGTATTGCAAATCCACAGTGATGCATACTTTACTGTCTTAGATATGCTTATAATCAGCTCAACACCATTACCCAACAGTTCTCCTTTAAATGTTAATCATACTACAGTGCTTGTTTGCTTTCAGATTTTCATTTAGTGTTAACTTTCTTCCTTTATTCCCTGTTACCTCCAGAAAATAGAAGAGACAGACAACTGCATAACAGTAAATTAATTCTACATTAAGAATAACTGGATAATTACAAAATTTTCAGGTACCTTTCCTCCCTGTTTAAGGCAGATATCATCTATCACGGAGAAAAAAAAAAAGCCTGTTTTATTAAGACAGTATGAAACTTGGAGAAAAATGTAGTTAGCAAAAATCACCTTGGGATGCACAAAACGCCAAGTTTACAATTCAAAGATAATGTTGCTTCTTACTTCTTCACTTATGATAGCACATGGAAATGTTTTTAATTGTGTAATATTAAGTCTTCATCTAAATGAAGGCTTTAGAAAGCCTTTATAACCATTTATTTCACTCTGCTTCTTGGGAAGGCAAAATCTTTGAGTCATCATTACTTCTGGTGCAGACATTAAGAACACCTTTAAAGATCATAAATATTTGTGAAAAAAACAGATACTAGATGTCCATTTCTCAATGCACATTACTGTTTCCCTGTTCACTGGTAGCATTTTACAAGGTTCTTAGTTCACAGCAATGCTGCCTTTCCTATGATATTCACATGTTTCACATGCTAATCTGACAAACTAGCATTAGTTGCATAGACTTCTTCCAGACTATTGTCCCACTGATGTATTCTGCAGAACAATGTAAAATTTCATTATTGATTGCTACCCACTTTCTGCAATGCACAGGGCATTCTGCTGCCTCACAATCCTTTCTGTTTTGAGTCTGAAAAAATGGTTTTCGATGTAATTCTTTATCCTGATCTCCATTTCATATGCAATGGTTTAGTGGGTTTTTTTTTTTAAATAGAGGTAAAAAATGGGAAAAAAAAAAGATTTTGTCAGGTTCAACTCCCAAGACTCCCTTTATACAATACAAAAATCTGAAATGCATGTTACTCTCGCTGTTTTTTATATCTATAATTCATTTCATCAGACTTTCTTTCATGTATCCATAAAGGGATTCAAACAACAGAAATGGTCTGAGTAAATATAGAGTTGGTTTTCATTTTATGCCTGGAACAACCAGGCTTGCAGATACAAAATTTCAGTTATTACATTTAACAGACAGAGCTATAGCCTTTCAAACATATGAAGTTATATTAACCTCCAACAAATGAGATTTTGGCTCTCACTAGGGGTAAATCATTATGCAGTGCTACGTCAATAATAGTCTTAATTAAATCTGTTCACTTTTTGGTCAGGTTGGAGCTCACAGAAAGGCACAGTTGGCTGTCTGGGCCTTTTGGCTATGACTGTATTATTGGTCAAAGCATTGCACAAGCATCAGGTCTTAGTATGCCTTCCTGAGGTAATTTCTGCCCACATTACAGTAGCAAGAGATAAAAAGAAATAATGTTAAAATATGTATTTCTAGCTAGCCAAGTGAAAAGTGCAGAATTTTAGGATCATCTCATTTGGAAAGGACTTTCACAATCACCAGTCATCAACCTGACCTGTTGAGTCCCACCACTAACCCATGTTCTTTAGTGCCACGTCCACATGTCTCTTAAATACCTCCAGGGATGGGGATCTCACTACTTCCTGGGGCAGCCTGAACTAATGCTGACCTCCCTCTCCAAGAGGCAATTTTTCCTGATGCCCAAATCTAAACCTCCTCTGGTAGGGGAGACTTGTGACCATTTCCTTGCATTCTGTCACTCATCATCCGAGAAAAAGTGATACATCCTTGCAGGTAACTGTAAGAGAGCAGTGAGCTCACCCCTCAGCCTCCTCTCCTCCAAAGCAAACAAACTCAGCTGCTCCTCATAGGTCTCATTTTCTAGTCCCTTCACTGGCTTCATAGCTGTTCTCTCCACACATTTGAGCAACTCCATAGTCTTCTTGTAGTGACCGGATGTATATATATAGTCTTGTAGTAAGGGATATAGAGTGCACAGATAAACGTCTTCTGCCAAGTGTGCATACACTGTCTGCTGAATTCACTTACTGAAACTGGATCTTTCTCTGCTCACTAAATGAGCCAAATTCCATGAGTTCACACTCAGTTGTAACTCAGACAGCAACAAGAATATTTGTAACAAATCAGATTTGGTTCTGCTCCATGATAATTCTCCCTGACTAGAACTCAATGCTAGACTCACTGCAATTGGTGTGGACTTAAAAAAAAAATAAAAATAAAAACCCCTGGTCCAAAGAATTTCCACCTGAGGTGGACATAGAACAAAAGCATAATTATTCCCACTTATTGAGGGGAATGGTTTGACCATCATCACACGGGGAGTCTGCAGAAGTAGAGTTCAGTGCTGACAAGCTGATCTTGTTCCATCATCTGCTTGTGAACAACAATGGAGACAAGACACTACTGGCTAAGGCTCTCAGCAATTAGAAGGAATTTCATCTCGCATGGAGTCAAAGGAATTAATTATCCTTGAAGCATAAGAACAAGAAGGACTAAGCAAGATAGTCAGAAAAAAAATACATATGCTTTTTATGGAGATTACTGAACATTTTTATTTATTTATTTTAAATATACTGTGGAGCTCAGTAGGAAAGCTGATTTATCCTGTGAGTGCACAGCAGTTGCTCCCTGCTAGAACTACTGTTTAAGTTTAATTGGAATACACAGCAGTTTTGTAACATTTACATCACAGAGAACATTTAAGAAAAAAACAGAAAGAGCCTTTCAGTTCACCACACATTTCTGCTGTGATCCCAATCGCTGAACCTAAGTGGAAATATGAGCAACAGAATTATTTCTTTGCTGCCTGTTTCAGCAGTAATTCCAGAGGCAGAAGTGGTTACTTGCAGAGGAAAATTAAAATGGGCCAAGACCAGCTAACCTGGGGCCTGGAAATGGGATGTGGAGCCTTTCATCTCCACGTCACTGCTTTGATTCCAGCACAGGGCTGTAGTAACCAAGAAGTTAATGCCAACAAATCGAGGTTCAGTGGCCTAAGAGAAATCATTTAAATGGCTTCAGCTTCCTACAGGCACATACAGCAGAGAAAGGATTGTTACAATTAGTGAAACCGTATAATCATCATCTACGTCTTTCTGGCTTTTTTTCCTACATTCCCAGAAACAGAATAGTGACAATGAAAAATCCTGTAATGCTTCATTTGACCAAGAACATTTATCATAGATCTGAAGACTTAATTTTCTTTTTTATTTAATTGTGACTTTAGTCCTATTTATACATGTTTGGCAGTTTTCTCTGCATTTCCCAGTGCCATAGATCAGAAGATAAGTCTTCTGAAAATGACTTTTTAGGAAAAGTTATTTACACAGATACTGAGAGGTGAAAAATCTTCAAATTCAGGGGAAATAGAAAATCATTCTGAGGAAAACTGCAACAACTTTGCAGGGAAACAAAGCTATAAACTAAACACGTCTCCATAAAACAAACTCCCAGCGCAGCCATGGTGCCTGACCAGCACCAAGGCTCACACACCTCCCACTGCCCCTGCCTCACTTTGCTCTGCAGGGCAGAGCTGGCCTGCCGGCCCAGCTGTGGCAGACAGCCCCATGGAAGAGCCTGGCTTAGCAGGACTATGCCTTCCAGCCAGGGTTTCCATTGCTAGCACACCAGCATTTGACTCAGCCATTACATACAGCAGATTTTCAACTGAAAGCTTCCAATTTTCCAGAGAACTTGGGTGAGTGTAGCCTAAAAACTATAAAATTTCAAGATAAATATTTTAATAAAACCTGCTTCTAAGCAATTCCAATATCAGAGCATAACGGCTGCTAGCAACTAGCTTTGTGCAATACATCTGAATGAGACTCTACATAGCTGTCTGCATATATCCAGCAGTCAGGACTGAGATGATTGGTGAGTTCTTCTGGACATACAAAACTTTCTGCAGTCTTCACATTGCCCATCTCAGGCTTCAATGTTTTTGTTTTCATCAAAACAGAAATCAACTTCACTTACAGATGTATACATTTCTTTATACACACAGATTATCCACTGAATTCTGCATCACTTACATATCCTCAAAACAGCACAATGGCTGTCCCTCTGCTTCTATTCAGAACAGCATACACATAAAATTAAGAGCCTCCCTTATATCATAACAAGAACATCAAAAATAGATCTTTTTCTGTTCACCATTTTGAACAAATAATCACAGAAGATTATTTGGCCGTAGCTATTCTGTAAAAAATGTAGACATCCTTTCTATTTAATGACACTACTTTGTGTGTGAGCACTAAGACCAGTGAAGCGACTATGGCAGCTTACATGTGATACAACAGCCTCCCCCTAGAATCCACATATAGCATTAAAATACAACTAACCACATGCTGCCAACAGGGCATTTGGAAAACACAATGTCAAGAATGGATTCACATAGAGATATTCTTATTGTATTTTGAGTTCCTATTAATATTCCTGATTTTGTCAATCACATTATATAGCTGCAAATGTTACAGAAGAGACCAGAGAGCTGATCACAGTTTAATAGTTAAAGAGATGACTGAACTAAATAAATTTGTGCTGTTTTATTGTGAAAATTCTGTGTTCAATAGGCCTCATCACATCTCATTTGCTGGCACGCCAGATTTGTTTAATAGCACGTTCAGCAGTAGAACAAAACATGCAAGGGCAAAAGTTCAAGAGTCTTAATCAGTTTTTTTCTATTCCGCAGGTACATGTGTACAGTCTGCTGTTAGAAGATGCAAACACATACCATTTCTTTACTGATGCAAAGTTGTTTCTACATATCACAGCTCTGAAAAGCTGCAAATATTTACAAGATCAGACAGATTGTCTAAACGCCAACAATATATGACATCAAGAACGCAATACCAACTTTGAAACTGAACATGCTTCCACTACAATATCATTATACAACATTAATGTTACTTTACATAGACAATGAGAATACAATTCAAGCTATGACAGATACCTGAATCCTTAACGCAGTCACTCCAGGATGCATTCTTTTGGGTGCATCCACAGAAGTTAACGAATTCCATTCCTATTTAAGAACAAGATTATAAAAGAGCCAGCATCTAGTGAAGTGCATGAATGGGTTTCTTTCTAGAAAGTATAAAACTATTACAGCAAGCTGGGCTTTTGTAAAGGTTAGGCTTCACAATTCTGCCTTTAGGTCATGTTGCAATAAATGACCCACTTATTTCAACATTTTGGTTTCTTTTTAACACATTAGTTAGGTGTACAATACAGTTTGATCTATAATTCAGAGGCCAAGCTTATCTCACCTTCACTCTTAGTTTTACATCTGCTGAACTATAGCTATGTGAGTCATCTTTAAACACTGTAGAAGAAAATCTAGTCCCAATGAAGTGAGTGAAACAGCTTCAGCAAGACAGGTTATATACCCTATATTACATAATTATATTCCTATAGTGAAGAAGAAACAAAGACTACAATGAAGTAAAAGAGGAAGTTCCTAGTCTATGTTTTAAGGGAGTGCTATCTGTTTGCAACCTTGTAGGTTTCTATAGCAGTGATTCTTGTTCTGTATTCAGCTTGTTCTGTACTCAGCTTTGAATGATGACTGAAAATGTACAGGAAATCACTGACTTGGATACAGAAGTGACTAAAGACGACAACTGAAGTAGAGGCTTTTCTTTAACATCTGTAGTGATTTACACAACTTCCCAATAGACCTCATCAGTTGTGCTTTTACTTTCCAGATGTGAGACTGCTACAGAGAAAGTATGGGAATGAGTAACCTTAAGAATTAGTACTGAAAAAAGCCACAGCAATCCATTACAGCAATCATCCATTACTTCCCATGAGTCCTAACAGTCAAGCTGAAAAGCAACTCTGCTTGATATCCCCCTGCCCTACGTAACAGGGGGAAGATGGCATCTCAGCACCCCAGCTTAAGGATGCAAAACCTGAAATCCCTATGCTAATCTAAGGTCTCCTAACAGAAACTTGTCGTGCTGTGCATAACAACAGCCCCACTGCAAGGAAGCCTCAGAGAGGTAACTGAACTCACACCATTGCCAGGGATTCAGATCTGTGGTGCAAATCATGCAGATCCCAGAAAAAGAGAGCGTATAGACAGAATGGCTAAGAAAAACAATGAAGTCCTTTCAAAATTGAATTTAAACAACCTAGGGGACAAATTAAAAATACAGTAAAGCAAAATAAGGTTGAAGGGGAATATCTTCTTAGTTAGATATCTAACAACAGAGGCAAGGAAGCTGTGTAGAAAAAAACACGAAAAGGTAGTCCCTTAGGATAGATATGGGTGAGCAAGCCCATGCACACATTTCTGCTTCCAAAATGGGTTCTGGCTAAAAATTCTTCATGATCACCACAAACACAACACACCATGAATCTCCTCAGGCCACAGCCTACTTGATCAGTGAATTTCCACTTTTGCCACTTCCCCCATGTCTGTATTCCTCCTTCTTGTGCCAGAAGGCACATCTCAGTCTCTCCTGTTGCAATGTCCCTCAGGCATACACAGGCAGGTGATGCACTCTTTGCAACTTCAGGGAGCTGGATCAGTGAAACCATCTGAGTTTTCTTGCTTAGAAAATTATTCCTCACTGGCTCAAGAGCAGCCCAGTCTCCTGCCACTGCAGAGCTTCCAAAAAATCAGCACATAGGCTGCTGTCATTTGGAATTCCACTGATAGGCTTGGCAGGAACCAAAGGGAGTACAGAGGTCCAGTCTTTAATATTAATCTGTCTTGCATTTGTCTGTAGCAGTGAAACACTATAAGCCTATGAGAAAGTATGATGCTAAAGCCTTTTTCTTATGAGAAATGATGTTAAAGATGATAAAGGCATCCCCCGGCTCTTGCCCTGCCACTCTTAGGTATCTCCTGATTTCTTTAATTACAAGTGAAAATTCAGTTACCACATTCACAGGGGGCATTTCTTCTATTTCTGTGTCATTCTATCCACTCTGTAGCATTTACATTCTGAATCCTTTTGTTCTTGCTTCTCTTTGCTTATTATCCACTAAATATCATTTTTTCTGGATACCTGTGATACCAGTAGACCTAAGCAGTTAATATATTAAGATGAATACCTAACATATTTAATAACAAATGCTCCCTAGACCAATACACGGTGGACAGCTGGCATAATTACACTATGTTGCAAGGCAATGATTTTGTGGGCATTGACTCAAGAGTAGATTGTCCATTAGTGCACACACGTGTTCTTCCATTAATTATGTTAACACAGTCAAATGAAAACATGATGACTATATTCCTCAGTAATGCTGTCACAGCTGATGCATGGATGTTAACAATGTGGATACAAAAGTGTTTATACCACCCATAAGTTTTGGAGGGGTAGGAGAAAAAAGGATTTACAATCCTGTTATCCAAACTAAGCACTGAAAGGAACAGTATCAAGAGATAGATAAATACCAGGGCAATAAGGAATTAATGATACGTGAAACTGCATCTTTTTGCTCTCCAAGTCTCTCTGCAAATCAGGGTTATCAAACAAAGGTCAGGAAAGTAAGACTTGGAAAGCAATAAAAATATAACAGTTAGAAAAGAGAATCATAAAAATGTCACTATTGTGTCTTTGTTAAAACCATGCACTTTAAGCATCTAAAAATCACAAGTGTAACACCTGAGCACCAGTCTCCTTTGATGTGTAGCCTGCTTTCTAGAACTAAGGAAGCCATCGCTTCCCTTAAGTTCTTTTCTTGTCAATAGCTAAACTACCCCAAGAAGCGAGAGAGCTGTGCACAGCTATCAGAAGTTTCCCAGATGTTTTAGTAATCCCTGCTTTACGCTCACCAGCCACAAATTCCACATGCAGCAAACAAGTGTGGAAACAATGCATATATATCAAATAATTCTCCACACATTCCACTACCTGGGAAAACAGCCATCATGTACAGAGGTACAGAAGTCTAATTTTATAGAGCAAAATGCTTGTCAGCGCTGCCCATGTACATGATCTAATCCTGACACTCCACTAACTGAAGACAGCAAGCATGGTTCTACCAAATTCCAGAGACAGAGAGAAAATTATTATGCATAATCCATCTCATTATGTCAGAAAAATCTTAATCTTCCCTCAGGTTGCTTCCCAGTACTTGAGGTATCATGGAAATATTTGCCTCTGCAGTTCCCTCCCAGCACAGCTGATCAGCTCTGTGGAACTGCAAGGCAGAGCACGAGCTGAGAGTACACTGTATGGGTACACAGAATGCAAGAGTTTACCAGATGTTAGGAAGAGTTCAGGTTGTACTGGTAGCCTTACTACCTTTTTCTCCATGAAATTCTACTGGGTAAAGCTCAGAAATAAGGTAAAAAAAAAAAAAAAAAAAAAGGAAGAAAAAGAGCAAGACCCTGCTGCAAGTGGATTCATTATTTCCCTTTACAAGCAAGCACCTTACTGCATTCTCCAGAGCACCAGACAGCAAGCAAACAATAGCTGATGCTAAGTTTCTCATAAAAGCACAATCAGTGATTGAAGTATAACTGTGGTATGGTTTATATGGTTTTCAGTTTCAAGCTCAGTAATTACTTTATATCACCAATCAACAATTGCACTATCAACAACTGGTCACTACTCGCAAGATTTTTTACACTGTCAACACTGTAGGATTCCTTCCTCTTGAGAAAAACAAAAAAATAAAATAAAAACAACAGGCTTTTATCAAAAAAGCATTTGGTCTTACAGGCACGCTTTAATTTTATCCTACAGTAAAAGAAAGAAAAAAGAAGAGGCTATAGGTCAGATGAAGTACAGTCAGGCAATCTGGATCTCCCCCTGCTCTATCCCTAAAAAAGAAAAGACATACAGTGGCTGTTCCTAGAGTCAGTTTCAAACAATGAAGTATTTATAGTTCCATCTCCTTGCCAATTTTATACCGCGTACTAAAGGAAGCAAACTGTACTAATCTGGTATGAAGCCGTATTGTTTTGAAAAAGGTATCTCTCCAGCATTCACACAGCCATAATAAATGCTATTTATTTACCTCTTCGATTTTGTTTAACATGTACTTGGAACAATAACATATCATTTAAATTCTGTCTTTCAAGTGTAATGTTCTCTCTATTAATTGTGAAAAATGTAGATTTGGAGGCAGTATTAGAAAATGGAAGAAGGTCACGACATTCTAGCGGGCTTTTTTGTGGTTTATGAAACCTTCATTAAACTTTTAGAAGATGCGGCCCTGAGTGGCTTGGGAAAAAGCAAAAACCTCAGAGTGCTTCTGGGGAACATCACCTGTAATTTATTCACTTTGAACGCTTTTTATGGTACAGCTCAAGACAGATGCATGACATGATTCCAACATCCACAAACCTGAGGCATGAAGTAATTGAATCCATAACCAGAAGCTGGTAAATGCATAGCCTTATGAGTTATTCTGTAAGCGTTACATGGAGAACAGCTTGCTTCACAATCATTATTTTGCTGTAGTGCAGAAATCATGTAATGAGGACTTCATGCTGCTAGGATCCTAACCCTTGATTGTTAGAACATTTCAGTCATATTAAAAAAAGTGATATAGTGCAAGCAGATAGGGAGAAAAATAGTAATTGGAAGCTCAGCAGTGGGTTAAAGCCACAATTTATTCACTATTTCCTTCACATTAGATGAAACATTAATAGGATTATTAATAAAGATTCTGTATTGGTTTTGTCACATAGCAGTAATGTATCAAACTATTTTGTTCCCAAAAGCATATTAGTATACTTTTCTTAAGGCTACAGAGAGAGCTATTCTAAAATTACTGAAAAAATGGTAATTTCTGTAGTTGCTCAAATTAGAGCGTGACCTTTAAAGTACAGAAGCAAAACCAATACACCCATGCAGTGATATTGATTTCTCAGTTACGTAAGGTGAATGCATTAAGGAAACTGAATTATAAATTAAAATTCAGCATTGATTTACTAAAAATAAGGTGCTGATGAAAAGTGATTTTCTTTTCAAGATGTTTTGCTAGTTTCCACCACATTTGCTACCACTATTGCAGTCATTAGATCCTAGCAAACCTGGTTCTACTTTTGGTCATGTAGTTGTGGTACAGAATTGCTTTGGGCTTCGTTGTTGTTACTTTCTCATTTAGTTGAGCTTATTTCTTTGGTCTACAAAACTACAAAAAACCCTCTCCCTCCCAGAGTTACTCACACGCCCAGGACAACTCCAGAACTGGGAAGGGGAAAGATGGGTGGGAAGATATATTGACCAAAGACTGACCTCTGCAAATGTGAGCACGTTTTGTTGTGTAAAGCAGTATTTCTTCACAGTTCAGTTATGCATTGTTTGCTCCTTGGACTTTAAAAGAAAAATAACTGCTTTGCGATAAAAATCAAGAAAAATATTCCTCTCAAAAGTATCTCAAGTGAAATGAGTCAAATAGATTCAAGTTTCTGCTATAGCAATTTCTCAAGACAGATCCTGCATGGTTTTGTTTTTTTGTCGCTTAATTCCTTCAGTGAAATTTTTATAGGGAGAACATTTTAAGAGTTCACAGATCAGCAGAAAGACAAGTTTATAAAAATGATGTGTGTATGACGTAATTAAACAAGTATAAAACACTTCCATTTTTAGTTATTTCCAGTTCATTTACTTGAAGGATAAATATACTTTGAAAGTGATTTTGCCTTTATTTTATATTTATATAGATATATAAAAGTAACAAACCAGTAATATATCTTAGGTCAGTCTTAGAACACTAGCTTTTACACACAAACCCAGCTGCTGCAAATAACAGTGAGATAAAAAGTCACAAAACAATAAACAGGAAGACTTCTCAGGTTAGAGATGGGAAGGAAGCAGCTTGCTTTGAAATAATTATTTTACTGCTGAGCAGAAATGGCATAATGAGAACTTCACGCTGCCAGAAGCTGTAACCCTTGATTGCTGGAATACAGCTGTCACATTAAAAATGACACATTGCCAGTAGATTGGCATAGCTGCAGTAATCGTAGATGTCGCATCTGTGCTATGCTTGCCCAATTAAGGAGATTCTCAGTGCAAGTCTAGGCCAAGGTTGAGGAAATTATTTAATGTTTTATTGTATCAGTGCTGTTAAAAGAAATGCATGGAAAAGTAGATTAAAACTTATTTTGATTGACAGTGGAAAAAATTGAAAAGCCAGAAGCTGTACTCTGTCTTAAAAAACCCATTGCACAAAACCACAAAGCATTTTAACCAAATTGTTCAGTTTTATCTATATGCTTTAAAGCTAACTGCTTAAACCAAACCAAAGGAAATAGTTTTCCGCACAGCCCTGACTTAGGAAAACAAGCTTAAGAACCTTTTAAAGGTGGAGCACATTTCTAGAAGAAATCACACACTATATGAAATCCTACTCGAGAGGATCACAAGACATGCAGCCCTTGCTGTACTTCAGCACCTTACAAACATCTTCCAGTATAACCAGCATCGGTGATACCTGCAAACCAGATTGCAGCTGCCACCAGGAAGAACAACTGGTCCGTACAGGTCCAAAAGCAAACCCAAGTCCTTTCATTGCTGATATCATATGCTCAACAGAACACCACCGTATGTGAAAATTTGCTTGTAAATGTTCACATCTCTGAAAGAAGTGAGTAAACTACTGAAGTTTCATAGATAAATACATGGTATTTCATTATTGTGAATATCTTCATTATGATGAAAACAGTATGAAATATCTCAGTATCTATCTAGAGCAAAGGAAAGTCATGAATCAGATTCTAAAGTACTATCATTTTAGCTTGATGAGTTTAAAGGTTGAAGTAGCAAGTAGTTAAATGCCAAGTAGTTACTTTGCCATATCTTTAGATCTCATTTTCCTGGAAACCAGATCAGTACCCACAGAGGAAAATCACCTCACAAAAGCACAAATAAAAGCACTGCCTTTCCCTTTGACCTGCAATATCTTGGGCTCCCCTACCCATGAACCCATCAGATTATGATTTGGCACTACGGTGTTATTAAACCTCTCTGAGAAGCACTGGTAGTTACGAAATCTTTCCCAAAGAAATGACAAGAGCAGCAGCAACAGAAATTCGAAAAGTGTCTGTAGGTTTTATTATTTGCAGCGCTGCTTCCACGTTCCCTAACTTCCAAGACAGACGTCTGACATCATATTTTATTTTTAGAAGGAAAAAGTACTAGAGTTCACAGAAGGAAAATTTGGGGGGGGCGTCAGAAATGAACTAATAACCAACTGACCGTGCAATTAGATGTCCAAGTGTATTCAGAGAGAAAAAAAGAGTAAAGATCGCAAATATCACATACTTGTGTGACAAAAGATCAATTTACCAAATGCCCTGCTGTGAGATGCAGCTGAGGAATATAATGGGTCAACAGTCACCAGTCCTGAAATCCCTGGGAGTTTAATGGACTTCACAAAGCACTAGGTTACACCTTTGCATGCATGGGAGCAGTTTGGAAACTGATACTATCAAATAGCTTGGAGAAATGGAGACATCCCTGGAACTCTGGCATTTGCTTGTCCAGATTGAGCAGTTAGCTGAGGAAACTGTTAATTGGTATGATTTTCTGTAGGTATAACTAGATATAAAAAGTAGCTTTTTCATTCAAACTTTATAATTTAATGGCAGCAGGCAACAGAGGTGTTAGTAGCCTACTGTCAGGAAAGAAACTCACTTCATATTATCTAGACAAATATTTTTGTGTGTGTGTACTTGTCTGGAACGACTTAGTACTACCCGCAAAGGATTCCATGCACCCTCACACTCAGTTCTCCCTCTGTCCCACCAGAATTTGGTGATAACCAAGATAAGCAGTGAATGAAATTGCATACCACTAACACCTATTAAGATGAATGAGGAATTTCTGTAGAGATTTGTACTGTTGTAATACAAGCATACTAACATAGCATGACAAAGTCAGTCACGGTATAACTACATTAACTTTCAATTGATTTGTGCTTGAATAATTAGCTGGTATTAAAAGTTTCCCTGAGTTAACGAAGCCTACCACAACCATGACTCCAGTTGTTAGGCTCCTAATGGACACAAAGCCATTTCTACCAGTATAGACATCGTGCCCACAGCGGTTTCATGCTCCATTAAATACATAAAATTACACATTCCAATCACTGGGAAAGCTGAGATTTTTTTTCCCTAGTATTTTCTTTTCTAAACTGCTCAATCTATAGTATCAAAACATGTCATGTACTCCCACATAAGAGCAGTGTTACTGGGCTTTATCTGATAGCCTGTTGTAAACAACGTAATGCCAAGCACAGAGTGCAGAGATGCTGGCACCTTGCAGCCGAGGTGCCTGCAGCTATTTATGGAGCAGGCTGTCAGTCAGGAGAACTTGTTAAGCAATTCTTTAAAATACAACAAGGAAGATTACTGTTAAGCTTTCTGTAACAGTTACTGTTCTCTTCAATTTATATTCCTATTACTTTATTTTTGCTATATTAACACTATCTGGGCAACAAGTACTAATGAGAACAGAGGGGGAAAAAAAAGATGCATTTCCAATACTTTGTTATTATGCCTTATCAAAGAATTTAATAAGTTGAATTTTCCTATTAATGCAATTGAAAATTTAATGAGCTTCTTAATTTATGACTTCAGCAGGCTTGAATTATAAAACAATACAAGCTGCACTCTAATTGCCTGAGTGTGTCTGAAGATGACAGGGTGTTTAGGCTTTCACGTTAGCATCTAATCTAAATATATTAACAAACAGTACAAAAAGTGTTTACAGTCATTCAAAGCAATGGGACAGAATTAATTTTTTGTGTGACAAAGCCACACCATTAAAGCATTACTTCAACCACATCATTGTGGAAGATCTCCAAGTTCCTTCCTCGTTTAATATTAATAAAGTTTTGTGGTACCCTTGAGAGGTCATTAAGAAAGATTATTCCCTCTAAGCCAATAACTAGAAATGAGACTGAGCTGGAAGTACCATGAAAATTTAGGGTCTATGCTAGGTCTTGGAAGGTACTGAACTCACTCAGCTCTTAAATGTGCCTAGAGCAGTAGACATGCATCACTTCAGGCTCTATCTCCTGCTCTGTGTTACTGCAGCCTTTTTCTCACAGGGCTTTCCCATTCATTTTAAAGCTTACTGGTGCTACACAGTTACCAAAAAGTCACTCTGCTGATGTGGTCTGGGTCAAAGGCATTGCAGCTGGGAGTCCCTGTAGTCTAACATTGGGCAGCTTTATGTAAAATCTTAAGCTCTGACTGATCTACACTGCATATTGAACACATGCATGATGTAACCACTGGGTTGCACTTGGTCAAAACAGATCTCAACAAAACAGCAGGACTGATCATAAAGGATGCTTTCCATATGAAGTTCAGATTTTCAATTTATCTTCACTTACCCCAAAAGATTTTGTATCAAACAGAAAACCTGGAACTTCTCAGCATCTCACATCTATTCTGAATTTTGTTTTTATTTCAATGGTATTCAGCTGTTTCATGATGGTTTACTAGTAGTACTAACTACAACATTGTTGTGTTATATAGAAACTGACATTCTATTGCTTTCATTTTTGAAAATCATTGTCAGTAATCAATACTTCTCTACTGCTTTCTTTAAAACAGAAAGCACACAAAGGCATGTGTCACTATTTTTCATTTGTATTGGCTATGTTACTAGAATTCAAAAACAGTACACTGATTGCAAGTGATCTCAATGACATAAGGTAGTTTCTACACACAGAGACAAGGGTGGTTTTGGGGTGGGTTTTCTTGTTTGGTCGGTTGCTTAGTGGTTTCATTTTTTTTGTTAAGAAGGTGGCTTCTTTTCATAAACACTCAGAGCTTGGGAAAGGGGAGGAAAAGAATGTAAAGAAGGGTGCCATTTATGGACATTAGTATTCAAACTGGCTCTCTCCAACCTGCCATGTCCTCCCTCTAAAGAAAGCACATAGAGAAGAACACAAACACAAGTAGCTGCAGGGTCTAGCAGTGCCATTTGTCACTGCCAAGATTCATCAATGATATAGGATTACAAGAGGGAACAACTTAAAGGTTAAGGATTTATCTAGAACATCTGAAACAGATACCAAACTGAGATTTATAGCGAAGTGCTTGATGAAAATTAATGTTTAGTGTCTAAGCCACTGTTGCACTGGAAACAAACCTGTTCCTTCACCACAGGAGTCACCATTTACCTCTTCCACTGGTTACTGCTTAGGAGCAGATACCTATGCTTAAGGTTTTGCATTTTGACTGGGCAGAAAAATCATAAAACAAAGTGCACCTGCCAAAGTATATTTGCAGGGGTGGAGCACTGTAAGTGCATGGCCAAAGGCTTCTGGAGTTGCCTGGGAGAAACAGGTTTTGAGTGTCTAAACCTGACTCGCTAACTACTGAGACTAAGACCCCATGCCCAATAAAAACGTTTATAGAAGCTAATAAAGATAGCTTTGTTGGTTTTGTAGAGCCATCATAAGCATTTTCCTTTCAATATCTATCTACTGACACGTTTTTAAAAAGAGTTATAGGCTTGTAAAGATCAACAAAAACAAAAAAAAGACTGAGCAGAAGTACTGAAAGCATGACATCTCCATGCCCATGCTGCTACATAGGTTCACCTTAATTAGATGAGAGATGGTGCACTACAGTACTGTGCAAGCTTCTCAGGAAGAGAGCTGCATAAACCAGACAGGTTGTTAGCTTCACTACACAATCCAGTTATGAACTGCCTGTAATTCTAGAAGAATACATTCTTTTTAGTATTACACTGCAAAAAGAAATACTTTTGTATACACCAAAAATCTTCATCTGTTAACATAATTAAAACCAGTTGAAAAAAAAAATAAGATTCTTCCCTTAACCCAGGGTTTCTGTATTTTAGTTCAGTGTTCAATAACTCATTCAATAATAAGTGAATTAAGGTTTTCAACCCCTATGTAGTTTTAATACAAGAGAAATTCCCATCTAGATTTCTACTCAGTTAAAAATTATACAAAGCCACATGAAATAAGAGAAGGTGGGAAATATTAGGATTTCTAATGTTTCAAATAAGAATTTCTTCTCTCAAGACACTTGTGTATATTCATTTTAGATATTGAGATGCTTTAGGGTGTTGAAAGAGAAGAAAGTGAACCCAATAAACAAGGAATAGACACAGTTCTGTGGGGAAAACTGATGCACAGTAGTAAAACAACTGGATCCTTTTGGAGGCCTCACAGAGTATGGTTTAAGCAAAGAAACTGAATCTAGCTTTAGATCTCTGTAGCTTGAACAACACAGGAGAACTTTGTATTATCTTACTGACAAAAGTGAAATCATCACTAAAGATAACTGGAACAGGTTATTTCAAACAACCTTGGCTATGCAGATTTTCATAATACAACAGAAGCCAGTATTTTAAAAACTGTTAGAGCCTCCTGACTTAATACAGGTCATATCTACAGCTGAGTAAGTTGGAAGCATTTTACAGAACCAAATAAATCTTCTAAACTGGCACCCTAAGAATCATAGATACGCAAAAATTAACTCTTGCAAGGAATTTTTTGTTGTTGTTTTCTGCATTGGTTGTACTTTGTGGCATTAGGCAAGAGTGGATGTGAAGTCAAGATACTGGATAACGACACTTGAAAAACCTATCATATCAAAAGAGGACACGCAACAAGAATACAAAAGTATTGGGGAAAAAATGCACATGCCAGTAAGCCTGACTGTCAGCATTAACGTATAAATACAGACAGAGCCTGTGAGAAATTCCAAGTCAAAGAAGGCAGTACAAAATATCAGGGGAAAATCTTTGGGGGGAAAAGCTAGAAAAGAAATTCATTCTTTATTCAAAAGCATTGCCCATGTTCAACAATAACATGGAATTAAGGAAATCACCACAAGGGTATTTTGCAGAGAACCACTCACATTCTTGATCAGTCAGTTAACATGTGCCATGCTCCAATTCATTCCAAATCAGTGTATTATTTACCTGATATTTTGTCTTGTGAATTGACAGAATTCATTGTTAAGAAACACAGCATTATGAAATACAAAATTAGTCACTGCAGAAGATACCAAGGGCCCAGATTTGCAAGAGTACATTCAGAAGTTATAACAGAGGTTCTGTTTCTGAACTTTTCAAAGGATATTGCTTCTCTGTAAAAATAAAGAATGCAATGAATCATTCAGTCTTTCCGTGAGTTCCCCAAGCTAATGCACCAGTATGAAGCTGGAGTAACTGGTAGATGGAAAAACATTTCAGTATATTGGCATGAAACAAGCTTGCTGAAGACCACGTTGCCTATCTTTCCCACAGCATATTTCTGTTATTATAAATGTAGTTTGAATGCCTTGTCTGAAGAGTCTGGCAGCCACCAAGGAAATCACACATTGCTTCCTGCAGCACTTGCTGTCGACAGTTCGGCTATTACCACCTTCCTTAATGGGGGAAGAGGGGAAGTGATGCAAATGGATTAGCTTAAATCCCATTTGTTTCTAAGCAAAACTGAGCTATGGATTCAAATTTCTGAGGCAAACGGAGATAACTTTAATGATTTTATTTTGTTCATGTAACATACATTCTTATTCTGGAAGATCATCAATACTGCACAACATACAAGCCATACCAGTGAAAGCACGATTTTTTTTCTCAGATTCCTGTGTAATCAGCATGAAAGTTCCCTCAGGAGTATACCCACTTTTGGAGTAATTTCACTTTTGTGCAAACAAACCAAATGCATAAGCAGTTATGTAAAGGGATGAAGAGACTCAGACTGAAGTAAAAATACCCATTTTATTCTCCCACTTCTCTAAATTAGCTACAGGAACATAAGACCACCACCAGATCAGAATAGCAAACAGCAAAAGGCTTGTTTCTGATGAACGTCATTCATTTTAAATGCAATAGACACTTGCAATGACAGTGAAGTCACAACTTTGAATATAAATTTATGCTTAACATTGGATCAAAAGTGAAAATCAAGACTGAAATGATTAACTTGTCAAAGGAAAGCATTAATAAGCAATTGAGGAGAAACAAAAGATTAAAACTTGAAGGCTTCCTAGTAGAGTTTCATATACTACTTTCAAAGATCTAAAAATGTCTTATTGAACATCATACAGGTTGCATTCTTATCTGTTGCATTCTAAATGAAAACTCAGTAAGATAGTAAGATCAGCAAAAAATCCACAGCTGAAGGGATGAAAGTGTTGCATTTCAGATTAAAGAAGTCATCAGATAGGCAAAGTCCTGTATGCGCACATCTTTCTGCTGTAACCTTGGGGTTTAATCAGTACTGGAGCAAATGCACCTCAAAGAGTTGCAGTATTGAATTGCACTATGTAACCTGTATACAGTCCACAATGTGCATCATTATATGGAAATAATTCCATATTTAAGTCTACTCTCAGAAAACTGAATGAAAGTGGCACGTTACTTCATTTTTGTTCACCAATACATAACAGAAAAAAATGAATTGTATATACTGTATGCAACATACTGAGTGAATCATGAATATATTGAAATACTCCAAACAACAATCACTGTTGGAGAGCTCTCAATCAAGTCAGACTTTGTTGATGGAAGTGCAAGAACAAGTTATGTTCATAACTAACAGAACTCAGCAGCCAGTTGACAACTCTCTATTTAAGTAGTTACATAAAATCAATTGTCTTAAAGAGTGTCCTAAACTTGGGTTGTAGAGGTAGTCACAAACAACTCCATCTCCCAGCTCATACGGTCTTTGTTGGGCTGATGTACCATCCTGTGTTGGGACATTAGAAAAATTAGGAACTTCAATTATACATGAGCAGAAAACGCAGTTAGAGACATTATAGCAGCAGAGGAGTTCTCACTCCGGGTATTACTGATGGTTTAGAGAGTGCCAAAGAGAGGCAAGTATATCAAAGCCCTTCTAGTTCCCGCAGCCAGTGGGCTGAACAGGTAGAAATAGCACCTATTGGAATTGTCAAAGGTTGTCCAGAGAATCCTCTCCTTTTCTCCCTGCCACAGTAGATGTGACCCCTTTAGAAGATAAACTTCACCAATTCAAGTGTGGAGATAAAAAGAACAATTACCAGTCTCCACAGAAGGCTACATCCCATCCTCATACCTGAGGATCACTGCCATACCACTGCTGCATCTTCCCTTTTACTACTCTTTCAGCTGGGGAAAGGCAGGCAAAAGCAGTGATTTGGCAGAGGAAATGACCAGCAAAGTGAACAAGACGACCATGTGGATAGGGAAAGTTACACTCTTCGGCAGCAGTTTGCTATGCAACCTGTCCAAAGTGTTTGCAGTCATGTGTGGGGAGGCAACATAAGGTCAGAACATAGATGCAGAGGTTTGCTGGAAAATGCACAGCAGAGAGGCACCAAAGGCCTCCAGTGCAGATCCCAAGCTGTGGATAGATTAGACCCTGAGCTAAGCAGTTCCTAATTGTATGAGTTGTGAGCAGTAGTTAACAGAGCAATTGTCCTCTAAACCCTACTGTTGCTAAATAGTCCAGAGGGTCTCGTGTTATAATGCTTCATTAAGCTCAAACCATATGTTCCGTAAGCACTTGAACCTGTAAAACTTAAGCAGGTCATGTGAAGCATTTAAGAAAAACTCAGCAACAGATGCCCATTTTTAGCACAGACTAGTACAAAAGAGTTGAAACTTATTGAGAGTCACCAGTCCTTATATGATGGCATGTATTTGCGTGGAAATTTTCCCATTTCTATCTTGAATAAGTTTCTTCATTTATTTCGAATCTTACTGGGAAAACCTGAGACTTTTCAGTCTCTCTCCCTGTTTGATACCCTTTTCTCAAGTTACAAAAAATTTATTCCATTTTCTTGAGTTAGGTTGGGGACATTTCAGGCAACAAAAACTAGTACATAGTCACACTTGTGTATTCTATCCCATTCATCAGAACAAGAGAATTCCTCTCTCATTTAAGAAACCTCCTGTCCTCAAGCACTGTGCCTTACACTAAGGTAAGAAGACATTTGACAAATTGTCCAGTCACGAGGTCCTTCTTCCCAGGTATCTAACCACTATTCTTCACTGACTTCTACGTAGCCGAGTAGAAAACATGAACACCAAACTGCCACTTTACTAATGGAAAAGTGTCTGATGATATGCCTGATGGGCCCCAGAGACAATAACAATACCTGACTGCCTCTTAGACTTGTTAGCATTGTTTTGTCTGATACTTGATAGATTATGTTATCTTGTACCATAACCTTGAAATCCTCCAAGGTCTTCAATATTAGCATTGTTGCTTGTTCCTCTATTAATTGGACTGGAGAGCAATTCACTTAATTTGTGCTTCAACTTAGTTATCATCAGTTTATTAAATTTCTTGAAACAACAATACAGCATCTAAAGGCTTCCCAGTATTAAAACTGGAAACTTCTGGGTGGAATAAGTTTATTCCCGCTCCTTTGATTTAAATACGCTTCTTACAGCTACTTTTGAGCACGCACATCTGATTCCTTGGTAAAAGCACTGTTATTATTTTCAAGAATGTGAAAAGTGACCTGCTGTCACATAACACACTGGTGAAACACACAGCTAAAGACAAACCCCTCAGTGGTACCTGAAGTAGAAGATCACAGTCATAATCTAGGTGGAGGGCGATTACAATTCCACAGGCAGACAGAAGCATAACATTTTGGAAGATGAACTTCACTAGCTACATGAAGTTCATGTTTCTTGCCACTTTCCTTGAATCACCAATGAGTACACAAATTGTTTTCCTAGCTAGTATCTTTGATTGTATATAGTCAGTGAGTCAAACAGTTTTCCAGAAAATATTATAAGCTTTGGAAGTAATAGCCATTTCTTCTAGCTTTACATGGTTTCTGTTTTTTTTTAAACAAAAGGAAAAAAAAAAGACATTTCCTCCTTCTACTAAATTAATCCAAGAAATTGTTCAACAAATCAGTCACTAAAATCTGTATGGGAATTGAGTACAAATGAGCTCCTTAACAAGATAAAGGAAGTCCTCCAAATGGATAGTGGTAGGACTCTTCCACTCAGTGCCAATGAGAGGTGACCAACACCACTACCTTTCAGTTGTTCATTAGTCAGGAATAGGAGCCCCCACAAAGACCTCAACCTCTCATACTCATCTTTCCCAGAATTATTGTCTATCTGTATGCTTGTTTCTCACATCACAAATCACAGTTCAATCAAATAACACTCCTCTTGCACCATATTTCTTACTTGAGTCGCAGAGAAACAAAACACCACATCTTGATCTCATATTAGAAAGACTTGTCAGTAATTAACTATTAGAACATAAAAAGGGGGAAAAGCATCAGTTTCAGTGAATTGATTGTAGCACAATACTGTGACTCCAAATGCTGTACATCTGTGATATTTGATCCTTGGTCAGTCCATCAAACCAGTGAATTTAGTCATTCAGTCTCTGTAGGTCTACCTTTTAAGTTCTGAGCACAGCCTTCTCTTTCCATTTGCACTTTCTGTCCCAAAGAAATGTTTCTCCACAGCAAAATGAAAGCAATCCAGTATTCTACCTGTCTTACTTTTTCGTCGGAAAAAAGCAGCAATGACAGCAAAGTAGCAAAGTTCCAGGCTGCAGCAAGTGAGGCCTTCCTCAAACACAACAGCCATGGGCAC
>JANHGO010000075.1:14046795-14068693 GCA_024606505.1 Aquila spilogaster | reverse complement strand
TCAGCACAAATCCAAATCATAGCCCCATACCAGCTACTATGAACAAAATTAACTACCCCAGCCAAAACCAGCACAGTCACTAATTAACATTTGGTGACAGGAGAAAGGGAAAAGTTATTAGCAACCTTCAGCTGAGTTCAGCAGAGGCGAGGTTAAAAGTCAACAGCAGTAAGAACAGGGAGAATAAGGAATGTCACAGGTCAGAGAGGTCCATGTTATTATGGACTCATGGTTTTGTGACTGGACAGGAACACAAGGAAAACAAAACTAACTGGGCACTCCAGCAGGCAGTACATTACCAGAGCTATGGGTCACCTGTTTCTTTTTGTTTGTGGTTTTGGGTTTTTTTTTAACGTTGTATAAATTATTTCAAACAGATAAGGAAGATATGGAAGCCTCCCTAGAGGCACTGTTTTGGTTTTACCATGAGCACTGACTAGAGACAGCATATGACTGTAGTGCACCAGCGCAGGCTCAAGCCTGCTAGACTCGATCTGTAGGGAGGGGGGAATAAAAAGAGAGAAAACAATAAAGAAAAAGAGAAATGCCACATGTCTCATATTGACAATCTTGAGCAATCAAAAATCATGAATCAGGCTCAGAAGTACCATAATTTTAGATTAATAACTTGAGACTTGAAGTAACTAAAGTAAAAATCTGATTACTTTGCTATATGTTTTGAGAGGGTCTTTAGATCCTGTTTTCCTGGCAAGTCACAAAGTACCCACCGTGACAGTAGCATAAGAAGAGACAGAAGAAAATCACTTCAAAAAAGCGTGAACAGAAGTACTGCTCTTCCCAGTGACCTGCAATATTTTGAGTTCCCCTATTCAGGAACACATCAGATTATGACTTGTCCCTACACCGTTATTAAATGCCGCCTCCCCCCAAGAAGCGCCGATTGGCATGAAATCTTTTACAAGGAAGTTTTTACAAGGAAGTTACAGAAGCAGCTGCGTCTGAAGTTTAAATGATGAAAACCCTACAGATACCCTTCATTTGCAGCACTGCTTCCATGTTCCCCACACCCCAAGACAGACTGCACTCACCTCTGGTACCACTTTCCTCCCCCCCTGCCCACAAGAAAGAAGCACTAGGTTTCACAGAAGGAAAAAGAGAAACATAATGACCTTGCAGTTAGGTATCTAAGTGTCCCGCAAGAAGAATAGGAAGAGCTAATATTGCAAATATCAAATACCTTTGTGAAGCATCATTTACTAAATGTCCTGCTGCGAGATGAAACTGGGGAATTTGAATGGGTCCCTGATTACAAACCTTGAAGTCCATAGGAATTCACTGGATTCACTGAGCAGTAGGTTGCACCTGTGCTCCTGGGGGAACATAGCTCAGAAACAGATGCCCTAGAAATGCCTGAAGAAATGTAGAGCTATTTTTTGCCCTGTGGCATTTGTTTGTCCAGACTGAGCAGTTAATTGAGCAAACAGCTAATAGATACTATTTTGGTAGGTACAACCAGATATAGAAGATCGCTTTTTCACTAAAAATTTATCTTTTCAATAGTAGCAGGCAACAGTAAGTTTATTAGTCTACTGTTCAGAAAAACCTCACATTTACAGTGAAGTCTTCAAATTATCTAGCCAAATATTTTTCTTTCTGTATATATACTTACCTAGAGTGAGTTGGTACCACATGCAAAGCATTTCATGCCCTCTCATGATCATTTCTCTATCTGTCTCACTACAATTTGGCAATAACCAAGACAACCACTGAATAAATTAAACACCAACACCACCTATCAAGATGAATGAAGAATTTCTGTAGTACCGTTATGTGAGCATTCTAACATACAGTGAATAAAAAAAAAAAAATTAAAAAAAATCAGCTGCAGCATAACTGGGTATAACTAGATTAATTTAAGTAATTTATGCTTGAACCATTACCTGGTACCAAAAAAAGCTTCATGAAGTAAAGAAATTCACCACAACTGTGAATCCAGCCATTATGATTTTAATGAATATGAAGCCTTTTCTACCAGTACAGACTTAGTTCACTGAGCAGTTTCATATTTGCATGCTCCATTAAATACATACACTTACAATTTCCAATTACAGGGAAAACGGAGGGTTTTTAATATTTCCTTTTTTAAATATCTCAACCTATAGCATCAAATTGTGTCATGCATTGCCACATAAAAATAGCGTTATCAGTCTTTAGTTTGATATGCTGCTATAAATAAATCACCGCCAAGCACAGAGCACAAAGATGCTGCACCTTAGAATCATAGAACGGTTTGAGTTGGAAGGAACCTTAAAGATCATCTAGTTCCAACCCCCCTGCCATGGGCAGGGACACCTCCCGCTGGACCAGGTTGCTCAAAGCCCCATCCAACCTGGCCTGCAACACTTCCAGAGAGGGGATATCTACAACCTCCCTGGGCAACCTGTTCTGGTGCCTCACCACCCTCATAGTAAAGAGCTTTTTCCTTACATGTAAGCTAAATCCACCCCCTTTCAGTTTAAAGCCGTTATCCCTCATCCTATCACTACAGTCCCTGTGAAAGCGTCCCTCTCCGGCTTTCCTGTAGGCCCCTTTAGGTACTGGAAGGCTGCTATTAGGTCTCCCCAGAGCCTTCTCTGCCCCAGGCTGAACAAACTCAACTCTCAGCCTATCCTCATAGGGGAGGTGCTCCAGCCCCTGATCATCTTTGTGGCCCTCCTCTGGACCTGCTCAAGCAGGTCCATGTCTGTCTTATGTTGGGGGCCCCAGAGCTGAACGCAGTACTCCAGGTGGGGTCTCATGAGAGTGGAGTAGAGGGTGAGAATCACCTCCCTTGACCTGCTGGTTACACTTCTTTTGACGCAGCCCAGGATGCGACGGCTTTCTGGGCTGCAAGCACACACATTACTGCCTCTTATTCAGTTTCTCACCCCCTAATACCCCCAAGTCCTTCTCCAGAGGGCTGCTCTAAATCCACTCATTGCTCAGCCTGTATTTGTGCTTGAGATTGCCCTGACCCACGTGCAGGACCTTGCACTTGGCCTTGCTGAACTTCATGAGGTTTGCACGGGCCCACCTCTCAAGCCTGTCGAGGTCCCTCTGGATGGCATCCCTTCCCTCTAGCGTGTCAACTGCACAACGCAGCCTGGTGTCATCAGCAAAATTGCTGAGGGTGCACTCAATCCCACTGTCCATGTCGCTGACAAAGATGTTAAACAGCACTGGTCCCAATACTGACCCCTGAGGAATGCCACACGTCACTGGTCTCCACTCTGACATCGAGCCATTGACCACAACTCTTTGAGTGCGGCCATCCAGCCAACTCCTTATCCATCGAGTGGTCCATCTGTCAAATCCACGTCTCTCCAATTTAGAGACAAGGATGTCACGCGGGACAGTATCAAACACTTTGCACAAGTCCAGGCAGATGACGTCCGTTGCTCTTCCCTTATCCACCAATGCTGTAACCTTGTCATAGAAGGCCACCAAATTTGTCAGGCACAATTTGCCCTCAGTGAAGCCATGTTGGCTGTCACCAATCACCTCCTTATTTTCTATGTGCCCTAGCATAGTTTCCAGGAGGATATTGCTGCTGACACGCCTGCAGCTATTATGGGGTCAGTCATGAGAATTTGTTAAAAAATTCTTTAAAATGGGACAAGGAGGATCAATGTTAAACTGCATGTAAGAGACATTTTCTACAATTTATGTTCCTATTACTTTATTTTTCCTATATTAAGGGTAGAGAAGGCTATCTGGGCAACAAGGATTAACAAAGATAGAGAAAAAAAGTAAAGGTGCATTTCCAGTGTTTTGTTATTAGGCTTTACCAAAGAATTTAATAAGTTGAATTTTCCTATTAATGCAATTGAAAATTTAATGAGCTTCTTAATTTATGACTTCACTAGGCTTGAATTATAAAACAATAACACAAGCTGCACGCTAATTACCTGAGTGTGTCTGAAGATGACAGCGTGTTTAGGCTCTCACTTTAGCATCTAATCTAAATATATTAACAAATAGCACAAAAATCATTGGAGTTGTTCAAAGAGACAGGACAGAATTAATTATTTTTTGTGACAAACAAAACCATACTATTAAAGCATTATCCTTACTGTTATATTTGACATTGTGGTGGAGAATCTCCAAGCTCTTTGCTTAATATTAATTGTTTTGTGGCACCCTTGACAGCTTCTTAAGAAAAATTCTTTCCACTAAACCAATAACCAGAAACAAGATCAAGCTGGTACTATCATGAAAATTTAGGGTCTGAGGCAGGTCTTCGAAGGTACTGAATGTACTCAGCTCTTTTAAACGTGCCTGGAGCTGTAGACATGTATCTCTTCAGAAGACGGAGCCTTTTCTTTGCCCTATTCTGTGATACTACAGCCTTTTTCTTGAATGACTTTCCCATTTATTTCAAGACTTCCTGGGGCTATACAGTTACCAGAAAGGTCACTGTGCTGGTCTACTGTGGGTCAGCAAAAGCATTACAGCTGGGAGTCCCTGTAGTCTTAACACAGGGCAGTTTCATGCAATGTCTTAAGCTCTACCTGATTTACACTGCACAGCAAACAAGTGCACAACGCAACAGCTGGGTTCAGCTTGCTCAGGCCAGAAGATCTTACCAGGACACATCCTCACTACAGCAGGCTAGTCACAATGGATATTTTACATTTCAAAACCTAAGTTTCATACGGATCTCCCATTATCCCAAACAAAAGTTTTCCTACCAGATAGACATTAATTCTTATTTTTTTCTTTTTTTTATTTTAACAGTTTTATGCTGTCTCATGACAGTTTAATAGTAGTGTTAGCTGCAAAATTGTTACATTACATCGAAGTTGACATGTTCTGTTAACTTTATTTTTTAAAATCACTGTCTGTACTGTTTTCTTCAAAACAGAAAATACACGAAATTAAAACACCTCATATTGCATTAGTAGATAGGGAGGAAGTGGTTGGTTTGGGGGGTTTTAAACATTATGCATTGATACTTCTGATAATCATAAAAATTATATTCCAGGAAATACCATTATAAGAGAATCTGAATATTCCCAAAATGAAAGTCTCCTAAATTAATCTGGTGTCTTCATTTCACTAAAAGTTACATTCTAACCTTGAGTCAAAAATCCTGTTTTCACCTGGATCTTAACTGGAAAAAGCAGTTTTATTTTGTCCTTGGGAAGATATGGTTATTGCTCGATTACACCTACTGCTGCACTTTGACACCTGGAATAACACTATTCATAAATTTGAGTAGTTATTCTACCTGTCTGCCAGTCGTCCCATCAGGTGGTGGTAAAGGAGGGGCAGACTCAAAAGTTTCAGAATTCAAGTTCATTCCAGTCCAACACAAATCAGCTACTTACGTACATTAAGTCTCACTTGTATGACGATAGCTCTCTCTCCAATAGGACAATTGGTAACTTTTTTGCCACAGAGGTCTAGAAATTTTAAAAAGGAGTAGATTTCTGGGCTTTCTGATTGCTGTAAGAAGGTGTGCATCACTTTTTCAATTATACTAGCTATGCTATCAGACAATTTATTGCAAGAATACAATAAACTCATTGCAAGTGATCTCAATGGCATAAGGTAGTTCCTACTTCAGGAGACAATCTACATACTTCATATGTTTATATGCATAGTTGTTGGAACTAAGTGATCTGGAAGGCTGTGGATCATTAATTGATCATCTAACATTGCTTAATTTACTACCAAGACAAGCAAACAGTTTGCATCAGTCATCTTACTGATTTTTTTTTTTTTTTTTTTTTTTTTTTTTTTGAGAGAGAGGGCAACTTCTAGTTTTTGCAGACAGGCTCAGAGTTTGAGAAAGGGAATGAAAAGAAGGAAAAGAATGATGCCATTTATGGGCATTAGTATTCAAACCATCTTCCCCAGTCTGTCCCTTTCCCCTCCTCCTCCCTCTAAAGAAAACGCATAGGGGAAGAACATGAACAGAAGTAGTTGCAGGGTCTAACAGTGCCATTTGTCACTGCCAAGATTCATCAGTGATAGAGGATTACAAGAGGGAACAACTGAAAGGTTAAGGATTTATCTAGAACATCTGAAACAGATATTAAACTGAGATTTATAGCAAAGCGCTTAATGAAAATTAATGTTTACTGTCTTAGCTATTGTAATACTGGAAACAGAAGGAAACTTGTTCCTTTCCCAGGAGCAACCATTGACCTCTTCCACTGGCTAGCAACACCTAAGAGCAGGTACACATGTTTAACATTTTGTATTTTTACTTCACTGGGCAGAAACTTAGACGAGAAAAGCAGCACATTGACAAGGGTGGAGCACTGTAAGTGCAGGGGCGAAGGCTTCTAGAGATACCTCCGAGAACCAGGTTTTAAGTGCCTAAATGTGGTTCACTGCCTGCCGAGACTAAGACCTACAAGCAATAAAGACTTTTATAAAGCTAATAAAGGCAGCTTTATTGGTTTTGTAGAGCCATCATCAGCATTTTCTTTTCAATATCTATCTAATGACATGCTTTTTAAAAGAGTTATATGCTTGTAAAGATCAATGAAAAAATAACGGACCATGAGCAGAAGTATTACAAGCCTGACATCTTCATGCCCGTGCTGTTATGCAGGTTCACCTTAATCTGATGAGAGATGGTGGTACTACTGTACAAGCTTACTTTTAAGAAGTGAACCACATAAACCAGACAGGCTTTTAGCTTTCACTACATAACCCAGTTATGAATTGTATAAAGTTCTAGAAGAACACTTTCTTCTTTTAATATGAAATTGCAAAAACAAAGGCTTTCATATACATTAAAATAGCAGCTTCAGCTATAAAAAGAAAGAATAAAAACGAAGGAAGAAAATCATTACAGATTTCCATGTTGTGCTTTTTGCAGTAAGCGTACCTTGTCTATTTTTTCTCTGAATTTGAACAATGAAAATCAACTAAAATATTTTCTGCTCTTATTAAATTATGTTTAACAAGATTTAGGTTCTTAGTGTTGTAACTTACTGTCTAAAACACTACACAGATTTTTATTTAATTTAAAATAACTTTTACTTGGAATGAAATCAGCCATATTCTTATAAAAATATAGGCTACTATGTTCATTACTACCTCTCTCAATTTCAATAAAAGTGATGCATAGAAGAAGGGAATTTTTATTCAATAGTTTTGAACTAGTAGCAGCATTTTACATGTCATGAATATCTGGACATTTAGTTGCGTTAAAGAAAACATTAAATACGGATAAATATAACTAAATACAGTTGAAACAAATGGGATTCTTCACTTGACCCAGGGTTTCTGTATTACTTCAGTATTCAATAATTCTCTAATTCACTAACAAGTGAATTAGGGTTCCTCAGTCCCTGTGTAGTTTTAAGGCAAGATAAATCCCTATCTGGATTTCTAATTATTTGCAAGTTTATTGCTTAAACAAAGCCACATGCAGATAAGGGAAGGCAGAAAAACGTTCAAAACATTAGAAATCCTAATAGGCACTTCTTCTCTCTTAAGATGTTTGCGTATATTCATTTTGGTTATTGTGATGCCTTTAGGGTGTTGAAAGAGAAGAAAGAGAACCCTGAGAACAAGGAGGCGGCACAGTTCTATGGGGGAAATTGGTGCACAGCAATAAAACAGACTAATTCCTTTTGGAGGACTCAGAGGAGTAGGGTTTAAGCAAAGATACTACAGCTAGGTTTAGATCTCTGTAGTCTTAATATAACAGGGAAGAATTTATTTGCATTATTTTACTCACAAAGGTGAAATCATCACTAAAAATTACTGGAACAGGCTTATTTTAAACAGCGCTAGTTATGCAGGTTTTCAGAATATGAGCAGAAAGTAGTATTTAAAAAAAAACATTAAAGCCTGTTGACTTAATAGCCACATATCCTATCCACATCCAAATTAGTTTGAAACACTCTATAGAACCAAATAAAGCTTACAAGCCCACATACTAAAAATCACGCAAGTGGTTCATATATACACAAATCCAGCTTTTGCAAGGAATATTTCTATTCTCTACATCGGTTAGTCCACTGTGACACTTTAGGTGAGATAGGATGTGAGCCCAAACAACTGGATAATGATGTTTGAAAATCTACCCCATCAAAGGAGCATGCACAGTAAGAGCATTGGGAAAATGTCTGTGTCAACAGTATGTCCATCAACATTAACATATAAACACAGACAGAACTTGGAAAAAATTTCCAAGACAAAGAAGGTAGCACAAAATATGACAGGAAAACCTTTTGGGCAGAAGTGAGGAAAAAAAAAAGTCATTCTTTGTTCAAAAGCACTGCTTGTGATCAGCAATATAATCCTCAATTAAGGAGACCACCCATTATAAAGTTTGCAGAGCACCAACCACTTATGTTCTTGGTCAGACAGTTAACACACAGTTCAATCCTCTGAGGAAGGCACATTCTTCCTATTTTATAGCTGTGGAGACTGAAGCAGAGAGATTTAGTGATGAACCCAAGCCTACAGACCAAGTCAAGCATGCTAAGCTCATAATTTTATGTCGCATAAGCTTTGAAACCTACCACCTCACAAACTGTTGAAAATTAAGCCTGTTTAAAACATAATCAACAAAATGAGCGTTGCCTACATTAAGTAACAAACTCAGAAATTGCCTGACTCATACTTAACCATTTACTAACAGCAGATTACTTAAGAATTTTTCTTCTATTAATTCACTCCAAGACAGTATGTGCTGTCCTGTGATTTGACAGAATGCATTTTTAAGAAACACACCGTTATGAAATACAAAATTAATCACTACAGTCACTGGGTCTCTTGAGGACCCAGTGTTGCAAAAATATGTTCAGACTTAATACCAGAGGTTCTGCGTCTAAACTTGAAGGATATTATTGCTTCTCTGTAAAAATAAAGAATGCAATGAATCGTTTAGTCTTTCAGTAAGTTCCCCAAGCTAATACACCAGTACGAAGCTGGAATGGCTGGTAGCTGATTTCAATGTATCGGCAAGAAACAAGCTCGCTAAAGACCATGTTGCCTCTCTTTCCTACAGTGTATTTCTGTTATTACAAATGTAGTTTGAAAGCCTTGTCTGAAGAGTCTGACAGTCACCAAGGAAATCACTCACATTGCTTCTTCCAGCACTTGCTGCCAACAGCTTTGCAATTACGACCTTCCTTAATGTGGAAAAAAAGGAAAATTATGTCAATCGATAGTCTGGAATCTCATTTGTTTACAAGCAAAACTGAGCTACAGACTCAAATTTAAGAAGTAGTAAACTGACATCAGATCAAGCTTCCCATAATTTTAATGATTTGATTTTATTCATACAAGATATATTCTTCTTTTATAAGATTATCAGCCCTGCACCACATACAAACCATACAAGTGAAAATGCAGGTTCCTCAAGTTCCTCTGTAATTGGCATGAGAGATTCTCTGAGAAATATACTCTGTAGAATTTCACTTTTACGCAAACAAACCAAATACATAAGCAGTTATGGGAAGGGATTCAAAGCCATACTACTATATATTTTCTCAAAATAAATGGAATCTCTATGTCCTGTATAGCAGAAGATATAGAAAAGTTATCTGAAATTGCGTGTGGTGTACCTTTGCAAGTTTCAGTTCATTTCAGCTCCACCAAAGAAAGTTTAGAGCATCTGTGAAAACAGAATCTGAGATTGCATGAAAAGCATAAAAGCAATTCCTGCCAGAAGGCCTTAGTAGCTTTAAGATGAAAAAGAAAAACTAAAAGGGGTAAAAAAAAGAAAGCAAAGCTAGATTTGCATCAGGAAACAGACAGACATTTAAATTCATTCTAAACGATGATGCAAATTTTTTTTTTATTTCTGACTTAATCCTTATGGTACAGTTTCTGACATCTTTACTTTTTGGATAATTAAAGATTCTCCTGCAGGGCATTATGACAGTCTTAAAAATGCTGTCCCTTTTTATGCAAGTTGAAAAGGTTGGAAACCTGTGAGAATGTGTAAAATAGTGATGTTCTTTTCCATACATCTTCCTGATGGTTTTAATTTTTCTTGAGTCAGACAAACAAAGAAATGAAAAAGATGCGACCAAAACTTTATTCCGAGTATTTTTTAACACATATTTATCTTCTTACATTAAAGTTCTTGCAGAAACAAAAAAAGTCACTGACAATTTTTTCCAATATTTTTTCTTTAATAAAATTTAACAGGAAGAAACTAGCTTTCTGCAAGCCCATTGTAGTTTTCCAAAATACATGGTTTCAGTGGAGCAGCACTAACTTCCCAATCCTTTTTGGGAAAAATACAGTGAGAAGACACAGCATGAGTAAAAAGATTAGGAGAGCAGTTTACCATCACTTACAAAAATCGATAATGCATTACTACTCACTTATCGAGGAACTGATCCTGTACCCACTAAAGTAAATGTTAAATTCTTCATAGTTGAAAAGGCAGTGCTATACAGTCATAAATAACTATTGCTTAAACAGGGGCTATTATAATACTGTAACAAAGGGGTTTTATTTCTTTTTAAAACGCACACTTCCAATTATGATTCTCAAAGTAGCAAATCTTCAGACAGTGGAGTTCAGAGGTTTTAAATATTCCATTTCTGAACAATGAGTAATAAAGCTGAAAGGAACTCAGCCACTGGAGTAAAAATACAAATTCTTTTATTTCTCCTTCAATAGATCAACTATAAGACCATGAGAAGACCACCAAATCAGATTTGCAAATAGTAAAAGGTTTGTTTCTGATGAACACTATTCATTTTAAATGTAATAGTCACCTGCAGTTACAAGCAAGTCACAAGTTTGTGTTTAACATAACATCAAAAGTGGAAATAAAGACTGAAACAAGCTGACTTGTCAAAAGCAAAATATTTATTAATAAACAACTGAGATAAACACAAAAGATTGAGACTTAGAGGCACCTAGTAGAGCTGCATATATTACTCTAAAAGCTTTAAAAATAGGTCTTATCTAGTGTTTACACAAAAGAGTGCAACCTGTATGCATTCTCAACAAAAACTCAACAAGATATTAAGTAGCTCAGTAAAAAGTCCACATCTAAAGTGAAAGAATTGCATTTCAGATTAAACAAATAGTCAGATAGGTAAAGTCCTGTATGTGCATAGTTTTCTGCTACAATCCTGGGGTTTAATTGGCACTAGAGCAGAAGCATCAAAATAGTGTTACAATATCACATTACGCTGTGTAAGCCACATGTCCAGTCAGTGGTGTGCTTCATTGTCACAAAATAGTCCCATCTGTAAGATGACTGTCTCAGAAGATTGAATTAGAGCAGCATATTACTTCAGAGATCCTTTAGCCAATGCATAATGGAGAGAATGAGTTGTATATAATTGTATGCAATGTACTGAGGGAACCACAAATGTATTGAAACGCTCTGAACAGTGATCATTGTCAAAAAGCTTTCTATGAAATCAGACACAATCACACACTTTCATCACCTAAATAAAAGTTAACATTCCTAGCTAACCATATTCAGCAACCAATTGGCTACTCACTGTTTGCATGCACTGACTTACAAAATCAGACGATTCAATTGTCATAGCAACTGTATCCCACATTTGGGTTGTCAAGGTAGATGCAAACAATTCAATCTCAGTTCATATGGCCCCTTTTGGGCTGATGTACCATTCGACATTGGGATACTAGAAAAATTATAGGAAGTGCTATTATGCATGAATGAAAAATGCAGATGTGGCCATAAAATGGCAGTGGCAAGGGGTTCTCACTTCAGGTACCACTGATGGTTCAGAGTGCCAGAGAGAGGCAAATATACTACAGCCCTTCTGGTTCCTGCAGCCCAGGCAGTGGGCTGCACAGGAATAAGGGGCACCTATAGGAAACAGGGAAGAGTGACCAAATGGAGAATACCTGCCTTTTCTCCCTGCCATAGCAGCTGTGACCCCTTTAGGAGACCAATATAGCTCATCCAGGTGTGGAGATGACGAGAACAATCACCAGTCCCCACAAAAGGCTATTTTTGTTTCACCCACATATCTGAGGTATACTGCCACACCACTGCTGCAGCTTCTCTTCTACTTCTCTGTCAGTTCCCGTGTTTCTAAGTTGTGCAGGAGAGAGGAAGGAAAATGCAGTGACCTGGCAGAGGCAGTGACTAGTAAAGTGAACAGAAGAGCCATGTGTATATGGGAAAGCCATTTACTTTAGCAGCAGCTCCCTGTGCATCCCATCCAAAGTATTTGCAGTCAACTGTAGGTAGAAAAATAATGCTAGAATGGAGATGCGCTGGGAAGCGTGTAGGGAGAGAGGCACCAAAGGTCTCCCTCCAAGGCCAATACCAAGCTGTAAATGGATCAGAGCCCGAGATATCCAGTTCCTAATGATAAGAGTTGTGAGCGGTGATTAACAGAGCAAATGTCCTCCAAATCCCACTCCTGCTGAATTGCCTTTTAACGCCCACATGATATAATGCTTCATTAAGCTCAAACCATATGTTCTATAAGCATCTGAACCTGCAAGACACTCACACATCATGTGAAGCATTAAGTACCCTCAGCAGCGCATGTCCATTTTAGCACAGTCTACCGCAAAATAGTTTAGACCTATTGAGAACCACCAATCCTTATCTGATATGCAAGTGTGTCTTCCCATTTCCATCCTGAATAGGTTTCTCTGTTCATTTCAAATCTTCCTGGGAAAAGCCTTCAGTCTCTCTCCCTGTTTAGTACTCTTTTCTTAAGTTACTATGAATTTCTTCTGTTGCCTAGGGTTAATGAGTCAGAGAGATTTCTCAGGCAGCAAAAAAAAAATATTACTCTACCTTAGTGAAGCTTCTTCATCCCATTCACCAGAACAAAAAAACTTCTCTCTCATTTTAAAAAACCCTCCTGTTCTCAAGGACTGTCCCTTACACTAAGGTAAGGAGATATTTGACAATTGCGCAGACATGAAGGCCTGCTTTCCAGGTGTCCTACAACCAATTTTCATTGACATTTACATAGTCAAGGACAAAACACGAACACCAAACTGCTGCTTTACTGATGGAGAAGCACCTCCTGATATGCCTGGTGGCCTCCATGGACAATAACAGTATTCGACTGCCTCTTCGATCTGCTGGCACTGTCTTGCCAGGCATAGGCACCACTCTCTCTGCATCTGATTTTTGATGCAGTTTCATGTCATCTGCCACTATAGCCTTGAATTCCTTTGACACATCATCATGTTGTTTGTTTCTTTATTAATTGGACTTGGGAACAGTTCACTTAATCTGTGCTTTGCTTTTCCTTGGTTATCCTGAATTTCTTAAAACAACATTACAGCATCTGGAGACTCCACAGTATTAAAACTAGAGACCTCTGGGTGGAATAAGTCTGTTTCATTCCTCTGTTTTAAGTACATTTCTTAGAGCTAACTTGGAGCATGTCTCCAATTTCTTGGAGAAAGCACTGTTATTATTTTCAAGGATGTAAAGGTGAGCAGCTGCCATACAACACAGTCCTGGTGAAACATGCTGCTAAAGACAAATCCCTCAACGTGGTGTCCAAAGTAGAAACATGCAATCATAGCCTTGGTGGACGGTCATTACAACTCCTTCTCCAGGCAGAAAGGAAGTGTACCTTTTTGGAAGACTCACTTCACACAAGCCATGCAAAGTATGCCATGAGTATAGCAGAACTCCCAAACCAAATACCACTGAAGTATGTCTTCCCCTTACTTTTGATTGCAAGTTCATCCCTAAAATATCTGTATCCTCACTGAAAGCAGGAACTGGGAAGAACAAAGAGAAAGATTGTTACTAAGTTCAGTATTCACTTGTGTGAGACCTTGGAAAGACAGGCAAAGGTCTGGATCACTAAGTGAGGTAACAAGGCACAATCCCTTCGAGTGGAGAGATCTGTACTATTTCCAAATCATTTCAGGATATATATACCTGTCTTGCCACTTTCAACTTCATGGCTTTTTCTTGAATTACTAGTGATTACTCAATCATTTATCTTCCTGGATAGCATCTTAGGCTGACTGTATTTAGTCAATAAGCAGGACAGTTCTCCAGAAAACATTATAAACTTTAAAATTAAATAATGGCCACCTTTTCTGGCTTTACACAAAAAAGTTAAATTGTGAGTTCCAAAAGTTTCAGAACATCTTAAAATGGCCTGCACTTACCCTTAAAAAGTTTCAAGCTTGCTAAAACTCAAGACTAGCACCTTGACTCTTCCTACTTGGGTTTCCAGCTCTGGACAAGTCCCGAGTACCACATATGTCACATGGATACTGGCAGTAGTCAGCACTCAGTTTTTGAGCAGAATCATTTCCCCCTCATTCTTACTGATATGAAAGTCAATCCAAGACACTATTCTTATGCAAGCAAATTGTTCTACCAATCAGTCACTAAAATCTGGCTGGAGAAGGAATGCAAGTGAGCTCCTTAACAGGAAGTCTTCCACAAAGGAGAAGAGTAGCGCCAGTGAGAAATGACTAACAGAAAATCACCACCGTCCTTCAGCTGCTCATTAGTCAGGAATAAAAGGCCTGGCAAAGAGTTCAACCCCTCGCACCCAGCTTTCCCAGAACTGTTATCTCCTGCTTGTTTCTCACAGGTCATGAATCAAAGTCTGTCCAATTATCACCCCTTTTGCACCACATTTTGTAGCTAAGTTGCAGATGTTAACTGTTTGGATTTTTGGGTTTTTTTTTTAAATACTACATATTGATCTTTTATACTAGGAAAACTTAGTCTAGTAATTAAATATGAGAATGGGAGAAAGGGAAACCATATCAGTTCCAGCTAATTGATTGCAACATCATAACATACAGCATTTGGATACACATCTGTGGTATTTGATCCACAGTCAATCTATCAAATCAGTGGTCTTCATCACTCAGAGGCATGCCTGTGTATATCTACCTTTTAAGTTTTGCCTGCAGCCTTCTCTTTCCATTTATGCCTTCTCTCCCAGAGAAATGTCTCTACAGAGTGACATGAAAGCAGTCCAGAACTCTACCTGTATTACTTTGTCTTCCCTCCAATAGAAAGACCACTGAAGTGGTGTAGGTCCTTTAGTGTCCTCTTTGCACAATTTCTTGAGATGTTTCTGGGGTTCTAGGTGAGCTATTCTGGCTAGCTAACTCCTCCACTACAGTCACAAGTTACATGAAGTGCTTGCTTGAGATTCATTGAAACTCCTCTGGTTACCTGAATAGTTCTTACAGCCTACTAAATATAAATGCAGTACTATATTTTAAACCTTAGCTTTTACTTTTTAATAAACCCAAATAAAGTGTAATGTCCTTGTCAAAGTCATACTATGAAGGCAATATGCAAATATTAAATAGGAGAATGGAGAATAACTGAACGGTATTAAGTAGAAATTGCAAGTAACTGCTGACAGTGCCTGAAAGCTAATGATGCTAATTAACGATATTCCCAGGGATAGGTCCACAGAAGGAATGGGGAATGCAATAGCATAGGCTTGACTTTTCTGCTTTCTTCATAGAATTCTTATTGAATATAAATTAAGTCAGAAAGTGGCACTAATTAGGATGGCTAAATAGCAAAGAGAAGACAAAGTAAACAAGTAGTGGTACCTTCCTTATAATAAACTTACGAACAGCTTCTTGTATTCATTCCATTAAGCTTGCAATATAAAGGTACCATGCATTTCCCTTTCCTTTACTGGCTGCCAGGGAAACAGACAAAGTACAATTTACATGATTATTTAGTCAAGGAGATGGATTCAGTACATTTTAGAACTTAACACTATGAAAAAAACCACAGTAGTATGTGTCTTTCTTTAAGGGTTCATATACCTGTTCAATTAGTATGTTGCAAGTCAAAGAAGTATCAGAGTTTTTGAATTCCAAGTAATACAATAATATTCTCTTCAAACAACTTACAATCTCAACAGTAGAGTAGGGGACAGATGAAAGAAAGCCTCGTTACAAAATCTGAATGTAAATTAATAACTTTCTGCACAAGACTAACGCCACAGTTTCAAACAATACTCAGCTAATAAAGTTACTGCAGATATGTAGGTGGTAGGGCTTACCAGGTAGTCACAGCAACACTTTAATTGGGTTTTGATTCAAAAGGCATTTATTCCTCTAAAATGCTACTGTTTCTGCTTCTCTCTTGCTTTGACCCTGATGCATCAAAAAATTTGCAAGGCAAACCGTATCAAAACAATTATTTCTCACATGAAGTTGTGTTTAAAACAATGGAAAAATAAGCAGGAGTTTCAGGAGATGGTATTTCTTACTAGTACACTTAAAAAAAATATGTACAGCAAAACAGACATGAGGCAAGTTGTCCAAGAGGTACAAAGCTCTTATGAGGGGGAAACAACAGCAGGAGGCTAGCATGGGTATTTTGTCTGAGAAACATTGCGTAGACATAAACACTATACTCAGGTGGCACCCACATTTAGAAACACTGGGTACCACCTCCATACTGTGATCTTCTACTCCAAGAATACCTTACTGGAACAAGCAGAGAAAGCTGTGCATGAAGGATGCCCCAAGTTAAAACGTCAAGAGGGACATTATGTCAAGAGTATTGGCTACAAGGCAGTTAATCAGAGAATCAAGAGGGAAGCAATGACAACATGGCAGCAGCTACAACTCAGCGAGTGCTGTGCTTCAGAACGATGACTTTGTGCAGTTTTGCTTGATTCAGACATACAGGATTGGCTACTGGTACCACAAGCGAACTGGGAATATCAAGTTCTTTAACAGTATGAAAGTCCTCAAGTGACAAACATTGAAAGTCACTTAACGTGTGTACTGATCTCTACTTTGGTTCCCCCATTTGTAATTTTTCTCTTGTTCAAACTGATGGATGAACCTAACGCTTTTAATTATTTCCAGGGTATGCCCTTCAGAATTGCATTGCTTTCCCCATATAGTACTTCTGTCCAGAGACTCCCTTACTTCATTAAGATGGAAAGTCATTTCAGTCACAAAAAGCCAGAGTAATCGTGTTTTAATCAACTGAAGTGCACAGAAGCTGCTACCATCATAAGTACCCCATGACACAAATGCAGCACAGTACTGCATTGCCTGCTGCCTATGGGATGGAGAAACTGCAGATTTGCCTGGTTTAGAAATATGAAGCTAACAGTTTCACTTAGATTCAATGCCTACCTCTCTGAAGCTGAGTCTGATTGAAAAGCACAAGATCAATATAAAGTAATTCAGTTTGTGCACAATACTTGCACAGGAGAAGGGAAAATGAGGGTGAATGGCTATCTTTTTGGGGAAGTATTCTACTTCACCACAACAACTGCTTAAGAATAAGCTACAAACCAGAGTTCAAAGTTCCTCAAATAGATTGCATTTAAACTATTAAAAATTACATGCTTGGCAATGGTAGGATTGAAACAAAAAGCTAAGAACTCAGGAAGAATGAGTTACCTGATTTACAAAGGAACTCATATATGAAAGAAGGCTTATAAAGAGATATAAAACCCCGAACTCTCAGTAGGTTGTCAAACTTCTCATGCCTTCCCAAAACAGGGAAAAAAGCAGCTCTTTATGCAAAGAGTCGTGCTTAACTACTTACAGCTCCAAAGGGCTACTTTGGAGATTGGGAAATAGCCACAGAAACATTGTATTCATCCTCCTCTGCACAATGGAAGTAATGATCAAACTCGTCTGTTAAGTTTTCAGATTCCTTAAATCAGCAAGATGGACTTAAGGATCAGGTTCTTTGCCACAAAGCATAATGGGAGATCGATGTTGCATACCCAAACCACAGAGGCACAAGAACATAAGAAGGTTTAGCATTTGTACAGCAAAAAAATAAACGTTGCTTTATCTAACTGCACTCAAAAAAGAAATATATTTTTTTCTATAAATCTTACTTCAAATGAAGTATATTTTTATTAGATTAAAAATGCAGTCTTTTCAGATGTTGCTGTTAATGAACATCCCTCTGAAGACTATGAAATACCACAGCTAGATTTTCCCTATAAGAGGTTTTGGTTTTGGGGTTTTTTTTTTTTTGTTTGGTTGGGTTTTTTAGCATCAACATTGCTGGCAAGGGCAATGATAAAGAGATAGAACACAAGTAAGTTTCAAATTGAGAAGGATCAGTTAAAATGAAATTAATCAAATGCAGACATTCTTGTTTCTGGAATTATTACAAATTTAGCTTTTGCTACACCCTCTAAAGTGCTGGATCACAGACTCAGAGCAGAGACTGAGAATTCTTTATACAGGGAAAGAAAGGTAAAGGGAAGGAAATTAGTGGAAAGAATAGAAACATGAATATTGAGAGCAGGAAAAGGGGGGGGGGGGGTGCGGCAGGGCTGTAAATATTAGCCAAAACCAGAGATTGTAGAAAACACTGAAGAGGAGCCAATAACTGCATCTGGAGAAATACTAACATCACACCAATGGAAGCAAAAAGAACTACTCTCAAGTTAACAGTCCTTGCCCTCCATCATGGCTATAAAAATCAGACTCCCCTGGAACACACACAACCTACTAGAGGCAAAAATATGTCATTCTCACAGTGAGGTTCTTCAAGAAGTTGCAGCTTTATATTGCGTGCAGCCCATGTGCCCCACAACAAAGCTTACTGAAGGATCCTTCTCTCAGCAGCTCAGTCCTCAACTCTACTGGGCCAGCTTCACACAAGCTGGAAATGTTTCTACAGCCCACAGTCCACTGACACATAGCACGTTAAGGATTCACATACGCAACTGCCTGGATAGCATGTAAGTGAGAATCCGATACATCCAGAGCTGTGCAGCAGAATCTGGGCCCCCAAACCTTGGTCTTCAGTGGATAAACTACATCTCATTACTTGAGCAATCATCTGCAATGTGGTGAACTGAACATCATGATTAAAAGTCAGATACCTGCATTCTAATCTAGACATTACTAAAGGCTCACTGTATGAGTCCGGATTTAAATTTTTCAGAGTAAGATTTGACCGGTAACATGGGGGTTTCAGACAATCAGTATTTGAGTTTGTAATTCAAAGTGTGACAACCTAAAAATCAGATCAGTTTGGCAAATGCAGCTATTAGCCTCTGCTTCTCACATGTGAAAAGCTGGAATAGTAACAAATCACTTACTACACTTTGCGGTGTAAAGGAAAAAACAAAAATCACTACATGGTACATACTGTAGCGACAGATATCAGAAAAAAATATTTACAGTAACATCTAATTTTTTTCCAGAAAAGCTGCATTACAAATGAGTTCCCCAATAATTCACTCTTGCAATTCATACATAAATAAAATCATTCTTGTCATACATATAATTATTCTGCAACCAAATACAAAAAGGTGCTATGAAAGTGAAAGGTGCTATGGAGACTGTGTTTGACTGCTTTCGTTTCAAGAGTGACAGACATATTCTTTGGTCAAATTGCAAGAGGCTCAAGGTTTTCTTTCATGCAACCTGTCATTCACAGAGAATACAGTAAAATTTGTTTGTGTTATCTTTACCATTGCAACAATTAGTGTGAAACAGACATGAAAATAGACACTCTGTCTCAGAAATACATGACTTCACAAGTCTCTGTAAGACACAGTGATGCCTGTCCTGTCACTAAGCATTTAGCTTTGACAAGAGCTCGGCAGTGTATCATTTAACCAAAGCATTCACTGTAAATGTTTACTCATCTGTGGGAAGTGACACTGCATACTTGCAGCTTCACTGGGGACTCAGAGAAGTTAGATTATATAGATTCACTGTATAAGTTTGCTTCTTTCTTGACGCACAATTTAAGATGTGCTACAGCTTTGCTAAGCCTTCTTTACTTTGCCTCAATTTCATCTGTATTAAAACGAGGTACTGTGTACGTAGCATAGACGGGGACTTTTGAGTGGGTTTTCCCTAATCACATAAACTATGAGTGTTAAATATAAAAAGGATATATACATAGCATACAATTAAGACAGAACAAGCTTTTTATGTGTGTATCTATTAATTAGGTCTCAATTTCAAAGTAAAAGCATTTTCTAACAAGACATTTATATATTTTAAAAGTATTCCAAATATGTACACTACATACATATTATATAAAAAACCAAATAATTTACAATGGTAGCAACTTTAAAAATAATTAAATTTCTTTAATGAGTAATCTAATTCAAATATGTAAATAATTTGACACCAAAGTAAGTTAGGATCAGAAATGAGCAGTTCTTTTATACTGTACAAGCTGAGTTCATTTTAAATCACAAAAACACCTGGAAAAAGATGATCTGACCAGTATTTTGGGGAAAATCCTTTTCAAACTAAAAATTTTTCAGCTAATCAGAATTCCAAGTACTAGTCTACTATTCATTCTGCGATTTAAGTACATGTTGTTGTCTTTGAGTAAAGACCTAAGACTGGAGCGCATGCAGACAGGACACTTGACACAAACGTTCACGCAATGATAGTAAGAGCCCTTCCAGAGTATATTTCACAAATCAGTTAGGATGAAGCAAACAAGTATACACTGCTCACAGAAGCCCATTAAGGGATGGAGTCACAGATGCAGACTTGAAGTTATCATTTTTATTAAAAAATATTTCAGCTGTAGTGTAGTCTCAGAACAGAGGAAAACACCAGAGGCAAACCAAAATTAGGTCTTCAAGCAGAGACAGAGGAGAAGGCAGAGAGGCAAAGCTATATAACATTACACAGGGAATATAAAGGCCATTTTATTGTGTTGCTAGTAGCATTTTAAAAAAAAAAAGAAAAGCTCACAATGGGTTTGACTATATGGTAGGACTGGATGAAGCATAAGGCTCGTATTTCATGAAAGACAACAAAAGCAGACATAAAACATAGGGCAAGTTCGGGTCTGGAAAATCATGGTTGCACAAGGGGAAGAGAAAAGAACACCACCATGAAAACCGACATAAATGATATACAATTGATACAATGATTCTGTCTCTCAGCTATTCTCTCTCTGAGCACTAGTGAGATGTTGGTCATTGTTGTATCTGGCACCAAACATTTAACGAATACTAACTTCACCTGGGTGCAGCAGACACCAGTAGTTTATTTATGGCAAAAAAAAACCCTACCATTTTGGCAATAACATCTGAGAGCTGGTAAGTAACATGAATAGTAAAGAGGTAGCATAACATTAAATTTAGATTTTGATTAGTATAGTAGATCTGTGCAATATAACTTCTGAGTTCACTGCACTTAAGAGGTTTTTTTTCCATGTAGCTTTAAATCTGAAGTGACAGACTGTATCATGAGAAAGACAGCTAGAAGAAGCCAACTTTAGAAGTCAAATTCAGAAAACATTGAAGAGATTGGCAAGTGCTTCACCAAACATTTACATTAAACATGAATTGTTGTTCTGATTACATCTTAAAGCCAGTAAATGAAGAATCACTTTTTTTAAATACTCATCTCCTACTAGCATTTATTTTTAATTTTTTAAAGCACAGCATATCAGTGCAAAGTATTAATCTCAAATAAGTTACCTTTATGAAACATTACTACAAAAACGTAGTTAGTCATAATTAACCACAAAAAAGGTAGTTCTCATATCTGCTCTTTGCACTTTTGTGGTTTGTTTGGTTTGTTGGGTTTTTTTTTTAATAATTATTATTCATGGCAGATACATACCAACTTTAACAGGTAATTACACAACGTGTGCTGGTTTGCTACAAGCTATCACTGCTGCCACTGAAGTCAGGACAAATGACCACAACTAAACAAACCCAGGGAAAAAAAACCTAACCCTTTTACATCACAGTCTGGTCACAGCAAATGGTCTGGTATTTGCATCTGAGTCTGTCCAAAATACTTGCTCAGTTTTCTGATAGGTGACCAAGTGTTTTCTCACCTATTCATGTTTTTGTTGTGGTTTAACCCCAGCAAGCAATTAAGCACCAGAGAGCCGCTCGCTCACTCCCCCCACTGATAGGATGGGAGAGAGAATCAGAAGAGTAAAAGTGAGTTAACTCGTGGGCTGAGATAAAGACAGTTTAATAGGTAAAGCAAAAGCCGCGCACACAAGCAAAGC
>JANHGO010000075.1:14016931-14046446 GCA_024606505.1 Aquila spilogaster | reverse complement strand
TCAGCACAAATCCAAATCATAGCCCCATACCAGCTACTATGAACAAAATTAACTACCCCAGCCAAAACCAGCACAGTTTTCAATTGTGAAAAGCTCAAAATTCTTTCAGAAAGGGAGAGGATCTGCAGACATTGTATGATCTTATCTTTTGGGGAGGGTTGACACAACCATTCTCCTATCTTACACTGGTAGGCATAACTAGTTTACAGTAGGAAAAATATTTAAATATGCAAATTCTTGCATATGCATGTTGACAGTACTGACAGCCAAAGTAAATCTCCACAATCTGTGACAGAGGACGAGGCGTGACTTCACACTACTCAATCCAGTTTAAAGAAAGACCAAAAATTAAATACTTGAGAGCAATAAATTAGTACTGAACAGAATGGTGACTATTGTCTGTAATAATAATGTTATGAGAATTAAGTGGATTATATTACATATACACAAGAAACAAAGATATCCATAGAAAATGAGAATTGACCAACCCGGAACACCAGACTAAATTTCTTAACTGTGTTAACTTTTCAATACTGTACCTGACACATGATATCTGCAAGAGAAGAGATAGCATAACAATATCCTGAATTTATAAGGAAAATAATATTTAATTTCAAGCTCTGCTACAAGCAAGCCTAAAGTAAAAGTTAAGCTACTACTCCAACTAGGTGTATTAATGATGCCTTAGAGTGGAGCCAAGCAGCCAACACAGATCTTGTTCAAGTGGCTTAAAAGTTATGCATTTACGGTTAGCAAAAAAGAAGAGGTTACGTCTACTGACAAATAGAACATTTTCATGGTTTAAACAGATCACCCATTCTCTAGTATCAATTCTTTCAAAGTGTTGGTGCTCAGTTTTTACTATTCTTTTTGGACAGCAGTCTCCATACCTTCATTGCCCTGTAACATATTACACAGTGGTAGAATAAGTGTCATTCTTTAACCGATCACATCAAGAACTGGACAACAACTCAATAACATCTCCTAAAGTCTGGTGCAACACAATCAGTTTTAAGCCTCCAGAACCCACACAAGGATGCTATAGATCAGCTCTGTTTCTCTTTAGAATGCACCCTCTGACTTTATTTTGCAGTTAAACATTTTCAAGAAGCAGCTAGGAAAAGGCTTAAGATTCCTTCTATATGATATCTGGAACTTATTTCTGACAAAGTAAAAATATATGCCCTTTGCTTTTAATAGGCACAGAACCACAATATCCCCATCCACCTTAACTTAAGTTTATTGCTAACAAATTACTGCAGTGGAATTAAAGCTCAAACATGAACCAAAAGAGTAATGAGCACTGCTAGATGAGGTCTAACAGCATAGAAATAACCACAGCAATTTTACTCACTCTACTATAAACACCAGTTTGTAGATCCAATTTAAAAAAACCAAAACATGATTGATCATTTAAGTTGGACTTGCTGCTTTAACTGCAATAAGGTACAATGTGAACTATGCATGCACGGTGTTTCTGAGAGCTTTCATAGTACCATGAAAACTAATCTGATGGGACTGAGCTATCCCAGTGATGTTTTCACTTATAATGCTTTACAATACCTTTACCTGTAATTGTCCTTGTCAAAGACGCTGTGGATTCATAATGCAGATTAAGTCTTAATGAAGTCTTCAAGCAGCTGAAGTTCTCAAGCAACAGTGACAGTGATGATAGCAGATTTATAAGTTGAAAAACCCCAAACTAATTTCATAATTAAGAAGTGTTTTCCATTATACATTCCTCTATTATTAACTTTTACTTAGCAAAGATTAGGAACAGTAAAGAGATCCTACACATCTGCTAAAGCTGCCTTCTAGGATTTTCACGTTGATTGTTATATTTTCAGATAGACATCACTGTAGAAGCCAGAAGATTTAGCAAAACACAATTCTGTATTGTTTTCTCTCTCTAAACCTCTACAAACATTACCTCACTTATACATAACTCCACTGTGTGTTGCTGTGGTTTTACAAAGGATAGTACCTCAATGCAAGCTATTGCTATGATTAAGCACCATACTATCCAAAGTTGGGAGGGGAGGGGAGGAGAAACAACGCAGCTTTAGGTAAATACACAAAGAACAGCTTTTCAAAGCTCTAACCTGGGATCACAAATTCCAGCTGCTTCTCATTCTGCTACTGGCCTTCTAGCTGAGGTTAAGCAATCACTTTTTCTCCATCTCAGTTTCCCCATCTGTAAAAGGGAAGTAGAGACATTCACTCCATTTCACAATTGTTATGATGACTATAAATAAAGAGGCCTTCCAAGGAGTGTTGTTACTACAAAATATACGTTAATTGTGATTCTTCATTGGTCTATTTATCACTGTGTTAACAGAACTTGTTCCTGTTTTCCTTTTAGTTACCGAGAGGACACAGTTATCAGTCCAACAAAAATGATACTAATGTTTTTATCTTTACTAAATAATGACTTTAATTTCTTTCTTTGTTTAGGGATAAAATATAACATGGGATTCCAGCAATCAAAAAAAGTAAGTTTTCGGAAGTACATAAGGAAAATTGTACCCATATTCCGAGTATGGAGTACAGATAGAGATGGCTCAGATAAGGCCACTAGACTGGAGATGAAGCATTGAAAAGGAAAGATGCATCAAAGCTTTGCCATGAAGTGCAAATTTTCCTTTTGAAATATGAATTTGATAAGCTATGCAACTTTAGTTTTGTAAGTTTTTTCCTAGACTGGATATTGCTAAAAGATATGGTAAACTTTGCACATATTAATATTCCATATGAAATCGTACTGATCAAAAGAATGTCTTGAGAGGTACTTAAAAATAGGCTAAAGAAAAATACTGGTGAAATTCCTCCATCTAGTGGCTGTTAGCACAGTCACAGCAGCAGCGAATGGCTGCAGTGGGCTGTCACTGACTTCATAGTTAAAGGACAAGTGCAAAATATACAAAGGAACAACTGTGCAGCTGCCAGCTGTTACACAAATGCCATTGCCTGGTGAAATCAGTGTGATGTGATTGACATCACTGCATCTTTACAGCTCCAGCTTGACCTTCTGGATGAAGTTACACTGACAGAAGACATTAAAATCATGGCATTTAATTTTCCCCAAAACTGTAGGTTCATAATTGTCGTCATCATTAAAGGTGCGAGTATCTAGGAAGTCCGAATTTGATAACCTTGAAATATCAGCCATATCATGACTAAATAAGATGGAATTTCAGCCACTCTGTAAAGCATAATATTTACAAACACATCTGCTATTTTATGGAGACAAAAACTTTAATACACCTTTGACTACCGGAAACAACCTCTGCAGAGTACAACAATGACTCCCAACAACTGAATACATAGTGTCTTGTATGACAAATTATCAGCTGGTTTCCCAGTCTGCACATCACATACCACCTCCACTACCAGAATAGCCAGCAAAACATTTCAGAAGCCTAAGTTCTGCAACAACTTGCATGGTACTCTAAAAATTGCGTTTAATACTGATCTGAGTCTTGTATAATAGTTATCAGTTTAAACAAGTCCCCTACAAAATAATATGATCTGATTTTTTTTTCCTTTTGTCATCAGTGCTTTTTGTAATGAATACTGAGTCTCTTTTTTTAATCTCTCACCCTTAAAGAAGGATGCGGCAAGATATAACCTCCATGGCAGCCCAAGTTTAAGTTACCTACAGTATTGCTTTTTTCAGCCAACAGAGACTTGTAAAATCACTATTACAATTAAGGTTAAGATGCCACCTTGAAAGAACATGACCCTACTAATCCTCATACTGTACATCTTAAAATTCATCCAGTATCTTATTTTTGAAGCCAGTTTTAAATATTATTAGGGAGTAAATAAAGACTGAAAATCAGAAATTTACTATTTATAAAATCTCTAAATAAACATTAAGTATTTTGGGCAAGCAATAAACATTCTGCAATTACATCTGCTTCCTCTGTTGAAATACTCCCTAGTGGTTCATATGCCACGCAGCTCCCAGGTGAGTTCTCAAAACAGAGATGATATGTAGTTAAACAGTGTCCAGAACCTAATCTTAGTCTTAGAGGCATAGACATGTAGACAGGGATTTAACTCAGCTGCTTTGAGAAGCAGGAAGTAATGGAGCACATCTGGGCTGTATGCCAGAATAAGTATTAACCAGTGAGATCCACCTAATGAAAGAAAGCAGGTCCCAGAAACCCCTTATCCATAGACCCGCTTTACTCTGTTTTCACTTGCCTAATCCCAGCCACAGCTCCGTTCACACCCCTTACTGCTTCTCACCAAGTCTCAATTGCTTCGGTCCCAGGCTCACCTCACTCAAGCCTCCCTTTGGGGTCCCTATTCATGCTGCTCTCACCAAACCCACTTCTCTGCAAAGCCTCCATGTTCTCACCGCAGTCCTTTCGGCTTCCTTCTTCCCACTCTTGCTCCTTCTACGTCTTCACTCCACTTTACAAACACCATAAACCTCCTGTTAGGCTTCACTCTGTGCACAACCACCCTCGCCACAGAGATAAGCTACTGAAAGGGCAGGGCGGGAAACAGTTATGTGACAACACGCAGTCTGGAATAATTAAGTCAGTCCTCAAAATACTTGGATGTCTTTGAAATTTCCACAAAAGGTAACTCACCTAAGACAAAAGTATCTATCAGTCTGGGTGCAGGCACCACCTAAAATACAGTTAAATCCAAACCTGAACCGGAATTTACCAGTTCAGACTCATCTCAGCCTTTGGGTTTCATGTAAGCACAGAACAAGATGACAAGAGAAAAGCCTGTACCACAATGTAGGCACAGCACTGAGGACTTGTGGCAAAGCATTTTGTTGTTGAACTCAGTGTATGAAAGATCCACATTAAAGTCGTACGAGTTGTTAATAGTGACAAACACTCTCTCGCTTACTAACATCTTTAATCTATTTTTCCCCATTAGGACTGTGTTTCCAGCGATAACCAGGATAGAATAAGAAAAAACACTGCAGATGGAGTAACAATGGTAAAGCAGAACAATTCATTACACCTATCTGAAAATGTGCCCACTAAGCTTCAAAGCACAGACAGAGGGCAAAGCAGCATAATGTTCGCTATGAAAGATCAACAGAAAGGTGAAGAAATTAATTCCATCAGGCTGCATAAACGGAGGAGGAGATTTATAATTAAAAAGAGCCCAATTTTGATTTCCATGAACAGCTCCATTCTCAACCTGCCCACGCTTAAATCTGAGGATAGAAACAACAACAAGTGGAAAAGTCTCTATCAGATCCAAAGAGAAAGAAAGCAGATTATGAGGGAAACTTGTTCTAAATACAAGAGTAATAATAGAAGAATAATCACTCCTTATCATGTTTCTAGAATATTTGTAGAAGATAAATATAGAGTTTTATACTGTGAAGTACCAAAAGCCGGCTGCTCTAACTGGAAACGGGTACTCATGGTTCTTAATGGGCTGGCTTCTTCCACAAAAGACATACAGCACAACACAGTGCACTATGGAAACTATTTAAAAAGACTGGATGGGTTTGACCACAAAGGAATTTATCATAGGCTCAACACTTACACAAAGATGCTTTTTATTCGTGAACCTTTTGAAAAGCTGGTATCTGCATTTCGGGACAAGTTTGAACATCCAAACAATTACTACCACCCGGTTTTTGGAAAAGCCATCATTTCCAGGTACCGTGTCAATGCCACCAAAGAAGCATTAAGGACAGGCTCTGGAGTCAAATTTAAAGAGTTCATTCAGTATCTCCTGGACGTACATAGGCCAGTGGGTATGGATATCCACTGGGATCACGTCAATAGGCTTTGCAGCCCATGTTTAATAGACTACGACTTTGTTGGGAAATTTGAAAGTATGGAAGAAGATGCAAATTTTTTCTTGCACTTAATTGGTGCTCCACAAAATTTAACCTTCCCCAAGTTTAAAGATAGGCACTCCAATGAAGAAAGAACTACTACTAAAATTACACAACAGTATTTTGCACAGCTTTCTCCTTCTCAAAGACAACGAAGCTATGACTTTTACTATATGGATTACTTGATGTTTAACTACTCAAAACCTTTTGAAGATTTATATTGATTTGAGAGCTGGGACATTTCCACAGTCATATCAGTTGAAATGCGTAACAAATCCAGGTGGCTTCTGTTTATATAGACTTGTCTGTTAGTAAACAATTGGTTGAAAAACAGGAAAAAAAACCCAAACCAGAACATAAATGGCTAGTGATGTTTACAACTTCACCTTAATTGCCTCCTTTTTCAAATCATGTTTTTTCTATAATTTCTCCATATGGAATGTATGTACCTATATGTATAATATGTCAGGGCTCCCAAATAAAGCACATAATTTTCCATGCTGGTGCGGCCTGTGTTTGCACTGGGAGGATGGTTTCAAACTGGGGAAACACAGCTGACAATTCTACAGTGGGGCCAGTATTTCAAGCTCTTTACTACTTAGAAAATAAGTCTGAAAGTGACAGACTAGCAGGAAAAAAAAAAAAATACACTGAGTAATATTTACAGTTCATGGAAATCTGCAACATGCAAAGCCATACACTAAACAGGCACCATGTATTTGAAGTTGGTCATAGATTCCTACTTCCTGATATTCATAAGTTAGTTAGGAAGAAAAAGTCTATCACACTTATGCTGTTCAAAAATACACTGATGAAAACAACTAATACTTAATGACCATGTGAGTGCAGTATTAAACCAGATGTTGCAATTCAGAGTGAGGATGTGTTCTCCCCCTTCAATATTTCCCTTATGGCACATTCATCTGCAAAAAGATAAAATGCAGGCGAACATTTGCATCTTTATAAATGTTATTAAGATTCTTTTAATCCTTTGCATTAACATAAATCTCTGGTTTAATCTTCATAGTCACCAGGAATATCAAATCTTTCCTTCATAATAACAAGCAAGAATAAATGCAACTTCCTGCCCAACAGGGTAGTTCTTTTCATTGCTGCAAACAATTTGCACTTGTTTATTTCAGTAACAATTAGATCTGACTTAACACACAAAAAATATTCCAGGTGGGTTAGTTCAGTTGTTCATTGTCTATATTTAAGAGAAGGCTTTCTTTCACCTCTAGCAGAAATCTCTTGTGAGAATCAAATACTCGACCTTCCACTGGTTTTGTAAATCTTCACACTAATTCTGTATACAGTATCCTTGTTTACATGTCATTTGACCACTTGAAATTATGACATTTAAATTGCCCATATTGGAACAAGTCTCAAACTCTACCACAATGCCAAACTTGAACTCCCCTGTAATTTCTAGAGTTTGTATTTCACTATCGTGGTTTAACCCCAGCCAGCAACTAAGCACCACACAGCCGCTCACTCACTCTGCCCCCCGCCCCCTAGTGGGATGGGGGAGAAAAATCGGGAAAAGAAGTAAAACTCATGGGTTGAGATAAGAACGGTTTAATAGAACAGAAAAGAAGAAACTAATAATGATAACGATAACACTAATAAAATGACAACATTAATAATAAAAGGATTGGAATATACAAATGATGCATAACGCAATTGCTCACCACCTGCCGATCGACACTCTTAGTTCCCCGAGCAGCGATCCTCCACCCCCACTCCCCCCACTTTATATACCGGGCATGATATCACACGGTATGGAATACCCCGTTGGCCACTTTGGGTCACTTGCCCTGGCTGTGTCCCATCCCAACTTCTTGTGCCCCTCCAGCTTTCTCACTGGCTGGGCATGAGAAGCTGAAAAATCCTTGACTTTAGACTAAACGCTACTTAGCAACAACTGAAAACATCAGTGTTATCAACATTCTTCTCATACCTAACTCAAAAACATAGCACTGTACCAGCTACTAGGAAGATAATTAACTCTACCCCAGCTGAAACCAGGACATTCACAACCAAGAATTCTACCACAACTGGCACTGTACAAAGGTACAAGCACCTAAAAAGAAACACTTGTTTCAAGCAGTTTCATGTTTACAGGTTCAGATCCTCGCACATATAGTTTCATGCATCACAGTTTCCCCAGGAACATCCAATATCTTTTGTTTGTTTTTTTTTATTTTTCATAGGGAAAAATTGTTTTAAAATAACTTGTATTGAAAGCTTTACTGACAAATACTTCACACTTTATGTCTGACATCAGAGTCGTCAGGTGTGTCCTGTCCCCCCCTCCCGTCATTCCCCCCCCCCCCCCCGAGAAAAATTGTTTGCATTAGAAAGGTAATGTGGAACTTACATTGTTCCATGAAACTAGTTTACCGTTCCCAGTCTGCCCAAGCTCATCATCACTGCCTTGCTGCTGCAGCTAACCACCGACCTCACCTTTCTACCCCCTCAGATAGTTGTTGATCTGCTCACATGACTACGGAGCAGCTTTTTTATTCAAAGTAATTTTTCTGCTAGGCCAGCTCAGATCAGCAGTAACAGGCTGGGGGCTATTCATCCGGGCTGCTCTGCCAACAGGTAAGCATGGCAGATAACTTCACTCAACAGGCAGGAGTATCCAGGGGAAAACAAGGCACATTAATCACTTCCTAGTGCAGATAGAGGAGAACATCGATTCTGATAGTGGTGAGATTTATTGGGGGTGGGGTGGTGAGGAGGCGTAGTCAATACCACCACTAGGAATTTGAGTTATGCCATCCTTAGCATTTAATGGCATTAAGTGCTCTAAGAAGTGACGGTACTTTAATTGATGCAATTGATTTGCCTATAGTTACAGAAATCAGAAACAGTCACCAACACAAGGAAAGGATATAATAGATATCGGAGCCCTCATAGCTTCTTCTTCAGGGTCTGATCTTGCAAGCAGGTCAGTGTACCAAAGCACAGTGTGTTATCACTGCTCCTGCAGACTAGTGCTGAACTCATTCAGGTCAGCAGGTGAACTTCCACTGGGAGAAGAATCTCAATTCACCTTACTGCAGCACCATTACAGCAGAAGAGAACATGCAGACTCATAGGTTACCTCTGTGATGCAACCAGAGTAAAGGTAGATATCATTTGCATTCAGACCTTTGCTAGTTTGAGAGAGCTCTAAGGGAAAGATTAAAGAACTTAATCCTACAGCTAGATTCACATTGAAGACCCGACTTTCTCCTTCCTCCTCCTCCCTCACCCCAGTTCCTTTTCAGCTTAATCTACATATACACATAAATTGATAGAGCCACAAGGTCACGTTTTCATCTGAAAGACTTTGTTGGTACAATTACACATCAGTAAAGTGTTCACAGTATGCATGGAAAAAAATACCAGCAAAATTGCACTTCTGATTGTATCGAACTGGTGCTTTTCCTACTACTACCCCCACCAAAGCTATTTTAATTAAAAACCTTTACTACTCCAATAAAAGCTAATGACAGGGGAATAACATTTTTTAATGACAAATGAAGATGAAGATTTTGGCAGGGTTTTATTTTGTCTGGCGTAACAAGCATTCTTTAAACAAAGACTGCTAAATAAATGATTTGCATGTTTATGACAAGCTGTATGTGGCATAGTAGCATCTGTTTTACAGTATCTCAGGGAAGACAGAAGTATCCTCCTAAATACTTGAGCATCCTTAATACTGGCTAGTTGCATTAGTTTGACTTTGTTACTACTAGTAGAAAGGCGGCAAGAAATGGTTTAAAAAAAAAAAAATCAGATCTGTAAAGAAATATTTTAAAGCCAGAAGAGATGCATTATCTTGAACAAAAAAACAAACTACAGCAACAGACAAGTAAACTAATATTTTCATATCAATTTAAGTGTTCGAATAAAAAGCAACAATTTTAACTCGATGGTGTTAAGTATTCAGACTGCTCATTTCCCTTTGGATTATCTTGTCTTTTTTTTTCCCAGATATAAAAATGTTGACATTTTCATTTTTGATAATGCAATTGAACACATTTCAAAGTTGTTCATTCTGAATTTTGTTTCCATATTTTATCCTTCTTTTCATATGGAAATTTATAGAATCATAGAATAGTTTAGGTTGGAAAAGACCTTTAAAATCAAGTCCAACAGTCAACCCAACACCACCATGCCCACTAAACCATGTCCCGAAATATTCAATTTCATATGAAAAGGGGAAATTCAAGAATTTATACAAAGCCCTCCTATTTTCAAATAGCCTAGCTCAGCGGTCAGCTGAGGTAAAGATCTTGCATTGCTATAATTAGCCAAAATGAATAATTTTGTCAATCCAATTGGTTTTTTTAATTCTTCTTGACGTACCTTAGGTAAGAGATTAATTTTATTACTACTGGACTGTTTACAGAACTGTACTCCTAGTTCTCACCTTAAAGTTTTCCAGTATTTTTACTCTCAATCCTTTTCTGCCCTACCTCTCTACTCACAACTCCTACCATCTTAGAACTTCATCCACCCTGGAGTTAATAACTACAAATAGCTCAGGTGCTGACAGCAGTCAAACTCCCTCCCCACAGAGATTAAACAGACCTGCCTCCCAGCTTCATAAATCCATTCTTTGGTTGCTTCCAGTACTGGAGATACTTACTGGAGATTCTAGCTGGGGCAGCTCTCCATTACTCCTGACATATTGACAACTTCTAAAATCCCCATTTTAGGATTTCAGTGACCAGCATATTAGGAGTAAAATGTTCACAATAACAATTCAGGGGTAAGGACCCAGCTAAAGCAGTCACAGAAGTTGAGGTATAAAGGCACTGCAACACCAACAGATCAGAATCTTAGGCCTTATGCCTTAAAGCAGTCTAAAGCCTATAGTAGAAAAAGAAATTAACTCAAATACCAAAATAAACTGTGTAAACTAAGTAGGTGTTCCCTGAATAAATCAGTAAGACAGCATTTTTAAGAGGCAACACTATCATCTGAATAAAGCCCAATTTGTTAGCCAGCTTTTGCTGTCCTGGTTCTCCAAGCTGCCAACTGCAGTTCTGTCACTCCATAGGTACTTCAGCACGAGAACTACACTAACCAGTCACTGTGCCCAGAACACAGCCAAGTGAAGTGTACTGAACAGTGCAATATGCAGTTTATTATCTGGCTTTGCAAAGTCTGAAATTGAAAACAGCAATCATTTTTTAATTAAGGGATAATTTAAGAACTTGACATTGGGATGCTCGGTACATAAAGTTGATGAGGATCTGAACAAAGTCATCTCCTTTGAGACATTTGTGTACTGCTCCCCCCAACCTCCACCTCATTTGAGCAACTTACTGAGAAAGTCCACTTCTTGGATGATCAAAGAGTATCTTTTTTTGAGACAGGGATCCACAGAGTAAGAGAACCACATGCATGGACTGCATGTACTACACAGGATGTGAATTTAATCCTTAGTTTCTTTGCACTACTTCTCCCATTTGGGTAACACCATTGCTGACAGTAGAAGCAAGAGCACACCTATCACAAATCCATGTATAATTATCTACTTATATGCACGCATAGAGAGTACATAGAAAAAAAAAATCCACGCAAATAGCATTATACGTACTAAGGTATCTATTAACAGAAAGATTTTAATATAAGAACTCATTTTAATATAAGAACTTACAAACAGATGGGTGGGAGATATAACCCCCCAGATATGAATTGTAAAATGAATACAAGAAATATCAAACATACGCATTGTTTTTTAAATAGTTGTTCTTGGTTTCTTTGTACAATAATACAAATTAATGTCAGGCCAACTCAAACAGTACCACATTATCTGGAATTGCCAGATAAAAACTGAAAAGGGGTTTCTTTTTTTGTTGTTGTTTTGCTTAATTATTATTGCTTTATTATTGACACAAGTTGCTTTAAATCACAGACATTCTTTTTCTACTCCAACAAGAAATCACACAGGTAGCTGGGCATAGTCCAACCAACCATTTGGAAGAGAAACATAACTACAAATCTCAGCCTCATCTGTTCATTTTAATTTCAGTGATACCAGTACAACAGCATCTGCATGCAGCAGTAGTTTGTTTTCAGAACGCAATATGAGACACAAGACAGAGCACAGCCTGTTTGAGCTGATACTGCTTCAAGGGATTATTTTCAGGTTGACGTTGTTATTTGTGGTGACTTCAAAGCCTCAGCATGCACCTGCGCACTCTGAACAATGACTTTGGAAGTGTCCCAAGCTTCATATGGCAAGACGTGTGTAAGTAATTTTCATCGCAATACAACAGCTACTGGTTAAGAAGGGCCAGCAATTTTCTTAGCTTTCATCAATGGAACCTAGCAGACAAGCCTGTAAACAAACACCTCTAATGGCTTCCAGCACGATACTGCTGTAAAAATGCACTGGAGTCAAGTACGAGAGTGCAATTTTACATTACCTATACCACTGACAACTGATATTTACCACTGGTAAGTCACTTTTGCCAAAATTTCTCAGAACTATCCACTCAAATAGAGGTGTCTAGAATTAAACATGCAGTTAGACTCACAGTGGATTCAAGTTTTAAGAATGGCTGGCACTCACCTGTTTCACACTTCAATTTAATCCCAAAATATGTGAAGACATTATACATAATGCATCACTTGGGCAGCAAGGGCAAGACAGTATAGAACATACTGACACAGAATTGGAAGACAGACATGATTAAGCCTTGCTCACTGCCACCAAGTTATTTGGTTAACATATTATGAAGCAATTGGTACAGTTAGCTGTGACTCATGCTAGAGAATAAGAATAATGTTTGCTTTATGACTAGCCTAATAGAAACATTCAGCCTTGTAAAAATATTTTCTGGTCTGGCTTAATGAAGAACTCCAAATATTTAGTTTAAAAATAACACTTTGGGAAGTCCTATGCATACACACAACTCAGCGGACAATTAACTTGCATGTAGCCAGGAGCATTACATACATAACACCTTCTATGTGGGCAAATCTTTTAAGTGTCATTTTCCAGGCAGTTTGTGCCACAGTGATTTTTACCCAGTTGCATGAATAAGATCTTTCAAGTTCTGCCATCTATTGCCATTTTTTCCACCAACTACTTTTTTTAACTGAAGACACACATTTAACAGAATTGCAGCAGCGGTCAAGTTTTCCATTATGCACCTACCTTGTATAAGACTTGAATTCTTCTGTTTAAATTCAGCTATTACAGTAGTGCTGGCCCTATGTTTCACATTCAGCTTTATAGGACTCTGTATCAGTGATCTTTTCTAGCAGTGTCATCATTTTTTCCTGAAGCTTAAAAATTACACTGTCGAGGTATAAAAAATGAAAAAGGCTTTCACAATCCAACTTTTCCACAGTTATTTTCCCAATCTGGGATCCTGTCCAGATTTATTTCCACTTAATACAGGAAATTTCCTCTCAACATATCCAAACATAAGTAATGTCACCAGCTGCAAAAGGTGTTAAGATTATCTTCAAGCAAAGGGAGCAGCAGCATGGGAAGCAATGGCCTAAGGCGACTGCACTAAGAGCTTGTCCCAATCCATTAAACACTAGTGGAGGTGGCTTCTTTCCTAAGAAATGAAACCTCCAGGCTACAGTTCACCTTCAAATTCATAGATACAGACTGATGTACATTATGATCACAAGAAAAAGTTATTTCATCTTTGTTTTAAGTGTGCATCCAGTCAGTATAAACCTTTCTGGGTACCATGATGTAGCCATAGAGAAGTCACATGAAGGTGATGCCAGTGTACATATAGACACATACACTGAAGACCACAGGGCACAGTTTTAGCTGTCTGTTTCTATAAAATGTCAAATAGCTGATCTGTTTCTACAGTATTCATTCACAACAACACTCCTACACCTAGTAGTAGTCAGGTAATACTAATAGGCTAATGCTTAGGGCAAGTAACCGGGAGATTTGGCCTACTATTTATCAGTTGTTATCTGACTGGTTTGAGTCTGATTCCCTAGAATTGCTCTGCTTATCTTTCCCCATCTCTGGTGTGGAGAAAAATTAAAGAATTATATAATCTTTAGTATTTTTCATCACATTTCATTTACTGATCTCAAATGCATTTAACTCACCTATAGCAATATACAACAGAAAGGGTTTTAGCCTGATTTTTTCCCCACCAGTATCTTTTTTTATAGAAATTTTTTTTTAATAATACCAAAAAAACCCATAGTCACTACAGCACAGGTAATCTGACCAATAAAACAGACGATGTGATAGAGCAAGAAGCTACAATATTTATATAGTCTTACATTATATTTCTCCACTGAAATCCATACAGACATGAATCCAGCTCAAGTGACACACTGTGTACTCATCAAGGTGATATTGTCTTTATAAATCAGGCATACAGTGACCATTTCAAGCACTGTGGAAAATGTGGCAGACATAATATGAGATGGGTTATGAATCTGACAATTTATCCATGTTTATCTGTGGAAAAAAAAAAAAGGAGTTTATTTTTTATTATCTAAAATAAATCTGAGAACATCATTAGATCATCCCACCAAAATTGAACATCAGGTTTATATTACAGGCTACGAAGCACACAACAGCTGGTAATGATCAAAAACATTTTACCTTGGAGCCCTTTCATAGGGAGTTTCAAAATTAACCATTCAGAATAAAAAGCTAAGCCTGCCATATTTGACCAAAATATACAGCTTATAAACACAAGAATGAACATGTGCAGAAGTCTATTTCAGAAAAATTCAAAACATAAAAGGGATAATATATACATCCTGAAACTCTAGATACATATATCTGATTACAGAAGGGGGGGGGAGCGGGGGGAGAAAAGAGGGGTGAGGAAGAGAGAGAGACGCAAATAAATGAGAACAATTAAATTCTAGTAAATTGTATTACAACACAACCGTTATGCATTTTCATTTCATTTCTGCGCTACTGGTTCCAAAATAGCATCATGACACCCACCTAAACATTTTGCCCAATCCTAATTGGAACACCACTACCCAGTTCCTCTGGAGTAACTACCAGTTGAACATAAAACTAGCTTGCTAAGCTGTATCCGAGCAAGGCAATGGTGAAGATGGTAAGAAACAAAGTAATTTCATCTGTGTCAGAATGATGGCAAGTTGAGTCCACTTGTTACAGTCAAGCTAAACAGGCAGCAGATATCCCTGACTGCACAGGACAGGACAGCCCAGCAGAGCCAGTAATTAAAAATAAATAAAATCACATTCTCATCTTTGATTAGCAAGACAGCACCAAAGACAAATTTGACTCATGCCAGAGCTGGTACCTAACTTGAAAGTGGTAACCCTCTGATGAAATGGATTTCCACATCAATTGGTTTTCATTAGTATCTGGACCTTCTGATTAAGTTAAAGAGCTTTGTATTGACTTAAGTGACAAATGAGTTTAGTTGAATCCTTGTCCCCTCCCACAGAAGATGCATTTTCAGTTACCTTCTGCATGGTTACATTGCCCAGTGAGGTCCCAAATAGTATACGCCATTTATCCATTTTTTCCTCTTTCACAAGGAGCTACTTCTCCCCCACTATTCATCGTTATAAATTATGAGAAATAAGTAATACCCAGAATTACAACAAAGACTGGTTTTGAACATATTTTTCCCATTCCCTAGCTTCAACTCAGAAATCAGTTTCCTTGCAGATGTACCTGACAAGCAAAGCACCCTGGAATAACACCTTCCAAAATCCTGAGCCTCCCAATCCAACTGACTTTGAAGGCATTGACTCTTCTGTTGTGTTTCTGCAGTAAAAAAGAAGTACTGACATGGCTTGCTATTTAAGGAGCATTGCCCACTCACTGACTTTGTAGCAACTTGTGGATGTTCAAATCTCAAAAGTATCTTACTCCACTTTTCTTGTCTTCGATTCAGATTTTACATTGTAGCCTTACAGATTATCTGCAACCAGAATGGTTTCAAACCAGATGTGTTTGTTTCTCACATATCAAAATCTCTTATCCCTCCTGAAACATCCATAAAGAAATAGGACTGGGGAGAAACTACATTGCCCTGCCCAATTAGCGGTCTGGTTTTAAATGGTCTGAATCTTCTCAGCACTTTCTAAACATATCTGCATTTGGACTAACACCTACCTTTTGCAGGTTTAGCATATGGCATAAATATTCTATGATGCAAAACAGATAGGTCCACCAGTTTCAAAAATCTAAGCTCATGACACGGATTCACAGTCTTCCTGAGAGCAATTAAAATATGCAGATACACTCAGCCTCGCCAATACAAGTCTGTGGAAGAAATGCTAATGCAAATTCAAGTATATACATCCGCACTTCAGCTCTGCCTTCATTGACTGTTTGATTGGTAATTAAGGCATATATTTGGTTCCAGAGATATAGAAAAAAAACTCAAATCCCAAAGGAAGCCATCGAATCTGAGCCCAAGGTTATTAATCATACTGCCTCTAATTGTATATAAAGTATCTTTACTCGCTCAAAAATGTTTTTTTTTTAAATATTATGGGATTTAAATATGTCACAATATTCTGGATATCTTGATTAGATCTCCTTTAATACACTGCCTCCGAATAATTTGTAATTTATTTAACACCACTATAAATCTCACAGAAATGAAGAACTCTTACTAATCATTAAGATTAAGCAGAATTTTTAGCCTGACAAGATGAGCAACAAAATTTGATAAGGGGAATTTTTTTTCTTAAACAGTGCTTTTTACTGTCTTCTTGTAATTAAAGTTTCAACCAAGGTCCCATTAGGCCAATACTGATCCCCCCCTGTGAATCAGACAGACCCTCAAGTCTTCACATTTTCAGAGTTAAGTCTCACTGGTAACTAGCATCTGGGAAGGTTTTGACTAAATGAAGCAAGAACTCACTAAGATTAAAAGCCTAAAGAATTTTGCTCCTCATTGACATTTAAAAAAATTTCTGTATCATTCCCCTGATCCAGCAAGATCACATGCCCTCACAAAACACCACACAGGTTACTTTACAGGGTTGACTGCAAGGGAAGGTAGGCTACAGTGGCTATAGGTGCCAATTTCAAGTCAGGTAGCCAAAGTACATTAAAGCTCACTTATAGATGCCCTCCCTCATTCAGTGGTCCCTCACGATTAGGGCATAAAAATCAGTACAGTGAAAGTCTGGGAGGGCACAGAACCTGTGCCAAGCAGAAAGCCAGCTACAGGGAAAAAGGAAAAGAAGAACTATGCGGAACCCTTGGACGTAGGAAGAACTGGCTTGGGAGAAGCACTACAGAATCTGCCCAAGGGAGAACACACTACCTACACACTTGGGCAGCTGGGCCAGGACTGGTCCTGCGGTGGAACTGCTTTATATGCATTCCTCTCACCTACAGAAGCTGTAGCAGGGGCATTCTTGCTTCTTTTATGGCTTCTATGCCCCTTACATCTTCATAGTCCTTCCACAAGTGTCCATACTTTGGTAAAAGCCACCACATCCTTCCTGTCTCTGGCAAGAACACTTCCAAATTTTCTTTTCCAAACTATAATCATACATGTTCTGCATGGCGCTTCAGCTATTTGTCACCTTCTGATCCTGGCTTTCACAGTTTCTCCTGTGTTACCCTTACAGTTCCTGTAAGAATCTCTCCCTTAACCTTCCCACCTCGATCAACGTGCCAGAGCACAAGACCCGATTCAGGCTTTCAAACTCTCTCCTTCGTGGTAATGACATTTTAGAACTCACTGGTCTACTAGATCACCCAAATCATCTTCCTCCATTCCCTATTTCATTCAGTTTCTCCCCCTTACAGCTTATCTGTAGTTACTAAGTATAGATACTTGCATATCTATAAATAAGCATACATTTGCCATCTTCCAAGTCATGCTTACACATCCTGAGGAAGCTCATCTTAAAATCCTTCTTCCCAATACTTGTTTCTCTCCACAAATCCAGAAGACTAGCCCACAAACGAAAGCATGGGCAAGAAGGGAGGATCTACTGAAAGGCTAAATGGATAATCAAAGCCCCAAACTCACAACATAGACAAGGTCGGTCTTGTCTGCCCATCAAGGTCTGCAATATAGTTAAAGACAGTTGTACAGTCCATCCAGAGGTATGGGTAATCAGTGCCAGAGAGAGGCTATTTCTTTAAATAAGAAAGGGATCCCCAGACACAGGCAATGAAAGTCTTGCTGTTACCTTAAATATACCTAATAGCTCAGTGCATGGCTGCTTTTGGGTTTGTTTTTTTTTAAGCTTTTACCAAACACACCTCAAAACAAGTATTAACTTTGATCAAAGACAGCTCTTAAGCAAGCATTAGAATAAAAAGGACACTGTACCTTTTATCATACCATAACAGTGTGAGATCTTATTATATTTACCATAAAACAGAAACAACAGTGTATATAGCATTTGATCAGCTTCAGAGTTCACCAGTACCAGTTTCACGTGTTAGGTTTTTTCTGCCCCAAAGAACTGAAAAAACTAACAGCATTGTAGCATAGCCAGTCAAGACAAAGGGAAAGTAAATCAAAGCACCAAATGGAGAAGAGGTAGAAATCCACACACACCAGCTCTGCATTCAAAGTTACCCTCCTGCTTAGAGAAAGGTTTTCCCTTTCATTCCCTTCTGAAGCATTCAATATAGCTTATTGCCAAAGGCAAGATTTCATACTCAGTAGAAGAACAATTCTGATGTTCTATGGGAAGTCTTATGTAGCTTGTCCCAGTATATTTCTCTTGCATCCTACTGCCTGCAGCCTTAAAGAATAAGGACATTTTATTACATAGGTGATCTGGTGACAGAAAGGTATAAACTATTCATGTAAAACATCTTGCTGCAGTTTTAATATCTGCAGACTCCCATGTTCCAGTTTTGGGGAAGATAAGGTATTTTGGTGGAAAAAGAAAGATTTTAATATCTAATTAAATTCCTCAACCAAAAGTATTTAACTTATGACACTTCATGCTACAGGTATTTAATAGACCTATTATCCAAGAAAAGCAATTTTTTTTTTTTAAAAAAACAGTCTGTTCTTTCAGATAGAAGTGAATGAAAGAAGATGCTGCCTTCATTTAGAAGTACAATGCTAAGCACAAGAAGCTTGAGTAACTCTCAACCACAGAATGCTGAACTGCTTCAAAGGTCAAGTTACTACAGCCAGGATATCATTTGAAGTAGAATTGATAATGTAATAAAAAGGTAAGCAGTTTAATTAGTTCTTCGAAGATAAAAATTGTCACAATGAAGTTTGTCAACAATCAAGTCTCAAACCTATCTAGGGGCACCAAGGCAAAAGCCATTGCAGCAAGAAACTACTGGTTTCTCTGTGGCCAGAATATCACTAAGTGTCATCATCCCCCAAGTACAGCAGTTCTTATACACCACACAGCATTTCACACAGAAGGTCAGTGAAAGTATCAGAGAGGTTTTGCAAATGGCCAGATGGTGCAAGGCCACTTGAACAATGAATTCATCATAAATAAGAAAGTGGTCACACAAGTTAAGTATCCAGTCTATTGCTCGGACTTGAACTGTCATTAATCCTTTGCAAGACACTATAAATGGATGCATGGGAAGTCTGCTGGAGCTTTTTGTAACTTGAAAACCAACACTTAATGTGAGACAGATTAAAAGTACTGGCAATTAACCACAACAGCGATGGTACCCTCCAGTAGAAAGTCACCTAGTAGTCAGCTCTGTGTTTGACCATCGATGTTTTCAAGTATCACATAAATCCAGTTTAGAATAGTGAGGAAGAACAAACCAAAGCTTCATATTTCTCAATAGGAGGTACCTACTCAGTCCTCCAGGGTGCATCTCTCAAAATGCATTACCCTCTTGCTACTGCAATCTTTTACTCTTCCGTCATTCAACCTTATGAAACAAAAGGCCCATCTGATACAAGAACAGGAAAATGCACCTGACAAATTAAGATATTTTATTTATCCATATAGAACTTACAACATTGTAAGACAGCCTCTACCTTAGCGTACTGTGATTTCCACTTAATTCTTGCCATACTCTCCAGGGTCTCTTCCTTTATCTAGTTGTGATACTAACAACTATTTGTTTCCCCTCAGCCAGAGACTGTTTAAATACATGTCTTGGAGGAGGTGGCCTTTTCCTTTGAAAACTAGAAACATTAGTTTGCATCTCAAGCAATAGTGATATCAAGTTTAAAAAGGAGGGGGGGAAAAAAAAAAAAAAAAAAAAAACCACAACCAAAAACAAAACACCACACAACTTACCCTTCATAAGCTTTCCCAGTGGTTTTGAAAGATCTGGTAGCTGACCAAGAGGGAAAAATTGTCCCAATAATAGAGGCTGTGCTGCTGGAAAATGTCATTTCTAAAACTGTTGATCATTAGTGAAACACCATAGATCAGGATCTTTTTAACCAGCAGCACTAGAATAACTTGAGAGGGTGACTAAAGCCAGTGAACAGAGTTTTCTCCATAATTACTGAAAAATGAAACTAATTTCTTTTCACCCTGGATGGCTTTCACCTCTTGCCAGCAGCATTAATGTAAGATATGGATGTTAATAATGAGGATAGTAGGAACTGGAAGTGTTTTAAGATTTAAAGGCTGACTTTTTAATGGTGTTCATGTGTAGTGTGGCATGCCAAATAATTAATACAACTCCTTTTTACCAATTCAAAATATGTATTTCTCTACACAGAGCTGCAGTTCTGATGCTATTTAGGGCAACACTTGGCCCTTTTGCATCCTCTCTTATCTCAGATCGTTAAGTACTTTGGATGAAATTATAGTAATGCAACTTACTTTCACTTTGTAAGGCCTTTTACTTTTCAAAAATAATGTAGCTAGACCTGTAGGATTTTTTTATGCACTCAACACCCCACCTAATAAATAAGAAGATTAATTGACAAAGTATTCAGTAGAAATTGATATTAAATCTTTCCTACCTTTCTCTAAGCACTGCTTAGATTTCTTGTGCTGCTCCCACAATTGCAATCGCTCTCTTTCCAACTTTAAGAAAACTAACCAGGGTACGAGCAACAAAACTGGAGCAGAACAAGGCACTGGCACAGAATTAGTGACAAATTTTGGAATATTCTTGGGCTGCTTACACTGAAGTCCAGACACCTTCATGTTCAGAGGTACTCATAATCCACAGCAGCTGCATGGAAGTTATCAGGGATTTCCTGTCCCTGTCGTAACCCTTCCTCCAGTATACATACTTTCAAACCTGCATAAATACTAGCAGTTTCACTAAGTCTTTACTCTTCTGAAATTCGACTGGTTTGATCACAACAAGCCTTGCCCCCCCCCCAAGTTTTCTTGTAAAAACAAACAAAAAACACCCAAAACCACATCTGAGACCCAATTTTCAACATTCCTTATTTCTCCTCAATTACCCTAAAGTCAGACTTGAGCAAAACCTACAGTTTCATAGTTTTCTTGCTTAAGAAAAAAAGACAACGCTTCTTCACAGCTATGTTCCACAGAAAAAATAAGATTAATGACCAGCCAGGCAGTCTTTTCCCCTTGACCCTCAGTTGTTACCTTTGCTCCAGCTCCCAGAATGTTCAGGAAAGCCTACACACTAACTGAATGAAGAATTTAATCTTTTATGTCTTTTAATCAGAGAACTAATGTTGTTGGACAGCTTTAAAATTTACACTTCTATGAGGACATTATTTCAAAAGATAAAAATATTCTTTAATGATGACAGTCTTGCCACTATCTGCTGCCCTAATCTCACATATTCACCTGTAGGCTTTAGTCTCAAAATATTTTATAATAGAGGAATGTTTTCATGCACTGTTTAAATATTGTCCTATCTAGAATAGAAACAGCTTGAGCTTAACTTCATGACATTGGAGGATAGGAAAGAAAAAAAAAAACAAAACCAAAACACATCCTTGGGGAATATAAACATGTAAAACACCAGCACCAAATCTCTAAACATCCAGTATGTAGCAAGGCCAACAGGGCAAGGTTTCTAGAAGTCAGCTAGGAGCTTCACCTTTCCCATGGACTTTTACTCAATCAATTTAAAAAAAAAAAAAAAAAAAAAAGAACCTACAAACGTCTATTCTGTATCTTCTATAAGTGATAACATTTCCATGAATAGCACAAATTGATGGGGTAAAAATGCCTTCTCTAATTACTCACTACAAAAGCAAAGAGTCCAAACCAGAATTCACAATCAGCTTAAGTGATAATCAGTCTAATGATTAGGTTGGCAACACAGAGACAGAAGCTTGAAGGAACAAAACGAGTGGCTGCAGGGTTATCATGGGGGAAGCTGTTGCTTATGAGCTAGGAGCTGTTGAAAAATCTCTTCTGAGAGTTTGGAGACTTACAGTTAAGAGCCACAGAGATCCAGCACCAGCTGAAAGAGTTTATTTATAACTTTGTACCAATGCACTTTCCATATAACAGCAGCCAGAGGATGCAACATCCCCTAAGAGACCAGATAAATTTACAAAGATCATGCCCATAGAAGAGGAGGCTGCAAACAAGTATGCTCACATTTTTAACATACTGCAGCAGGATGAAAGACAAGGACTGTAGAGTGAAGACCTACATTGTGAAGATGTCACCTTTAAGATTTATACAAACATTAAATTGTGAAGGTTACAAATAAAGCAAAAAGAATGAATTGCTGCTTTCAAATAGATAAGCAAGCAGAGGCTTACATGGGGTAAAAACAATTGGTTTCTGCTTCATAATGATTCATGGCTATAAACACACATACAGAGCCACATGTACAACTCTGACAATGCCTGTGGCATGGAGAAGCACTCACAACCTCTGCTCCAAAACACATTTGCTCTTCATCTATTGCTTCTGTAAAAGATACAGAACCTTTCTTTACCATTTCTGGCATTGGGATTAAGGTTTCCAGTTAACAAAAGATGTCACGGCTATGAATCAGTAATTTTTATCTTCAAGAGGCTCCTGATGCAGTAGGGACTGAATTCTGTACACTTAAGGAACACTCAAAAGGAGCTCAAGACTGTGGAAGCATTCCTGATCTTTGCATATATGTACATGCCAGTAAAGAGGCAGCTAGCAGTGATCTTCTGCATCCACTCACTCTAAAACGAACAAGGGATGAAGCAAGCAAACTCTGGGGAAAAAAGAGGCAGCAGCAGCAGCTTAAGTATTTCATTTGTGTGCCATGCTTTTTTAATCCTTTGCTGGCTTCGCCCTTTATGTTAGGTAGCTAACTAACCTCACCACAACTTCTGAAGAACACAGGCTTGAATCCCACTCTGTTCCATCTTACTTTTCACCAGTTTATACTATATTGAAAAGCCCAGGCCTTCACATGCAAAAGTCAAACTTCATTTAGGTATTTTTCTCTGACAGCTGCAAACCACAAAAAGTAATGAAATTCTGTCTAGGTTGTTGTCCAAAGATACCAGCAAGATGTCTGCTTTTTTCATCTTGCTGTACCTCACATTTTATTGTTTGAGCAAGCCCACAATATCAAACCACAGCATAGCCACTTAGTATTCTCCAGCAATTAAACCAGTCCTACTGCAAGCCAATAACAGGGAGAACCTTCTCTTTGCATGGCATAACACAAATGAGAACTTGTGATTTCAACCTCAGGACAGAGATGAGATGAAAACATGGCTGACTACAGAGCTACAGAAGGAATAATTTAAACACTAGCCCCCTCCCAGGTCTAGGCCAGAAGTAGCAACAGAGCAGAGGGTGGTAGATGAGGGGAGAGAGCACAAAACTGATCTCCAGAGAGCTGTCACACTTAGATGACTGCCAGCAATTCTCAACAGACATAGCAGAGCCCAGGCAACCATTTTGGAGAGGTCCTTTAATAAGTAGATTAAATTACCATAACTTCCAAATAATTGCAAGCACTGTGTATTTTCTGAACCCACGTATACAACTAGTTCATAATTGAGCAAAGCCCAGCAAGTCCCACAGCCCGTCAGCAGTGGGCCAGCTTCTTGGGTAGATGGGGCTTAAGGGCAGGTACCATGGCACAGCTGGAGCTCTGTGAGGGGCTGCAGGAGACATTTATTTCTCCTGACACTGTAACTTACTGTGTCAGTCACAATGTTATCTGGGTCACTGCTACAAGTTTATGCAGCATCAACAGCAGTAGCAGCTCTGCTAGCAGGCTTCCCTTCAGTACCTACAAGGATACAGTATTAGCATCCAGTCCTGATCACTGGAAAACTTAGGTTACAACATCTAATCCAGGCAAAACTTCAGTCCAGGTTCCAGAAGAGAAGGGAGAGTTATCAGTGAACAGTAGCATAATTAAACTGCATTCTGGCTGTCAGACATCCAGCACAGGGGTCGTGCTGCAGCTGCCAGTCCATCTTTGACAATAAGCTTAACACATTTACTTGTTTCTTCTCCTCTCCCTTAATTTGCCTTATAAATGAGTTGTGAAGCAGCAGAACAGACATGCATTTTAACCTTCCCCCTCCTGCAGCCCCACACAGGTTGCGTGGGTGCTGCTGCCTCTAAATCCGCAGTAGAGCCACAAGGCCTGGAGAGCCGGAGGGATATGGTGCTCCTGTGCCGTTTCCATGGCACTGCCGAGGCCTCCAGGCTGAAGCCCTGCTGTCTGCCTTCTCCCGCCCAGCTCGGAGAGAGAGAATAAACATGCTTTCTCAGGGCTACATGCTTATTGCTTCTTCCCTCTCAACAGTTCATTTCCATTGTGTTTGCCTTTTCTCCACATTTCTACTGTCATTAATTAGGCTAGTGCTTTATGGAACCAACAATATTTAGGGCTTACCCAATTAAGCAGGCACACAGCAGAAGGTGGTCCCTGTCTCTGAAGAAGCCAGGCTAGCAGGCTGCATACACCACTGTGACACTAAAAAAAAAAAAAGAAAAAAACCCACACAAAAAAAACCCCACCACACTCGCTCATGGGTTTTTTTCCAACTTTTTTTTCTTCTCCCATAGGAAAGCATAGGAATTAGGCGCACACAATACAAAAACCAAACCATCTGAAAATCAGGCTTCAGATTTTTGGGGTTTATTTCTTCAATTAAATTAATTAAATTTGGGGGGTTGCTTTAGTCAAAGAAGCCAAAATAAAAAATAAAAAAAAAACCAAAAACCAAACAAACAAACAAAAAAAACAAAAACGCTGTATGACAAAGAAAAGTCCCAGAGCTGCTAATCAGGTAATTACAAATGAGCCTGTGAAAACAAGCAACAGCCATCAAAAATTCACCTGATGACCTTCACCCTTCTTGCTTCCCCCAGAGGAAAAAAATTGTAACAAGCAAAAAATATTCTTTCAAGTACAAAATGCCCAACACTTGGGAAAGGAAATAAACAGGCATTTGTGAAAGTGACCTTCTGCTCTGCTCTCTAGGATCACATTAAAACAGGAATAAAGGCTCAGTGTCCAAATCTAGTTGTGATTAACACGGGATTCAGAGCTAGAGAGAAGGAATTTAGTTACAAGGAAGACTGGCTGTTCTTTCATCTGAACCTTTCTTCTTGAAGAAGATTTTACCTTAGAAGCGGGGAAAAAAAAAAAAAAAAAAAAAAAAGACAAAACTTTGTGTCATTCCCTTTTCTTTCCTATGACAAGCTGTCACTTCTAGATATGGGAACCATGTCACCATGTTGCTGCAGAAAATAAGTGGGGCATGATTTCTCCTTTCCTTCAATATGAACAAAGATTAAAGTAATAAAGAACTAAGTAGATGAGAGTAAAGGAAAAGCAGAATTTTTCAAGTAAGCAGAGCTGATGTTATTTTAGTATGGCATTCCATGAAGCAACAGTGGCATCCAGTGGTATATTTCCATAAGCAAGTTTCATATCCTACTTTCACTAACTTTTGGCTTACATCAGATTTTTTTTTTTTTTTTTTTTTTGCAACAGGTTTTCAAGGAACCTTTCCTCCTTTTCCCCCAATATACACTACCAGAACAACTACCATACACCCAGTCATCAGTACCAGTAATGGAGACCAAGATGCACAAATACAAGCTGTCAGCCTTCTAAAAGGCTGTATATCATATCTGCGGAGTCAAAAATTTAAAATTGTTACTGAGAAGATGCAACATTGATACAAAACACATTTTTAAATTATTCTCAGAAAAACAAAGGACATTTTTCTCCTGGTGTCCACAAGAGTGCAGCAAATATTATTCTGTACTGTTCTCCTCAATCCCCCTCCCCACTTTGTTTCTCTCCAAGGCAGTATGTTCATTTTTTTCTCATTTAGTGACATTAAGATTATTTTCACTTTATGATATCCAAGTAGGTGCTCTGGGCAAAAATGAAGGGCTTATAATTGTAAGAGTATACTACAGAAGGAAGCCCATTCAGTGAATTTATTAAGATATTTTCAGACTGAGATCACATTTGCAGTTAAGAAAGCACCTTGTGCTAGCACAAGCTCAGTACCATCACCCGTTATAATTTAGTAAGAAGGAGAACTGTCTCCTCACCAACACAGAGCTGAGAACCAAAACTTGTCAGTCCTGCTCTCAGGTCAATCAAAACTTCTGGTTTGATTTTTTATTTTTTTATTACATCTAGAGATCTTTTCAAATAATCAGGCCTCAACTTCACTAAAAATTCTCTTTCACACTTAGATTTCCAAAACACTTAAACTAGAGTATCGGCCCCTTTTTAATAGGGCCGTTTCTCTATCTACACACCCCACAATAATCTTCAGAAAGCTATTGACCAATACAACTAGGTTCTCTGAAGGAAAGCATAAGGCTTGTTTCCCCCAGCCTGATACAATGTAAACCCAAGCATCTCATGAAGAAACTGAAGCTTGGCCTACATCCAATCTTTGTATGACAGTACAGTAACTGGGAGTTAACTGATTTTAGTTGATGTGGTTCCACAAGTATGACAGTGCCTACACAATCTATCCCAGCAAACACAGACAGAAAAGGGTAATTAATTACTGCCACGCTGATGAGGAGGAGCTAGATTGGGAAGGAAGTGTTCAACACTGAACTGCACTAGAGTGTACCAGCAAACTCTTTACCATAGGCCATCTTCTACTCAAACCCATTTAGATTAGCAAAAACTCTTGACTAATGGAAGCTGCATTTCAGTTCTGCTAGCACAGCAGAACAGTTTGCTCTTTGGAGTAAACAATGTATTTTATTCATCATGGTACTAAAACATCACAGTTCATAAATATCACACATTTGTGACTAACAATCAGGTGACCTGAGGAACAGGTTACTCACTCATGCTGATGCTAAATGCTCCATGTGGCTGACCAAGAAGCCAGCCACCTCAGATAGGTCTATCGCAGTTCAATGTTGCTCCTTTCCAGCTGAGGCTAAATGACTGAAATGCTAGATTTCTGGGTTTAGGTATTTATGAACTAGTTCCCCTGCTTGAACTGGCCAATCCCCAAAAAACACTATTTCTGAGCAAGCAGGCAAAAACTTGCAGATGGAGTCCATCCCCAAAGCAAGAAAAAGTCACTGCCAACAGTAATACAGAACTCTTCTATAATATATTGTTCTAGCAAGTGATATGCTAACATTAAAAATAGAAGAAAAACGCATAAAGAATAAGACAAGCTCAAGACCTATTGCCTTTTGATGAAGTGGAAAATCCCACATGATTGGGGGGAGGGGGGGTAGTTATGCACAGGAGATGAGCCTGAACTACAAAGCAGAGTTGTGATTGAACTTGTACTATGGTTAGGATAAAGCAATCTTTCAGTAGCAAAGTCATAACAGAAGAATCTCAGAGTGACATGGGATGATCAATATCATATGGAATGAAACCTCAGAAGAATCAGACATTTTAAGGCAGAGCTGAAAGATTAAGATGAATTTTCTTATTTTCTTTCCCCTGTGCCTCTCAGCTGAGCTAGGAGCTTCCTGAACATCCTTAATACAAAGATCTTCAATGAATTGCAGACTGCTTTTCCACAACATACTATAACACTTTGGAAATAAATATAATAAAGCAAGATCTCTGCAGCTCTGAGCCCACCCTGATTTCATGCAAATTCTACTGGGTGAAGGACAGCAAGTTCTAACTCCAGCAATCTGACACCAAGCAAAAGGTATCTCCACTTTTCCCCCCCTCTCTTCTTCTGCACAGTTCTTCCCCTTTTTCTCCTCCCTCACGCATGCAACGTTAACAGTATTCCTGCACTCTGCAGAAGAGCACGCTCACAGAATCCAACCAGCTGTAAGGGAACAGAAACCAAACATGGGCTCTAATGGTGGGCTCCTGCAATTGCATCTCCAAGTCAGTATCAGACCAGTATCTCCCAGACTAGCAAGCAGGGCTATGCAACAGCAGACAGTCCTGGTAATTTGGGACTTGTACCTGGAAGTAGTACTACAGAAGACTCAATAAAGAACTCAAGCTTCAAAAAAGTGCTAGGATATATCATCTAAGTAGCTACAATGAATTTTTCTGAAAAATTACTTGGATCTTCAAAAGGTAGTTAAGCCTGTACCATATTAATTTATTTTTAGTGTAGATTAAGGGTTTAGGGAAGTTACTCAACAACATAAGCTTTCTTTCGTGTCTTAGATAAAGAGATTGCTATTTATTAAGGATATAACTGGCTTGCCACGTTTACTGGTGGACAATATGAACTATGAGATCACAGGATAAGTCACTCATCCTGGTTTCAACTCTAGCAGTGGTATACACATTTTCAAATGCCGCACAATGCATTTTCATGTCAAATAAGCCTGTTTATCATCAATGGCGCTCTCGCTCCTGATACCATCTTTCCACCAGATGTCACACTTCCCCTTTATTTCTTGCCCACCCCTTTACCTGGTAACTTCAAATCTTATTAATATAACCCTATACACTGATGTATTTTTCCTATACTGACCACTTCCACAGTCTATCCTTCATTAAATATTAGTCCTTCTATTTGGTTTGCACTGCACAACACTGCAGTTAAACACCAAAACATGCATTACTTGTGTAGCTAAGTTCCAGGCCTTAGTTAATAGTAGTGCTTACACTGCCATAACCAGAAAAAACTGCATTGCTCTGTTACAGTCCAAAAACCACACTTTTGTATGCATCAACAGGTTATTTAAGATGACAAAAATCCCTTTACTGATGCCCTGTTTTTAAACAGTGTCATTTCTTAGGGGTTTTATTTTTCAGGCCTGCCAATATTGACTGTAGAGAAAAAAAAAAATTACATTCACATTGGCCAAATGCACAAAGCAGGAACATTATTTTCAAACCCAAATGCCTAAATCTCAGCATTAAATAAATGCTTTATGGTATGATTTAACACATGAAAAATGAGTAATTTGAAATCAGTGATATTTTAAGCATAAAAGTTTGGCCCAACCCTGCTACCTTCCAAGATGACCTCTGGTTTGTTTTACTTTACTATTTTCAAACTGCTCTGTCGGGAATAACCCATTAGCATTAGCTATCTTTAGAGTCTGCAGCCAGCCTTCTTTTATGTTGATAAATGCAATGCTAATATATTATACTAGAAAAATAATCCATGGAAAGCTATAATTTTGGGCACGGCATTACCTCAGCTTCAGAGTGTGCTAGTGCACTATCATACTAGACTGCAATGGTTTAGTTTATAAATTTATACAATTCCTTTCCTGTCCTTTGACAATGACCTATTTTTAGACACACATCACACTGAGTGGGTATGTCACTTGATAGAATACCATCCTAAAGATTCAAGTCTGTCATAAATAAATATGTAAGACAAACTGGTACATACAAGTTGCCTCTGAGACCTGCTTTCAAGT
>JANHGO010000075.1:14005720-14016466 GCA_024606505.1 Aquila spilogaster | reverse complement strand
GGTATTGGCTGTTTATTCCCATGAAGGGCTGTGTTTCCACCCTGTCAAATGACATCAAGGCCATGTTGCCAGAGGCACTGGGAGTTTTGACCTCTAAAAGGCAATTTTCTCACTGTCTGCTCAGAAACGTAACATTTTTCATATTGAAGGCTTTTATATCATATCTTGTAGGTTTTAGATCTATAAATAACATACTAAAAACCTCTAACACAATAAAGCCACAGCTACTGTTTTGCTATTAACACTGTAAATAGAAATATCACAAAGTTAGCACTCTATTAGCATAACTATCAGACACAGGAAAAAAAATGCAAAAAAAGAAACCAAAAAAGCCATTAAATTGCATGACAAAGTGCACTGTAAATGAACAGAGGTCAGGATCTGGTTCATATGAGTTCTAAATTTGAGCAAATAAATATCCACTGAATCACCAGCTATCCATGTAAGCATGGAAGACAGAAGCCAATCATAAGTAACAGCTCCATTAAGTAATCAAGGGAAGAATTACAATGAAATGTTTTAAGCTACAGTATGGACATGGCTTCATAACAACAATGCTAATAGAAGAGCTAGGAACTATTATTTACACAGAATGTAGCAAACATGCTGTAATCCACTCCTGTAAAGGGACTCATGTGGGTTCTCCTCCCCTCCCCCAGTTAATTCTCATTAAAATCTCCTGTGTTTTAACTGGAATAGCTCTGCTGAGAACAGTGAGCTGCGAGCTTTGGTCCTCAAATTATTGTTTTCCTAACAGCTCCACAAAGGATCAAGTATTCCTTTATGTAGCTTGTGACAACTCAATCTGTCTAGTAAGCTGTTAACTACAGTCCTGTATATCTATACTGAGCCAATATTTTGTTATTCAAACTGAGAGCAGATGAAAAATATGAGTCCTAGAACACCACAAGTGTTATTCTCAGCAAACTCCACTGCTAAATGCCGTTAGATCTTTGTTTGCTTGCTTTTGGCCATGTTAGAGCAATCATCAAATCTGTAAGAGGATCAGCACTAGCAAGCCATGCAAAGGCAGGAGGTTGTCCCTGAAAACATAAGCGTTTTCACAAAACTATTCTATCCTGACACTGTCAGCCTTTTTCACAAAATTATTCTATGCAGCCTGCAGACTAAGGTATCCAGATACACTTCTGGTGCTTATGTCAGACAGAAGATTTTTGATAAAACAAGCCACTGAAGTAGGTAACCAAGAAATTCAGTTCCCAAGTACAAAAATGCACCTTCACAGTCAGAGAGAACCTCCACAGTAAGCATTTGTGAAATAAAACAGAAGCACTCCAGTTGCTGGGGTTTGGGTTTTTTTTGTTTGTTTGTTTTTAACATTTGCTGTTCTCAGAAGAACAGAAAGTAATCTTGCATGATTCAACAAACCTTCTTCCTCAAAAGTAGTCAGATGCTGCAGGTTAGCAATCTTTCCCAGGTATCAGTACTTATGATATTTTCACCCATGGACCCAGCAAGGAAAGTTGTTTGTTGCGTTTATAGGAGAGATGTACAAAACCCACAAGATAGAACAGTATTTGGAATATTTTTTTTTAATTAAAGCAAAATATTAAGTGTTTGTTCTCCTATTTATGTTTATTCCATTTTCTTAGAACTTACTGATAATTCCTATTCTGTGCACTTCATGTCCTAGGAAAGCAGTGTTTCGCTTAATCAAACAACATTTAACTTGCTATTCTGTTACTTTGTATATGCCACAAAATTAAGAAAAGGTAACCTGCTTTCAGGACCCAAGCACTTGGATTAAACATCTATTTCTGAGATGACAAGTGTCATCAGTGTTGGCACACTACTCCTTGAATAAATAAATAAATAAATAAATGAAAATCAACAGTTGAGAAAAGCTTGCTATGCTTTGCAATGCAGTGTGAAACTGGAGCTTGCAGATATGTAGATGGCTAGATTTATCCAGTCACTGTATGTGAAGAGTCCAACTTGGACTACTGCCCTTACATTTAATTTGTTGCAAGAGATAAACCAGGGGTTGGAACTGGATAGATCTTTGAGGTCCCTTCCAACCCAAGCCATTCTTATGATTCTATAACCTACTCCACTGTTATCAAACTCAAAAACAAATAACTTACCATGCATAGATATATACACACATTCACATATAAAAGTGGGGCCATTTTAGTCAAGTTACTTTGCTTAAGCCACATTTCTGCAAACAATTCAGGCATACAACATATGCAATATGTGTTTAAATGCACTGCTGATGTTAGCATTACGTATACATAGCATACATACATATAGCTAAAAGACAAGATACTTTAGACTTTTGTGTAGGCATTTATAGTTAACACCAGAAAAAAAAGGAAAAGAACTTTGTACAAAATGAAATCAAAATCTAACTCATGTCACCTTATTTCTCCTGAGGAAGCTTTATCACAGCATGCAGATACCATCCCAGGCTTTAAGATCGTTACAAACTTGTGCCCTGTAACCAAGCACAGGAGCAGGAACACCACAGCCGGCTCCCTGCCAGCAGGACCTGCAGCACTCAGCACTGCCACCTGCACATGGGCCTGTGCTACCCTTTTAGGGGATCTGGGAAGGGCTTCCTCCTCTCTAAAGCCTGAAAGGGAGTGCAGTTTCACCCTCCCACTGCACCCTATATCCCATGAGGAACGAAGGAAGCAGACAAAGAACTCTATAGGTTGGCCAAGATACTGCTGTGGCTGTATAAACACAACGTGGGGTGTTTTTTGTGACAAAGGGAGCCACAACGGCAGAGCTTAGTGAAGTGCAACTCAGGACCTCTGCAGATTTATAAATAGTTTTTAATTAACTGAACCCTAAAACATACCGTGGTTGCTACAATACCCGCGAGAACACTGCAGCGCAGATCAGACTCCACACGGGCATTAATTAGAACCACAGCACTCCCTACCTCCCTGAGGGCCGCGCTCCCCACGCGGCTCTCGGCCGCCTCGTGCTCTGCCGCCGGGCCGGAGTCACTGCCAGCACCGCAGCTCACAGCCCCGCACCTGCGCACGCAGACGGCTTTCACCTCTAAGTCGGCAGCACGCCCAAAGCCCGCACACCTGCCCGCACTCACCGCTCTGTCAGCCAGCGGCCGCACGTGCTCTGCGGTGCCAGGCTGCCACCCGCAGACCCTCCCAGCGCCCCCAGCCCCGCAGGGAGCCGCGCCCCGCGCCCTGGGCCTGCTGCCCCCGAGGCGCTGCTCCCCGCGCGGCCTCGCGCCCCGCTGGGAGCAGCCGCCGGTTTCCATGGCAACGGCTGTTGGCGGGAAGGCCGGAGCGGGCTGAGGCGCGAGCGGCGGGATGAGGCCGCGCGAGAGGGAGGCTCAGGGCGTCTGCCACACAGCCCAGACCGCTGCCTCCCGGCCCGTGGCAGCCTGCCCAGTGGTCCCCACGGGGAGAAGGAGCCCGCGGCCGGCCCGGGTCCGGCTCTCCTGCGCAGCTCTGATGAGATGGGAGGCCACAGCCCTTTGGCCGCCATCGTCTGTCCCGCACAAACTCCGGCTCCTGCGCTACAGCTGGAGCCACGGCGTTCGTCCTGCATTATTCATGCTCTCGGTGCTAGAAATGAAAATCGAAATATATATATATATATATATATCTACTCATTTAAAGCTATTTTTCAGATCGCTTCGAAATTCAAATTAATTAAGATTAATTAAAAATTAAATAAAAAATAAAAAGCTCTGAAAGTGATTTTTTACTTCACTTACATCTTTAATGTAGCGGCAACTCCAGTGGGGCCGGTATTTTTAGTTCCATGTGGCACAACAAGAGAAACGGGGACTTGACATCCTACCATGGCAGCGCTGAGGAGCAGGAGCACACCGGCAGCAGCCTGCAGTTGGAGAAACAAAGGGCAAATCACATCTGATGAGCCAAAGTGAGGGAGGAACACTACTGCCGAGGTGCTGTGTGAGAGCGGCCTCTGGTCCTTCCCCAAAACCAAGCGGATTTCTTACCGGCACCACAAATGCAGGGTGAGGGGGAAGAGGAGCCCCATCCCTGCCGCCCCGCAGCAGCCATCGCCTGGCTTTGGTGCTCCTCAGACATGGAGAAGAAGAACCCTTAATCCTCTTGGAAGAGCTGCCCTTTTCGCAGTGGAAACACCCTGCCGTTCTGGGAATATGAACGTAAGATGCTTTTGAAAAGCAAGTAAATGTGTGGCCCACAGGGGGAAAAGGCTGCATTTGAATTTCAGGCCTGTGACTGAACAGCAAAACTCCTAAAGGCAGCAAATGCAGCAGTATGGGATCCTTGCACAGACCCAAGTGTAATCCCTGCTCGTATCCCTCATCGTTTAACCTCCCCAGCAGAGCTGATGACATGGCTCTTGTCAGCAGTTGTGTGGTGAGCACTGGAGTCCAGGTAAGACATGCATTCCCATTGTGCTAGGCACACACAGAAACCTGAGGACATGCTTTGCTGCTCCAAATTCCCAGCATCATCTGAAATAAGAAATAGGAATTGAGCAGAAAAGCAGCAAAAGGAAGGTACTAGAGGGTTGTGGCTACATAGGGGGGAGACATTGGGCAAATGGATGGTCCTGTTAATCATTTTCACCATTTCAATTAACTTATCCTTCTACAGAATCACCAGTTTCTGGTGGATCCCCCATTGCTTGCAAACAGCTTACTTGGTCAAGTCAAGAGAATCTTGTGAGGAAAAGCAAGGCTGGTCTCCTGTGTTACGGACAATGCTGTATATTCAGAAACTAGGGATCGATATGAGACACTGTTTGATGCAAGGGCTCCTCAAATACCTTCATTCAGCAAAGAAAAAAAATATATATTCTTTCTGTAAAATAATGTATGTCTGAAAACATGCTTGCACTTCTTTTCCTAAAGAATGTCTTGACAACAGAATACTCAACTGAGTAACACTTCACAAACATATTAAACACACGTTGGTCCTTTGCATAAAGCAGAATGAGTCTAATGTTCAAAAATGGACAAAAACATAACCGTGTAGTTGTTGCCACGATTTATTTTAAGAACAGCAGTGTGCTGGGTCCAGTAGCACCACATCATTTTTATTTCAAACTGCATTAAACTAATCTGTTTACGGGTTCCTTCAGAAAGTCCCTCAAAGGCTAATTGCAAAATAGAAGTTGGTTTTTAAAATCCAAAATTGACTTCCTTTAATAACTTTTCCAACTGAAAACTAAGACTACAAGGTCAAAAACTGTGGCATTATAATAGAACATTTAAACTAAAGGTTAAGTTTATTTAACTTAAGAGTTTGATTATTCTGTGCACAATTTCCTTCAAATACATATGTCACGATGAGAAATGTGCCTCTTATTTAAGGAGTTTACTCCAACTAGAAGAAGGCATTCTCTTCTTCTTTGTCTGAGAAGAAATTCGTGGCAAAAAAAATGTGGAATAATCCAATGTTCTAAGAGATAGGAGCGCAGATCCATAAAAATGGTGCCATAGCACATACAGGTTGGAACAGGTAAGTTTGGCAATGCTGGTTTTGTATCAGACTTCTGGGGACATCTGTTTTATTAACTTCACATACCTACACAACATCCAGAGTGATACCACTGATACTAAAAAATTTATGGAGTCAAGATTTTCCTCTTGCAAAATATTTGTCTCTGTTTTTTTTTTTTTCAAACTCATGGTATAAGTAAAGCAGTGTATGCCGCTGTATCTGTCTCAAAGGACGCCGGGCAGGAGGAATGAAAGGCTTTGAATATCTGCATAACTGAAATCAGTGAAGCAAAGGAGAAGAGACCATCAGGGAGACTGTTAAGGTCCCTGATTCTCAAGCCCAGTGTAAATTAGAGCCCAGCTGGCAATGGTACTCAGGAGACCATACGCTAGCTGAGGATGGCTGCAGCACAGCATGTTGCAACCATATGTCTGACATACTGCCTCCTTTCCAAGGGTCTCTGGAATAACAGGATTTGGATAGACTCTGCTCAGCTGGCCAGGTTCAGAGCTCTCATCTTCTTTGTACTAGAACAAAAGCATCAAAGCTGTGGTTAAACTCTTGTCCACAGCAGCACTCAAGTGGGCCAGGAAGAGCAGCACTGCGATGCATCATCCTCTTGGTAGGAGTATTTGCCATTGTGGCACGTGGTGGAAATGCTCCAGCTGAGACTGCATGCATCTCAGGTGGGCAGGGATGACCACTGACGGGAATAGGACTCTGGGCTGAAAACTGGAGCTGTCATGTGGCAGCACCACAATGTAAGCAGATTTGAAAGGACAATCATGCAAAACCACAGCCAGTTCTGAGTCTTTCTGTGTTGAAGCGATAGGAACGCTAGGCCAGAACACTGCTAATTCTGCCTTTTTATGCTGACTATTACCAGGAATGGGTTTTGTTTTGAGATATGTGCTATTTTGCAAGTTAGTTTTAGCCTCACAAACTCCAATTCACTCTTCATTTAGTCTAACAGATGAATTTCATGACCCTGAATTAATTTTTTAGTTTTCTCCTCCCAGTTGTGTATTTTCTATTAGATATTTTGCAACACAAAAGTGTGCTTCACTATACTCTTCACGTGCTGTTTAATTCATGGTTTTGTGGCCTAGAAGTCATTCCCTTGCCTTCCAACAGAATTTATCCATCTACTCATCCTGTTGTCTGAGGGTTACAACAGCTTGTACTATCCTTTCGCTTACAGTGGGTCTGAAATCACAGTGCTTAAGAATATTTTCTTCCTTGCCACTGACAAACGACTTTCCTTGGTCTTGTCTTGACTACTCTATCCCTTTCTGGAATCCATACCTGAGGAATTTGCTCGGTTTTCTTTTTCCTCTACTCTCATGTCCATGTTGTCATGTTTTGTTGAGCTACTGCTCTCTCAGGTTCTGTTCCAGTCACACAAGATTCAGACTTCTCAGTCTATTATTTGACAAAGAGAAAGAGTGCTGAAATACTGCTACATAAATAAGAAGCAACTTATCTATGGTTCTAGATGTGTCTGTGCCCGCCTCAAACCCTAAAAACAGTACATAATTTCATCCGAAAGGGGCATTATGGCTCTTTTCTTTATTCTCTGTATTCAGTTAAGTGGCATTTTTGCAGTATAACTTATTCCAGACCATTGCTAGAAGAAGCTAGGCATACAACCTCCCTTAGAAGTCTATTCAGTTGGGACTGAATAGACTTCTATTGGCATGGCTGCAGAGGATCTTATATATCATTCAGCTAAGTCAGCGATCCATATGCAAAAATCAAGCTTTCAGGGACACTGTGTGGATTTGTGACATGCTGTAGAGTACTGTGCATCTCTAAAAACCAGTGAATGGATTACACTCAACCATGAAAATGTTTCATTCCTTACCATGACATTTATAATATGGATATACTTTATTTAACAATTAGCTAAAAACAAATGGCACAAAAGTGACTTAAACATGTTAAAAATATTCAATATTGTAACTGTTTAAGATGGCCAGTGAGAGAAGACAACAAGCTGAGAAACATCATGCTGAAAGCTAACATAGGACATCTTAAGTAAATCTGATTTTAGGACCTGATTTTGGCTTGTAACATTTGGAAGCAGGAAGAGGTGGGCAAACTTGTTCTTTTCTGTATTTCCTGACAAGCTATTTCATCTTCGCAGTCCAGCATAGATTATATTACACTGTTGTCATGAGTTAGGTGCTGGATAATGGGTAGTCTTAAAAACAGTCCATCTCTATTTAGGCAATAAAGTAATGGTTTGTAAATTCACTCAGCAGCAATAAGTTTCTTGAAAACAATAGAAGAGCATTCAAGGAAAAGAGTGACACTTGGTGAGTTCCTAAAGATCAGATTTTACTCTCTTCATGGTCATGCTTACTACTCCCAAGAAGTCCCTTATCTGCCTACAAATAACAAACAATTTTTAGTCCTAGTTAGCAAACCCTGGGTCAAGTTCCTGTTGCAGAACCAGCACTGCAACTGGCTTCAGCTGGGAGATGTCCTTAACTCTTCCTTTTTTTTTTTTCTATTTGTTATGTGTCAACTGTCTGAAGCAAGTGTTGATATTTCAAGGTTCTTAATATTTTCAGGTTTCTCACAAGAGCAAACCTTTCCCACTAGCTCAACGCATTTGTAACATCAGCCTTCCACACCTCTGCTTCTATCTCATTTTAACTGAGGGAGGTGATGGTGCTAGTCACAGGACCTGTGGTGTGACCGATCTGTGCTCAGACGTGTTTATCCCTGTGTATCGGTGGTCATTCTTCTCCCACCAGGAGACAACGCTAATGGCAGTCATGTCCATAAAACCTCACTGAAGGCAGCAAAATCACATAGGCCTCACTGACAGAGTCCAGCAACTACTTCTGAAAAACCAGTTTCTTACTCAAAACTCCTTCTGGACTATATCTGTGTCTTAACTGTGGTTAAGAAGAATATTAATCTACATATAGACATAGATTACTTTCTTTTAATGGAACAAAACTCTGATTCTCACTTGCCTGCTTTAAACATTTCACCAAATGTTCTATTTTCTCTCTTATTTAAAATGCCCACTAGAGCATAAGGTGTTTCAAAGAAGAGGAGCGGACAGACTGGACATTTCTTCGTGTACTTTTTGCAGTTAGTGGGAATATCAGTCTTACTGCCAGGAAGCCAGAATCGGCCTCAGGTTCACATATGTAACACAAGAAGTGCGGAAGTCAGACTCAAGCCTCAAGTGAGGACACAAAGGAAAGGATATGCACTAATACAGGATGAGGTCTCTAGGATATCTTCATACAGGCACTTCAAGCAAATGAAGTTTGCAAATGAATGCAAATTCATATATCACGGTGTAGAAGAAGTTGGTGGTTTTCAGTTCATTTATACCTTCTTTCACACAGCCAATAGAATTCAAATCTGACCATTTCTGAATATATTTGGAATATCTGCTTGATAGGAAATTTCTGTTGCTTGAAATTTGTATCTTTTCATGATCTTGTCATTTTCCGTTCTGACAAATATGCAGTGTTATTTTTGGAAAACACCAAAAGGTGGAGGAAAATAAGATGGGGTTCTCTATGGATTTCTATTTCATACTGTTTTCAGAGTGTTGCGTATTTTTTGATCTGTTCATTGAGAAGGTTGAAATGAGCTAAGGAAAAATTTGACTAAAAAAACACATTAGAGAATGGTTCTGTCCAATTTAATTTTTAGGCATCTGCATAGAATACAAAGAACTGCTGATTAAAAGAAAAAATCCAAAGTGTTTAATTCAAAGTATTTAATATCTTAATAGACCTATGTGGGGCATTTAGTCAAGAAGTTTTAAAACATCTATGTAAGATACAGCTTAGCTCTTTTAGTTGTAATATCCCACAACCTAGCCCAAGAATTTTCTGTTATAAATTTTATATCACTTTGTAAAGAGGATAATACAGTTTTTGAGAGAATAAGTTATGTTCACTTCTAATAGTATTTCTTCTTTTTACTTCACTACATACTATTTAATCTTTTCCTTTGTACACTTCTTGATAGTTGAGCTCTAAGTGAAACTCTGAAAAACAACATTAGGATTCAAAATAAAGTGGAAGATTTTATTTTCAGGGTCACAAGTAGCATAGTGAGATTTCTCTCTTAAACAATGACACTTAGTATCTCTGTAGTTCTATGAATACTTTTGAAGTGTCATATTAAAACCAATCTCTTGGCCTTCAGGCAAAGAGAAGCAATTAGTCTTGGAGTTGTGAATAAATAAAAATCCATTTATATACCGTCCTTGACATGTACCTTGCAAATCTTAGAAACTTCATCTAGTGGGAAAAGAAATGTTAAATCACAAACACCGATACTAATCATATTGCAATGTTGCTTCCTAAAACTGTTTAGTTTGTATCAAACTTTCAAGTATTAATTCATATGTATATATTCATACATACTGAAACACAACAACAGAAAGACATTCACACACTTGAGTGAGAAGAAAGAAATGAGCAAGTGCATATAGAGCTATAATGCGTACCTTTACTATCTATCTTCAGCATTAATCCAGGTGAGAAGTACTCAAAGCTCTCAAGTACATTGTTCTTTCTAGATACTGCAAAAACAACCCTGCACAAGCTACCTACCATGTGCGCACCTCTTCCAAATCAAGTGCAGTTCAGTCTTTGGTCTGCAAACAAACAAACAAAGCAGATCTTTATTAGCCATGCATGCCAGTTAAGTGCTACCTGTCGCAGTTGTGCTGGGATGAGTCAGAAAACAATTTCTACTTTTTGTTCAGTGCACTATTTTTAGGTCTTCTCTTTCCTCTTTACTGCGCCTCAGTGCAGAAGCATCCTATTTCTACAATGCTCTACTTGCCGTTCAAGGTTCTCGCGTTTATTTTTCGTTTAGCAGTCAGTAATTCACAGAGGAAGCAAAAATTGTGTCGTCAAGTGATCCCTAGCAGTCCGTACATCCCTATAGAAACGCCGAGTTCACCGAACCTCGGCAGATCTCGTCCCCCTCGTGCTCCACTTGTTGAGCGATGAGAGTTGGGACTGCTGGGGCTGCCGCCCGGCCCGACGGCAAGTGGGGCAGCCGCCTGGGGACGCGCGGCCTTACGTCGGGGCAGAGCTGGACTTGGACCGTGCTTCCGCGGGCTTTGCGCGGAGCCGCAGCGCAAAGCTAAGAGGTGGGACCCCACCGAGGACCGCACCTGGGCCGGTGGGATGGTCAAGGAAAACAAATTTAAGTCTGTTCTGGATGCAAATCTCTCCGCTGACCTAGTTCTCATTCTCCTTTTCATTTCAGAAGCTCAGCTAAAAATCCATAAATTAAGGAAATTAACTGATGG
>JANHGO010000075.1:13989468-14005620 GCA_024606505.1 Aquila spilogaster | reverse complement strand
GATTACACATGATGGAGCCCTGCTTCCCTGGAGATGGCTGAACACCTGCCTGCCCATGGGAAGTGGGGAATGAATTCTTTGGTTTGCTTTGCTTGTGCGTGCGCGGCTTTTGCTTTACCTATTAAACTGTCTTTAGTTCAACCCACAGGTTTTCTCACTTTTACCCTTCCGACCCTCTCCCATATCCCACTGTGGGGGAGGGAGTGAGTGGCTGCGTGGTGCTTAGTTGCCAGCTGGGGCTAAACTACAACAAATACAAAATCACTTTTATGTCTGAGCACAGGCTTTGCACAGAAATTGACTATCTACTGCTATTGTGTGTAAGTATATGCGCATACAATTATTCAAAACGAAAAATGCTCCCCTGACCTTCATCGCACAGGCAGCACATGCTCATTCCCTGCTGAAGCTACCTGTACTTGCAGACCTCAGATTGCCTTGCCACAAGGTACACAATTTTTGAATTAGGAACAGCACAGTAACTTAGGCCAAACTTTTTGCATTTTATCTGTAACCTATTCTTTGAGCCTGATTGTTAGATATTGCTCATTGTGATTTGGTTCTTCAGAAAGCAGTTAGTTGCCAGAACATGAGAAGCTATTTAGGAGCGGTGCATTTTGAATATGGGGCAGAAAGTGAGATAGAAGAGGAGAAAAGCAAATGAGTGAAAGTGTAAGGGATAACCACATGCAAAGTACAGCGACAGAGTAGTAAACAGGAACAGAATACATGGACCAGCAGAACTGCAAGGGGAAAATAGTTTTTTTCCTCAGTTCTGGATTTCTAGAGAGAAATAAAGTGAAAAACTAAAATAACATGTTAATTAAAAAATCTGATCATCAGCAAGAAGCTGCCACACATTAATTGCTTTGCATCAGTAACACCTCTCTAACAAACTTCCCACAGTGACCACTGAGGAACATCCAACATTTTTAACTTCTACCACTGTTGGTACCGCTTACCACACGCTAACATGTAGCACCAAGAAGGATGGAAGATGACTTTTCAGCAAAACAGAAATTAACAGAAACTGTACAGAATAAACAGCAGAAAAGTAAATAAGAGCTGGTCACCCTAGTGAAACCTCCTACTTCCCGTGCTTATTTCCTGATACAGCAGATTTGTAGCCAAGCAACCTACCTTGGTAAGTCCCAGGTATATACTGTGGGTGGCCATAGGGGACTTGATTTCCTGGCTCATAGTTAGCGTTTGAAAATCCAGTTGCTGGGGCAGGTTTATGTGCTGGAAGAGTGGAACATACACTTTGAGTATTGCTCAGTTCCTCCCACCCTAGGGTGAAGGATCCAAAACATTGCCTCCTTTTTCAGGTAGATATACAAGAAAATTAAGTAACTGTTTTCTGTATACCAAAAACTACATAACAAGCTTGTATTTATTCAAATATTAAACGTCTTACTGGAACTTAAAGGAGTTCTGATCCTTAAACTGCAGAAAAAAGGCAGGTATTGCACATGATGTCATGAAGATGTCACAGAACCACAGAATCATTTTGCTTGGAAGGGACCTCTTGAGATCACCTAGTCCAAATCCTGCTCAAGCAGGGTCAGTTCACTCTGTCTGGAGCAGAGGTGCCTTTGTTCGATTATATTTAGAAGGAGGCTTTAATTCAAAGAATTGCCCGAGAACTGACAGGCTGCCCTCCTGTACAGAACAGACTGGTAATGAGCCATTTTCCACTACATAAAACACCTTCCCCCAATTTCTTCAAGTTAGGACTATTCTAATGCCTCACCAGCAGACTCAGAGGGTTATGGATTTAAAAACAATTACCAAGTTCAGTTTGTAAGCAGAAATAACTTGAATTTCAGGATGATTTATTTATTTTATTTAACTTCAGAAATCAAGATCTGAAAATGTAAGCTATATGTTTTGTAAATGATTTCATTTTAAAATGTAAATAATTTCCATTTAAAACATTCATACATATTTTATAAAATTAGAAGGTAAAATGATAGCTAAGCTAATATTGCCTGAACACCTCGGAAGGATCCATGCTATCTTTCATATTAACAAAAGATGACATTTTGTTTTTATTTTACTCACCTTGCATTGCTGTGGATCTGCTTATAATTGTTCTGCAAAACAACATTTTTATTTCATGGTTTTTTTAATATATAATTTCACACAAGAGTTATTCAAAATTCTTTATTACTGATGAAAGGTACTTGCCTGTCTAAACCATATGAGAAAGCTGAATTACAAACACAAGCTTTAAATATCTCAGCTTCCTTCTAGGCTATGTCTCCACCACAATGTAAGTCTCAATTATCTATGCCTGCATTCATGAAATACCCTGAAACCATCCTCAACTCAGAGGAAAGCATCGGGATGTGCAGTTATTTCATCGCAGTGCAAGACTCCATTGTGCAGCCATTCAGAAACATCATGCAATTCATATGAACCAATTACTGCAGTAATTTCAGAGCAACTGGTTTAGAGTATTGATGTTGACTACAAAACCTGCTTGGGTAAATCCTGGAGCAGCCGTGATGCCATGCTACCACCTATTCAGTTCTTTATGCTTTTCCACTTCTGAAGTGGTACTACTAAATATCACGTATCCAATTTTTGTCTCCATATGATAGATAATAAAAGGTGGGCTTGCACAGGCCAGTGGGCTTCCACAGCAGAATATCATGAGTGAAAGGGCCAACTGATTGTCTCTTTCTTTCTACTCTTCCAGGGTTGCCAAAATGAGTTTTAAAAAAAGCAGAAAGAACATTTACTGATGCCAGCATCAACCTTGAGAGATACTCCTTTCAGTCTCTGGCGTAACAAGAGAAGGAAGACAATGGCAGCAACTTCTATTAAAGACAGAGGTCCAAAATAGCCAGGAGATCCATAAGTGGAAATATAAAAAAGAACGGTATAGGAGCTCCTTTTTATAGGATCTAAAGCTTTAAAGTAAACAATAAACCTAGTTATTCTTTAAAAAGAATGCGGTTCAAGTTAAACTAGTAATATATTTTGTCTGTTACAGTTCTTCCAACTAGTTCAGTTCAATGAAGATGGTCATTCAAAGTTGGAAATTAAACTGAAACTGAAAGCAGTTCCTTCCTGCTTTTCACTCCGAGAGTAAAAGCAGATGTCACAAGAGGATGTTTAATGGTTCTGGGATGACATGGCATCTAGCTCACTTCCCAACTTGTACACAAGACACTCTTTGTTTAATAAATTGGTCTTAAAGTGTTCCTTTTTTAATCTATTTTTTCTTCTACTTTACTAACAAAACCACCATCCTGCTTTACGTACTTTTAATTGGATTCTGGTCCCCATATGAATACAGGTTAAAAAAAAGTAATAGGAAATAATTTAAAATTATACATCTAATTTTAAAAACTGAAAGAACACATTTAAACTACATACCTTAAACCTTGCTCTCGCAGTTGATAGTACAGACTGACAAGTTAAATATATGACCACATTAAAATATGTTGACAAAACTACCAGCTTGTAGGAATAGCACAAATTAAAGATGAATTAAAAAAACATTATTTAAACTAGCAAAAGATCAGTTTATCAGTTTATACTGTGAGATGTTCCAGCTACCTGAACTTCAGTGAAATACTGAGAATTACAACTGAACTCTTCAGTAAATGGAGAGTAGAGACAGAATCATGTGATTTATTTAAAAGAAAGGCTTTATAATAGCCCAGAATCTTTTTTTTCCCTACAACCACATATATATGCCACTGTGCAATCTAGGATGTAGAAAATGTTGGTATGTTCTATAGCTAGAAAAGCAACAAGGATTTTACAAAGTTCAACTCCCATTTCATCAGACATGATGCTAAAGAGAGTAGTTAAGATTGTTTGTTTTATTAAAATTGTCTCTTTTTGTCTATTGCTTTTTATCTAGACTCCTTCTACTACCTCCAATTCAGTCACCAAGATTAACACATTGTCAGTCACGCTCTGCTTTTCATCTGAGTCATTTATAAAGACTGTGAAATAACATAAAAATCTGAAATACCAAAGGATTGAGGAACAAAACCTCAACTTCTGTCAACCTTTATATTGCACAATATATTGTTCAGCCATGTTGTTACACATGGGGAAATTTACTTCTGGTGAAACCTCAGTCAAGAAACACTAGCAATGGGCAGAGCAGTCACCTAGAAATGTGTTGGTTCCAGCTGCCTAGGTTACACAAAGCAATGATTTGAAGCCTACATTTTCATTTCAGTTTAATAAAATGAGGCTTTACATGCTGCTAGGTGCTACTAGTTCTAGTAACAGTTTTAAAATAAATCCAGGGAACAATCATTGAAACATTACTTAGCAGGGAAAAGTAAAGGTATTTGCATTTAGCTCCTACTAATACAAAAGAGGGAGAATGCTATTTCTTTGTAATGGAGTTAAAATTCCACAGAATTAAAGAAAAAAAGAAAGAAAGTTCTTCAGCAAGTAGAAGTCCATTACTGAATTAATTTTGGTTCAACAAAAACAGTATCTGCAGAATCCCTTGTGCTACGCTGGCTACATGCTGCAACCTGAAGAATTCACAACATAAACTGAGAAAGTTGTATTGGAGTGAATAAGCTGGCCATGGTGTTCCAGACAAAGCGGCTGTATATCTTTGCGAACATCTTAAAAAAACTTTACAAGGCCCTGAGCAATCTGACCTAAATTTGAATTTGGTCTGGCTTTAAGCAGAGGAATGGACCAAATGACCTCCAAAGGTTATCCTTTCCAACCCCAATTATGCTAGGATTATAAGGGTCCTTCACATTTTATTACATTACCTGAGGTATTTGCTTACCAAACATTCCCCAAAATCCCCCAGCTGGAGTGCAGAAGGGCAAGAGGAGGGCGAGGACGAGGCTCCAGCTCCCAGCACCTCACCCCTCACTGGGGGGCTATTTTGGGTTAGAGCCATGCAAGGGAGCCTGTGCCAGGAAAAGCCGACGAGTTTTGCGTTTCTTGACAGATTCCCATAGTAACTCATAGCTCTGGGTCCACTCTCCCAAAGGGAGTATAGATGAGATACAAATACCCTCTTTTCTCTGAGGTGGGGACATACCTGCGTTCTGCTTTACACAAGGGAAAGCAGAAGTGGTTTTGCTGGCAGGGAGGAAGCACTGGGGCAACTGGAGACGCTTCATGCAAAGCGGCCGACTGATAATGAATGACCCTTACCAAATACAGTCTCTGGATGGTCTGAGGTCCCCCCGCTGTGCCTGCATGCCGGGAGTGGGAAAGGCAGGGGCTGCCCGCCCGCCCACCCTGCAGGCAGCCAGCCGCCTCTCCTAAAAACACAACTTGAACCCCCCAGCATGGCTTCCAGCCTCAACCACTGACGCAGAGAGGAAACGAAAGACGAAAGGACCGCCACACACACGCAAAACACAGTCCTTCGACTGCCAAGAGCTGCCGTTCAGCTGCGAGTTAGCAAGCTGACAGCAGACCCCCACACCTCATTTGCTGTACTGCTCACGAGAGAAACTCCTACCAAGAAGTCTCATTGTTCATACCCTGTCCCTATATGTTGTACTATCTAGAACCCTTATTGCCAGCCTTCCTCCTCATCCATAGGTGTTCCCAGACTTTCTCCCTTTGTTCTCAGATGTTGCAGTCAACTGCTGCCATAGCCTAAACCCTCTCACCCAGCACCAGCACACCCAACTGGTTCCTCACTTTGTCCTTACTTTCTTGAATCATTATTTAAACGGGTAACATGGAAGCAACTCTCAGAGGCACACCCAGGTGCCCAGGCACAGTGTTCTTCCCCCTCCAGGAGTTTTGAGCCCAGGCATTTAAGGACAGGCAAAAACTTTCGGAAAGGAAATCGAGGAAATACTGGTTCCAAAGGAAGTCAGAACGTAACTGTTCTAGTTCAGGGAACAGTAAGGAAGTAACGTCCCTAGATTATTCCTTTTTAAGAAATGGAAGAATGTCCATGTTTCTTTCCAGGCACTTTCTCATTTTCAGAACTGCGTTACACAGCTACATTTCCGTTACCCTGATGCATGTCAGTAGATATGCTGCAACTGATTTAGAGATATTTTAATTCAGTTAACTACAAAGCTTCTGGGTTTTACCAGAAAAACCAGTATACTAGCATGACAATCAGTTTCGTTTCTTATCCAGCACACTAAAATACTGCCAAGAGCATATCAACATAAGCCTCCGAGCATAAACATCATGCACGGGGCCATTTAAATACCAAGCCAGGCCCTTTCCAAGGTTTATGACTCAAAAACCAGACTTAGAAAGCCAAATAGCTGTGAGGCATGCATTAGTTCACCCTAGCTAGCTTTGCGGCACTTCTTTTCATCAACACATCATATTAGACTATTTGGCCACTGGATTTTAACCTTGACTGCTAGAGAAACAGTATATTGAAAAGTAATCTAGTTGATAAACAGGTTATTTTCTACTAAAGTTAACAAAATAGCCTTCAGAGAAGGAATGAAATGAGCTATAAGTTGACATAAAAGTATTTTGTTCTGAGAGGTACCCTCTCCCCTTACATAGGCATCTCTCCTAAAACCCGAGAGTCCCAACACCTGAGAGACAAAAAAAACAGGTCACACTCTGGGCATCCAGCCTCGCTGAGACCAGGGCACATCTCGTAACACTGCTCGCTTCACTGCTGGGTGACAGGACCACCATGGCGTGAACCCTGCCCGCTGCTGACAGCTCTCTCGAGCAGGGCTCTCCCAGGACGGCCTCGGCAGCAAGATCTCTCCTTAAACCAGTCTTTGCAAGCGAGTTACTCTGCTGAAGAGAGGAGACATTTTCTAACTTAACGTGCAATCCCCAGCTGGAAAACACGGCCCTTCTAATCATTAAGCATCCCTGTGATGAAACAAACAAACAAAAAAAAAACCAAAAAAACCAAATAGATACCTGAAAGGACCACCTAGAAGAAATCACATACGGTAAATACCTGAAAGGACCACCTAGAAGAAATCAATCACATACGGTAAAGACACTTATATTCACAGCAAAACAATACCCGTTCCCAAAGCCGAGGAGCCGCTGCAGGGAGTCCCGCACCGAGCCCCGCTTCCAGCCGCGCCGGACCCCGCCGCCGCCGCGCTCCGCTCCGCTCCGCAGCCGCCCCGCCCTGCCCGGCCCGGCGCCGCGGGCTCTCCCACGCACCCACGGGGAGAAGGGGGCCGCGGCCGCCCCAGGGCCAGCTCGCCTGTACGGGCCAGCCGCTGCGAGGGCACCCGGCCCTCCGGTTGCCTCCCGCCTGTCCTGCACAAAATCCCGACTTCAGCGATACAAGCGGGGAGCCGCAGCTTTTGTCCTGCATTATTCATGCTCTCAGCACTGGAAATGAAAAAAAAAAAAAAAAATATATATATATATATATATTCATTTAAAACTATTTTTCAGAGCGCTTCAAAATTCAAATTAATTAAGATTAATTAAAAATTAAATAAAAAATAAAAAGCTCCAAAAGTGATTTTTATTTCCCTTACATCTTTAATGTAGAAGTAACTCCAGTGGGGTTGATATTTTTAGTTTCATGTAGCATAACAAGAGAGATGGGGACTTGCTATTCTGCCGTGGCAGAGCTGCCGAGCGGCAGAACAATGTGGACAGGGGTCTTCGTTTGGGGAAAGGAAGGGAAAAATATGTGTAGCGAGCCCAAGGGGAACAAGGGAGGAACACTGTGGCCGAGATGTCCTCCGACAGTGGCTTCTAGTCCTCCTCCTTCCTCTAAGCCAGACCAATTTCCTACCGGTTCCACCAAATGGAGAGAGAAAAGGGGAGAGGAAAGGAAAGAGGCTTCCCTGCCTCTCCCATCACTGACCCCAGGGAAGCCGCTGCAGCAGCCACCCACCCTGCTTTATCATTCCCCAGATGCATGAAAGAAGAACCTTTAATCCTCTTGGAAGAACTGCCCTTTTCAAAGTCAAAACGTGTCCCCCTCCCCGCCCCACCATTCTGGGAATATGAATGTAGATGCTTGTGAAAAGCAAGTAAATATCTGGCCCGCAGGGGGAAAAAGTCTGCATTTGAATTTCAGGCCTGTGACTGAAGAGTGAAACTCCGAAAAGCAGCAAACGCAGAAGCAATGTGGGATCCTTGCGCAGACCCAAGTGTAATTCTTACTCACACCCCTTACCGTTTAATCATCTCACCAGAGCTGATGACATGACTCTTGTAAGCAATCACGTGATGAGTGCTGGCACCCAGCTGAGAAACGGGTTCCCAGGGTGTTGGGCCACATAAAAGCATTGCTGCTCCAAAAATTGCCAGTATCATCTGAAATAAGACGCGAGAATTGAACAGAAAAGCAGTGAAAGGAAGGGACTGGAGGGTCACAGTGATGTAGGCGGGATTACGTGGCTTTGGACACCTTTGTGGTCCTGTTGACTGAAGATCATTTCCACCTGTTCAGTTGAGCTACCCTTTTACTATTAAATCTCCAATTCCTCAGAGGAAAGGCAGTTGCTAGCCAGCAGGTCTCTTGGTTACATCACGACTCCAGAATATCTTGTGAGGAACGGGAGGTAGTCTAGAAAACTAACTCCAAGATGAGGTTCTACAAGGAGACCCACTTCTGAGCAAGCAGATGAGCAGCCAAGGCTGATGTCCTGTGTTACAGATAACGCAGTGCATTCAGAAATAAGGGATTAATGTGAAACTGTTTGATGCTAGGACTTTTCGAATACCTTTATTCACCAAAGAATATCATGTCTGAAAATTTACCTGCGCTTTTTTCCCAAGAGGATGTCTTGACAACAGAAAGCTTAACTGAATAACATTCACAAAAATATTAAACATGCACAATGGCCCTTTGCATAAAGCAGAATGAGTATGATGTTCCAAAAATGGACAAAAATGTAACCACATAATTGCTGCTACAAACCATTTTAAGAAGGGTGCTATACTGGGTCCAGTAGCATGAAATCATTTTTATTTCAAATTGTACTGAATTCATCTGTTTACAGATTCCTTCTACAAGTTCTACATCTCAAAGGCTAATTGCAAACTAAAAGCTGGATATAAAAATACAAATTTGAGTTTCTTTAATAACGTTTCAAGCTGAAGACTGCCTACAAGGTGGCACAACCTGTGGCATTGTAATAAAACACTTGAACTAAAGGTTAAACAAGGGCTTAACAAAGACTTTGGTTATCCTCTCCTCTGTGCACCATTCAATATGTACTTTATGATGAGAAATATGCCTCCTATTTAAGGAGTTTATTCCAACAAGAAAAAAGGCGTCCCGTTCTCCTCTTTCTGAGAAGAAATCTGTAACAGAAATGTGGAATAATCCAATGCTTAAGAAGCTAAGAGCGCAAATCCATGAAAAATTATGCCACAGCACATGCATCCTCAAAAATACAGGTTAGAACAGGTAAGTACAATTTCTACTACTTGGCAATGCTGTTTCGATATCAGACTTTTGGGGACGCTTGTTTTATTAACTTCACATACTTGCACGACATCTGAGGTGATACCATGGATATTAAAAATTTTACAGTCAGGATGCTGAAATTTTACTCTCACAGAATATTGGTCTCTGCTTTTTCAACCAAACACACTGTTTAAGTAAAGAAGTATACCCCCCTGTGTCTGCCTGAAAGGATGCCAGGCAGGGGAAAATGAAAAGCTCTGAATATCTGCATATCTGAAATCAGTGAAGCAAAGGAGAAGAGACCATCAGGGAGACTGCTAAGGTCCTTGATTCTCAGGCCCAGTGTAAATTAGAGCCCAGCTGGCAGTGGTACTCGGGAGACCATACGCTAGCCGAGGATGGCTGGAGCACAGCATGTTTCAACCATATGTCTGACATACTGCCTCCTTTCCAAGGGTCTCTGGCATAGCGGGATTTGGATAGGCTCTCTCGCTCAGCTGGCCAGGTTCAGAGCTCTCGTCTTCTTTGTGCTAAAACAATGGCACTGAGGCTGCAGCCCAGCTCTCCTCCGGCAGGCCAGGAAGAGCAGCGCTGCTGTGCATCACCCATTTGGTAGGAGCACATTCCCACCATGGCGTGTGGTGGAAACACTCCAGCTGAGCCTGCCTGCATCACAGGTGGGCAGGGGTAACCATGGGGGGATTAGGACGCAGAAATCCTAGACCACAACACTGTTATTGCTCCCTTTTCATACTGTTAGTCGTAATGAGTTTTGTCCTGTAGTGTGTCTCAATCTGCAAGTTAGTTGCAGTCCCACAAACTCCAATTCACTATTCATTTCATCCAACAGATGAACCTCAAATTAATTTTTCAGTTTCTGCCTCCCAGTTGCAGGTTTTTTTCTATTATTTAGATATTTTGCAACATAAAAGTATGCTTAATTCCATCTTCACGTGCTGTTAAATTCAGGTTGTGTTTTAGCAGCCAAGAAGTCATTCCCTTGCATCCCAGGAGAATTTATCTATCTACTCAGCCTGTTGTCTGGGGGTCACAACAGCTTGTACCACATTTCATTTAGAGCGGATCTGAAAGTGGAGCGGTTAAGAATATTCCCTTCCCTACCACTGACATTAGACTTTCCCTGGTCTTTCCCTGGCTACCCTGTCCCTTTCTAGAATCACAGAGGGCCTCCATAGCTAGAAGAATTTGCTCTGTTTTCTTTTTCTTCCATTTTCATGTCATTGTCATGATGCTTTATTGAGCTGCTGCTCTCTCAGGTTCTGTCCCAGCCATGCATGATACAGTCTGTTATTTGCCAAAGAAAAAGTGCACTGAAATGCTGCTATGTAAATAAGAAGCAATTCACCTATGATTCTAGATATGCCTGTGCCCAAAGATCCCCCAAACAGTAAATGATTTGATACAAAAGGGCCATTATGGCTCTTTTCTTGGTTCTCTGTATTCTGTTAAGTGATATTTTTGCAGTTTAACATATTCCAGACCTTTGCTGGCAGAAGCAATGCATATAACCTCCCTTAGAAGTGTATTCAATTGGGAGCTGCCTGGCTACACAGGATTTCATACATCGTTCAGCTAAGTCAGCGATCCATATGCAAAAATCAAGCTCTCAGGGACACCACGTGGATTTGTGACATTATTCAGAGTACTTTGTGTCTCTAATAAACCAATGAATGGATTACACTCAGCCATAAAAATGTTTTTTCCTCTCCGTGACATATATAATATGGATAAGCTTTATTTAATGAGTAGCTAAAAACTAAAGCCATGCACGTTGCTTAGGCAGGTTAAAAATACTCCTCAGCATTGTAACTGCTTAAGAAGAGGAGTGAGAGCACACAACAAAATGGCAATGTATAAATCTGAGAAACACTGTGCTGAATGCTAACATGGGACATCTTGATTAAGTAAATTTCATTTTGGAAACTATTTTTGGCTTATAACAGTTGGAAGCAGAAGAGACAGGCAAACCTTTCCTGTACTGTATATCCTGACAAGCTATTTCATCTTGGCATTCCAGTGTAGATTATTTCTTTGTATCACGCTGTTGTCATGAGTTAGGCGCTGGATAATGGATAGTTTGAAAAACAGTCCATCTGTATTTAGTCAATAAAGTAATGGTTTGTAAACTCACTCAGCAGCAAGCTGTTTCTTGAAAAGAATAGAAGAGCATTCAAGGGAAAAGAGTGACAAGACTTGGTGATTTCCTAATGATCAGATTTTGTTCTTTGCATGGTCATGCTTACTGCTCCCAGGAAACCCTTATCTGCCTACAAATGACAAACAATTATTTGACTTAATTAGCAAACCCTGGGTCAAGTTCCTGTGCCAGAATGTTTGGCACTGCAACTGGCTTGAAAACTTGCTTCAACTGGGAGATGTCCTTAATTCTTCCTTTTTATTATTCCTTATATGTCAACCGACTGTGGCGAGTGTTGGGATTTCAAGGTGCTTAATATTTTCAGGTTTCACACAAGAACAAACCTTTCCGGGGGCTCAACGCATTTGTAACATCAGCCTTCCACACCTTCTCCTTCTATCTCATTCTCGGTGACGGAAGTGATGGTGCTACTCACAGGATCCACGGCTGCCTACTCTCTGCATTCAGATGTGTTTCCCCCCGGTGCCTCTGCAGTCTAGGCGACAGGGCTAAAGGCAGTCACATCTGTGAAACCTCGCTGAAGGCAACAAAGTCACATAGGCTTTGCTGACTGAAGGTGCACCGGAGTCCAACAACTACTTTTGAAGCACCGATTTCTTACTCAAATCTTCTCTCCTCAAATTAAAGCCCATCTGGACTACAGCGGTGTCTTAACTATGACTAGGAAGAGTATTAATCTACATATAGATATTGATTCCTTTGTTTTAAAGGAACAAACCCCCAATTCTCATTTATCTGCTTTAAACATTTAATGAAATGATCCATTTTCTCTCCTATTTACTGCTGTATCTTAAAATGCCCAGTAAAGCATGGTGTGTTTTGAAGAAGAGGGTCAGGCAGCCCGTGGATTTCTTCCTGCACTTTTTGTAGTTGGTAGGAATATTGGTATCATCTCCAGGAAGCCAGGATCAAGCCTCGGGTTAAGATACATGACACAAGAAGTCCTGAAGTCAGGCTCAAACCGCAAGATAAGAAACATAATATATGGAAAAGAGTAAGGACTGAGACAGGATGAGGCCTGCTAGCATAAATACATAAAGGCCTTCAAGAACAATACCGACGGGAAGTTGTTGTTACTCTAATTCATATAGCACTGTGTAGAAGACGTCGACGTTATTTTTCAGTTCTTTCTTTCACAGAGTCAAAAAATTTCAAATCTGATCATTTCAAAATATATTTGGAACATCTTTTTGATAGGAAATTTATATTCCTTCAAATCTTCATCTTTTCACAATCTAGTCATTTTCTGTCTTGTAAAATAGACACAATTTGTTATTCTTGGAAAACACAAAAAATGGAGAAAACTAAGCTTGGGTTCTTTATGAGCTTCTCTTTCACACTGTCTTAAGGGTGTAAATAAATTTTTTACCTGTTTATTGAAAAAAAATGGAAGCGAACAATGGAATAATTAGATAAAAAAAACAGGTTACAGAAGGGTTCTGTCCAATTTCATTTTTAAGCATCTACACAGAATACAAAGAACTGCTGGTAAGAAAAAAATCCAAGGTATTTATTTTGAAGTATTTAGTATCTTAATAAACACATGCTGGGCATTTGGCCAAGAACTTTTAAAACACCTATGATAAGTTATAACTTAAAATTTAAAAAATTGAAAAAATTATAATATCCTGCAACTGAGCTCAGGAATCTTCTGTTATAAATTTTGTATTGCTTTATAGGGAAGATAATGGAGTTGTTGAGAAAATAAGTTACATTCAGTTCGAACAGTATTTCTTCTTTTTTGTTCACTACATACTATTTAGTATTTTCCTTTGTACACTTCTTAATAGTTGAGCTTTAAGTGAAACTCTGAAAAACAACATTAGGATTCAAAATACAGTGGAAGATTTTATTTTCAGGGTCACAAGTAGCATAGCGAGATTTCTCTCTTAAACAATGACACTTAGTATCTCTGTAGTTCTATGAATACTTTTGAAGTGTCATATTAAAACCAATCTCTTGGCCTTCAGGCAAAGAGAAGCAATTAGTCTTGGAGTTGTGAATAAATAAAAATCCATTTATATACCCGTCCTTGACACGTACCTTGCAAATCTTAGAAACTTCATCTAGTGGGAAAAGAAATGTTAAATCATGAACACCAATACTAATCATATTGCAATGTTGCTTCCTAAAACTGTTTAGTTTATATCAATCTTTTAAGTATTAATTCATATGTATATATTCATACATATTGAAACACAACAACAGAAAGGCATTCACACACTTGAGTGAGAAGAAAGAAATGAGGGAGTGCATATAGAGCTATAACGTGTACCTTTATTACCCTCAACATTAATACAGGCAAGAAAAAGCTCAAAGCTCTCAAGTACATTGTTCTTTTCTTAGATACCGTAAAAACAATCCCGCACAACAATCCCGCACAAGTTACGTACCATGCGCATGCCTTTTTCATCCCAAGTGCTACTGTGTCTTTGCTTTGATCTACAAACAAACAAACAAAACAAATCTTTTATTAGCCATGCATTCCATTTCCCATGCAGCACAATTAAATGGTACCTGTCACAGATGTGTTGGGATGAGTCAGAAAACAATTTCTACTTTTTGTTCAGTGCAGTATTGTTAGATCTTCTCTTTCCTCTTTACTGTGTCTCAATGCAGAAGCATCCTATTTTTACGATGCTCTGACTGCTGTTCGAGATTCTCATATTTATTTTTCATTTAGCAGTTAGTAATTCGCAGAGGAAGTAAAATTTATGATGCCAAGTCATCCCAAATCGTCTGCCCGCACCCCTACAGAAAAGCTGAGTGAAACTCAGGCTGCGTGACAGGTCACTGAGTCTCAGCGGAGCTGGTCCTCCCTGAATCCACTTGTTGACCAGAGTGCAGGGGAAATGAGACTACTTAGGCTACAGCCTTGTCCAACGATCAGGTGAAGCAGCTGTCGGGGGACACGCTCGTGTTCGGAGGTTATTTTAGAATAAAATCCACCGCTTTGTGCCGCGGTCTCATAGGCAGGGAGTCCCAACCTGGAGGTCAGAGGTGGGACGGTGACCCCCGCGAAGGATCATACCTGGGCCGATGGGATGGTCAAGGAAAACAAATTTTAGTCTGTTCTGGATGCAAATCTCTCTGCTGACCTAGTTCTCATTCTCCTTTTCATTTCAGAAGCTCAGCTAAAAATCCATAAATTAAGGAAATTAACTGATGGAGCCTCCGGCATCTTTGTAAGCTATTTAAATCTTTAAATTTACAACATCTTCTGCATATATCAAGTAATTGAACTAACTGCAGGGATGTAACTTTAATGAGAAAATTTCCCTCTTCTCCTGTAGTTTGTACTCTTAAAAAAAAAAAAAAAAAAAAAAAAGCTACCCTTAGGAGAAAAGTTTCTGTTTATTCCTGCCACGGAAGAGAACTTTCAAAACCCCCTCAATTTTAGGGGGTCCTGCCTGCCTTCCTCCCCTGCTTCCTGGCGGGCCGGGGCGGCCCCGGGCCCCGCCGCTCGTCCTCCTTCCCCCTTGCCCCAGGCTCGGTCCGGGGCTTGAGGCGACCTCCCGGCGTCCGAGCCCCGCGTTCGGCGCCGCCCGCCTCCCTTCAGGCCTGCCCGGCGGACGGAGGGGGAGACCCCGCCAGGCCCCGAAACCCGCCACGGGTCGGGCGGCCGCGGTCATTAAACCGGCTGGGGCAGGCCGCAGCCGGCCTGCGGGAAGCGGGAGGCAGCCATGAGGGACCGCCGGTCCCCCCGCCTCTGCCGGGAAGGGCCTGCGGCCGCCGGCGACTCCGTAGGGGCTGCGGTGAGGAGGGATGTGGGGCCCGATTCCCGGCTTCGAGCTGCCAAGTTTTACGTTTCGGCAGTAAATCTTACCTGGGACTAGCAAATCAAGTAAAAACACTGGAACATGTAATAAACGTGGCCCGCGTGGCGTGTTTCGCAGTGAAAAGTTGCAGAAACGGCTCCTGGCGAGGTTGGTGTTCCCCATTGTGCGGTGCCCCCATGCAGTGCCGTTCATAGCTTGCCCGTAAAACCAGCCATGTGGACAGGAATCGCTGGAAGTACCAGGAGGCTGAAAACCCCATAGAAATAGGTATTCAAAATTTAAGACTTCGAAAATATGAGCTCTTAAAACTAAACAATGTACTTCTGTGAGGAATTAATTTACTCGAGTCCCGTCACCATTATTAATATTAGTTTTGGCTTCTCTTTTGTGTATGTGAAGAGAATACGTGCATGGGCGTTTGTAAAAAAAGTGGAAAAAAATACACCTTTTATCTGTTTTTACTTACTTTAATTAGCACTACAGACATCCTTCATGTCTGATAGGCAAACTTGTTTCCCAACGTGTTCCTCGGGAGTCGAGCTAATGCAAAAACGCAAACGCAGGGCACACACCAAGTCCTGGTAGTGCCTCTCCTGAGAGAATAGAAAGCGCCGGTGTAAACTCCGTGCAGAATTAAAGGCGAGTTTAAAAAGTAACATTTATTTTTATTCCAGATTTATGGCTGACCCGTAGATAATTAAGGGTTTTATTTTGAGCTGTTGGCCCCACACAATACTTTGTCCTTTGTTGCTGCGCAAGTAGCGCTTTCCCTGCGCTGCCTACGGTTCAAAAACAATGAAGCAATCCATTTATTTTGTTGGTCAATTGTAGCACAAAGTGAGGTGGTCAGT
>JANHGO010000075.1:13958904-13982872 GCA_024606505.1 Aquila spilogaster | reverse complement strand
AGAAGCATGTCCCGTCTGTCTCTAACACGGTCCCCGGTTTCTCCTCTGGCTGCTCAAGGAATTCCTCTCCCAGCTCAGCTCACCAAGTCAAATGCTCCTGTGCACATCGATGTAGGAGGACACATGTACACCAGCAGCCTGGCTACCCTGACCAAGTACCCGGACTCCAGGTAAGACCTCTGTGTTTTCAGGCTCTCTGCTTCATTCTCTACATTGCATGGAAATACGCATGTATCTGGGCAGAATATTTCAGTGTGAAATACAATTTATTATATATTCACCACTTATGAATAATTCAGTTTCCGATTTATACGTTAACTTCACTGGCGTTGTATAGAAAAAAATGCCTGTACAATTTATGTATTATTTAGAAAGCCTATTCATTTTCTCTCTCAGTGTCTTTAGCACTATACTGCTACGCATGAAGCACCTGTTGGTGTGCTGGTACTGAATTATTTCCAACTGTACCTAGCAACTTATTCCTTTCAGATTTAGGAAAAAAAATACTTTTTTCCCCCCTTCTTCTGAGAAAACAGAGCAGTTCAGTTACACTGGGACTGTCAGATGCTTTTGTTGGCCAGCATAAATCCTGAAGTCAGGCATAGCTCGGTGTCTCTGTGACAGCAGGCATGTCCTGTGGGTAGTGGCCAGCCTACCTGCTCCGTGCACTTGCAGCCACACATTAGATTGAGTTTGTGTGGTTCAGGGTAGCTGATTAGTGCTGAACGTGTTAATGACAAGCCTGGCAAAAAAGATTCAATTCTGGCCAGAGAGGAGTCCAGATACGTCAAAGTATGAACTGAGGTGGCATGAAAATATTGTATATGTAACACAGTCTCTTTGTTACTTGTCCAGGTCCCAATCCTGTGGGGTACGGGGCAGCATCAGACCTGTAATGGTAGCGTAGAAGGCATCACTGTTTTCAGGGTTAAAATATTTTCATTGCAGTAGTACCTGATTTTGATTTACAGTTATTGATCACTAAAACAATTCATCTTTTTGTCATTCCGACTGTTTATGCTTCAGAAGGATAAATGCCTCGTATGTAACCACCAGAAGGTGTAGATGTGAAGTGTCAGGGCACCTTTCAGACTGCTAAAGGAGTCACTGTGGACTCAGAAGTGATCCAGAGCTCAGGCCAGCAGCTTATCAGAGATTTTGCTACCCGCATGGCCAGTATTTCTATAAAGAGTAGGAGTATTTTTTTCTTTATTGACAACCAGTGTAAAGCTCTAGATTTATTTGAAGATTTCTCCTTTAAAAGAACTAGTTTTTTTGGCACAGTTTTGGCAGATTCCCAAGCAACAAATGACATTTATGGAGATACCTTGATATGCTTCTGATGTCATAAAGCATAGGGCTGTGTTCTCATGCCAAGGAGAGGTAGTTGCTACATTATCTATGCAAAAGAAACAATTACTAAAATACCTGTATCTTATGGTTAGACTGAAACCATATTATTTTTTTCAGAACAGTTACTGTTTAATGTTTGTGTGATACTTTAATCATAGAGAAGTCTGTTCAGTGGGGAGAGATTTATAACAGAGAAGCAGACAAATGCTTCATAGTGTAAAAATACAGAGAAGATTCAGCAGTTGTGATGGAATAGCACATCTGTTTCCACATTTTAAAATATCACTGCTGACACTATTTTTAAAATATGCTCCATATCAGACTTGCTTAATAAAAGCTTCAGTTATGTAAGTTTTGGGATTTTATATAAAGAGAACAGAGTACTGATTTAAAATCTTTTTCCCATTTGCTAAAATACCAGAAATATATTCCTTAAGGTTTTGTAGTTCTATTTAAGTTAAAAATACAAAACTGTGACTGACCAGAGCTCTTGTGTTGCCAGATGTTTTGCTGTGTACAGTACGTTGTTTGCATTGCAGTATTATCTCGCAAGGCTTGAATGCTTTTTCAGCTGTTCAAACTTCAGTTCATACAGGAGTAAGAGCTTAAAGAGCTAGATCTAAAAATCAGAAGGATTAAATAGTAACCATGTATATTTTTATAGCAAAATGTAACCCCTCACCACCACCTATGTAGGTTGCATTGCTACATATGTTATGGATGGAGGGTTCACTGTAAGTTTCAAATCAAATCTTAGTTGTTGTGGGTTTTTTTCTTTTCTTCTTCGTAATTTGGCTTTCTGCAGCAGTGCACTGTAGACTTGGTTGGTTACCCCCCATTGAGTTTGGCCTGCTCTCATTCCCAGTTAAATAAAAATCAAACTTGCAGTTATTCTAGTGGGGACGATGGGAGCTCCTGATGGTGCTTCACTGCCTCTGTGTGATGCTTCCACAAGGCACAGATTGCCATTGCAGTGCTCTGGATGAGAGAGGCATCTCTTGTAGATGCGAGAGGAAGGAGATAGCTTTTCTGGGTGAGACATCTGGAAAGAATGCCAGAGTTCTATTAAGTTATGCTCATATGATGATGTGCATGGCCACATATAGAGGCATAGCCATACTCATCCACATGCAGAGTTCCCTGGATTATTTTGGACAGCATATTAAACTCTTGGTTTGAGCATGAGTTCATAAGCTTCAAATCCAAGAAATTAAACAGATTTGTAGCTTCTGTTTCAGGGAAATATGTAAGCATATGCTGAAATGTTTTGCTAAATCTTAGCATGTGTCACATAAAATATAATTTGCACTCACTAAAAGTGAAAGCTTTGGGAATAACCTTCCTGTTTGTGTTACAACCTCTATTTCTTTTTCTGTGCTCCAAAATCCCAAATAGGCTTTTAGCTTGTAATATATACAGCACATGCATGTCTAAGGACACGTGTATAAACGTGATCATACACAGAGACATCACTTGCTAATGGGAAGTGGAAAAAAAATCATTGAATCATGTTTATCTTTCAATAGTATTTGAAAGAGGCCCAATCCTAAATGAACTCAGTTCACGTTGACTTCAGTGGGAGGAAAGAGCTCTCAGCAGCTTGCCAGATCAGGCCCAGCAGGAGCAAGTATAGGTATGACCAGTTCCTGCCTATACCTGCTCTCCAGTCACCCCTCTGGTATGACATAAATTACACCTGACAGCAGGCAGCGTGATACATTTCTTATTGTAATTTGTTAGGATTGACTGTGCTCAGCCCACTCTCTTGCTTTGCTTGTCTGATCCCAAGTTATGTGGTTAGCCCTAACTCATGGAAACAAAGGACCTGATTCTGGGAGGCTTACTCACGTGAGGGAGTAGCTGTCATTGTGAAGCTGGAGATCTAATTTTGCATTTCAGTGATCCTAGAGTTGTTTCGGAGCAACTTTGATGAAGTCTTTGATGTTGTTTGTACTAATGCAGCTGCTGAGAGAAGAGAATTTGTCCATTGATTAGATTTGCATAAGCAAAGGGTACTAGATTAGGCATTAAAGGTGGTAGATGCCCTCTTTCCAGTAAATTTTTATGGGCTACATAACTTCTCTAAAGAAGAGAACGCTGGAGCAGCACACAACTGTTGTGGCAAAAGGAAAGGGTTAAACAGCCAATGGTCAAGGACAGTTTCTAAACTAGACATGCTTACCTTAGTCTTTACTCTTACAAGTCTTTCCAGTTGGCTTTTTAAATGAAACACCTTATAAATAAGTAAGCTGGATTTTCACAGGGTGAAGGACAATGGAAAAAAGAAACAAGCAAAAGATATTGTGAGCAGAAACATTGTAAAGACAGCATAATAGTCACAGAGATGATCTCAGAAGTAATAGTATTTATTGTTCTTCCTATAGCTAGTTGAAGCTGCTATTCTTGTAAACCCAAAATGGTCATTCAAGTTAACAAGTCTCGGGGGGTTAATTGAGGCTGACACTGACTTACCTGCATCTAAGGCTCAGTTTCTATAGCTTATTTTCAGTAAGTTTTCCCACCAAAACTGCCAGTTCTGATAGTTGTGAGCTACAGGTATGTAAAGGCAAAGAAAAACCTCTGTTGAATACTCTTACCATCAATATCCTTTTTCTAAAGTAACCAGCTAAACAGACAAATTATTCAAGTTTGAGAGCATTTCCTCTAGAAATTCCATTAATGTTTTCACCCACAGGACCTCTAAAAGCAGCCCCTTCACACATTGACACTTGAATATGGATTTATATGACAGATTGTAAAGGCTGCAAAGACTCTAGCACATCTATAGAGTGAGCTGGAAATTGTATTTATTCGAGGGCATGTGATAGCTCTTAAAAAACAACCAGAAATCCAAGTTCTTAATGTGCAGATTGGAATACCCAAAGATGCTGCCAAATCATCCAATCTTAGTCCCACTGAGTTCAGTGACAGATATCGACTTTGGAAGTGGAAAAGAACTGAAAGTTCCAAATCCCCCTATACCACAGCAAGCCCACACTTCGCCATTTCACTGAAAATTTTGATACGATTTTGAAGTCGTTAGAAAGCAGAAAGAGACTTTTTTCATTAGAAGACTTCTTTTTGTAGCCCTGTTTAACATTTATCTCAGAGAATTGCTGTGAGTTCTTTGTGAGTTGTTCAGCTAAAAAGGGTAAATATATTTACCTTACATTCTTGGTTAATTAGCATTTGTTGTCTAACCCTCTGTTAAAGTTAAGTATGTTCTTTTGTTTGAAACAAAGTTATAAGAGGTTACACTTCCAGAAGCGCTGGTCATGTGCAAGAAGTGAGCCAACATCGTTGTAATTGAAGCAGCGGTTTCCTGGTGAGAGCAGTGTGGTCACACAGACCCAGAGGAGCTTCCCCAACACTAACTGGCAGCACAAGTTGGGACCTGCCAAACTGGACTGGGCTGCCCTCAACCTTTACTCCATCTGGTTAACCGAAAGCACCCACCTTTTTTAAAGTTTTCTTACCTCTTTAGGAAAGCAGAACTTGTTGGCTCTGTGGCCCAAGGCAGTGCTAATATTGCACCTCCTGACCTTGGGTCACCTTGGCTTCATCACCCACTTCTCTGGAGGCTCTGTCCTCCAGAGAAAACCAGTACAGGCTTCTCTTATCTGTTTCTGAAAGCAGTGATGTGACTGTAGCTGTTATGAGGCATAGTAGAATTTTTCAGTTTTCTCTGCTTTAGTTTCCCTTGCACCCGTGATCTTTTGGGGAGAATTTACAGAAGAGTATCCTAAAGTTTCTGACATTTTCTTGTCAAAGCAAACTCTCATTCTTTTATAAACCCACACTTGGACAAGCTCTCCTATCAAGCTTGTTCTTCTGAGCAGCTGCACAGTTGGTCACCTAGATTCCCATGTTGCGGGAACTCAGCACCAACACCCAAGATCTTTTCTTCTCCCCACTTCTCTGCAGTCACACCAGGCTGGGCTGACTTCCAGGACAATATGCTTCTCCAAGTTTAAACACTCCCCTGTTGTCTCTGCCAGACCATGACTGCTGACTCCCTATAGCCAGATACAGATAAACTCAAATACATCCATTACTGAGATCTTCAAGACAGATTCATCCCACTTCATCCTTTACACTAAGAATTTCCTGCTAGGTACTGCTCTTGGGAGAAAGCAGGGAAATTCTTAATTCAGATGTGTTCAGTGTATATAATTCTCCAGACTTAGCACATGTAAGAGCATGTAGGATCAATCCAGTGTTACCACCACTGATTTGCTAATTTCTCATCAGATCTGTGGAGTCTTGATGTTATTACAAGAAAACAATGCCAATTAGCAGATTCTCTCTTACCACATACTGGCTGAAGGGTGTAAATCAGTTTTTAAACAAACCCTCTGCTTTGGCCAGGAAGTTAAGACCAGATTTGTTCTTAAACAGAGATTGATTGTGGCCTCTAAAACACAGCACATCTGAGATCAGGGTTGCAATTTGGAGCAAAACAGCTGTGGTCCACTCACTCTTTTGGCCCTGTGTTATTGTTAGCATCAGTGCTAACCTAGGTTTTTCCAAAACCCCTAAATGCCAATTCCATACCATGCTCATCACAGCTCACTCACCTGGTGTGTGTATGGCATGTCGTCCCTCTTCAATATCTCTGCAGACCTGCTTAGTGGTGCTCTTTTAGCACAATGTGTGCCTGCCATGGCACATTACACACTCAGTAAGGTACTGCTCTTCCCAGTGAGGTTGTTTGTGGGATGGCACGAGGTTCAGGCATAACCAGGCTAAAAAGCACGGTCTATTACCCAAAAGGCAAAGAGTTTCTGAATTAACGCCTACAGCCCAAATTCAGGCAAAGCTCTACAAAATGCACCTGCATGTGAGATGCAGCACAAAGCTCATTAATTTTAATAGATATTGTGAACTTGAAGCATACATGGACTTTAAAGGAAAACACCTGAAGAGGTTGGAGTGTTTTCCTGCGCTACTGATGCTCAGAGCTGTAGAGCCTAGGTATGGCACGAGCATGGTGGTTGTGGCACACCAGCATTAGAGGGGTGAGCCTGCCAGGGGCCCCCCAAGCTCTGCTGCAGAAGACAGCAAGGAAAGGAACAGAAAAGCTGAGATCTTGGTTATGCATACAGCCTTTTCTGAATTAACATAAGAATTTTCATGGAGATTAAAATCATTTTTTGTTTCATTTAAAGCACCTGCAATTAACAGATAAATCTTAAAAGTTTTTCTCGTTTGGCTGCTGACTGGGCAAATCTTTGATTTCCAAGGGAATTTTGACCAGCAGAACTGCTAACGGGAAAAAAAAATCTTTAAAAATCCTTAAAAAGATCCTTCCTGTATCCCACCCTCCCTTTCCCCAAAGTCTGCATCTAAACTTGTGGGTGCTATGCTTACCTGAGTGGGAGCTGGAACAAGCAAAGAACTGTTCTTTCCAGACTGCTGAATCAAATAATGGAACATGAACTAGGCATTCCCTGTTTGCACAGTGAAACATTGCTGTTTTGTAAGGGTGCCGTGTGGCTGCAGTCACCCAAGTCCATGCAGCGCTCTGGGAAGCATGGGAAGTTAGGGACAGGATGGGAGCTGCTTCCAGGACCCAGCCAGCACAACTCCTGGGCAGCATGCAGGACAGAGTATGGCAGGCAGAGGTGGAAAACCCTTCATGCTCCTGGCTGGGATGGTTGGTGCTGCTGCGGCAGCTGTCTCAGCGGGACCAGGTCTGGGAGCAGCAGGCCATTGCCTGGCTAAAGGAGGTGCACTGGATGTGGCCTCCATGGAATAAAAATCTGTAACAGGGAAGTAATTAAAGCTGTGGATAATGACCTAGGTACCCTGTCTCTACCTTCTACTAGAGGGAAAAATCCTAGAATCAGAGTCCGCCTTGAGAAAGCAAGCATGGAAATAATACACCAAAAACAGGTTTCCCTGTGTTAACCGAGGATGTTGCTGCAGTTCTGCAGTGATGGTTTTGGTGGTAAAGGAGAACAAGCCCTGTGATGTAACTTTTCAGTCCAGTGACTGTGAGAGATGGAAGCAAAGGAATTTGTATGGAAACTGATTCTTCAGACCTGTCTGTGTCCATCTCTCCAGGATCTCTGACTAACTGGCATGTAGGGAGCCACAACAGAGCTGAGCTGTCTGCTGTGATAAAGGTGTTTACTCCTTACTGGACTTCATAAACGCTGCCTTGCCCAGCACAGCTGCTGCCTGGGGACTGCCCGCAGGCTCTGGAGAGGGAAGCAGAGCTTATCCTTCGGGAGCACAAATCTTACTGTAATTGGGTGCAAAGATCGGGGCCTGTCAATGAATGAATTATTAGTATGTTTACTTGGAATATTTGATGAAATATACAAGGGAATGTTACACAGCTAGTCTCTGATGAACACTTTTTCTGAAATTATTATTTCTCTGTATACTTATATATATTACAGTGTGAGTTGTGTGGAGTTCTAGGCACAAATAGATATTACAGCACCTAGAAAGGGGCAGATCGAGCTACTTTTGGAGAGAAGATAGCAAACCACACTTATCTACCTTACAGAAATAAAATTACGACTGTGTTGCTAAGCCCAGTACAGGCTGCTCCAAAAGCCTGAAGTTGAGAAAATTCCATGTTCCTGATCTAGATATTGCCTTGTTTGGCTTGGCTAGTCAAAAGGGAAGAGAGGTGTTCTCTATGCAATCTGTCCATCCTGGCTGTGGCCAGGGGGATGTCACTTGTGGCCTTTGAGAGAGGGTTGGGGCTGCTGGGCTGTGACTCTGATACCTTCAGTGCAAACTCAGCAGACCTTGTCTCGTTTTCTGCTCTTCTCTTTGCTCTCCTGCAACAATAACGTGATTGTCACTGGGCTGAATTTAGCCCATTAGTAATTCCCCTCCTTCCTGTTTACAATGAGTTAAAAATCAATCTTGTTTATTAAAACTTACGCAGGGAACTCAGAAGATAGGGAGACCAGTAATTGAACATTTTCTTGCTTTAGTTCTCTGTATTTATAGCAGTTTCTGAGGTTAGCTGGTTAAGTACTTTGTCATTGTTTTTAATTCCTTCTTTTGCTTACCACTCACCTCTCACCTGCCAGGGCACTTCAGTGCCAGCAGCACAATTTAAGCATTTTTCAGCAGTTGTTTTCAGGGCACTAACATGAAACTTGAAAAGCATCAGCATTAGCAGCATGGTTTGAGAAACCACTCCCATAGGATGCTATGGAAGCAACCTGTCTCCTCCTTTTATGTGCTGCTAGTGGAGGCTGTTTTCCTGCTGATGAACACGGTGCAAAATACTGCACCTTTGCCCAGTTTCACATCTGTAGCAGCTTTACTGCTAAAACAAAGGGGAATCCCCTTTATTGATTTATTTCTGTATGCTGTGCACCCAGCACACACATCACATAGAGAGGAGTTACGTTAAGATGCGGATTTGGTAACTTTGTGATGAAAATCATGTCTTGAGGTCACAGCAAACCACTGCAAAAGAGGAGTTACCTCTTCATATTTGGTCTTTGAATACACATTGCTGGTGTTTGTCTTGTGATTTATAAACTTTTGCTTTATAAAGACCCTGCAATGGCAAGTAGACCTGGTCTCCTTAGGGGGATATTTCATGAACTACTTAGGAAGTTTATAAAAAAGAGTCCCTAGATTATGAAGCAAGAGGTATCTGTTTTGTAAGGAACATGTTATGAAATGAATTTGTCTTTAGGCCTAATTTAATTATTTTAATGATCCCACTGGTGGTTGTTGTAGGTGTCGTTCTGTGTATATATTGTGACCTACATGCTTGTGATCATTTATGAAATCTAAGATTTAAAAATACATTGGACCTTATTAATTCATTGCCTACTATCACTGAAGTAAATGGAGGTAGTTTGGATATTAGTACATTGGGCCAAATCTCTCTTCCAGTAAAGTCAATGTGAGTTTTACTGTAAGCTTAAATGGAAACAAAATAAGTCCTGTTCTTTTAGAAAACTGCCCCAAAGAATCCTTGGTGTAACTCTGTTCACTGCTGTGGAGTGACACCCAGAATGTATACTGATGTATAGACAGGAATTTGTCAAAGACATCTGAAGGTGTAAAATCAACAGGCAGGCGAGCACAGAAGAGTCCTGCCCTTACAGGTAGGTGCATGTGCCTTTCCTGGTCAGATGGCCTTCACAAAAAGATGACTTCACTTGTTTTGAAGGAGGTACTCCAAATTTGTACCCATATAACTGAAAGTAGAATTAATCTATTCATGGGTTAATAAAGTCTTTAAGAACAAAGTGCATATTTAAATAGAAGAAATATGTAGGCATGCAAACACAGGATTCATTTCTGCAAGCATAGGGGAGGCTAGATCTCTCAAGCACACAGTAACAAAGTGATGTGGAGCGTGCTAGGCTATAGCTAACACAGGTTGTGCTCTAAACTGCTGCTAGCTATATCAGTTTTTCCAAGTTTCTTTGTTACATGAATGTAACAAATTGATTAATTTGCTTAGTCCTTGCAGCACATCAGCTTGCTCCATTGTGCTATACTGACATTAAATGCAATCTGCTGAGTGAGAAACCGGTAAGTATTGCCACTCTCATCCCTGGTATAACTTCATTGATACAGAGTTACCCAGGATGGTGGCTATCCTAACCTGATCTTGTAGCTGGGAGAAGCTGCAGAGCTAGAAATAAGCTCCAGAGTTATAAACTCATATCTCCATGTTCTATCCACCAAGTTACCTACTCTTTCAATTCATCTGCTGTGATCAGCATTTTAATCTTCTGGTACTTAAAAATAATTTGAAGGTGAACATTTTAGGAGATTTTGTATTTTGGTATTTTTTTGTTGTTGTTTTCACCTAATTTGCTCTTGCTTGAATCTGTACTAGGAGGGCTGGTTTTTAGCTTAGCATGTGTGCACTTACTGCATTCCTTATTGATACAATCCCTGTGACAACTGCCTGCCTGTCAGAGATGGGCATCAGACAAATAGGCTAAGCAGAGGTATTCTAGTGTTCATGTGTACTGTATTGATTTAACTCTACTGTAGTATGGTATGAGTTCAAAGGCTAAAATTCCTGCTTTTTTATCTGCTGAGGACCACAAAAAGCAATACCTGAAAGGAATCCTGCACGTGGATGCTGGGAAGCTATTATGCAGCATTTGCAACGTTACTCTTGGTCATACTCAGAAAGGATCAGTTGGCAAGCACTGGAAACTGAGATTTACACCGTTAAGCTGAAACGCTGAAGGAATCCCAGTCCAAAGGGCAGGCTCCCGTTACGCCTCTGTCCTAATGGAGAGCAGATGCTACCAGTGCTGCAGGTAATCCGTTTAGATCTGGTAGAAGCTTTTGCAGCAGCAAATCTCTCTCTTGAGAAAGCGGACAATGAAAAACAGGGACTCTTTTTTTAACACTGGTGTCATACTGTGTTGATGGTGTTATGCCAACGACTTGTATGGGTACGATTACATCAGAGGCTGCAGATTTGGCATCTGGGGAACGTGGTATTCCTTCTGGGGGACCACTGCCTAAATTCTGCCGTTGCAAAACTTATATATAATTTCATGGGCAAACTTGGCTAGTTGAACTCCATGGGAATCAGTAGATGACAATAGAAAGAAACTTGGTCCTCTGCTTGTGTTGGGGTTGTCTGGGAGGGAATGAGGGCTGAACTTGGGCCAGAAGTACTTAACACTGCTTTTGAAACAGGAATAAATTCAGTGATGGCTTTTTTTTTTTTTAATTAAAAAGATGGATTTCTTACCAGCTCCAAACATTTCCTCTTCTGTTCACATCCAGTTTTATTCTGTTTGCAGATGCGAGGGTTAAAGTGGGGGCTGGCTTCTGTTTTCAGTTAAGTCGAAGGATGTTTTGGCCTTGACTTCACTGGGACCAGAATCAAACCCATGACCATAGTATTGTATTTAAGAATGAATCTCTCTTAGTCACATAAAAAAGCCAGGTTTGACTTTCAGCACCTCATCAGAATCCAACAGTTAACAGTTTTCTTATTATTTTCAAGTTTTCCCCAAGCTTAAGCCCAAAGCGTCTTCCATGCGGCAGGTGTATTGATTGCAGTCTCCCTCTGGGGTGCCAGTTCCCTCTCTGCAGCAAGGCCCCCCACCCTTTTCTTCCAGAACGTGGCTGTGGAGCCTTGTTCTCCCACTTGACATGTCAGTGTATCAGTGCTTCTCTTTACCTGCTCTTTCCCTGCTGCTGTAACAAAAAACTTACTGGAAATTGCGCTCTGGTTCTGCCTTTTACCTGCCAACTGCTCAGGCACACCAGCATAATAACTGTTACCCAAGTCTTCCAACTTAATGCAAGTGTAAGATCTTTATTGGTTGTTTTCCCTTCAAAATCACTTCAACAAATTGTTATTGACATGCTCAGTTTCTTTAAGTGAGCCAGGAAAAATACATTGAATACAGTGTAATTAAATGTAAAAATAAACAGGAGCATAATTCATTCATTGTTCTAAGTGTGACAACAAAAACATGGATAGAGAGAACTGGGTACAACTTCCAAATCACTTTCTTACAGAGAATTGCAAACAGCTGTGGCCTTGGGTGTGCCTGTAACTGCCCCTGGTGTCTTTGTGCCAGAGCAGTGGTGTGAGCTGCATGAGGTGTTCAGCAGCTGGGACTGTGCAAAATCAGTATGGCTTATTCACCAGAAGACAAAAAGATGGGGTGTAAGAAAACCAAACAGAGGATGAATGTAAGATAAGCTGTTTTTTCCATATTACAATTCTCAGCAAGAGAAGAAGTTACCAGTTTCACAAATTGGCATGCCAGCCAACTGCCAGTATTACCACATGGCCTGAGTTGTAAGCAGACAGTTAATTTATCCATACCCAGAAAGGCTGGTATCATTCTTGTTCATGTCAGTGGATAGCATCCCAGTGTAGTGGAGGCAGGCAGTGGAGTTGCTGGCAGACCATGCCTAGTGACTTTTTTCTGCTGGCCTGAAAAGAAAGAAAACAATCATAGGAAAAAAACTGCTCAGCTTTCATATGCTTGTGCTCAAAAGTGCAAGGATATGGCTTGAGCAGATGACATATTCTAGCAGTTTGCATGAGCAGTGGGTACCAAAGTGTGTTAGCTGTCACCATTTGCATTTTATAAAGGTGGCGCAGAACATGAGTGCCTGCTCTCCTTACTCCCACTGTGGGCTAAAACATGCTGGTTTCACAGCACCCACACATGAAAAGGATGAGGAGGGCCAGAGTTGCACCCTGAAAGGTGAATGAGTTACATTTGGAATTTTTCCTGTCCTCACTGAGACCCAGTGGGAGTTCCTCTGTTGACTTCAATGAGCAAGGATTTAGGCCATTTACATTAAAATAAAACCAGTATCTGCATGTTTACCAGCCTCCCAGCAGGCTGTACAAGGTTGTTGTTAGTGGCAGTTATGTCCAGACCTATTCAGATTTGAAAATCTTTGTAAAAATGTGTGGTTAGCTCCCACTTGAAGTTACAGCAAGTAAGAAGGCAGAGGTGTGACATTCATCAGGTCCCTCATAGTACTATGACTTAGAGGTGTTTAAAGGAATAGCAAGAAAAGGCTTGTATAGGCAAGCATGTTTTATTTGAATTGTGCATCTTCTCAGGTATTAACTTAATTCTGTTGAGTGCCCACAACTCCCACAGAGTTTGAACTGAAATGCAGTTCTTGCAGGATTGGGACCTTTGGGAAACTAGAGAACATTAAGATGCTAGTTTGGGAGTTTGTTGGAAATCAAAGAATTTTTGTTCCTGCACTGATTTTCATGGCCAAAATTTACTGTAAATTCTCTACTGAGAAAACATGAAAGGCCAAGAACTCTCACAGGGCTCATATAAGAGTAGCAGCAACAATGTTATAATTCACATAGGGTACTTGTAGCAATATAAATTAGTATTAGTATTTTTAATCTTCACTAATCATTTAGATAGAAATTCAGTTAGAATGAGCTAAAAGACAGAAGAGGAAAAGTAACCAGAACTTCATACTGGAAAAAGTGATAGTACTGGAAGGAAATCAGGCTAATGCACTTGTTTAACTTAGCTAGCGTGCTTAATTAACTCAAATGCTTTTCCACAGTTTAAAATGAGATTAATTCCAAGATGCACAGATATTACTGACATTATACGAACTCCTGTGCAGTTACCTGGACTTTGGCATATTTCACCGAAGGAAAAAATACTTAGCTCCTACCTGCAATGAATTTTGTGTTTCAAGGGTTCATATCATATTATAACATCATTTGGTTGCTTCTGTTAGAATGATGCAGTCAGCCAGACTATGCCCCTCTCACTCTTCCCAGCCACTGTTGCCTGCGAGGCCGAGGGCAGCAGAACTGGCCTGGCTGAACCGCAGCAATGCATGGGGCTGCGCTGCTGTTAGCACCAGCCAGTCCAGCCACCCTCCCAGTGATTGCACCCACTTTGGTATATTGGTTTTTGTGGTACCAGCATCATTCTGAACTGAATTAGTGGCTTCTGCCCATGTCCCAGGGAACTTCATGCCAAGGGCTCAGGGGTGATGAGGATGGGCTGAGTTCCAGTCACAGCAGGACCTCACAGCTTGCACCAGCAAGGCAGGCAGCCTCCTGGGTGTGACCAGCAGAACGGTGCACAGCAGAGGCTGTAGGGGATAAATGCAAATGGTATGTTTAATGGAAGGCTGTATCTCACGTTCTCTGTTACAAAAGATTAAAAAGACCAGCAGAGCAGTGTCAGTAGCACACAGGGAAGTTTTACAGAGAAATGCAAATTCTACCTGTATTTGAAAGTTACATTTTTTCTTGTTAAGGACAGCAAATGCATTTCACAACTGATGACTGAAATGAATGTGGCAGAATTATGATGTGTAGGTAGGATGTTCTGTCTGTATGCGTCTCTACTTATCCAGCTTATAAATGTGGTTATATGCTGAGCAGAATGAAAGAATTCGTAATATAGCAATTAACATACTAGAAACTGTTTGTTTAGTGAAGTCTTTTTATAGCTGTTAAAATAACACACTAAAATATACAAACGCTAGTTTAATAAGGCAAAGTAAAATCATTAGCCTGACTTAGAGATGGATTCTGCTACCATTACTCATGGCTAAGCAGTGCTTTACTCAAGAACTGTTTACAGGAGACGGGTGGCAGAAGCAGGCCCTAGGGAAATGAACGTGCTGCTGATAAATTTGGGATGAGTGGCCAGTGCTGATGGGCCTAATTCCAGACTCACAACGAGGTGAAGGGTTATGGGTTAATACCATACTAAACCTGGTGGAAATGAAACGCATGGATATGAAAGCACTTGGAGCCCGGATCTCCTCAGCCACTGCTCTGCTTGCTCTGAATGTGTGACTGCTCCCTCCTGCTTCTCCCCAAGGAGCTGACAGGATGCTCAGCCACGCTGAGCAACACCAGGCTCTTGATGACCAGAGAAGTTCTTAACACAGGGGCAGACATAGCCTTCTGTACCAGGATTAGTGCTTCCAGTGCTATTTTATATTATAGGCAGCACCATCTCTACAAATAATAAAAAAAATTGAAATAATTTCTCAAAATCTAAAAATACTTCCATGAAACTGCAAATCAAATAGATACCTGTGAAAGTGTCTGAGGCATGGAGACAGACTGTTAGCAACAAGCGGAGAGAAAGACCTGCAAGCTCTCTTAACCTTATCACCATGGATGCTTTGTGATATTTCAGAAATAACAGCTCATTTATACTTCAGTGGATTTTAATGCCTGTTGCTTCAGTGGTCCTCAGTTGATAGTAACAAAGAACTGAAAACAGTTTTCCTTACCTTTGTTTTAGTGACAAAATCTATTGCATACTAATTTTGCTTTTTAGTGAAAGTGCAAAAAATCTTCCAGAACTTTGTAAGAATGATTCTGCATGGCAGATGATAATGTTCCTTTTGGATTATTGACTTTTAAAAATACATGTTGGTACTACATACACTAGCTCTGACCTATCTGACTATTATAAAAATAGATATTCAAGCCTGAACAGCAAAATATGAAGTATTAAATCTAGGTAATAGATCCTGCAGTTCCTCCAGGTCCAAGTTAATGAGTGTAATATCCTTCAAAAGCACTGCAAAGTGAGCATATGGCTCAGACAACTCCTATAGCATTCCAGGGCCAGTGTTAGAAGGCAGGCATGTAAGGCTGTCAGGAATTAGAGGTGGATGAGCCTGTTACATTGTGTTACCCTACTTATCCCTCCGCTAAGATAGGATTTTACTATTTGATACTCTGTTAGTACTAAAATCAGAGAGATGCTGGGGATTACAGGCTTTACTATCTCCCTTTGTTTCCCACAGATCAGCTTTGTACCTATGCATCTGTGGTCACTGACCTGTGCCATCAGGACTGAGGACTCCAGGGCTGATCAGAGCGTGTACATGCCTGGTCAGAGCCTGCAGGATGCTGGCATCTGGGGAGCAGAGGGGCTCCCCCAGTCTCTTGCTGAGGGCTTGAAGTCTGCACCCCATTTGGGACATGAAACTTGTACCTGAGATGGGCTTCTGGTACATGGAGCAGCCCCAGAGCACGTGTGACTGCTTGGCTTTTGCAATTTGCAGAGTAGTGGTTTACACCCCAATTTAAGATTCAAACTCTTGCCCAGTGCACACTTTTTCCTGTTGCTGTATAAGTAAAATATTTAGAAGATGCTTAAATCAAAATTCTCCCCAGCTTGAACACCCTCCAGGCCAAATGTATGTCTGGGGAAATCTGAGGTGATCAGGACGCTATCTTTAATTGTAATGGAAACTAGACTAATAGAATCACAGAATCTTTTGAATTGGAAGGGACCTTTAGAGGCCATCCAATCCAACTCCCCTGCAGTGAACAGGGACACCTACAGCTCAATCACGTGCTCAGAGCCTGATCCATCCTGATCTTGAATGTCTCCAAGGACAGGGCATTCACCACCTTTCTATGCAACTTGTTCCAGTGCCTCACCACCCTCATTGTAAAAAACGTCTTCCTTATGTCCAATCTAAATCTCTCCTCTTCTAGTTTGAAACAACTTACCCTTGTCCTATCAGAACAGACCCTGATAAAGAGTCTGTCCCCTTCCTTCTTGTAGCCCCCTTAAGATATTGGAAGGCTACTATCAGGTCTCCCTGGAGCTTTCTCTTCTCCAGGCTGAATAGCCCCAGGTCTCACAGCCTGTCCTCACAGGGAAGGTATTCCATCTCTTGGATCATTTTTTTTTTCTGTACTGATCCCTGAGGGATAGCACCTGTCTCCGATCTCCACCCAGACATTGAGCCATTGACCACTGCTTTCTGGGAATGATCTTGAAACTAGTTCCTCATCCATCAAACAGTCCACCCATCAAATCCATATCTTTCCTATTTGGAGAGAAGGATGTTAATAGGGGACTGTCAAAGGCCTCACTGAAATCCAGATAGATTAATTCAGTGGCTCTTCTCTTGTCCACTGACACAGTTATGCCATCATAAGAAGCAACAAGGGTGGTTGCTTTTTGGTTGGAAACTATGTCAGAGCCATAGTGATGAAGCCCATGCAGCATTACTGCAGTGAGCAGAGTTCCATGCTGTAGGCAGTGTCACTTGTTAGTGCTATTTTCCCATAATTGGAAAGGGCTTAAAATCACTGGTCAGGCAACAGGTGATGAAAGTATGCTATAATCATAAAACAGCATTTTTTTAATTGACCTCCACACTAATTGTAGCTGAAGATTTCAACTGAAAAACTTCTACAGCCATATGCAACCTTTAGCCACGCTCCTGGCAGTTTGGGGCACGAGGGAGCATGAGTCTCAGATTGATTGCTCTACTGTCCCCTGCCTCCTGCTCCCATGACCATGTCCTCCCCGTCCCGCCTGCTCCTCGTCCAGGGACCAGGCTTGGCTGTCTGGATAGCCATGTCAGATACTGTGGTATGCTCCAGTCTCTTGAGCACCTCTGCTCCCATTCACAGCATTTTTTCACCACAAAGCAGATAACAATATGTATTGTACCCACCTTGAACAAATATTTAGGAGATAAGCAGCCCTTTTGGCTCAGCAGAAGTGGCTGGACTTCACTTACACACCCAGCAGTGCTAACGCGTCCTGCCAGGTAGCTTCAGGTCATGCTGGACGGTGCTGCCCCTGGCTCTGTCCCAGCTGTGAACAACCCCTTCCTCCTCCCTGTTGCACCTTGCACAGCCTCTCCTCCTGCAGCCCCATGGCAGCCAGGAGCTGTGTGCAGCCAGCAGAGCCTGCATGGTGCAGGAGGAGCTGCAGAGCTCTGTCAGCCCAGCCCTGTGTCAGCAGGAGCAGAAGGGAGCAGGGACAGAGCAAGGATGGAGCAGGGAAGCAAGCAGAGCACAGCCCCACATGCTGGAGGGGCTCACCAGCAAGCATCTCTCTCTTCTTCCCCTCTCTTTCCATAAAATCAGAAGAGAGCCACATTTAGTGACAGTCCTCTATAACGTGCACTCCCTGCTGATGTGACATTGGGCAGAAAAAGTGTCTACAGAATAAATTTTTAATTTATGCAAACAACTGAATTATGAATGACAAAAATATCACTGAACAGTTAAATATTAATCACATAATTAGTTAAATTAATACTTTTACTGCAATGTTGTGATAAAGGCTGTCACTCACGTGTTGTGGCTATGCTGGCTGGGGGAGCGAGGTGCAACAGTGGAGGCTCAGTGGATGCTTGGCTTCATTTTCCTGCAGGTCCCCCTGTACTTGATGCTCCTCTTAAGGCACCTGGGATCAGATTTGTTAGGAAAGAACTTCAGTTTTCTGTTCAAAAAGGGAGCTATCAAGAAAATGGATAATCCGACCCAAGAAGAGAAAGCACCACCACCTCCAAACACTTGCCCATCCCAAAGTGCTATTAAACTTCCAGCCTGGTGATGCACAAAGCCCAGCTGCGCTGCGCTGCTGGGCAGCAATCCTGAGAAGGTGGGGTACTTCAGAAAGCAAAAAGCCCTGGCTGCTCTCCGATGGATTTGGGTGGGTCTGTGGATGAGGCTGTGTGCAGTGAGGGCTGCAGCAGGTTCTGGACTCGGTGCCCCCATGCACCCTTCCCCCCTGTGCTCTGGCTGCAGGCAGCCTGCGTGGTCCTGGGTGGACAGCAGGGAGCCAGTGCTGTCAGGGTGGCAGCGGGTGTCTGTAGGTGTTCACACACAGCACACAGCTTCCTTCCCCATCCAAGGAACTCAGGAAAGAATTTACTGGCACTCTTGTCCTTGTGGGTTGGCTGGCTGTGCTGTTTGTTTTTGATCTAATAAAAGGAGATCTTAATATCATAGTGAAATGGGTGTAAAGCTAAAAACTTGCCCCCTGGCATTTTGGCTAAACATTATTGAAAATGTAAAAGAGCCTTTAGCAGAAACAACTGAAGCACAAAGAAGCTGCAAAAATAGGATCTACAGGATGCATTCTGGATGTTGGGAAGAGGGGTGAGAAGCATCCAGCTGCAAGCTGGGCACCATTTCACTCCTCACCCAGCTCTGCAGGGCTGGGAGCTGGTGCCCTGCAAGGGGCTGCATGGGCACACATGGAGCAGGGCAGGGAGGAAGCCTGGAAGACAGGAATGGCTGTGAGGGAAGCATGTGGCTGGGAAGGGTGCAAAGCACAGCCGGACCTGGCCAGGAAGGTGAAGGCAGTGGGGAAGTGTGCACAATGGGACTGTTTTGCTTGACCCTGACTTGGGCTGTTGTCTGCAAATGAAATATGGGGGGAAAAAAAAAATTTAAAAGCATTTTTAAATGCAAAAGTGAACAATCTCTTAAAAAGTGGGAGTACTGAAGAAACCTTTACTGCTGAGACTCACCCATCTGTATAGGATTTAAGTGCAGCTCTTTTTGCCTTGCCTCTGTTTTGCTCTGCCTTCCACTTTACCAACATCACTGGGAACACCATTCCCACGTGCTATAAGCAAGTGGCTCCTCTGGGAATATTCTGTTTTACAGCATTAGGCACCAGGACTGCTCATAAAAGCAAACATTTTGGGGTGACCACTGTCCGATCTGAGAGCTGCAGTAAGTCCCCACATCTGCAGTCAGTGGTGTGTGCTGTGCAGCCTGAGAGCAGGTTGCGGAGTGCATCTGGTAGCAGAACTGTTGGTCACTGTGTTTCCACAGCTTTGCTTATCAGGAGTAAAGCCAGCGCAGCAAGGCTTCCCTCTGGAAGCTGTCATTTGGGTCCACTTTATGTTCTCACAGAACTGCATTTTCTGATAGGCTTTTTGCAGAAACAGCTTGTGCTGATGAGGCAGGAGAAGCAGGAGCACTTTCCACATGCAGCGTTACAACTTGCTGCAGTGAAGCTTGTTACTGGAACATGGCAGAACCCTAAAACGTCAAATAAATCCTCAAACTATTCATCACTCTGTTTTTGGGGTGGCAGTTAAGTCTTTCAACACTCTGCAAGTTTCTTTCCCCAGCAGTAATTTTGCTGGTGAAGAAATACAGCTCAAGGCACTCTACAAAGGCCTCAAAATTCATGTTTTGTTTTCATTACAAAAAAAAAAAAGCTTCACTACATGAAAGAGCAACCCATTAGCATTTTGTATCCTGTCTTCCCTGCGTCCTTTCTCTGTTGGCAAACCTTCCCCCATATGCACCAAGGAGCTGAACAACAGCCATCACTTTGCTTTCGCAGACTTCACAGAAGACAGGCTTCAGCAGGAGGAGGTTTAAGCCACAGCCTAGCTTGTTTAGGGAGTAAGTGGGAAAGATGAGTTCTCAAAACTTCTGGTAGCCACACAAATAATGAACGTCTCGTACTGAAACATTAAGTTACTCTGTTGGCTTTCAAGCTAACCCAGAACAGCACCCAGGCTCTGTGCATGTCTAAGGAAATAAATTAACTGTCTGGTTCCTGGGCTGAAATTTAGCTCTGTACCAAGCAATATATTTAGCTGTCTCAAGCAAGTAGACCTCAAATAACAATGAAAAGGAAAAGAATGATTTACTGGAGGCTTGCCGAACCCTGGGATTGTATAAATTAAATGTTGCAGTGCGAGTTGGATTTTTCTGATACAGTTAGAAAGTTAGAGGTTGGAGAAAGACAGTAAATATATTACAATTAGAGTTTAGGGAAGCATTTGATTATTCTAAGTAACTCAGAGTAGTTGAATGCTAGCACAGATGTGAGGGAATGAGAGCAGGCAGCGAAACCTGGAGCTTGCGTGAGAGCGGAGAAGGGTTTTTAGCTGAGTTCAGTAGGGAATCGCTAACTCGGTATCTCCACAATTAATTTAGGAATTAATGGCACGTTAATTATATTTGTAACTACATCAAGAAGTTGGAAGACCAGACTGAGGGGCAGCTGCGGAGAACAAATTTCACCCACAAAGACCCCACAATCCCAAACAAGCTGAGCATGGGGCAGCTGCAAGCATCTGCACTGCTGTGAGCAAGGCTGTCCTCCAGCATATGGGCTGGTGCTCACCATCCCAGCCATGCCCCGGGCCCTCTCTGCGGGGCTGGGGAGCAGGAACAGCCAGGCTGCAGCTGCTGAGCTCACTGGTGGTGCTGGCCATCGCCTCGCACAGTGGCTGGGTGGGCTCCTTTCCGCGGCAGGGAGAAGCCCTTCCCTGGTGGCAGTGGGGGATACTGGTGGATTGCACAGCTGAGCCTAAGGGACGGCGCTCAACAGTGAAATCTAGCGGGCTGTGGAATAGTCTCACTGGGAAATGGTGGAGTCCTCACTGGCAGGGTTATTGAAGACTCAACTTTGAAACACGAGACATTCTGCAGTTGGGAACAATGCTGCACTGTCAGAGAGATGGACTCAATTACTTAATAGGTCGTTGCTGTCTGTCTCCTGTGATTTTCCTTTCAAGAACATATATTCAGCTGGATTATTTCTCATGGGAAGACAAAGCCTTCTGAAAGAAGCCAGACATTTGGAGAGGAGAGGCAAGAGGAAGTGTAGCCCAGCGAACACCCAGCCTGCGTTCTGCAGAGCGTACTGTCAGGAGGACATGGAAAAAACTTGCACGATGCAGTGGATGTGGTGTTTGGTTCTGCTACCTACCCGGCCGGACCTGTGCTCTCAGGCCTCACCTTTTTTGCCTTTGCTCAGGAAGGGTTTGGCGTGTTGTGCTGTCCCACCAGAGGCCAGTGCGTAGGGCACTAGTGGGGCTGTATGGACCCTTGCTGCTGGTTTCCCAAAACATTCAGCACTGAGGGGTCTGTACAGCTCATGACAATGCATGGGTATCCTCCCCTCTCATGCTGAAGTGCTCTGATGGCGTTGATCAAAATGGCAGCACAGCTGGTGAGAAAACTCACATCCAGGAGCCCACCTCTGACTGACATCCCAGTTCTCCATGCATGGTACCTGTGAACAGGGGTATATCACATTCTTCCTCAAATTTTCCTGCCAGCCACAGGGTGAGAATTTCACAGGCACTTCCCTTGCTGGGGCTCTGAGCCTAATTTGCAGTGCTGATTCAGGGCAGTGTGAGCTCCGTGCTAGGAGCAGTTGCCAATGGGCACTTCATGTGTGTGTGTGTGCACACGCATCCAAGGCATCTATCTTCATATGTTTGTTTGCATTTGTCACCAAATGAAGACACTGCATTACCTTATGCACATTGAATTGGCACAGCTATATTGGATGGATGTTTTTACACCCTGAGGGGGGAATGGGATTTTGTCTCTTTTGCACATTTCTTTTTCTTTTTTTTTTTTCAGAATAAGTCGTCTGTTTAATGGCACAGAGCCTATTGTCTTGGACAGTTTAAAACAACATTATTTCATTGATCGAGATGGTGAAATTTTCAGATATATATTAAGCTTCCTAAGGACATCTAAGCTACTGCTCCCAGAAGACTTTAAGGTAAGGAAAACTATAGTCTGCAATCTATTTTTTTCCCCCATTCTTTCATTTATTCTGGAGGAGGTTGGGTTGTGTGCTTGACCTAAACACACAACTAAATGTTGCTGTTTATCGTTAGGATTTTTAGTACTTGCATATTACACTAGGGATGCTATTATTTAATAAATGGACCAGTGGTTGTCATGGATACCATAAAAAGTTAAACGATGAAGCTTACAGCTAAATCAGTTTTTGTAAACTAATTCTATTTTCTCACATTTTTAGCTTACTTATCAGGGTATAACAACAATTAAGAATCAACACCAGCAACTAGCACTTACCAGGGTTTAATGTTCAGAATCTGGTAGAAGTGTTTTAAATTTGATACTTAGAGTAATGAAATGGTATAAATCTTTTTCTTGTTGGTATGAAAAAGAAACACCCTTAAACAAATCCATGAGGACTTCTGCTAGATATATCCAATTGAGATACTTTGATTTTAGTAAGAATATTCGTGGGAAATGGAATTTATTGAGGGAATTTTAAGGAGCAATAATACATGTTTTCTATGAAATAACGACAGCGAGTTGCTTTGCAAATCCTGATTGTTGAAACCCTCTCCTCCTAGTGTTGTTTATTTGGCTTTGCGCTTACGAAACTTGCAACATTGTCATCCTTATGTATGACAATTAGAAGACAAAACTATCCAAACTAGATGACAAGATTCAACAAAAGAGCTAACTCCAGGATGAAATGATGAATAAATTGGGATGCTAATGGGGATCCGCTTAGGCTTAGAGGACATGGAGTGTTACTGGAAAGGAAAGTTCCCGTGCTGGGTAGTAAGATTTCATTCTTCATGTTGGACTGGGTAGACAAGGTAATTTGGTCAGGCCTTCCTGAGTCATCCTAAATGTATGGTTGCCGTGGCATACAGCTGATCCTCTTACTGCAAACCGGTCCTCAGACGTTTTTGCCTAAATCATGAGTGTACTTGTATTTGACACTGGCATCTCAGCACTTACAGTTGACACTCAGCAGACACACAGCGCAGTGGGTGCACACCTCCTGTGCCAAGGCCAAGCAGAATTTTTGGCGTTCCCAGGCAGGACCGAAGGCCCAGCCCTGAGGGGCTGTCTGAGCGCTGGGCTCTGCGGGAGCGGCTGGCAGGCCATGGCGGCTGCCCTGAGGCACACGGTGCCGTGATGTGGGGAGAGGCAGAGCATGCAGGGGCGGATGCGAGACAAGAGAGATGAGAGCAAATGTGTGGGTCGGAGTGAAGCTAAAGACCTGGGGGGTGCAAGAAGAAACAATTAAAGAGGATGGATGAAGCAATGGTACTGTCACAGCCTCAGAGAGGTGCTTTATCGTCAGTGTTTTGGGCAATCTGGTGGCAAAAGAGAGACTGAGAAGAGAGTGTAGAAGAGATCTAGTTCGTCCTGATCATGGCCTTGACTGGCAGCCAGGAGGATGGATTTCAGAGGTGCTGTGAAACAAAACCAGCAGGATTTGGTAAGAGCCTCGAGGGGAGAGTGTCAGAGGATGCCAAGGACTTGCCTGCACAGCGAGCCGCTGGCAGGGCTGGGAGAGAATTGGGAGAGCCGGCGCTGTGCCCAACTCAGTCCGTTGTTCCAGACCATCTCTTTGCATGGGGTTAACTGTACTTCATTTGGTTCCTCCCTGAGAGAGCTTAAGAGCAAACCCCAGGCTAATGAGGGCTCAAGAACAAAGCAAAGTCTTGCTAGGTAGGGAGTAACTAAATAAAAATGCATAGAAGAATGCACTGCAAAGCTGTATTAAAACTGCATTGTAAACGGATTTGACTTCACAGAAATCGTGTAATTTTACCAGCATGATTAAAGTGACAGAAG
>JANHGO010000075.1:13928195-13943255 GCA_024606505.1 Aquila spilogaster | reverse complement strand
AGCGAGTAGGGTGGAACACTCACTGTATCTCCCACGTTGTTTGAAAGAGGTGAGAATTTTTGATTGCATCTCCTCTGGCCCTTTGCTCCATTCAGCTTGATGTAGCCATGTCTTACAAAAAGGAAAAAAAAAAAAAAAGTGTTTTATTTATTACTTTCATACATTGAGTTCACTTTAAGTTCAAAGTCTCCTTAAGTAACCCGTTCAGCTTCTTGTTTTTATCCTATATACGCTTTCGTCCCGCCCTCCTGAGCAGGGAGAGTTAGCACTAGCAGCGGCCGAGCGCTCGTCTGTCGGCGCATCCTCTCCCTTCGTTACCTCTCGGCCAGGGGAGAAAGGCGAGCACCTCAACGTTTACATTGAAACACGGGGGCCCGGTTCTGCCCCTCGTACTCAGGCCAAGCCTCCCCTGAGGTCAGCGGGGCCGTCCGCGAGCGGGACCAGGCGCCGAGTACCCGCCGAGAGCGGAGCAGGGCCAGCTCCCGCCGAAGGCGCGGGCAGGCAGCGCGCGCAAGCTCGGACGCGGGATGAGGCTTTTAGATCTGCGTAGAACATTGGAAGTATTTGCGGTTGGTTGGGTTGGTTTTCTTCCGTTTGGTGTTTACCGTGGTTTTTTTTTATAGCTCAATGAAGCAGCTCCAGTACTTAGGGCAGCTTGCTAAGGTGGCATCGTAAAGGGTTCCAGGCTGCGCCAACCGAGTTAAATGTGAACTTGAGATGGAAAGTTTGAGCCATGACATCACAACGTTGACTGCAAAATAGCACTAAGGCAAGGAAGACATGTGGTAACAATCACTTTGTTAGAAGAAATATGCCTTTAAAAAAAAAAAAAAGCTAAGCTAGGACATGTTCTTTTAGTTAGTAACTTCAGGTCACTTATTTAAAGTTTATTACAGTTTCATTTATATCTTTTTTACTTATTTCCCTATATTTTTAGGCAGCAATATCAGCAAAAACTGATTTGAATTTTTACTTCTGGCCTTAAACCATAGCAACGTAACTTAATTAAGAACATTGCTCAGCATCGCTAAAACAGGTTTTAAAATACCATAGAAACTCCAGTAAAGCTGTGGTGCGCAGCCAGCAAATGTTTTTCTTACGAAGGCCAAAAAGCAAACGTAGCCTGGTTTTTCGCCTAATTCGACTGAACAAAATTGTTCCGATTCTCCGTTGCTGAGCACCGAAACTGTGGCTTGAAGAACGTGAGTCTTCACTAGCACTTTCTGTACAACCCTGTTACACCACTGTGCTCCCAAGTCTCGGAAAGAAAGCGAGAATGTTATGTTGTGCTTATTGGACTAATCGCTTTTGAGAAAGCAACTGCTGAGTGCATTCATTCACTGTATTAATGGCATCGAGGTTTGTTGACAATTTTATTAGATGTTTGACAAAGGATAAGAATCAGCACAACAAAACATTGAAGTATTTGGTTTTAATATTTCTTTGTGGGTATTCTGTTAATATTTTAATGCAAAATGTTTCTGAACAGTGCTTAAGAACTACAAGACAATGTGAAATTCATGTTTGATAAATTAATACTGTATGTCGCTCGATGTGTTACTTTAGTAAATTGTTTTATTTCTTTACAAAATAAGTACAAATAAGGGAGTATGTTTTCACACAAATTGGGGGTATTTACGAGTATGTACAGAAATCATCAAAATAACGTAATTCTAATAAACACAAGGCCTTTATAAACAATATGTACAAATTATCAATACATTTAAAACATAATTTTACACTTCCTGGCCTTAAATACCTTATGAATAATCTTTTGGCTAAATAGCAGCAGTATAAATTTTCTTCTGCTTTTCATAAACCTTAAAAAATAATTAAAACTTTTGTTTTTAAAACTATTGGACAAATAGTTCTATTTGTGCTTTCGCTATGGTTTCCCATCAAAAAAAAAAATATTGCCTCAAAAAAGTGGCAAGCGTAACATAGTAAAAATTGAAAAGATAAATAAGCAAATGTCTCCCTTCCACGGTTACTGATAATACTGTTACGTTTGAAGTACAACTTGTGCCCACCTGCCTGCTTAATATTCCTATCCGATACCCATTTAAAAGACTCACACTAACTTCGCTTGGCTTTGGTGTGGGCCCCTTAAATTCCAATTCAGCAAAGCATTTAAAAAGCATTCATCCCACCTTTAAGTACTTAGAACTACTCATTATGCTTAAAGTCATGCGCTTGTTCATGAGCCTCTCCGGACTGGAGTCCCCGGGTCCAATCGTCCAAGGCAAAGGCATCGCCGGTCCCTGCGGCGCTGCCCTGACCGCCCGGCGGCGCCGGGCTGCCAGGGCTCGCTCACCCCTGCTCCCGTCGTTCTCCTAAGAGCGGAACCGGCCCCCCCAAATCCCTTCACAGCGCCTTTAAAAATCCATATAGAATACTCTAAAATCTTTACTGAACAATACTCTCTTTTAAAACCACCATTAAACCATACTCTTTGCAATAAATAAATTAAGATATTTTTTAGAAAATAAACCCCAACTTTGATTCATGTTACTAACCAGTTGCTACAAATGTGCAAAAGGTTGAAGAGATTTAGAAAAACAACTGGAAGCTAGTCAAGGTAACTCAGCTGGGACCCAAACGCACAGATTTCATACACTTAGGATTTGGTTCAGCAAATGGCTCGGGAAATGAGCTGTGCAGTAAAAGCAGAAATCCTAAATATATAAAATTTGTGAGAGTGTGGAGTGGCGATTCTCTTAGCTGTGCAAAAAATTGCAATATAACTAATCTAAAATAACAACAGGTATCACAATGGTTAGTCAGTGGAAACAGTGCTAGTAAAACAAAGAAGAAAACAAAACCAGCACCGTAAGTGAACGTACAGGTTAACACCATGGTTAGGTCCCAATCCCGTGAACCTGTCCCAATCCTCCTTGCCGTGAGATAGTTTACGTGAGCCATTGCAGCAGTCTTTCCACTTGTGTAACTTCCACGCCATCTACTTCAGCCTTATCTAAAATGGCCAAATGGAGCAAGACTTTGATGTTGGTTGTGTCTGTGGATTTAACATTTTGAAACCTTTTGCACATTTTTTTTTTCTGTTTTTGTGATTTTTTTTTTTTTTTACATAAAGGGAATTTATTGCATGTGTCTGACAATTTTACAAAACAAAATTACTGAAACATTGACTTCTGAAAAAAATAGAAGGCACATTAAAATGACAGCTTTTCAATGCAAGTTGAGCTTCTGTATGGAGAAATCAGTACAATTCTCGGCTTTATTTAAGCAGAGCTCGATAGAGCAGGAGAGAATGGCTCGTTTCTCTTTCCTGTTCCATGTAGAAGATGAAGTCCCTGAGGTTTACGCGCGTTATTTTCTGTCGTGCATACTGCCTGGATGAAGGAGTCCCCAAGCCAGCCTGACTTCCACCAGACATACCGAGACCCTACAAAGAAAACACAGCAAAGTCAGAAGTCCTGCAACAGGAAAGAGTTTCCTCGTACTCTCAGGTTTACAACTGCTAACTGCTGGATTATTTTAAACATCTTAAATGGATTATTATGAGCCTAATTCTGAAAGTATTACATAAGATTTTTTTTTTTCTTTTATTTTCTATTCTTCTGAGTCTCACCAAGTTAACCTGAGTAAAGAAACTCAAGTGAAAACACACGTGAGGCTAGACCTTGTTCATTTACAACTCGGGACAAACACGTCTGACTAATTCTCCTGCTACGGTCATGTTAACTGTAGACGTATTTGACCAGTTTAATTTCAGAAGCCTTTTAAGGACAAAACTATTTGCAGCAGATAAAGCCATCTTTACTATCTCAAATGTGTGCACCATCTTACTCCCCATCCTGGGTCTAGGACTGGAAAAAGGTGAGTGGTGTGTAAGGATGTTGCTGCTGCAATAACCTCTGCAGCTGCAAGTCCCATGGGGACCCCAGTTCTCTCCTCTGGGTCTACTGAAGAGAAGGGCTTAGTGTGGTGAGATCTTGCTCGAGTACACAACCAGCTCAGCTGAGAGATGGAAAAATTAAACAGAAAAATCACAAAGACTCAGACATTGTGCGATGATAAAGACAAACATTAGTATACTATTTTCTAAAGCTATGTTAAATTTTTTGTTTGTTTAAATTGGTTCAAAGGTACTGAATTACTGAATACCTCATCCTGGCTTTCTGTGTAGATAGAAAATTCACAAACTGGGCCCGAGAACACTATGATCTGAATATCTAGAAACTGAAAGGACGTAATTACAGACTCTCTGCAGTCTTGTTGAGTTTAAAACTGAAACACACGCACACATTCAACCCTTTTTTCATCCTTAGGATGAAAAAAATGTTTTTATTAATTTTATTAATTCCAATTGATTTCTGGCAAAATAAACTGGTCTAACTTAGAAAAACAGGTTTTAATCTCTAAAAAGATTTAAATTCTTTTTCAAACCTGTAAGACATCTGGCAAAGTTTTCAATACTTTTAAAATCCCCAATTTACTTACTGCTGCTCTTAATAAACTACCTTTCTTTCCCCGGGAAATACTTATTCTAGGAGCTTGATTCTGGCCATTAAAAATACAGTTAAGCACAATTTCACTACTGAAAGATTGTAGGGGAAACATATATGGTATATTGCGAGTAAGACGTGCCACTGTTTTCTCTGTTGCTTTTCCCTCTGTGTACCAGCAGGCAGACTCCTTGCAGAACTATACCATTCAAGTTATTTCTCCTATACCTGATCATTAAATTACAGTAGTGGGGCAAATCCTATTCTCTTGTAACCGCAAACACAAAAGGCTTAATGTAGTGAAATGAATGTGGCTAAGCTTGCAGGCAAGAGAGGGAGAAGCCCATAACATTTGAGCACCGTGAGCATTTGATCTGAGGGATTCTGTTCTCCAGTATGGAGTAGTTTTTGTTAATAGATTAATTGATTTACCACCTAACCTCACTGCTCATAGGAAAAGCATGTGCTGCAGCTACAAGGGTTGCTCATCCATGCTGAAGCCAGACACATCCCCAGTGCACAATCCATTTATTTAGTGGTGCTCTGAATTCAGCCTTTACGCCAAAACGCTTTGCATTCCTAAAAGAAATAGTGTCATTTAAACTCGTACTCCTTCCACAGGTCTGGAACGATGACCTACCTTAAGCTGCCTCTTGCCTGCACTTTGACCATACATCCACTTTGCCAGGGCTGTTGCCACCGTTTCCAACCCTCCAAGAAACCCCTGTCTATGTACTTATTTTAAATCAAGCTGATTCAAAAATATTTTCCTTTCTTCTCGGTTCCCCACATGGTGCATCTCTCCCCCCTGCCCCAAGTAATACTTATTTCAGATTCATCCTGACTACAGTTCCTGAACAGTGACAAACACACTTGTAAGAAATGTGGCCACCTTAAACTCATTAAAAAATACTGTCCATAGCCTACTGGACTAGAACCATCCTGCACACATTTATCAAATATTAATAGAAAAGCTACTTGATTTTTTAAAATTTTTTCTTCATATAAAACCATTTCTTGAATTAATTGAGGTACATTTACAGCAAATAACTGCTTTCTGTTTGGACAGAGTAGCTGGAATTAAGACGTGGTAAGTCATTCATTGCAAGTATCACTTGAAATACTGAACTTTTACGTAGGAAGAGCATATACTTAATGCAACATCACAACATGACATTAAGCTGTGCACATTCAGAACCGCACTTGTGAGCCGATCAGTTACCTGATAGTGTTCTGTAATTGTTTTACAAGGTGGAAAAAATCGTAAGAATGATTTTAGAAAAAGTACAGAAGCACATCTGTAAACTGACAACAGTAATTTGTATCTGTCAATATGATCTCTAATTTAAATTAAAGACCAATTTGTTTGGTACTGCATTGTACTCAAAATAATTCTGCAGATGCTATATAAAAAATGTAGACTACTAAATGCCACAATTTTTTAATTATATACATGAATGCAAGCATAGTTAAAATTAATTGCCAAGAATAGTGGAATTGAAGTAATGCAGATTTTTCTCAAGAAAAATCACCATTTATCATCAGCATGACAGACTTTTCATTAACCCAAACAAGCCCTGTGTTGTCTGTATCTATGGCAACTAATAAGAGTTACAAAGATAAAAGCTCTAATAAAAAAATAAATGGTTGTAAATTGTTTACATCCTTTATTTCCTGGCCTGCCACACCCAAGCTATTACCAAATCGCACCCCTCAAATATACACCAGTACTAGTTTTTGTATCAGTGAACTTCTATTTATAATTTAAGGGAAATTTAAGATGTTCCAGACCAGAAAAAAACATTTTATTTATATATGAACTCTTTCTGCCATTTCATTTTGAGATTGCTTACATACATGAGCTATAGTGACTTCTTATCCCCTTCCACCTTGTCCTCTCCTTTTCCCCACTGCCTCTTCTCCCTTGCTGCTTCAATCCTACTTTCTTGTAACACACCAAGGCAACCGGTGACTGCCTTGAACTTGGCAGCTGCAAATCCCACAGGACAGCAAGAAAGACAGCAGAGAGCAAACCAATTATTTTGTGCTTCACCTGTTCCTCGTGGGGCTACAGAGAGGTGGGCTACAACAGGGCTTTCCTGAGACCCCCGTACAACACCCACTCCCAGCTGGGGCTGACGAGAAAAGCAATTCACAGAAAATCAAATGCAGGAATTTGCAAAAACACCACGGTGCTGTGCTCTCTGTTAACCTGTAACCCAAGACCCACTGAAACGGTCAAGAGTCCATCTACTTTAATGGACTTCAATGCACTTCAGATACGCACAGCTGATGTATATATAGCTTACAGTATTTTAAATAACAGGGTTGGACTGTCAAGCTTAATTCAACTGTTGGAAGCTACCTAGCTTGAAATTATGGCTTAAGAAGAAGAATCAGAGTAATTATTGGTTCAGTATGCACATTTTGAAGCAATTCTGAATTTATGTCAGATGTGACACAAGATTTGGGCCACCCATCTCATGATTTTCGTGATTGTCCTCTATGAGAAAACGCATGCTGTTGGAAAAGTGGAATAAAACTGGTTCAAAATAAAATACTGACCAAAGACTCGGTAGATCACTAGGTAAATACACAACAGTCTGCTAAAGAAACACGCTCTCACCGTGATAGGGTAGAAATTAAAACAAATAGTCCCATGTGCACAGAGAAGCTAATGAAGCCTCATTTCTGACAGATGTGTCACATTTCTCTGGTACTACTTACCACGACAAACCTGGCTCCTCTACAGAGCGTTCATCACCTCTCACCTCCTCCACAAATATTCTCAGTCCGCTGTTCTACCCTCCACCTCTCCCAAACTCCCCCCGCTTCTCAAACCTTCACCTTTTTCAAAACGGTCGCAGAACTGCTCCACGGTTGGCTCTCCTCCCGTCCTCGTTTACCAGCTAGGCAAGCATCGTCCCACGGGGTGGCTGACCCCACCAGGCTGCCTGTCCTCATCAGCCACCCAGCAGACACGGGGCCCCCCAGCCAAACTTACCCCAAAGCTTGCCGAGCTCACGCTGCAGCCTTTTCTTTGCTGGCGAGACCAGCACGTCTCTCTTCCCTGTACCCAAGCCAACGGTTCACATGGAAGTTGTAGGGACTTAAAATCTCGAGCTCCTTCCTACTTTCGTCCCCCTTCTGCTGCCCCCACCCCCCAGATTTGATTAGTATTTCCCGAAAGGTTTAAGGGCTACTGGGAACGAGGCCTGAGAGAGACAGACACACCTCTTCTGAAATTTTCATGGACGAACTCCCCTACTGCTCAGAAAGTAAAAATGTCTTTGTGCATTAAATTATAATAATTACAGCAGCAGGTGTATGAAAATTAAACTGAGTAACTCTCAAAAGTGTGCTGTTCCTTGCTTGAGATAGAAGTGCTTTCACGTAAGAAAGCACACGTAATACAAAATCTACACTTTTTTTATAATAATGATTTCTACTGTTGAACAATTAAATCAGTTTTTCACAAATCTGTATACCTTCAGCTTTGAATTCTAGAACCATGGAAATACAGTACGATATTCTTGTCAGGAAACACAAAGATAAGGGCAAACAGAAGATTGCATTTAATATTTTATCCAGCCTTCCTTCACCAGAAAACAATTCAGTCCTGACATCTCTCCTTTGAACATAGTCTTGAACTGCGGCTATTGCTTCTCTGTGACCCAGACAGACAAGGCAATAATGATAAAAGATCTGCTGGTTTTCTTCCCAGGCTACATGGCACATCCTTGTGGCAGACTTGCACTTCAAGCCAAAGTCTGAAAGTGGGAATCATGCAGTAACAATTCAAAGCCAAGCTATCTATGGAGTACAAAAATACCAGGAATTTTGTCTCTCCAATCTCCATGCGCTGAAGAGGAGTGGGAAGATAAGGTATATATTAGTCTGCTGTTATGAGTAAGAGGTCTTGGATCCTAAGAAATATTCTGGAGATATTCTGCAGCAATGATGTTTACTTGCATAAAGTGCTATTAGATCTTTGGCTGAGAGGCACTTTGTACATGAAAAACAGGTATAATATTATGCATGATTAGCTGTCCCACGTAATTCAGGGTTTAATTCAGCACCTACTGAGGCTAATAGTAATGATTTCACTGATTTAAATGAGAGCCGAAACATCCCTAAATCAGTATTCCCCTGAAGTACAGAAAAGTAAGTAATAACTATTTGTCAGCACCTCAAAGATTAACAATACTATATGAAATATAATTTTATCTACCAAAAGACTGTGTATCTTCATATGCACAGTGTGGTGGCTTTACAAGTGTCTTTAGAAAGATTAATCACCAAAAGCTATCATTTAGGCCTTCAGATCAGCAACATTTACCAGGAGAATTAGAAAGATTCATCACCAAAAGCTATCATTTAGGCCTTCAGATCAGCAACATTTACTGGGAGGATTAGATACCATTATTTCTTCGGAAGCTAGTTATTTTCATTTGCAAACATTTTTATCCCGTACTATTTTAGTGCAACTGTTCCTACAGACTCTGTTTTGGCACACGTTCGCTTGCTACACCCTCTTGGATGCAAATGCATCTCATTTCCCCTGGGCACATAAACACACACCTCGCCCTGCAGACAAACATCAGAAAAACTGATTTGCACAAGTATTTACAAGTACTTCAAATACCAACACAATTGCAACATTTCAAAGACAGCATGCAGTAATTTTTATATTAAAAAATAATAAGAGGAAGGTAAATCATACTAAGACGTGGATACAGTGGAAATTTTTTCTTTAGATGTGATCACTTTAGTTTATAATTACATGATGTTATTTCAACCCAAAGAAATGGGCTGCCATTACAAGCAGAATGCTTTATCTGTACCTGCTCTTTGCCTTTATTATGTTAAGCTAAGTCACATATGCAAGTGCTATTATAATTGAAAACCTGCTTTGTAAAACAGCATCACACCAAAAACTTCCAGCTGAGAGAACTCGGCATTTATTACCAACCTGACCACCTATTCCTTCCTCTAAGAGAGCGCTCCCCCGACAAACTGCATGAGAGCAGGGGCAAAAAGCAGGCTATGCGGCATTTCAGTGAGAAACAATTTGGGAAGAAGGGACATCTGCCCCAATGGAAATATATAATGCAGATTAAGTGTAAGGCAGCTATGGGCTATGACATTTACCTGCTCAAGGGAGACGGGTGTTCAACTGCCCACTCCTCAACAGGTCATTCTCAGGAGGAAGCCAGACTGCAACTAATTTTAACTTTTTAATCCATTTATCCATACAGATCTCTGAATAATCACTGCATTAATGTGAGAAAGAAAAACTCAAACTTTTCCTGTGCAGAGAAACAGCTCTCTGTTCTGTGAAGACTTTTCACCTTTCAAAGATCTTTCTGTATCGCTCACTCCTCGCTTGGTATGTGATAAAAACGGATGCCTTGTATCCTCTGACTTCTTGCAACACACTCGCAATTTGCTTGGTGGTGCAGGCTCCAGGTCTTTTCACTTTGTTCATGGACCTGCTCTTCACTGCAGCTATAGATCTTGCCAACATCTTTATCCACAAACATCTCATACCTACCACAATTCACTGCCTTACTTGGACTTAAAAGCAATGACAATTTTACCTGATTAAGAACTCTAAGTTTGGGCTGCATTCTTGCTGTGGTAATTAAAAGTGGAATATTCTATTTATCCTGTTTCCATCATACACATATATTTTCATTTTGCTTGGAATGTTACTCCTCCCATGCTTTCCAAATGTTTAATCAAGTGCTGCTCCCTTTGAAATACTAATCTTGCCAAATTTTTTTTATTGTTATTTTTCAAGCATTGTGGTGCTTTTCCCTTCTCATCTTTCAATATTAGCATGGGTTGGTTTTTGGGTTTTTTTGGTTTTTTTTTAAAGGACTTGCCCATCATGCTGTACATCCCTATATTCTCTCTCACTGGGAGTCAAGAAACATCAAACCAACTTTGGGAGAAGCCCTACAGCCCAACTTCCAGGATTCACATTTTCCTTGAATCATATTTGATTCCCATCTGAATTTTCTCCTGTGGTAATACTTGATATTAGTTCAAAACTACCTCAGTTTTACATAGTGGGTGGCCCTTTCTTTTCTAACCTGTATGATTCTGACTTTCATTTAATCAGAAACTTATAATGATTAAAATATTCTCAACACTTATCGATCTTTAGACACACATAAAATTTAATTGTTTAAATATCTAATTAAAATATACATAATTGCTATCCAGTAAAGGTTGCTTTTTTGGTCTATCTCTTACTGAAGACACGCTGAGCCGAACAACTGTAGGGGACAGGGTAACTGTGGGGGACTAGATTCATTCATAGCTGCTTTTGATGAAGAAAAAATCAGCACTAAGAAGTGCATCGTGACACTTCATGTGCTAGCTATATCTCACCTATTTAAGGTGAGACACAGATATGATACAGCTGTTTCATATATTGCCAGTCCTCCTGTGGGAGGGGGGAAGAGTGGGAGACAGGGAGAAAAGTATCTAAATCTTAATGCTTGTGGGAAAAAAAATATTACAAATGCAAAATCTAAACACAAAATCACTTTCTCAGCTCTTGAGAGCATGAATTGCCCTCATTCATCTCAACTGACTTTCAGTTCTTAAGCCTAATTATGATGTATAACACCCAGACTTTAAAATAATTATGTTTGCAACTGTTGGCCATCTTGTGCACTCCCAGCAATTGTGCAAGTGCCAATCAAGTGACTTTAAGCACCACTTGCCAAAGAAAGGGCAAAAATAGCCACAGATCTACCAGCTCTTGGCACGTTTTATTCCCGTGTAAAATCTGCTTGTAGATTAGTTACTATCTATGAACAGTGGTGTAAACCTTTCCCTGTAATTACCACAGGCTCCTCTGTTGATTGAGGGTAGTATATGGCCCTAATTCGTACAACCAGCCCATTAAATAAAACAAAACAAAACCGGCAATGCGGTTATCTCTGGATTGAGTGGCAATAAAATTAAGCCCTAAATGCTAATACCTTCAGCTTGCAGGATAAACACATTGTCAGAACACAGTCCAGTGTACAGGAAATAAGACGTTAACATTTGTAAATAAAATGTGGAAGACTGCTAACACTCCTTCTATTACTGCAAATATCATGGAATATCATTAAGGCCTGGTGCATTTCAGTCATTAGGGAGAGATGATAGAGTTCAGAAGGGAGAAGTCGCTGAATCATTTAGCCACTCGTTTCTTGATTTCTTAACATTTCTGCTTCTTACAGTTAAGTCTCACTCTTGGCTCTTTTTAAGTTAGTTTTGTTTGTTCAGAAAATACTTGAAAAACCTAAATCAGATTGGCACACAACTCTTGGAAGAATGGCTCCAAAAAGGAAACAAGGTGGGGTTTCTGTCCTACAGACATCAGTAAGCTTATAGGAGGTCCCATTCAATACGTTCTTTCGCTTCCCCTTCTACATTACGAAGACAGTCCCTTGCACATCATGGTCACCATATGCTGTTTATCATGCTGCTGTCTTTCTCAAGTCCTTGCTAAGTCCACTGCCTGCCTCTCTCTTCCACACCAGGATCACTTCTCCAGGAGTCAAAGCAAATACACTTCATGACGTGCATGTCTCCACCACTCTTCATTGCTCTCTGTCCTCCAGACTGCAATCTAATCTGCCGCCAAACTTCAAACTGCTTCAGCATACACACTTCCATTGCTTTTTAAAAAAAAAAAAAACAAAACCAACAAACACCTCTGCTTCATACTGCCCTTTAATCTCTTAATGTCAAACCAGGTTTTTCCTTTCCCTCCATTATCAGACAAAATAAGACAGCCAAGCCTTGAGTGAAAAGCAGATCCGTTTAACTTATGAACACTATACTGACAATTTAAACTTTGCTCTAACATTTTAAAAACCCTGTAATTGCCTCTTACTTCATGAATTCCCAAATCCTTATCTTCCTCCACCCGTTTCACCACAAAGTAAACAACCTTTTAAAGACACTTATATTCAAGACAGCCAACAACAGAGAATAAACCTTGAATTTCAAACTAAGCCATTTGAAAAAAGCACTTACTTGTTTTTTTGTAAAGTTAACCCTTTCGCACTCTCACAATTACCCCAGATGCACCTCTTTTTATAAAGTGGGATTAAATGCATTACAAAAACTTTCAAGAAGATCCTTTAACCAACTGTATCTTGCTGTAACAAAATGGTTGAGGAATCTGTATCAGTATCTAAACAAAAAAAAATCTCTTCAGTCTACAGATGATCACGGAGGAGACATGGTGATGTACAAAAACATTTTTTTCAGATGCTAAAGCTCTACTTTTAGCTATCTCTAACTTCTCATCTTTACTGTCTTGGTAAGTTTGGATACCACTCAGACCACCTCAAGCAAAGAAGAATTAACAAGTAAACATCACAACTATCACCACCTTTCCCTTATTAGAAAAAACCCCAACATATATAGTTATTAATTATTTAAAATAAATTAAAAACCAGATAACCAAAATCAAAGGCTCCATTACAAACAACTCTAAAACAGATATTATAATATATAATAGGAAATAAGTCTAAAGACAGACACAAAATCACCTAATACCATAAATCATCTACTACCTATTGAATAGCCATTACTAACAGGTCCCGACAGTTGACAATTATCAATGTATAAACTGACAAGTCTCTCACACCTAACTACTCCCAAAATAAAATAAACATGAATATTATATAAAAAAAGAGAGTTGCAACTACAGAAGAAAAACCTTCCCCAAAGTACTAGCCAAAACCAGGCTCGTGATGGGATTTTTTCTGGCAAAGTTAAACAAAAGGCAGTGGCGTGTAATATATTCACTGTGTTTGGAAGGGAGCTGGCACAACCAATCATCAGCAATGTGAGAACTTGAACAGATGACGGAAGAGGGCAACCGAGCAGACATACGCCAACGTACACATGCACACACACTGAAGAGGATTACTAAATTAATTAGAGAGGCAAGTGAAAAAACAACGTGGAATTCAGAATGCGCTCAATAGTATGGAATGATGCTACTGGCCTATTTTTACCATTGGCAATAAGAGAGGAGGAACAGCTAGCTCTAGTAGGAGCAAGTGCATTATGATACAACACAACATGAGCATTATAAAATGCGAGATGAATCTCAAGCCCAGAGGCTCTTTAGCACCACTCCAAATCACAACTCTCTGCCTTCATTTTTCTTCTTTGCTACCATTCCACTTCTTCTCCCAGTACTTCTGACTTGATTAACCCTTTTTTCTCTTTCTTGTCTTCTACCTTCCTATTTTCATGGTATCACATCAGATTCTTTAAAAAGCATCTGAGTAATAACAGCAGAGATTATAGATCGGGAGTCAGATTTTCTGAAGTACTCTAACCCAGTGAAGCTCCAGTTGTTTCCAATGAGAAATTTATCACCTCATTGGCACCTTAAGATAGCATGCTCTTTAGAAAATCTGGCCCCTGATTAAAAGTTACAAAAATCATAAATCAAATCGTAACCTGCTTTTAATGGTCTGAATTCAAGTGCTGTGAACTTGTCTTTTATTTAAAAACTTTCCCCAGAAATTCAAGTATAACGATCCTGAAACAGACTTCCTGAAATACAAGCTTCATTTTAGCTTTTTGGAAATTAGAAAAGATACAGTTGCATGCTATGCCTAATTTTGTGTATCCCTTTCTGGAATTAGTGAGTTCTATTTTGCAGTTTTAACCAATTACGGCTTTCTATTAACTTGGTCTGAAATTATGAAATCAGTTTTTCAAGAACTTTTTTGGTCTTTCTAAAAAGCTGTGTTAGGATCACTGATCTTTCCACACAGTTCATATAATGTGCTACCTGAACGTGTGCAGCAGTGACATACGGTACAGTAGGTTATAACTATTTTACCATCTGTTCTATCTGAACTCTAACCTTGATAATCCCGTATCAGCCTTTCCCACTAACTGCTGCAGTTCTTAGATCTTGGCTTCTACTCACCCTTTTAAAATTAAACTGCAGCAAAATGCATGTCTGGATTATATGCTGCTCTTCAGAAGCCTTCACTGCTCCCCAGGTGACTTAATTTGGTCAGGGTCTTAAATAATTCCTTCCAAACTACAGTTGTTTGGTTTTTTTTTTCTTTTTTAGTTAATAAGAGAAATCAGTAACCAGAACATTCTTTATTCTGAAAAATATTGCTGAAGATCCTGCCATATTCTTTACATACTCACCTATAAACTACTTTGTTTCTATCATACTCTTATTTAGGAAAGTGCATCCACCTTCAGTGGAACTACAGTGGACTCAATACTTTCCAAGAGCAAACTTCAGGTTTTTAGCAATGTTCCCCACAGTGTTTGACTCAGTCTCTGTCTAACCAACTCACATGATGAAGCAGACTGGGTCTAATTTGGTTTTTGCCCAAACAGCAACATTACTATAACACCTTACCATCTTGCTACTCTGTGTACCCATAAAAACTAAACAGTAGCATCATACTGAAAAACAAAACGTTAATTTTAGGGCAATAAACCTAAGTTTTCCCCTGTCGTGGTTTAACCCCAGCCAGCAACTAAGCACCACGCAGCCGCTCACTCACTCCCCCCCCCACCCAGTGGG
>JANHGO010000075.1:13883211-13896732 GCA_024606505.1 Aquila spilogaster | reverse complement strand
GGGGGAGGAGGGGAATGTTGTTGAGAAGACTGTAATTTGAAGCCCCATTAAAGGAGGGGAGAAAATGTACTGAACTTGCATTTTATGTTATTCATAAAGAATTACTTACGAGATGAGAAAATTAATTTTGGCTTTGGAGACAAGCACCAGCCATATTTGGCAGGTCCATCAATTTAGCTCACCTTCTGCTTTGTAAAGTTGTTTCTTAATTTTTAAAAAAATTGTAATAGCATAAAAATGAAAACAAATGAAAAGAAGAAAAAGAGGGATGAATGAAACCTTGCTAAAGAGAGAAATGCAGATGGCTTCTTTTATGGCTTGGGAAAAACGTATCACAGGACAGTGATATGGCCTAGGAAAAAAATGCCCTCTGCCAACACCTCCCCTATAGATAAAGCAGGCTGCAGTGCTGCTGTCTTTTTGATCAAGAGAAGAAATCCCACGCCAATGACTGTTTCCCCTGACAGACTGCTTGTCCTTTTTAATGTTACATGAGAGCACCAGCCTGAATTTCCCTCCCCTCAGAGCTAGTACCACTACCACTGATTAGAGATGCTGGTCTGCCTAGGGGTACTCACTACTTTGGCCAAGGCTGTTTAACCTGTTGTGCTCCTTTTATTTCCTACCTTATCCTTTGGAGATAGAAACTTTGCCTTTTTTATGGATCTTACAGTATGCTCATTCTCCTAACAGAACTTCCTCTAAATTGTTCAGTAATTGGTCCATCATACAGAGGTTCAGCTCTTGTTATGCTCCTGGCTTTGCAAGAGACTGTCATGCTCAAAAATACTGGAGAAATCTCTCTTTTATTGATAATTACAGCATGGGCCAACACTATTTCCATGCTGCTAAGGCATGGAAATCACTATTTATGATATCTTCTACTTTCTCAAACACAGTTGCAGAAAATCTCATAATTCTCTTCATTTGCCTCCCCATACAACACTACCGTTCTTTATCCTTTTGTTTGCTGAGATAATTATTATACCAAGATTACCACAAACAGAATAACAAAAGCAACAGCAAAACTAGCAGTGGAAATAGGTCTACTGCACTGCCTCCTTCAGACAGCTAATCCACAGGCTCTGCTCAAAGCTCATCATAAAACCGAGAGGGTGGATTAGGGTAAGATTTCCCAAAGTGGTTCAATGGCCTAGAAGTCGAACTGTTAAGGACTTGGACTCTTAAATGACCTAGGGTTTCCATACACAATCTATATAATAGTTTAACTTGGTTTTAGTTAACGATGTGAAATATGTACATGTGGATTCACTCATGCTTGGAAAAGTGCCAATACAGAACTAACTTACCAGTTAGCAAAACTGCTCTGTCAAACTAACTCCAGATTCCCACAAAGTGGTACCAGTTTAAAAAGGTATAAAAATCATAATTTTATTCAAATCAATGTAACTTCACATAAACCAGAAAGTGAGCTTTTGCTCCAAAGACCAGAGGAAAAGGAGGGAAAAAAACCAGTTTGATTCATAAGTCATGGAGACACTCGTGATAATTTTATCACCACAGTGCCTCTAGACTGTAAAAAATTTCCTTAAGTTGTTCCCGTTTTTTAACTTGTCTGCTTTTCTTTTTGACTGCCTCCCCATTGTCTGTATTTAAAAAAAAAAACAACAAAAAAACCCAACAACAACAAAACAAACAAAAAACCCCACCAAACCCCCAAAAACACCAGTGTAAAAAAAGCAAGACAAGGTCAGGGAGCTGTGATTTGCCGTACTGCATGATGCCCTTCCCTTCCTATTGCACCTCCCCTGCAGCAACTGGCTGCAAGCCTGTAACTTGAAGGCAAGCAGTAACTAAGTAACTAATAAATAAGGAGTATACCACTAAAGTAAACAGTACCCTAGCTATAATTAGCTAGCACAGACAAGCTGCTGGTGGTAGATGTCTCTCCGAGTTCCCTGAGGCCCTCTCCAGCCCAACACCCCCACAGAATCCCTTTAACCAGCATGCTCCTGTTTGACTCCAGGCAAAAGAAAAACAAAACCCCCTTTTTTCCTAGTCACTCACTAGAACAGAGTATGTAACAAAAGGAACACCAAGACGAAGATCCCACTATCAGATATTTTTACTATATTATTTCTTTGAAAGCGAAATACAGCCTGTAATATTCAAGACATATTGGGAAACTTCATAAACCTGCATTTAACACACACTGATAGTCCCGAAGACTTTGTGGTCAAATAACACGAGACTTTTCAAAAGCATGCAATATGCCAATTTCTAGAACGAAAACCCTGTTTTTACCACTGAAAAAAAAGAGAAATAAAGCATTTCCTACATCAGAATCAGTTACGGATTAGCAAACCCAAGTTCATGCAGTAAGAAACACAAGGAGATTGACAGGAACACTAACACACACAGCGATCCAACAAAAGCTTGTTGCATGTAATTAATGTTCTACACGAGGCACGTTACTAACTTCAAACAAACTAACCACTGTGCTTAAAGTTAAGCATGTGCACATGTCCTTGCAGGTTGTGAGCTCAAACGCTTAACTTCTTGTGAATGTGGCCAAACAGGACCCATTTTACTATCTCTCTTACAAAGAAAGGATGTGCAATACACACTGTTCATGTAAACTTGTAAACAGTTTTTAACAAAGCTGAAAGGCTACTTTCAGCTCAAAGTTTAAATACGAGAGCCACACCTTTGAATTTTACCACTGGCAAATTTCAGCCAGATTCTGAAAGAGGAACGTGGACAGTAGGAGATTGGTCAACATAGGTGGAAGAAGTGTGAACATTCATTTCCAAATTAAACAAGTGTTTGCTCAAACTACTCTTACAATACAGAATAGATCATAGGGACTAAAAATACATCATGTTCATTGAACAGCAAAGTTCATCACAAATTTGCCTGCACCACAAACTGCTGATACTGTGTCATTTCGTAACAACATCAGTTAGGAAACCTGTAGTAGGGACCTGACTCTAAAATTTGTGTACATATACATATGAATAATATGCACATGTGAAATACTCCCAAAACTGATAAAGAAACCATTCAGACTTACAATACAATCTTGGAAGACATATATGGTAAAAGGAAACCATGAAAGGCCTGTCTTCATTCCTCTTTTCTTACACAGTGAGCTTTTTTTTTTTTTTTGATTCTAACTACTTAAAACGAAGGGATAATTTTTTACAACACATTATAAGGCAGCAAGTTCTGAATGAAATGTTTCTCTGTCAGGCTTTTTTTTTTTTTTTTTAATTCAAGAACCTCTCCTGTCAGCAGAATATTGTAAGGCAACATTCAACTGTAGCATAATGCATAGTGGTGGCAAGATCCATTTAAGGAGCATCAATACAGAGCTCCTGCAAAACTTTAGAAAGCTTGTACAGGTAACTTCACATTTTCAAGAAAGAGGAGCTTGTCTGGTTATTCCAAAATGTTTTCTCCATATCTTACATTATGAAATGTAAAAGAGACTCCCAGACAGATTTAATTACCCTGTCAGAAGAGGTTCTCTGAAATAGTCCAGACTTAACAGAAGCAAGGTTTAGATACTTTGTTTGGGAGGGGGACTCGGACAACGGTTTGGTTCTACAATTTACATCAGGTAAAATAACAAAAAGTTCTGTTCAGCACATCTAGGTAAGGTGTTTACATTAGAAGCTAGCAACAGGACTCCCTTGAAGTTCAAGCCTGTTTGCCTAAAGGCTCAGGGTAAACTAAAATGTTAAATTACTGTTACCCTAATTGTCACTCCCTCTATGACCAGTGTTACTTGACTTCCTGTAAAGAATCAGGCTGGAAATATCTATGAATGGGCATCCTAATAAATTTCAAGTTCTTTAGACTTTTTCAAAGCCTTAGCTTCAGTAAAGGATTTAAGGCAAAAAGAAAAAAAAAATTACTCCACAAAATTTATCTGGCATTGAATGGGATGGAAGGGAGAAGATAATTAATCTACTTGATTCGTCTGACTGTTCTGTAGGAGTATCAATTAAAAGGGAAACTTTGCCACTTTAAGATACAGGTCTAAATCTTTCCATGTATATGTTGAAAAGTTGCACCTTGGAAATTTTCTGGTCAAGTTTTAAAAATTATTTTCACTGACATCTAAAAATGTCATAGCACCTTGGGCCTTACCTTCTGAAGTCAATGGAGAGACTCAAGTCAATTTTGACAAACCCTCAGCTAGACCCTTTCAGACTTTCTTTCTCTTAGTCTTATCAGTTTTATTTAGCCAGAAGAAAGAAAAATTCTGGAATTATACATGTCAGAAAAACAAAGGCTGCAAAATATAGTTTATCCTTCAGCATCTGGAAATCCAGAAGACAAATGGAAAAGGCAATTGAAAATACAGAAAAACCCAACCCCAAACCAACCCCCAAACAAAAAACAAAAAGCAGGCTCACATACCCTCCGTCCCCACAAATCTTCAAGGTAGCTGCCTTTTTCAAGAAGATAAAACAATACTCTTTCACAGTAACAGCAGCAGACCTCTATAGGGATTGACAAATAATGGATGAACTATTAACTACTCAAAAGTCGTTTTGCCAAGTTCTCATTTTCCATGCTAATAAGTTGCACACACTATATTTATAAAATATCCATAAATAAAAAGACTGTATTTAATATTACCACACTGATAAAGTTATTTTATTTTTTTAAAATGCAATCTTTTTTTTTCTTTTTTAACCGAGGAGGAGGATTTTAATTTAAAAAAAAACCAAAAAACCACTCCAGTAAAAAACCTTTGAAAAGCAGGGAAAGAAATGCTGTAATGGTCTCCTCCTGTGTGCTAGATCAACATCATGCAGTCAGGTGGGATCAACTACCATTTCCATCTCCAAATGAAGTAAAAATCAAATTTTTCTTGACCAATAAGGAAAAATGATTAATATCATTAAACCTCTGTCAGAATATTTTGTGTTACATAGATCAAAGGAATACACACAGTATGCAAACCTGTTCTACTAGTAAAAAAGAATGTTTTTGCTGGCACAGAGCCACTTTCTATTTTCTTGCATTGCTGCCTGGGTTTTTCCTCCTGTCAACTGAGATCCATGCAAAATTGTTCTACTGCCTCCTGACTCACTGTCTGTATTCCTGCCTGTTTGCAACAGACACAGAAGTGTACTTCTATACATTCACTCCAAATTAGAATTATTAATCATCAATTTAAACACAGCACTATCCATCATCTTTAATGCCTTCCTACTTTTTACTAACTCTGTATAATCCATTAGAGTAATGTTTACAAATCTTGTTCCACAAAATAAAACCAGAATTCTAAAAAAATAAAATGTGTTCATCATGGGCTAAAACATAGTTTTAAATTAAATTTTTTAAAATGGAAATTCATCATTGGGGCAATTAATTTTTAAGTTGAAATCTCATTTATTTAAGAATGAGAAAAATAGTTGCAATTATTAATTAGGAGAACGTCTATATAGTCTTTTAAAAGACCGGTTTTCAAATAGATATTAACACATTTCTTGTGAATTATTTTAATATTTATTTGACCTTTGAAAACAACAAGTAAAACAAGCCAGAGAAGCTGAAGCTAAACTTGAGATTTTCAAAGACTCATAAAGTACTATGCATGTAATTCTATAAAAAAATTGTTAAGGACAGACTTCGTAATTTTCTTCTGTCTCCTTGAAAATTCAAACCCATATATTTAACTGATAGTTTTAGGATACCTCAAATGAAATCACAACTGTCAGCAGCAGTGACATCCTACACCAAAACAGGTCTGAGAGAACCACTGCATTCTATCACGTCAGTGATACATGGAGCAAAGAGTGCTTGAAAAGGCAATGATACAATAAATCATAAAAATTTCTCCTGTTCTGCTGTTAGTCTACAGGTTTAAAAGCACAAAAAGCAAGCTTTAACTTCTTGGACCATAAACACTTGCAAAAGATGTTCTGGTCTATTGTATCTGCTTTCATATAACTCAAGCTTAACAAGTGTAAAGGATCTTTAGATTCCAGTGCTTTCTAAACATAACTTGACCACTTAAAACAAAAAGTAAGTTATCAAGAGCCAAGTATACAGTACAAAGACCAAGCTGAGACTTGAGTTGTAGAACAAGTCATTCCAAGGATCTTTGAAAGTGGTTGCCATAAAATTACTTTAGTTCCAAGAAGGAGAGGGAATCGCCTAAAGATTTGCTCAGAGCATGGCAATCCCACTGACAGGTGTTTTTCCCCAAAATAAAAAACCTATTCATCGGTTCTAATTCTTTCAGATCTGTCAGAAGCAGTTATGCCTCACAGTTATGTTGGCTGATTCGTGAACTTCTAAACCTGCATGATATTCATTGAGTAGACACTTTGGAGAGAACCCAACGCACAACCCTTCTGTAACAAAGACTTCTGCAAGACACACTATACATATCTTTTTGTTTAAAAGGGCAAGAAAGGAAGGAAATAAGGCCAGGTTTTCCAAGAGACAGCTCTGTCATACTTCTTCATCATGTCTGACCCATTCCAAAGAGAAAATTACCTAGTATCCTGATTTCTTCTTAATATTGTTATAATACTAACAACGGATTTGAGGAATAATTGCAGGGTTGATGAAATGTCTATGGATAACCCAAACATGAAGTGAGAATGCCAGCTGTAATGTGTGCGAACACAATAATCATGTTCAATCCTGGATAACTAAAAAGAGACCGTAGGCAAAAGTACTTCTTTCCAACTATGTCACAGTACCCAAGTGCCTCCCAAACAATCATGACTTCATCCTTACATTTCCACTTAGAAATTAGGAATTACTAGTAGTACAAAAGTCTGACAGAGAGGAATATTAAGTAACTTTTCTGTGTCTGCATTTGGAAGTCTCTGGTATAACACAGATTTCCATGTCTCAAATCAGAATCTTAATCATGTTTTATACAAAACCTTAACATGAAAACAGCTTTAAAATACTCAAATTATACCATCTGAAAGATTAATTTAATTAAAAAAAATGTGGTGCCTTGTACCCGAAATACATTTCACAATCACCTTAGTAATTAGCTTTTCTCTACACAAAACATCACTGTTCTAACTGTAGTTGGGTTGGGACTTTCCAGGTCTACAAGAACATTACTTTTCTTGGAATATACTGGATGAGAAAAGACACAAAGTATCAGATCTCCCTTGGAGCGCTAGCCCAACATGCCCTCCTGCAAATTTTGAAAGATGGTGTTTGGGATAGTTTGCTGAATATTCTTAAGATGACTACTCTTCCACTATGCGAGAAAGAGGGTTTTTTTCTTATCCCTAAAATGACTGTCTTCAATAAGTGGTGATTCACTGAACTAGCCCTGAAGCTGCCTTTGGAAGCTCAGTATTCAAAAACCATCTGTGCCAGCAAGTACCAGGAGAGGGCTTTCACTTGATATTTAAACAAATTATACCCTCAGATATTTCAAACATATACTCTATATTTATGTATTTTGGGATACTAGCCATAGGTCTTGATGAAAAGCCAAATTATTTCATTATTATTATTCTTAAATACAGAAAAATACTTGCATTTAACCTCTACACTTTAATTCCATAGTAAAAAATGAGGGACTTTGAAATAAGCAAATTCTGCATTCATGCCACCTTAGCACTACTCAAATATTTAACTTGTAAAGCTACCTGACCTAGTCTTGTGATGGTTAATGCTTTTCTTAAAGCTTTAACTCTTACAATTACATGAAAATATCTATCTATAAACAAAACCGATTTTTAATCCTAATTCTTAAAAGCCTTACAATTCAAGAAAAGCTTGAAAATATGAACTGAATAGATTCAAAATCCATAAGGTAAACAAAAGCAACTCAAAAATTTATTATTTTTATTCTGACATTAGAGGTGCTTAAGGATACTAACTAAAGAGCTTAAATGGTTGCTGTCTTCCCTTTCCTGTGTATGTCATCCACTGCCCTACCTTTGCCATCCACTGCTGTGTACCAGCATTGGCATTAACAGGACCCACACAGCAAATTAAAATTAGGCAGTACTGCTGCTAAATGCATAACATGGTTCAGGATTGTTAGATACCTAACTTGATAATCACGCATTAAATTCCAAAAAAGCAGTAGAATTTAAAGATATTTTCCAATAATTTTATCTAGTATCATCAAATAAATTAAAAAACCTACAAAATTCTGCAAATGCAGTATTTTTAACTCTGCAAGGCAGAGAAGCTGAATTCTTCCAAAGGTATCTCATTTCTCTTTACCCCTTCTCTTTCACTCTTGATCTAAACTGCATTATAATAATAAGCAGGCTGAATTACTAATGAGCTGCCGGCTGCTACAGAGGAAGCTGTGTTTCTAGCAGATTATCTAAAATACGGGAAGACAAGAAAGGTACTAAAAAGAAAGTGAATGAAGAGCAGGTGATCTCAAGTTTGCTGTCTGCCTTGTTGTAAGTTTCTTTTCCAGTGCTCACTGGGCTCTAGGCCAAACTACTTCAGCAAGCTAAGCAGAAACTATTCAATTCTTATTGTTGTTAGGTTAGTTTTCTGCCAATTTATCAAATGGAAACGGTTAGCACAGGGTACAGCAAGAGCCAGAGCCAATGAAAGGGAAGGGGCAGGAATGCACTACTAGGGATTGGGATAGAGATCACAGTCAGATTAGCTCAGGCTACTGTGTAATCACAGTCTGAAACTAGTTACACATTTGGTGGCAGTGTTATTTGAGGACATCTAGCCCCTGCTCATCCACTTTTCTATAAAAACTTTTCCCATTTTTTTGAAAGGAACTTTTTATATGGCTGCATGGAGAAGCAAATCAAAGAACATAGATGATGTAAAAATAACCTCACTCCCAAACTGCTAATTTTCCATCTCCCCAGGCAATCAAAAAACCCAGCCGTACTAGTACAAAAGAGGCAAATGATGGGCCTGACCTTGATAACTTAAGTTAATCCTGCCATCTGAAAAAAAAAAATAAAAAAAAAAATCTATATATCTATGGCTTGAAAACAAGCAAAGAAGTCCGAATGAGCCCTGGCAATGTGAGACAGAGAACAAGTTTAAAGAAAACACTCTTGAACAAAGTGCTGGTGGAGAAATACTTGCAGTTATGAGCACAAACTTTTTCACATTTATAAAAGCCGTGTAAGAGCTGTTTCTCAGTATACAACAAACAGTACAGAGAAACACTAAGCTTTTCCACCAACTTTTTCTCTCAAGCAAAATAACCGTCACTACTGCCTAAACTGACCTCCTGCTCAGATCAAAAGGGTATTATTAAAAAGATTCAATTTCCAAAGAGAAATTGTGAGCTAGCATTTCTGTTGAACCAAGAAGTTGGACTGCAATCCAACACTTCCCATTGAAAAAAAGAGCCAATGCAACTAAGTAAAATATCAAACGACAGATAGTTCAGAAAAGGAAAAAATGTAACATGAAGGGGTGGGATGATTTGTAAATGGTATCTCTTTGAATCAGCAAACACACAGTGTCTCAGCTGCAACAAAAGCACACATGTATGTCAAAAAGGTTTAATGATCAGACCAACAACTTTAAGGACAAAACCTGGATGTTTTGACAAAAAAAAAAAAAAAAAAAAAAAAAAAAAGGGCAGGCCAAGAAAGCTCTTGCCAAGTCAGACCTTGCAAACAGAGATTATCAGTAGCAAGACTTAAGAAGCTTAGAAATTGCTTAGAGAAATCAGAGGGTCATAGACATAGTGGAAGTCAGACACCTGAAAGTGGAACTGGGCTAAGTGGATGTCTGTAAAACAGGACACGGTCTTATTACATTTTTCTATGTTGTTTATCGTCTCCAGAAATCCAAAGAAGAGAAATCAGATAGTCTTAGACAAACAGTGCAAATTTTCAGTACCTTTTCAGAGTGAAACATTTTTGAGGAGTTGAGTTTATTTCTGCATAGCAGCCCTAATAAGTAGCTCAGAAGAATAACAGAAAGAGGGAGTTTCTAGCAGCCAACTTGCATGACACAGCTTCTACAGTACTTTAGATCCTATCCCCAGAAAAGACACTGAATACTCCAGATACAGTATCCAAGTCCTTGAAATCAGCTTGCAGCCAGGCACCAATGTCAGTCGGCCAGGATGGTTAGAAGTTAGGAGGAGAGGGATGGGAACAATCCAGTCTGAACTGGCAAGACAGCCACACAATTCATGACTCCAGGAAATCCACGTATCGGCAAAAACTTCAAGGATAATTTGTCAATTGAGTAACATATTGGGGCTAAGGGAGCAATAAAAGGAAGCAAAAATCTCCAGAAGTCTTTGGAATTTGCAACAGACCTTTATCTTTCTTTGAAGCACTGTACCAGGAGAATAAGGAGCTTCTAGAGAGAAGGGGAAGCTGTTCGCCATAACCCATTCAGGCATATAGCTCTGAATAAAATGTTTCACTGAAGGTGACCACAATTTGGTTCATCAAATTATAAAAGCTTAAAAAAGGATCATTTTTTTTAAAAGGGGCAATAGACAAAAATTAAATTCGGATACTTAGGAGAAAATATTCCTTTGGTCAAGTAAAGACAAGCGGGCAATGTACATTTGTTAAATTCTGAAGGGATCCATGTATTATTAGAAGGTTCAGATTATTTTTAAATTAATTTTGTGTGAAAGCCAAAGCTATCGCTATCCAGTTGAACTTCTAATGAAAGCTTCTTTTGGCCTGTTGTTGCGGGATTTCTTACAGGAGCATATGGAGGAGAACAGAATTCTTTACCGAATGTAAGACAAGGAGGGAGACTGAAAGGAAGGGAACGTAACAGGACAACATAAAGCCTGAGAAGCTCCCTCAGTCTGAAACTAATTTGACCAGAAAACAGGAGCACCTCCTACATATCTGAAGTCACAAGTCAACTTTAGAACATAAACAAGATCTACTTCTATTCCTAGCTCCGCTAATTCCTTAGCACTAATCTTAGCACATGAAAAGAGAGAGAAGTCAGATAAAAACTATCCAAAATGGGAAACAAAAAGGCCTTTGGAAATGCCTGGCATTTAGACAGTCAAATGTCTGAGCCAAAACTGTTAGTCAGTTATTCAAAACAAAATGTTTGCATTTTCCTCACAACAGACATATAACACGGAGAATTACTTTTGACTCCTATTGTGTAGGCATATTTAGCAGAAACAAAAGAAGCCCAACTATAGCTGTACTAAACAACACAGTACTCTTTACAGAGTTATCCAAGGTAATGCAACCATGTTACCCTACCTCTCCACCTTGGTTAATATGTATCATGCTTTTGATGATTTTGCATTCCATTGTGTAGTATAGCTATTTCTCCATTTAAGATAACAGGAGAATCATGCTAACGAATCTGATTCAACTTCTAGAGCACAGTATTCTTATTAAAATTACATACAATTTAGCATGATTACAAACTCATCTTTGCAGTTGCATGGGACAACCAGCCATTCTGTAAAAAGTTTTGACACATATTTGTCACAAAACCACACTTACTGGTATTACTACAAACTCTTGGTCCAAACTGTAAGCAAGACTACAGTTACGTTTTTCCGCATATTTCTTCATGCCCTACTCTTTTTTCTGTCTTCCTTTGGATTATGAAGAGGAGAAAACAAGCATAAAGGCAGTGAACAGTTTAAGGGACAAACCTATACTTGACTTTCAACTTATTTTTAAAATATCCTTTCATTATCTGTTGAAAGTTAACACTTGAAAATACAACTAAGAGATGTCATTTTAACTGTGGCAAGATAAACTGGACCCGCAGTCTTTCTAATTTAGTAATTTGCATCACCTTTTCCAAGTTACACAGTTCAGTGAAAATAGCGGCATACAGCATCTCTAGTTATTCCTACTAGGTTTTGAAATAATAATTTCTCTTATTCTGTGTATAGACATATACCTCTCCTCCTATGGTAAGCAGTCCAGGTGAATCAAGCTTCCGTTTCTTCCGGGGACCAATAGCTGCCAATGCAGTTAGATTGGCATCCCTCTGCCTCATTTGTGCAAGTTCTTGCTGCTGCATCTATTAGAGAAAGAAAAAACTCTTTAGTTTTTATTCTGCTGTCATTTCAAAAAGTTATTCTCAGACTTGTGAGCATGAGGTAAAAGTCACACATGAGCAATCTCTAAGTACTTTGCTGTTCCTAGAAATACCATTTTAGCAGCTCAAGCATGCAGCCTTGCAGTAGAGTAACAATGAAGATATGGAAGTTCTCTTGACTTTTGACAGGATTTCTGCTTCCAAATAACTCAACTGTTTTTGAAAACTCCATCCTTATCCTTGAAAAATGCCTTAGCCAGTAAGTACTATATACTAACTACACATCTCCAGTTTAAGATTGATATGAAGAGTATAAATACCAATTCAAATCCTCAAAAAACCATCTCAAACGTTTTCTTTCATTGCAGATTTACTTGGAGTATTTAAAATATACTTGATATTTGCTTCCGTATCTAAACTAATAAAACACCCCTATCTAAACATTAGCAGAAGTTAATGCTGACACAAAAACCCTACAAAATGAATTTACAACTGCTTTCTGGGATTAGAATTTAGGTAACAACACATTTGACCAGTTTGAGGCTAAGCAGCCAACCTGCCAGTTGCATTACATAACAACATAGCATGCTACAGAAAATAAGAGAAAATACTCTGGCCACCCCATGATGAAGAGGTAAGATTGCATATTCATTATAAACTGTATAATCCTTTAGAGAGTTAATGATAAGAGACAAATTCCCATGAACAATATTACTTTAATAAATACTCTGATCATCAATACTACACAAGAATAGTTGATTAGGTAATGCAGCATATGATTTTAATTAGATAAAAGCATTCATAGCTCTTAGTAATCATTAATTTCAAAACTTTGGGTTTGCAAAATCCTTCAATAAATTCAGAGGAGGTGTTTGTTTTCTAATCTCATTGATGTCATACTTGTTCCCACCTCAACAGAAATGCACAGAACACTACCTCAAGAAATCCAGTAGTGGTAATAAAAACATTGTATGATACAGGCACAATTCTTCATTAAAATAAACCTGAACTGACAAGTGTAGATAGAAGCGTCTCAGCCATTACTTACATGTGAGCTGCAAAGACAGGCACGGCCTGAACTATCTTGGCCAATGTTGAAAGGAAAGAAGGTTTAAACAAAAAAGTACCAATGTATGGTATCTTTTTTCCATTCAGTTCTGCCTAGAAAAGCAGGTCCACTTCATACATCCTATTTAGTGCATTTTTTCACGTTTATTCATTTAGCAATGCGACATTATTTTCACGTTCTTCAGAGAAAGCAAATTCAGTACATTTAGAGTTTGAAAAGCCATTTTTCACATTTTTATGCTATATATTTTGGAACTTCAGTTATTATCATAACTTCAGTATAACATTATCTACAAATATACATCTCATTTATCTACAGGATAAAAGAATTTCCTAAATACAAAAAAGAAATGTGGAAAAATATCTAAATAATAGTGCAAAGGTCTATACATACTTCTCTTTGCCAATTCATATTAGGTTTTTAGCTCAAATATCTTTGGCTCTCTTCCAGATTAAATGCCAGTTAGACAGACCTGCCCGCTTACCCTT
>JANHGO010000075.1:13859974-13874032 GCA_024606505.1 Aquila spilogaster | reverse complement strand
ATTAACAAGGTGAATCATGCAGCAGTTCCCTAATTAGTGAACATGACAAGCCAATGGAAACAAGCAGACAGACCTGGCGTACAGATATGGTCAACAAAAGGCACAGCAACACACCATTAAAAAACGTATATTTCATGTAAATAAAATACAAAAAGAGAACTAGCGTAATACCTAATTTTCCTTTTTATGTTTTATGCTTATTCCTCATTTATTGCAGATATAAATAACGACACAATAAATCAAGGTTTCCAACTGCAAGTCACACCACCTCTCCAAAATCAAAGAGCAGTTATCCTACGTGAATAAGCATCTGCTTAAGGGGCATTATTTGTTTTCTCTCTTGTTTTTCTGCTTTAAAGAACTGCAGTTACATTAAGCTTAGCACTTTAAGAATCCCTTAATTAATTCTATTCAAAATTATTTTTTCTTGAAATCCTTTTTCACAGACAGATGAAATGAGTGCAATAGTTGCACTATTATTATTGCATTATAAAAATGCTTACATTCCCAATATGTAATAATTTCTAACTTTTGTATAAGGATAAATAAATAAATAATAAAAGTGAATAATCAAATAATCAGATTTGCATTAAAAAGGAAATGAGATGATCTAAAATGTACCTCCTTACATTCATGTTTCCAAGTAAAATAATTTTAATCTTTCACTCTTCCTTATGCTTCTCCCAAAAATACTCTCCCCATCTCCAAAACAACAATGGGGGTTTAATTAATTTTCAATTTATTGCAAACTGAACCTTTGATTTAGATCTTAACAATCCTTCAACATACTAGAAGACTAAAACGTGTGTCACCAACAGCAGAATATAATTCTTCACAGAAAAATTCCACTATATTCTTTGCTCTCTATTCCTTGGTACATTATAAAAAGTGAGGAAAAATACAGATTATCCCCTCATTACATGTTCCTCTTCCTCACAATCTTGAAAACAAATATTTCTGACTTTCCTCTTCTAATTGGGTAAAATTTCCTTACATTCTAAAATTGATGTTCAAAATACTGATGTCTAAAACCCCCTCACTTTTCTGACTAGTCCAGTTTTAAAAATATGGGATTAAAATACTGGCGCCGAAGTAATAATGGTTCTACATGTCTTTAAAGGTTCTTTTTTGGCTATAAATTTGAAGAGTATTTAATGATGTTCTACTGCAGAACTGATTAACTGTTTTAAAGCAGTTTTAAATTCAGTGGAAAAATTCACAATAAATACTACCAGAGATCACGAGCAGAAAGCTAGAATCACTACAAGCTATTTGCTGTGTTCATTTTTTTTCCTTCTTGGTATATGTGAACTTCCCCTAACTTCTCTTAGATCCCACTCAACATAACCATTCTTAGGACAGTGCAGAACAGCTTTAAGCACAGACTGAAAAGTATCTTCTTTTAACATCAAGGCACAATGGATAATCTGCTAACAACTGAACTATGATCTGCCATATGCACAGAGGAAGTATTCAGCAAACAACCTGTCACAAACGCTTATTGTTTCAGTAACCAACTCACCAAAGGACTTTGCTTTATAAAATATATTACAAACTCTGGCACACAATTTATTATCAAAGACAGCTGTAATTAAATGTGAAACTACTACAAAAAGAAAACAGATTTGGTGCATTGAAAAGCTCTACATTCTTCTTTGCATCTTAAATAACAAAATCAAAGTGAGGAGATTGGAAATATATGCTAAAGATGCAAAACCAGAAATTAATGCAAAATCACAAAATTTTGAGTTGATTTTCAAACACATGGTATACATAAACACAGATTATATATATAATTACAAAAAAATTTTGCATTAAAGTCAAAACGTTAAATGCAGCTGATAACAATAAATCCTAATTGTCCACAGGAGATGTTTTGATACGAGATTATATCTAATACCAAAGGGACAAATTCTGTTTGTTTTGAATACTGCTACTGATAATAGAGTTATTCCAGAGTTACAATGGTGTGACAGAGAAGAATTCAATTTTCAATATTTTGAGGAACACACATTTAAAAAGTGACAGGAGCAAAATGCACTAAGAGGCAAACAGGGCAAAAATAAAAATCCCCAAGACAAAACAGTCAGATGATTCTTGTATTTGCCACATAGCCTACCACATGTTCTCAGCACTCCTGAATGTTGGCTTGCCTGCTAAGGCAGACATTTCCTTCTCCATCAGATTTAGGGAGTTTGTTTTTCAAATTTCAGTCCTTACCAGAAATAATCTTTCCACATAGATAGATGGACAAATGAGCATTTTTTACTCAGGAATTATTTTTAATGCTTCAGTTAAAATTACCTGAGGATACTTATGAAATGTACATTTATGAATTTTTTTCTTTTGTATAGCTGAGCAGATCACAGAAATCATCATATATTGCAATGTTCACAGAAGCTTCAGTTGACAAATTTAAGAACTATATGCATTTTACATAACAACGTACAAGATATTTAAGTTTGTATTATAATTGCTCTATATCCAAAACATCAATAAAAAACCCCAGAGCAGAACACTATCACATATTACTGAAACCCAGCACCTTTTACTGAGCACCATGACTACATGCAACACACAGAGAAGTTTAGCTCAATAGTGAAGTATATTTTATCTCTATGTAAATTACTGAGATTAAACCTTGACAAAACTGGGCTTAACAACTGGTCTCAAAAAACTGTACCAGTCTCTCATGACCTCAAGTTACCTTTCTCCTCTGACAACTGACATCTCTAGTAAAATCCAGAGCATTTTTCGACTTCCGCATCCTAAAATATGCTACCAGCTTTCAACCTGAGACTAAATTAGAGAAGTTTATAGGGTTACCTAGTGTAGCTGCATGTTCTTTAGATGTTTTCCATGCAAGCTAGAGGTCTGTATCATTCTATCTTGTGGTCACCTAGATCATTAAAAAGGTAAAATAGCTAAAAGATGCAAACAATTTACATTCTTAGAGGGGAAAAAAATCATCCCACATTTATGGGATCCCACACCCTAGTAAACAATGGATTCCCTGAACATATTGCTTAAGAAGGAAAAACTGACAACTGCTAATGATAGAACATTATTAAAATAGAGAACAATTTTGTTGAATACTGCATTTGCTCTTCCTCAAAATAGGAAGCTGAAAGTGTTTTACTTAATTAAACAGCAGCATATACAGTGAAGTAATAATGTATATTCAATAACCTTCTGAATTATTACCTGTCACAGTAAGACACAGCAGATATCCCTACATATTCTACAGGTACCCTATACTGGGGAGCCTATCTCACTTCTCCAGAACTGGCAGATGTCCATTAGAGTCACAAAGTGCTGGGCTGCCTTAAGACTAAGGGCTCCTTATGAAAACATATATCAAACTTTTCCAGAACTTAAACACAGATTTTGAAAATAAATAGATAAGATTATCCTATTTCTCCTAAAAACGTGCTCTGTTCTCACCAATCTCTCTTCTATTATGTTTCTAGCAAAGTGAACATTCTCCCTCCCTCCTGTCTTCCTGTACACAATTAACACCTGAGTTCAGTTTTCATGTTCAGTCTAATTTCCCGTTTCGTATATTAGACACCTTCCTAAAGTTTACTTGACTTGTCTGACATGTTTGCCAGATATCAGCACTTCTTCCAGAATAGATTTTTTTTTTTTAATTATTCTTACTTTTTGGGAAATTAATAGATTTTCATGCACCTTACCATGTGAATATGGCTTTTGGCCATACAAGGTGAAAATCCCTTTAAAAACCTCATAGTATGTCAAAAAACAAGATTAAGAGAGATCTTCAGAAATCAACATGGTGTTATTTCTGTTTCAAGAATATAAATGTCTGTTCTAAATATAAATAGATTTACTAGTTGTGAAGGGAAAGGACACAGGAGTGTAAGGAAGCCTACTCTGTACTTCAGATCACTTAGATTTTCGCATGGCTGTGCAGAGTCAATAAACTTATGAACTGTAATTGCATCATACTGTTTTTCAATTCACTTCGCTTCAATCCTACAGATACCGAGATATCAGTTTTAAGGAAGCTGTAACACCTCAGTGTTCAGACACTCATCAGCACAAATATATAACATATTTTCCCATTCACATCTTTCTGACTATTTCCATGGAAAACTAGAAGTTAACCAGCAACAATCTTCAATACTAAATGAAAACAAATCTTACAAATCATTCCTTAACTGCCTAATAACATTAAAAATACAGTAATACCTTTCAAATGTTTACATTTTAGAGATAATCATATCTACCTTTAGTAAACACGTACTTGAGGGAAAAACAATCATCCTGTTTACATTATGACTGGCAATAATACATTTTATTTATTTTAAAAAATTACTATTACTAAAGGGGAACTACTTTTTCAGGGTGTGTTGAGCAGTATCTCATTATTCAGCTAAGATGACATAACTATTGGGAGACTCTTTCACAGGCTGACACAAAGGTATTTTTTAACAACAAGACTAAACTAAAAATAGGAAGTAGACATTAACACACCTTTCATGACCTCTACACGTTACTGACTAGCCTGGCTTGTAGTTTAGGAGAAGATTACACATACAACCTAGCTACAGACAGAAATGTTTAGTATTTACTAAGTCAAAAGTGACACTTTTTACCCTACTGTTAACTGTATTAAGTATTCCTTAAAACTCTACCCCAATAAACTACCTGAAAATGACAACAAAGCTAACGTTCACATTACTCCACAATAAATACATACATACATAAGTACATAAACACAAATTGTCACATCCCAGCACAGACAGGCAGGAGATGCTGACAAACCTTGCAGGAAAACTATAGCATACTTTTATAACACAGATTTACAGAAACAGATTATTTCTTTGTATCTGATTTTACAATCTGCTAAACAAAAGACTCTTCAAGAGATTTGTGAAAATTAATGTTGTACATCTTGTAAATTACTTGGAGATACACAAGAGCATTGCATGCACATATTCCAACTCTCTCAAAAATATGCTAGCAAGGAAGTTTTAAATTACTCTTTTAAAAATTTTACTACTACGGTTCCAACTTTAGCTTTAACTCTGCTCCCATGAACTCTTTCATCTTCCACTAACAGGCTAGAAACAGATCACAGATTTTATGAAATGCAGCGTGTTCTATGAAACGTATGCATTTCAAACGAGGTCCTGCCATTGTAAGATGACAGAACATGCAAATACCCTTCCAGACTACAGCCGGGAAGTAGATGTGGGGACCACGGGTAGATCTTTGTGTGTGGGTCTTGCACAAAGAAGAGACTGAAGATTTGTCAGCAGGAGGTATGCAGCTGATTGCTGATGGCCAGCTGCCTGCTGCCGGTGCAATGTGCAGCACCCAGACTGAGTGGGCAGAGGAACAGAAGATTTAGTAGGTGCGTCTCGATCCCCTTAGGTTATATCATGTGACGCGGAGCGCCCAGAGGAACTGGGGGCAGATGAAAGCTGGCAGCTGTGTGCTGCCTCCGGCACTCCGAGGCTGCCAAACAGGGCTTACAAACATGTTAGCTCAGCGGCAGAATTAAAGCCCTCATTCAGGTTTATTTTGGAGTAAGAAACCAATGTGCATACAGAGGATGGGGGAAAACTTGCCCTGCAGGCTGAAGCGTAAGTACACCTTGACCTCTCCTTGCAAGCTTCTGTATAGTAGAGCAGGCTTGACTAAGGGACCAAAACATCTAAATAATAATTTAGATTGTTGTCCAAGCAACCTCCTCAGTTTCTGACAAGCAGACGCAGCTGACATTTGCTGCCCTCTACTTATTAAATAGGCAATCATATTATAAAGTCTAAAGTGCTATTATTTTGCCAGATCAGCAGGGAAGTAAATCTGTTGGAGCGTTCACATAAAACAGTTATGTGATTTTTCCACATTCATGGCTTCCTCCAAATGAAAATACCTCTTCCCCCCCCCAACCCCCCCTTTCTTTTTTTTCCGGCTGTGCCGGAGTGACGAATTAAGCACGAGGTTGTTTCTATCTGAGGAAGACCCACATTTAAGACAAAATAACACTGAGGCAGGAGGAGAACTGGAAATTCAGTCTTAACGTGTTCCTTGCACAAATTGATCTGATATATGTATCTATACATGTATATATTTAGATACATGAAAAGCATTTTTAAAATCTTTTGGAAAAGGAAGTACCATTGAATGCATTCCTCACTGCATCCCCTGGAACCTCTGGATGCAATTGTCGGTACTCAGGAGAGGCAAAGCCAAACCATCCTTATCAGAAATCTCACACCCGCAAAGGTGGAAGAAAACAGTTCCCTTATCTCTTCACCAAGCTCTGTTGTCTGGGCACCCAAAAGTGATTAGAAAAATGGGGCTGCCACCCTCCACTTATTTAGCAGTGCCTCAAAATCCAAAAGCAGTAGCGCTGGTTATTTTTACAGACATGGAAGGAAAACCGCAGGGGATCTGAAGGGCTCTAAAACCTACTGTGGAAAACTCACACACCACCTTCAAACAATTCATTTTACAAGTTTAAGTTCCTGCTGGAGTATTTTGGTGAGATTCAGAAAAGCAAAGTCACCTTCAGCTTCAGAAATTCTTTACAAAAAGCTTATACCATTCTAAACCCAAGTTCTGGAAATCCGTATTTAAGTAGTCCTGTTGCTTTATAATGAGACAGTAGTTGTTACAACAATCTTTTATTAGGCAGGACTCCATCAGCTTGTATGCACTCTGGAAGACAATGTAAACAACAGGAATGGATTTCTCCGTCCCTGCCTCCTTTTCAGCTTTTTAAAAAACATGAAATCCATTAGGTAGAGCAGTATTTGTAACAGGTATTGCTCTTTTGGAAATATTCAAACACAAACCAAGTATATTCCACAAGAGAGCTAAACTCTAATTTGAAAATGAGTCTCGAGTCTTCATCACTAGTTTTATTTGAGAATTATGAGGACAGTTACTTAAAATTTTGTTGGGAAAGGTGAGAAAATGAGTAAGAATCCCAAAAAGAAAAGCCAACTTTTACAAATGTATACAACTCTTTCCTGTTTAATGTCCCCAAATTCTCAGAGAGCCACATGGGAACCTTTTGGTAGCAAGGTAAGACAATTACTGTACTTCATTTGCGTACATAGCTGCTAATGTCTCAAATAGCAGATTGCATCAGTACAAATACATGTCATACAAAATCTAAGGAAATTACACTGCTGCTGTGTTAATTTGAAGGCTTCTATCTTTAAAATACCTCTTCTAGACTCACTGAGACATGAGCTAAACAATGAACAATGCTTGACTAGACAGCTTGCTTTCTTGTTCCTTTCTCTTGCCATACTCACCTGTCCCATTTTGTTTTGCATTAGCCCCCATTCTCCAAGGTATGCAACCTCATTTATCTGTGCTTATGAACACCCCACATACAAAGACTCACAAATCTGACATGGGTCTTCATGAGGTAGCACAACACATCGATACGATACTAACGATCCCTCTCACACAATGCATTCAAATTTGTATCTAACTCTAGTGAGGGAGTAAACGAAGTTCTAAGAATTTGTTTTCTAGATAGCAAGTATAAACAAACATAAAAATAGTGTTCTTACTTTATATTATAAAGATGTATCAAGTATAAAAATAGTTTGTTACTTAAGAAAGGTCGTGTATTCAGCTCATACATCAGCATATATAACAGCACTGCTTACAGAATGCTAAAAACAACAGTTATCAGTCACAAAAAATAAGCATTCATGTTAACTAAACAAGAGCTAGGCAGTATATATACACTAAAATCATGCATCACTATGGAACTCCACCAACATCATTTTGTAGAAGGAAATTATTATGTTGGGCAGGATTGGATTTAATTTAGATTTCTGCTAGACTAATGAGGTAATCCTGGGTCAAGCTTGGGTTAGAGAAAAGACAAAAAGAAAAAAAAAAAAATCTAGCTCTTGACTCAAGTCTAATTAATATACATTTTACCTAAGCAGGAATACAACAATTTGACTCAGTTGGAAAATATTATGGCCATTCCTTTGATCCCCTGGCATTTTTCCATCAATTACCCAGTTTTCTGACTCTCTGTACAGCAAGAGTAACACCACACTTCATCTTCAGCCAAACAACTGCCATCACTTCTGCTCCAAGCACGGGAAAACAGGTTGGAAGTGTCACGGTCTTCAATTTTACAAAGAGATATGCAAAAAGTTCTCCTGAATAGTAAGGCTACTATTGCCTGAAGTTCTTCAGGACTTGTAGAATTCATGGCAGGGTAATACCTTATCCCTGGAAACACAGGAAATTTTTTGGCAAAACCCACTGTCTTTAAACTAATATGAAATTTTGAAGATCTACACACTGAGATTCATATGCAATAAATTTACTACTGGTTATAGATCTTCTTGTTTCTTGAGCAGCAGTATTTGCATATGCAAATATAGTACCATTGCCTCTTGTGTCTTTCCCAGTTGTTCATAATCAACTCTAGTTATCAGAATTTGTGACTGTTACCATAACATATCTGAACATCAAAAGTAAAATCTACTCAAAACGAAAAAAATACAGTTAACATAAAAGCAGTAAGCTTGATAATGCAGCAGGATTTTCATGAAAGTATTTTGAGTGATAACAGACAGGACCACTTCTCTCTGAGATGCAAGTTTAATATTAACATTTGAAGTCACTGCAACAACTTCATAACTTCAGGAAACGTTGTACTCTAAAGCCAAATCCATGGCAGTGTTGCATGGGCTTAGACAGTACTGGCATAGTCTAAGCATTTTTCTGAAGCATTTTTCTGTGTACAAACAATAGGCCTGTGGTAAAGGGAGAGTGTAAACAAAGTGACTCTGGTATCTACCATTCTACACTTATTGACAAAAATGCTTGCATTCCTCCTGCATCACAGCTATAGCATTGGTAACCTGATGCAGAAAAGTATTTATGGAACAACTCAGTTCTGAGGAATCATTATTGCCTAAACGTTGCACTACCATTACTTCAGGGATCATATTCCTAGCTTTTCCTTCTTTGCACCTACTGACCCTCAGATGGGTTAGAGAGCTAAGTGGAAATTTAATTTAAACTTATTTCTGTCCAAGTGCTCCATTTCTCAGTGGAATGTTTTATAAGAAACCTTTTTAAGAGAAGATTGTTGTTTTTGAATCAATATTTTTATGTCAGGCATGGTAAAATAGAAAACTTCTCTAGACTTTTCATCACAAGAGATACTGCGTTACTAGTACAATCTTTAAGGACTTTGGTTTTGCTAAAAAGGTGAATAAATTAACTTATCAAACAAAACAAATCCTTTTCATTTGCTTTTCGTTTTCAGTAATACCTTATGAAAACAGGGATAACTGCAGTAAACTATGATTTAAATATTTTAAAAGAAATCACTCCTACTGAGTTGATAAATAAATAGTAATGTGGTGACAAGAAATTATGTAGAGTAAAATTGTTTTCATAATCTAATTGTTAAATATATGATGCTGGAGAGACAAGTTACCTTTTTATGTGGGATTTAAAATTTCTAAGGCAGTGTTAGAGCCACGTAAGATATACGTCGTATGACATACATATTTCATTATTAAGTAAAAGAACTCTATCTGCTAACAGTCCAGATATTTCTGTACATATAACTTAGAAAAGGATACAGTTCAAAATCTAAAACTTAGCCAAGTAAGGCTCTTGTTACAGAAGACATTGCAGACATGGGGGATGACTATACCCAAGCAGGGTGGTTACCACAATGCTGCAGTGGATACAACTCCTTCTGGGAGTATGGAAAAAACCTGCCCCTGGTCTGCTTATGCAAGAACTGGGTACTCCCAAAGCTCCTAGCCAGTGTAACAGTCACAACAGCAACCGGCTCAAACACATACCCCTGTTAAATGACTTTATCCAATCCTATAAAGATGGGCTATCTGTGCTGACAAAGGTACGTAAAGGGCTGTCTTCTGTCTTCCCTCGAAATCGGTAAAGCTTCTATTATGAATCTCAACAGGTCTGAGATTTCACTTGCATGGTTAACGAGTACATCTGAGAATAGATTCAGTTGAGTGTTATCTAAACTGATCTAGGTCCTGGATACATGCCCAGACATTTATGGTGTCTGGTTTAAGTTTTTATTATTATGCAATATTCTTGGTTGGTGATGACACAAAGATTTTAACCAAGTTAATCTTTCAGGATCAAACTCAGCTACTTGACTTTTAAATTAAAATGTTTTTAGCCAACAGACAGTGAATACATAGAAACATATCCATGACAGAAAGGACGTTTAGGATCTTACCTTCCCTGCCTTTCTTTCAAATAATTTCTATTACTAATTACTTGGTGTTGACTAAATTATTCCTAATCTTGATCTATTCCTGCTATCAGTTATATGGCCTGTTTTATGTCCTACTTAATGAACCCTTTTAATGGAAATTAGAGAACTCATAATTTCTTTAACTTACATTTGTGACTTTCCATCCTTCCAACAGACTACATAAATCAGTGTATTTTCTAAAACTTGATTTTAGGAGCTTTAATCATGCAATATGAAGTAGATAACTGCTCACAAATGATGCTATTTCTTACATTAAGTTATACTGAGAGTCAAATGTTTCAGAGTTTATGTTACAAAACAATGTAACAAGTAACTGCTGAAGAGCAGCATTTTTCCCTGAAATAGTCTCAATGGAAAGTATTTTTCACTAGTTTATTAAATAGATTTACCATTAAAATAATCATACAATGTCCACTGACAAAAAGCCACACCAATTTAAAAGTGTGAAAGTAAACGGAGAGTTTTTAAGCAGTATAAACCCCTACAGGCACATTCTCCTACTGCTTTCACTCAAGTCCATTCGAAACAGGTTAATGCTAAAGCGAAATAAGTCAATCAAACTGAAATAAGAGTGGGTTTGCACTGACTTAACTAAAAGCGTGCTAGTCTGCGTGTGAATGAAACCTTACTGTTATGTCTAATCTCTGCAATAAGACCATATGTAGATGGACCTTGTTTGATTTGGTAAGTATTTAAATGCAATTTAAACTTGATTTATGCCAGTTTGGTTTAAACAATATGCAGAGTGGTTTGAAGACTGGCTAATAAATAGAGTAAGATGGAGTTACAGAACAAAACTTAAAATAATCTTCACCTTACCAAATATATTTTTAAATGCGTTCAAAGGACACAGTGATCTCCCTGTACAGTTTATTGACACCAATAAGCAAGAAGGGGATTTCTAAATGGTAGAAGTTCTGTGACAGAAATGGAACTATTTTTTTTTTTCTTTTTAAATTAGCAAAAAACCCTGAGTGTTATGGAATGAAAGACTCCAAAATATCGATAAAGGAGAATGTTTTGGCACAAATACCCTTTGCTAGTCTTCTTTCTTCCCTTCTCATCCTATTATCCCTGCATTGGTACCTTTACTTTGTATTCCAAGACAATGTTTTCTAGAGTTCTTTCAATGTTTTGAGAAGTTTTTTCTTAAAGATTTAAAAGACCTTCTTAAAGACCTTAAATTACTTGTTTTGGTATTTCACTTTCTCCCTCTGACTTTTGTCTTCATTAAGTATCTTGGGCTATATTCTCTTCATCAGACTTCATGGACTGGTTATGTTTGGTTTAGATATTCATCCATTTCTATCTGGCAGGGAACCAGGGTATAGTTTTGAAGAGCACAGTTCCAGACTGCCTGGTTAGCAGAAGGAATGCAGTAGTGTCACTGTTCAAATGCAGGCACACTGCAAAGTCTGAAACATTATCCATTTCCAGGACATAATAATGGAATTATCAGCTCCTTTGCTGGTACGAAAAAAACAAACTATCTGACAGTTGTATCATTAAACAAGTAACACAAGCTAAAAATGCTGTAGGTTTCTTGGATGCCCTCTTTATGCTTTTTAGAACACTACCCAGTAGTCACTTTACTACTGGCCAGAAGAATATCTGAGCAACAAAGGTCTTCAAGCAATATTCAAGACATGGAAATCATGGAAACACAGCTTCAAATCCAGCTTATTATCAAAGCTGACAGTATTATATTCATCAGCTTATACAAAACCTGGAAGAAACCCAATTTCTCTCTCAGTTATGGGTCATATGCACATTTAAGAGGAGCCCATCTGGCAGTGAAGTTTTGAAATTTTTACATTTTTGTAGGAGTTGAATCAAAACTTTTAATTTCAAATAACAAAGCCATGCAAAAGACACTCTATCTAATCGACCTTTTATACTATAAAATTGGTTATTTTTAATTTTGGTAGTGCCAATACAATTTGAGACATCAGCATATATTCAGTATTTAATGTAGAAAAAAATATAAACAATATTAAACCAAAATCTTGCCAGTCTCACCTTCCCACTCCCCTTTGCAAAAGTTAATGCAAAAGAGTATGTTTTTATTAAATATATTCGAATATTTTAGGTGAAAGTCTCTAAACTAGTTGAAGAAAGAGCTTTAGAACCCTAATTGCTAAAAACAGAAACATGCTTTTATTTCTTATGGTTTCAAGTATGTAGAATGAAATTCAACTTCAGAGAGAGGCATGGTGCCAGCAAATTATACACTTTCATTAGAAGGGTGGGAAAAAAGGCAGGGCTAATGTACAAAAGAATAGGGTGTAGCACTCAAACAGAAAACCTAGTATTCATTCTGCATTTACTCAAACATGTTATCATATCCAGGAACACCACTACTTTGAAATCACATACCAGTTTGATTTAAGCATTTTTAATTAGGTTACCACCAAAATATTTGCTACCTCTTTACTAATACCACTATTACCATTACTCAGAATACACTTCATACACTTTTATTCACATGTCAGCACAGTGTCACTCCCTCTAGTGGGTAAGAAACACAGCTTATACGGACAACGCGAATTTTCATACAAGGCAGAAGCACTCCTGCAGCTATACCAAAAGCAGCAACACTGGCTACAATGCAAGTCTTCTATCACAGCTACAAAGAGAACCACTATTTCACTCTGACTACTAGAAAATGTGTTTTTACTAGCCCTGTTGTTTACTTTTGCTTCCTCAAGTTTCCAATGGCCGAAAAAGAATTACAATGAATGCAAATATTGTGGCAGAAAGAAATGCCTTTATTTCTAGCTTGCTTTCACTTCCAGCAGCATGGTAGTTTTAGTTCTCAGCTCAACAGCAAGTTTTGCCTGCCATCAATTATTTTCAGAAATCTGATTCTTCCTTTGCATACACTCGCTACATACTAAACTCAAGTAGTATTAAAATCCTGTGTCTTTTCCTGCCAAATAACTTGATTACTCTATTTCATTTGAATACTTGCTTGACAAACCCAACTCTGGAAACACTAAGACATAGTCTAATGTTTACAAGATCTCATTTCAGCAGATCTTATTACATAATCACATAATGAAAAAAAAGACAAATAAAACTCAACCATGTACTTGGATTTTTTTGACTGTTGTATATATAAAATCTGTATAGCTAACGGAATGATAGAATACTGCCAACAGTGAAACAAAACAGGAAGAACAGGTCAATACAAAAGAACTTGTTATATGCATTTTTCTGTATATATTACCTTCTAATGTATAATTATTACCTTCTAATGTATATATCCAAAGAAGTTGGCTAAAAAAACCAGCACCAGTTTGCTGCAAATGATGTTGCTTATTTTTTAAAATAGGAATGACTTTCAACTGATAGATACTTTAGTCTAATCGATTTAAGTTACAACCCAATCCCAAGCCATGAGATGCCTTAAGCAAAGGACAGCCACTCTCATTTACAGCAAATTAAGGTACTCAGTAGTTCACAAATTGTTACTCTTAGAATACCATATCAAAACTTCATCTGAAATTATTTGATAATTTTTAGATTATTGTAATTTAGACTGATGAGTAAATAGTCCACTCAACCACACTGTAGAGAAAATGACTGGCAATTACATTATTTGAAAGAACAAAATTGTTAAGTAGCACATTCCTAAGAAAGTGACATTTTACAAAAAGACAAAGGCATATATTTTCCACCAAAATCTAGTGCTGCTGTCATCAACAACCCAACAAAAGCTACAGCTACCTAAAATGGAAATGAAAATGTAATGTATGGAAATATTC
>JANHGO010000075.1:13828467-13859732 GCA_024606505.1 Aquila spilogaster | reverse complement strand
CTTGAGCGACTCTACATGTTTAAAAAAAATGGGGAAAAAAGGTTAACAGATGGTTTAAGAACCCCTCATCTGTTGCAGTAAGTTAAAAAAAAAATAGCAAAGAAAGAGGAACAAGATACAAGGTGTCAAAGATGGGATACTTAAATTCATAGAGGTGCAATTTCAAATGCATAGGCCTCACCAGAAAGACCGTTAAACATTCCATTGCAAGTAAAATCTACTCAACATTTAAATTTAAAAACAAACAAACAAAACCAACACCTCTAAATATTTTTCAATTCTAAAGTTTCCATACAGGTTTAGATTTCAGTTACTTAATACAAACAAATTCAAGCATCAGAGAGCAGAGCTGACACCTTTTTCCAATATCTGATCTTTTTAATTTAACTCCCTCACTCACTAACAGTTATTTTAAAATAATTTACTATTTGCAACTAAGCTTTTTTTTTTCTTTTTTTCAGCTGCTGGTAGAGAATGTGCTGAAAACAGTTTTAATGTTACCCTTTCAAAAAACAAACCTTTAGAAATAAAGACAATATAATTTGTATATATTACAGAGGTAGATATACACGCATTACTATACTCCTTTAATTGCATGATTTGTCAGTATTTAGAAGTTCCACAAAAAAGTCCCAGATACTAGAAAGATTTGTTTTATTTCAGTTGTTGAGATTTTGATACATTTACATAACTCCTAAAAGAACAAAGTTTATTTGCCCTCTCCTTTTTCTGCCTCTTCCTAGGTTGAAGACAGACTTGAAACTCTAAAGAGTATTTAACTGTAAACCTACACGTGCTCAATCTTCCCTTCCTTTGTTTGAATTTTTCATAACATATTATGTTCAGAAGTGAAAAATACATGAAGAAAACCAGTCGAAGGTATGTTTTAAGGGTAAGAGGATGTGATATTGTTGACATAACTGGAGAGAGTCTTGGTATCGTTTCAGAGAGAGTGCAACAACAACTCTGATTTCTCTACCATTTTTCTTGTGCTTTTATTTATTTATTTCTAATTGGGATTAATTCTTCAGCTAATAAAGCACGCACGTACAACACATAATGGTAAAGAAAGTTCAAATTAAACAATCAAGAGATTTTTGGAAAATGTACACAGTGCAAGAGTCAAATGTGCTAGCTTTGTTTTCCAGTGCTACCCACCAGTGATTTTGTGCCTATTAGCATAAAAGGTAGCTCAGCAGGATAGTGTCTGTAGTGAAGTAATGAGAAATTAAAATCTATAGATAGCTGATGACTGAATTAGACTCTCATGTTATAGTTATGCCCACAAAGAAAGAAACTACAACGTTATGTAGACTGAGGTTCCTTTTAAGTGTTGCGGTCAAACAAAAAGAAAAATGAAGAAATGCAGATAATCTTAGCTAGTTACTGTTTAAAGAACAAAAAGACACATTCATGAAATACATGGACATGCTGGGACTCCACTTAATAGAGCAATTAGTAGGAACTTGACTATGTTTATACCCGTTCAGGGTGGGGGGAGATCAGTGAGTTGCTTCTCTAAGAGACAGACTTAGTCAGGTATTTGAGAACTAGTCTGAATTAGGTCCTTGCTCTGTCATTTTCTGATGACAGTTCAATCACTGTGTGCCTCAGTTTCTCCAGTATGATGTTTGGGAAATGATCTTTAGTTCTTTCCCGGCTTTTTGATGATAAATTTATAAAAGTACAATGAACTTCTATTGCTTTCTGAATCTCTCAGTGAAAGCAGTACAGAAATACAAAGTGTATTCATACCACTACATGAAGCTGAATCATTTGCCAAATGCAAAGCACAAGTTAAAAGCATTTCAGCTGAAGGAGAAAGCATGGAGTCCTTGGAGAATCAAGCTGAGACTTATAATAATGTTACCAAGTTTCTACAAGAAAGTGACAGAATCCTGGAAAACATACCAGATCTATGTTGCATTCAGGGACATTGGGAGGAAAATCAAAGCAACAGATACAAAGTAACATCTATATTTCCTGGACTCAGTCAGCGAAGAAAAAAAACTCCAAAAAATACCAGTGTTTCTTTTTTTAAAGTGGTTCGTTTTTTTTTCTTGTTGTTTTCTTTACATTTAAAGATTATTTCTTTGCTTTGTTTGTTTGTTTTCAGGAACTGACCAAATGAAAGTAGATCTGGATATCAGGATAGCAGACCTTATATACAAGAAATAAACAATAGAAATTGCTACATAGGTGAAAATGAGCACTCAGATCTTGAGTGACATAAACCAAAGAAAATTCATCTCTAATGAAGTTTTAAAATACCAGGTGATGTTAGATATCAAAACCCAGATTAAAAGGTGTATTTAGAACTACTTTTATATGTAGAATAATGCAATGAATTTCTGGTTATTCCCTTAACCCATAGCAAAGGCTCTCCTCAAAGAGCTCAGGCTAGCTCTTGCTTCAAATAAGTAGAATTCCAGCTTTAAATTGGATGTGTTATTTCTGGTGTAAGTACCCCATTAATAAAATTAAGGAATTTCAACCATCATTTTCCGTGTTGTTGTTTTTGTTTTGTGTGTGTGTGTTCAAATAAATTTTAGTAGAGTTTCTCCAACAGACTGTTAAAAAAAAAAAAAAGTGCTCCTGTGGACTACTGTGCCAGCTTGGAAATCAGTAAGCTAGAGAAATAAAATCATCAGCATACAAAGACTAAAATGCACTAAAGGAAAAGAAAAAGGATAAGCAATAACAATTTATTAATTCTTCATTTTATGATCTAATGTAACTCACAAAAGGCTTCTTCAGTGCTGATGTAACACAGATTAAAGCAAATAGAAGCAAACGAAAATGTCAAACTTAATAGAGGTGGCTAGATAAGCTTTAAAAATGTCACTGGCTTCTCTTTACACTCCATTCCACACACAAGCATCTTTTGCTTCCTCTGAAGAGTTTGAACAATTTTGCTTCTATTCAGCTCCTGTAGTGCCTGCATCTCTCTCATTTTAATTCCCCAATTACTTGAATACCTTACACTTATTTTCATCAACCTACTAGATAATTGTGCCTTTCTTTTAATTCTAGTTTCAATTTTTTTCTACATACTCATCTCATACTGTGGAGTTTGTCTTCCTTTCACTAACCTCCAACTGTTAATATGCTGCCTCTCAATTGATTTGTTAAAAAAAAGTTTGAAAAAATCCTTTAACACACCAATGCCTGTTTTCAAAAAAGCTTCAGAAAGACCCACCAGTCACAGAATCCCCTACTCAGACACTTCCAAAGAGTTCATCATGACTCTTTTCCCTTCCCCCACTCTGTTCTTCATCTCCATATCTGTAAATAATGAAAGCTGGATTTATGCAATACATTTCCACGTTGGTGAATAAATATCCTTAGAAGTAAGCTAGCTTCCCATAGTAATTTTAGAGAAACCTAGGACTGATCATAACCAGATAACATACTTCTAAATACATTAAATGTCTCCTACTGAGAACGCATTCACAAAATCAGGTTTGTTAACATTTCTCCCAAACATAAGTTACTTTCATTAGCCCAGACAGACTGATATTTTAATTGTTAACAATGAAAGTGCTTTGTGTTAGAGAACTTGCTATCTTATTTATCTGAAAACTGCACAGATCACATTAGCTCTATGGAAATATCAGACTTTGAAAGTATGAAAAGCAGCATATGTTAAATGTGTGCATTCAAAGCATATTAGAAATACAGGGTTTCATTTACGTGTTACCAAACTCTAATGTTCCAAACCTCAGCTTTTCTCCTTGCTTGTGTTAAGGAAGAATGCCACAAAAACAGACATCTAATTACACATGTAACAGCGTAGTTTTGAGAAGTGGAATTTATATTTCTTACAATTGCCTTACATTAGAAATCAAACAGTTTTAAAAGAATATCAATATGACTTCAATGTAATAAGGCAATTATTTTTTAAATTGAAGGACACCTGCATCTATGCAGATGAGCAGAATAACACTCCCTCTGAGGCACTGAAGTAGGACCATTATTCCATATTTTGTTGTCATTTGCAATGTCAAAGAAGCATTATTGTTACCTTTTTTTTCCCCTACTAACAAAAAAGGGTTTTTGTTAGATTTAGAATAACTGTGATTTTTTCAGTCTGTTAAATCTCTGAAAAACTCTCAGGGTCTCTATTCCTAAATAATTGCCCGTTGTCTGATCAGCAACATCTGATCCCAGTTAAGGTACCCACAGCTCTTCTCCCCCTTTCCCAATATATGTCCTGGGAGTCTTCAGTGCTTCCAATTCATCTTTTTTCATTAAATAAAGTTAAGAGTCACAACTGCAGGTGCTGTACTATTGAGAGTCACTGCTGTGCCAACAGTTTCAATTTTAAACCTATTTTTCCCCATTGATGACATTAGAACTTCACCCACGGCTGTACCAGCTTATAACTTTCACTTTTAATTAAAGAAATTAAATTGGCAACATGAAACACTTTGCTTTCACATTAGCTTTGTTAATAAAAAGTGAGAGTTAAAAGCAGCATAGCTGAGGGTAAAACCCTATTTTCAGCTACGACCAGAGTGAGGTAGATTGCAAGAGTGCAGGTCCAAAATAAGATTCATTTTAAAATCATTAAAATTGAAGTAACAATTTTTTTAAAATTGAGAAAATTATCTCAACACAGTAATTCACACTTTGCTCTCTTCTCATCAGAATTGAGTTACAAGTTTCAGTTCAGAAAGTGCTTCATCTCACAAAAAGCTGCATTACATCCACTGTGCTCTCAGAAGAGAAGGAAAGGATTAAATTGGCATGACGACTGAACTCATCTCTCACTCAGAGAGATAGGCCCTTCAAGTAAAGACAGGAGGTGCATGTGATAGCGCTGCATAAGGAAATCTGCATGGCCAAATTTCAATGATCTCTCTCCAATAAAAAAGCACTTCAATCTACAGCACTATCAAAATCTCTATCATCCATAAATGCTGCTTAACTGTGCAAGCAACATCAAGTAGTTTTTCTATTTACTTACTGATACCTTTTATAGAATAGAGGCCACGAAGCAGGTCTTATTCCTATAACAGTAGTTATAATTTAAAACCCAAAACTAGACAGGCCTGTGCTATTAATACACAATACTGATAATAGACTACAAACTCCTTTCTGCTGCCAGAAATATTTCCATTATTACACTCAAATCAAAACCTCATTCTATTTGACACAGATAACCTACATTTTCCAGATTTTGGAAATTACTATGAAAGCATCTTTTACTATAGCAAGACATGTGCCTTGTGTTTTCAGAAAGTCCAAACAACACACACTATGTCAAACGTAAAGGTAAGCTCCTCAAGTTATTTCAGTCTGGCTTTTGACCTTTCTGCTGTCCTAAGACTTTCCTTAGTTTCTTTTCTCATTTCCCATATCAACCACCAAAGACAGATTCAAAAGACCTCTGCTTCTGAATACACATGGAAACAATGGCCAGTGGCTCCTTATTAGGAAAACAAACAAGGAGAAAGAGGTGACTCTCCAAAATAGTTGATTTAAAGAGACTGCCCTCTGTGTATGTGTGCGTATATATACACAAGATAGCCTTTCCTTGTGTCATTATTCCTTTACCCTATTATTCACATAACCAGAAGAAAATCCAAAAGTAATGATAATCAAGGGAGTTGTATTACCTCCCTGTACAGCTTCTGTATTTAACTCATCATATTTGTTGAAATAGGAGTTGTTCCAGCAGATGACAACTGTGGACAACAGTTAGGGGGACCAACATATCTTTAAGCACTACAAATAGAAAAAGTATCACTAGAAAGTAAATTAGAGAAATGTTGTGGGCCGTACATTCTAGGTTGGTACACATACGTTATCAGACATGATGCAAAGATCCCTGAAGTAGAAATCTTGTTGAAAACATCTAGGTGTTCAATTAAAAATAAATGGTATATTGCAGAAACTTTTTAAAAAGCTTCTGAAGCCTTACTTTTTTTCTTTGGTCTCTCTATCTGACTTTATCTCTCATTCTTCCCAAGACATTTCCTGCAGCAAAATCTACAACACCACAGTACTTACAAATTCCACACTCACATCTTACAGTTGTAGCCGAAAATATAGTTGCAGGTCAATCAGAACACAACATTCCCTTCATCAGTACCTTATTCTTTGAGAACACTTGGACTTGGTTACTAAAGAGGCTTCACAAACTAAATACTTAAAAAAGAACTTTCACTAAGCATTTATAGAAAAATAAGCAGAAATTTCATCTTAAAATCCCAAAGTTTCTAACTTTTAAGTACACAACACTATCAAGGTGACAAAGGTGCCCTGATCTGTGAAAAAACCTCTTCGCATAAGAGGTATTTCAATCTCCAGAACCAGTTTAGTCATTACCCTCTTTGCAGGCACAAACAGCAATCAGCACACCACAAATAGACATGAAATGGTGTCTGGTCTGTATTGCCAGTTACCAGAGCAGATGAGGCAGATTTTAACTGTGTCCATTTAATAACTGTTTCATTACAATTACTGCATCCTCTCCACAAAGTCTTTGATCTCCTCAAAAAACTAAGGACATTAAAAAAGACCAAAAAGACCAAAATTCTGGCTAAGGATTTAGGATATAGGAATTCAGAATAAAAATCACAGGAGTTCTCTGTTAATGTACAGAGGATCCTGCATTTCAGCAGCAACCTAGATTCTGAGGAAATAATGAACAATGTATTATTTAGAATAAAAAGTTGTAATCTGACCATGTTTTGCCAAACTATGTTCTGTGTGAGCTTTGAAACAGGTGGTCAAATCCATCGGAACAGCATGGCAGAGAGCCAGATGCATGCTCCAGAAAGGACAGATGCTATCAATCTAGGTTCAATTCAAAACTGACATTTAACACTTAAATCCCAACACTGCATAAGCACCTTTCAAAGATTTCATAATATCTTCAATTTCTCTTTCTAAACATTAATGCTGGTAGATCAGCATTTTTCTTCCATGGTTACTTTATGGTTTTGTTTCTTTTTTTCATATATTTTTTCTAGCACAAAACGCCTCTATGCCTAGCTGTCTGGTTATAAAGCTGAATTGTATATACATTATGTTCAAGAAGATGATCTCTTCAAGTCACATAAAAGACTGTTTCTAAATGTTTTTTGATGTAATTATTTGAATTTACTCTTTCTATAGTCAATAGGAATCAAACTTAATGTGTTTATTTCCTAAATCTTGACGTCACAGGAGTTAACATTAACTCAAGATAACAGAAAAAGAATCCAAAAAACATGGCATCATAAGTTCGGAAGTGATAACATCTAATCCAGCCTTAGATGAGCTTGCAGATGACTTTGCCCAGTTGGTGAAAAGTTTTTAAATGTTAATGTTAAATGTTTTAAATTAAACATTTAAGGGGCATATATATATGTTCTGTAGAAAATTATGGAATATTTAAGAATGTGAACAATTATAAATTAAGAAAGAACACAACAGAAAAAATAAAGATGAAAATAGCCAAATTGAGAAACATTTTTCTCAAATTAGTAAGTCAGGTTCTGTTGTTGGGTTGTTTTTTTTTGTTTGTTTTGTTTTTTAAGTTTACAAATAGAAAGATTTCTTAACAGCACAGTCAGGAGACTAAATTTTACCACTGAGCATTGAGTTGTGACATAAAATCTCTAGAGAACATACAATAAACAACTCAGTGAAAACATAAAGCAACAGAGGAATAACTCAAAATAACTAAGGAATAAACTTATTTGTAGTTTGATACATCAGTAATACAATTAAATTTGCAGTTTTCGATAGGAATTTATCCATACCTATGTTAGCCATTGTATCCCATAGTCTCAGGAACTCATCATATTCAGAGGCGTATCTTCCTGAGAATGCAGGAGCATTCCAACCAGCTAGATGTGCCATCATTGTGGATAATCAGCATGACTTAATAAACTAAAGGTGCAGTGTCAAAACAGAAGTATTTCTTTGGTATATGTAATGGTATAACGTGATGGAAAGTATAGCAATAATAGTGGGGTGGCAAAGTCCCAGATTGCAGCAAATGAGGACAAGCCCAAACGCAGCTGCCATAGATGGAGAAATGAAGGAAGAAAATTTGCTTATCTTTGGAAGTTCTCAGGTAGGCAGGGATCTCCAGAGAGATGCCCTCACCTCCACTGTCAACCCTTAAATGATGTCTGAGAAGGGGTGGATCCTGGCACTCCACCCCTTCCGGTCACTCAGTTTCATTGCATGCACCTGACCTCCCCTGGGTTGGCCCTGCCTTCCCACCAGGTGCTCAGTCACTGGTTCAAGCCATGACTTAGCATTTCTGCTAGAGTATAAGAAACAAAAACTGTTCCAGAAACAGATTTCAAGAAATTAAGGAATTGTTTGAATTCTATGAATTGCTAAATAATCTTTAAAAATAGATTAAAAAAGATACCTTGGCAGCCTTTAGCAAGATTTCCCTCTCTTGTTCATCTTTCCTTTGCTTTTCTAAACGTTCCAACTGTTCAAAAAACTTTAACTGTGATCGGACATCTGTAGCTTGTTCATACCACTCATCATCCTGTAAAGAACAACATTTTATGAAAACATGCATTTTCATCAAGACTATGCATTTCAAGTAGACTAAGCGTAAACATTAAAAACCTTCTACAGTACCAACAACAACAGAAAAATTAAGCTTGGTGCAATGAAGCCAGCCTACACGCTTTTATATTAGTTTAACAATTGCTAGCAACTTTCTTTTATTAAAAAAATATAACTCATTTTTAATAATAAAACATATTTTACTTACTTGAATTCCAAACTGGTTTGCAGTTTTTTATTACAATTTTCCTTCTGGTTTAAGATACCTAAATTATTTCAATTTTCTCCAAGAATACAATCGCTAACAATGGTATCAGATTAACTTGAAATCCTTTCTTTAAAAGAGAATATTGTTTAATTACAGTGAAGAATTTAATAGCTGAATTCTTTAGTTGCTGGCTTAAAACAAAGCTCTTCCCTCTAATCTGAAAACAGTTTTATCCCTGGGTTATCATTGTATTCTTTAAGTTTTAAATTTTGGGCTAAAATTTTTAAGTGGCAAGTATAAAAGTATCAGTATTTTGCACAGTCAAAGACATGTATAGCTACTACAGATTCCTATATATTGAAGCAATTTTGATCCAGTCAGTGGTTATCCTGGTCAAAAAAAGCAAGAGTCAACAGTCTTGGCCACAAAAGGTGAGCAGAAATAGTTTAACAGGTGTGCCAAGCTGGACACTTCAGCATAGAAGGATGAATACAATTTTACACACACATTCTATTACAGAGAAGACAGGTCTGGCAAGGAGTGTCATCATCCCACTGCTCTCTATTCACTGAGATAGACAAATTTGTCATTTAAATGCGCTCTGCACACAAAATGAACACAAAACACATACCATGTACTAAGAAAGAAAACCATTGCATCACTATATAACATTCAATAGCTTGATTTGCACACTTACTTTGTATGATTCCATGCGATGCTGGGTTATCACTGTTACTTTTTCTATCACTGTTCTTAATCTGCTTTGTGTTGCATGGGAAATAAAAGTAACCACCTCAGCTGGCACATCAGTAATTCCTAATTTTTTAGCTAAAGCAAAGCAAAACAGAAGAAAAGAAAATTAGCTGACCCTTCACACACACACAGAGAAAAAAAAAACCCAACCTCTAAAGAACGTGAAGTCACAGCATTATTTTCCTGAGCATATAAATCCTTGATAGTATATTTCTGAAGCTTTGGTGATACATTCATTACCTCTTGAAAACAGATGCAGTTGCAGTGTAAAGTTTGAGATAATCCAGAGGTGCTTCTTTACCCTTCAGAAGGCACTCAGGCACCTTAACAGGTTTTATCCCCGTACAGTGAAACAAAATAGGAGAGAAGAGGAGGCAACCTGAGTCCCCAGAAGCAGCAATTCCTTTGTTTTCAGGATCACCACTGCTGACACTTTCAGTGCCCACGCGGCCTGGCCGCAGCGCATAGCGTACTGCTGCGTACTTCAGCCCGCGTTACTAGTGAGCTAGTTCTTCTTTAAACAAACGTAAGCTTTAAGAATGTTTGAGTATATTCATTTGTGACATATTAGTACGTATGCAACACGTTCCAGGAAATTAACTGAGAATATTTTGGAAAGCGCTTACTGAGTGACTAATTAGAGAAGTCATCTTCACCTGTGGGAGGGACCTCCACACAAATACAAACCTGAGAGGCTTAAAAATGAGTCTGTTTTATGACACGTTCCTATCTTTTTGCAGCCAAACTCAAGGGCAAGAAACCATCGCGTGTCCGAAAAATGAAGACGAGTTAGCGAGCCGTGCTCTTGCCCGCCTACAGCCCCCTGTCGTTTCAGCGGCAGGAGCCGACCGGAGCTGCCAGCGCGCGCATCACGCGGGGTTCTGTCACCGCCGCTCCGTCACCACCCGCGGGGCGGCACCGCCCGCACAGCAGGGGGCGCTGCAGCCACCCCGCCCGCGCAGCAGCGCGTGGGGAGAGCCCGCGTAAGGCGCCCAGCGCGCCCGGCTGCGGCGGGGACTCGGCTGCGCCTGGCCGGCCGAACTCCCTTTTTTCTTTCTTCCTTTCTGTCTTTTAACAGTTCTGTCTATTTAACTGTATATTTTATTACATCACTACAGCACATCATCCCCACACTTCCCAGAGCTGAATTCTGTCATATATTTCTGATATTAATTTTTTTTTTTGTAATGATTCTTTGAAGTCGTTATCTCTTTAACTTAAGCCATCACTGCCTTCATACTGTACATGATACCTTAAGGACTTCAGCAGTATGTATATGACTTCAACTGATTTTTGCTTTGCCGCTAAAAAAATTCCATCTGTCTTGGTGCCCAATTTGTCCTCTGTAATAGAGATAGAGCTCCGCCGAAGTTGCTGAAAGCTGAGCACATAATGGAAAGCAGACATTCGCATTAAGATCTCAACACCGCAACTGTTACTCATGTAAATTAAGTCCTTGAAGTCGTTGGGACTATTCATGTTGGTGGGAGCTATTTGTGCAAGTCAGGCTTGCAATATCCACACCTATTTGAGCATGCACCATTTTATTATGCAAACGTGTAAGCAAAGCTATCAATCAGAAAATAAAAATCCTATTCTAAATGATAAAACGCAAGCAGAAAGGGAAATTTAATTAAGTAGTATCCAGAAAAGAGGTTTGAGATGGAAAATTCTGCCAGGTATTCCAGTTATGAGTAGGAATGAATAATTGTTACAATAATAATTCTTTGAATTTCAGCGGTTTAACTGCAGCTACCCAACTTCTCTGAATACACAATGCTGTCATAATAAAGAGCTACCACCATCTTTTCTTTTTTTCCCCATGATAAAAGTTTTCCCAATTTTAAGCACTTTTGTTCTACATCAACTTAACCACTGCACAGCTTGTTTTGCCTATTCAACTCTTTGGAACTTCATCCATAATGAAAGAATCATTTCCTGAGACGCCCGCTCTCCAAAGATTCACGTCCTAGGTCCTCCTCAGCAGCCTCCGAGATTTGCTACTCCTGAAATCCCCCAGCACAAATATTCACAATTCTAGAAAACTACCTGAAAGCCAGTTATAAATGGTGGCCCTCACGAGTCTGTCCTGGGACTTACTTACCCTTTTGAATATCTTTTTCAGGAACGTACAGGGAGATATAAAGCACCCTCACCAAGTTTGCAGGTGACACCGCACCGAATGGCGCAGAGCTGATGGAAAGCTTAAGGTGGGCAGTCACCCAGCCATGATTCTGCAATGCATCCTGGCAACAGTGAAGACTATCAGTACAGTTGGTTGTATCAACAGGAGGCAGAAGTGGCCAGCACATCAAGAGAGGTGACTATTCCTTTTCTTTCAGCCCACATCTCAAATACTGCAGTCAGTTTTGGTTACCCCAGTACAAGAAAGATTTGAAAAATCTGAGTCCAGGGTCAAGACACCAGGACTGTTACAGGGTTGGAACATTTGGTTGATACGAGCAGAACCTGAGGGGTCTTTGGGAGAAGAGAAAGCTTAAAGCAGAGGTTATTTAGGAAGATGAATCCAGATTCTTTATTGAGATGCCTGGAGTGAGGATGAGAAATAAATTCATAAACTGAAACAGTAAAGGTTCTGACCAGACATAGGGAAGAATTCTTCATTAAATATTAGAACACTCTGCAAAGAAAAGCTGTAGAATCTCCTACCTTGCATGTTTTTAAGACTCAGATGGACAATAACCTTGACAACCTAGTCTGATTCTATGATCCCTGTTCCCCTTGAACAGCTCTAGTTTCCTCCCACATTCCTTGTCATCCCTTCTTATCACAACATCCTTAGCTCCCTCACACATCTCACATCACCCCCTGGTCTATCTTCCAGTCCACATTTATCCAGCTTGCCAGCTGGGCACAGCCAGCTCACCCTGAGGCGAGTCTGTACAAGAATGCTGATTGGCAGCTAACCATTCAGAAGAGCAAAGAGAAGAAAAGAAAATTTGATTTTCCCCTCAATTGAAACACACACAAGGGCTATCTAGCTGTTGATTTATCAATAGATTCAAAAGTTATCTGCAGGGAGAGAGAAGGAAGGCAAATAGACTGCTCCATCATTTAAGGCTAGCTTTCTTTGGAAAGCAGGCTAAAGAAGAAAGAGTACAGCACAGATTTCCCCAAAAACCATCAAGAAACCAGACTACAAAAAGAGAAGTGTATAAGAAGTCAACTTGTCATCCACAACATTCATCATGTGTGGAAGCATCATGTTCTCCTTGCTCTAAATTATACTAATCTTAAGTTCTGTTAGCATAGAACATCAGAAGCAGGGTACATTCCAAAGCTGTATACTACATGAAGATTTGGCACACTATTTAAATGCTTGGACTGTACTTGGGGCAAAGATGGGAAAATTACCAGCATGCTCCTGAAACAATAATTTCATCTATACTTAGAAAGGTTGCCTAGTTATACTCTCATAAACGGTCAGGTATACAGCCTTATTGATTTTGATACCACTTTTACAGACTTTTTTTTAATAGTTCTTACATTTTTTTTTCTGCTATATCAATAGATACTTAAAAGCAGCAAAAGTAACAAAATGACACAATCTCATACAGCCTAAAAATGCAAAGTAGAAACTGACTCTATGCAAAAGGATGGGAACTGTTAATACTTGTAAGTTTCCATTTTGAAGTCTTTGTATCTTTTTCTTCACCACTACATCCCTGTCTGAGCTGCATCCACTCTCACTTATAAAAAGTACACTGGAATTCTTTTTTCCTCCAAAGGAAAATTACGCTGATCTCCAAATAGGAAATACCTGAGACCCACTCCTAAAGCACATAATTGTTTTTTCCAATTTTAATTCAGAAAGGTTTGTCTTCCCTTCACAAGATTTATATTTGTGCAGCCCACCAAAATATGGCAATAAATATGAACTAGATAGTTATATTTAGTTTGATAGGGGAAAAGAAATACAATTCAGAGTTATAAAAAGTTTGTATATGCAGTTATATGAATATACTTTACATACTTAATTGTATCATAAAGCACAGATATCATCATATACAGTTCATCTTTCTAACCAGGTCACTGGATAGTTGGTTCAACTGCAGATCTTTGTTAGGTCCCAGCATTCTAGGTTCCCATCTTAGTTGCACTATCTGGTCACAGCAATAAGTAGTCATAGTATGTATACTTATAAACATATAGACACACAAAATACAAAGGGAAAATAAAGATTAAACAACATAATTAATGTTGATCAACAAACTGCTGTCACATACCTTTGATTTTTTTTTTTTTAAGTTATAATTATTTCTGACTTTTTTTTTCTGCTCCCCTTCATGTGCTCTAAGGTTGATACTGTGGACATCTTAACTTGTAGATTCATAACACAAATTCTGCATTACAAAGGAGTAAGGAGCTATATATTTGAAACATCAGGAAATGCATAGTTTGAAAAAAGTTGCTTGCTTTTAAATAATACATTTGCTAAATTTAAACATTTTCAACATCAAGCACAATCCTTAAGCCTTTAAAATGACTTTAGCAATGTAATTCCGAGCTTTTCCTAGAGCTACGATAAAAACATCATCAAGGATAACAACAAAGATGGAGTTGGAGCAAAGCAAGGCTCCAAGCTGTAATTTTAACCAATCTCTCCACTTGATTTGAGTTTTTACATTTTAAAAAGCATAACTAAGGTCATGGTTTTTATTCAAGCATTTGTGCCACTACACTAGAACTGTATAAGACCATGAAGAAGTGATGGCCAACTGCATGAACACTTCTGTTCTTTGGCACAGAACTTAAGTCTCAATAGCTCCTCAGGGGTATCACTACAAAGTAATCAGTTGAGTCACTTTATCATATGTGAAAAATATGAGGGATCACAAATTAAGACTCCCAAAGTGAACAAATTTCTAATCTGCCAAGCATTTATAGAACAGCATAATATGTTCTGTCTACATATTAAATCTTAATTACATGTTCAGAAGCGTTAGTAGCAAACCACAGTTCAGTCAGCATTTAATAAAGCTCTACAGCATATGAGATTGCATGCAAAGAAAGTATAAGCATTGGAATATTTTTGTTACAAATAAACTATTTGCTACTTAAAAGTTTGCAATATTGCAAGAGAATTTCTATAAAGTTAGAACTTGTATATAAGTTCCAAAAACCTTGAGGGAAAAAGCATTCAGCAATATTATTCTGATATTGGCATATGTGTCACTAGCACAAGGTTGTTTTTTCACGAACATAAAAGCACCTAAACCTTGTCATTGAAAACTTTCAGGTCCCAAGAAGTGAAAATTCTGAAGAGTGCTATCATCTACTTCCATTTTTGAGGGGTACCGACTTTGCTGTGCTTTAGAAGTTTAATTATATTTTATTGATCAAACAAACAAAAATAAATCATAAGAATATTGTCCTATTTGAGAAGCAGGACAAAACACTATCTTTGCAGACAGACTTTCAAAGAATCAAAAAGTTACTTGAATAATTTATACTTAAAGAGGACTGACAGGACGGAGATCAAAGATAAAAAAAATTATTTGTAAAACATTAGGTCTGACTGATTACTGATGTGATAAATTATTGAATGCCAGTGTAAAATCTCTTTATGTTTACAGTTAAAACAAAAAAAACTTCAAAGAATTGGTTTTAAATGGTTAAACAGCATATATTTCGGGCTTGAATTTGTCTTGTCCTTTAGCACAAACACTGGGAGCGAGCCTGTTCAGCCTCTATTTGTCCTTAATCACAGGTCAGCCAGAACTGCAGAAAGCACTCACTGCTATCATCTTAAAATTAGAAGAAACTTAAAGTTCTTTATGTTAAATATTGGCCACAACTGGAACCAGATTTCTTAGGTCCAGGCCTCATCTGCTGTTACAACAGGCTTGCATAGAGCAAGATGGAAGGAAATCACAGGAATTCATCCTCCTTGCATCTGGGATATTCCTTATTTGTCTAAATTTCTATTTTACCTCATTTGACAGCATCAGATGTTGGAAAATAAAACAAAGATGTATATGGCCATACCTGTCTACCCCATTCCCTGAGCATAAGAAGTACCTGACGGTGCCTTGGATTGCACCTATGATTATAAGCTCAAGCATCTTTCCTCCTCATTCATCCCAAACTACCCACCACAGTTTACAAGCCTGTCTCTCTGTAATTTTCCCCATCAAGAAAAGGAATGTTTTTGAAAAACTATCCCCTAAATTGCTGCAGCAATCTTCCAAATCTTTAATTAATTTCAATCTTCCATCTTAATAGCATAAAAGAAAATGATGATTTTATAGTTCTGCTGAAGGTGTCAATCCCTATAAAATTAAATATCATTTAATACATCAGGACCAGTTAAGTAGTCATCATTCAAGACTTAAGCCATACAGAAACTTCTGAAGGCTAACAGCTGAAAAAAATGGGGAAAAAGTGGTGAGCAGTTCCCTTCTAAAACAACACAATCAGTATCATGGTAATAACACAGTATGTCCTAAAACATACTGTATGTTCTGTACAGAATGCAGGTCATGGGATCAGCAGAAAGCAGTAGGTGCTTTGCCTAATACTATGACATCATTCATACTACACTGAGCAACAGCATTTAGCTATCAGCCTGACTAAACACAGTGAGGAAACAACTGTAATGCACTAAGAGCCTGAGGAGCCATAAAATAGCAACTCCTGAACTTAGTTGTCCCAGTCTAATCAGGTTGGGCTTAAGGACAGGGGACATCTCCCACACAGCAGAATCCTCAGCCATCAACACTGCATTCAAAATTCTATCAAAGGGAAAAGTCAATCTTACATATTAGGCTAGACAGTTGGGGATTGAACACAACAAAGAAAGAAACTGAAACGGTTGGCTGGGTACAAAGCACTGGAGTTGTTGGGAGGGGCTGCCAGAGCCCCAGACTACCTTTTAGTATTAAAAACTAAAGGAAAAGCTTGTTAAATGGAGTGATGTGCAAACAGTAAATTACTAGCTATGATGATGGGGATAAGAGATTCCTAGGGGTATAAGATAACCTAGCTATCCCAGGCAAAAGAAACAGTATCATGATTTTAGCTGTCATCCTAGGTTTTCAGTCCTTTAAATAAAAAGAAGCAACACTTTAAGTCTCACTAAATAAACAAATAAATAATTTAATCAGTGTTGATTTGCTCTACTGTTAAGTCTGCCTGGGAGACACAACGAGGAAAGGTAAAACTAAAGCTTTAGTTGCTTCCTTCACAAAATCAGTAAATCCAAAGTAACTTGAGCAGATACCTCTGAGAAACCTGTAATCTGGAGAGCGTTTAGGGGAAACCACAGACTAGGGAATGTTTTATGCCAAACTAGAGAGAATTGGTGCCAAGTGCTTTGTGTTTTGGTAAACGATTCCCTCTAGCAGGTACAAACCAGCATCCCTTCAGTGAGGGGCAGATGGCCAAGATATATTCCACAGTTCAGGGTTGATTTGGAGCTATCTCAACTGTTACGGGAAAGATTTTGTAAACTACCACCCCATACTGTTCAACGCTATACTTCCAGTCCACCTTCATATAAACTGCCTATGCTAGAAATAATGACATTTTATCACAAACGTTATTTAGAAAACAATGGAAGACTCCACATTAGTTACTTCAGTAAGCCTGTTTATAAAAGAACATTTTTCCTTTCATAGGATAAAGTCTCATGAGCTCGCTACTGGATAAATGTGTCTGATCCACTTGAGTACTCAGGACTTGCTAGGGTCTAATATTTTCTCTATACTGCTTCAGAACTACACACCTTGAGATGATTTTCCAGGAAGCAATTAGTGAAATTGAGAAATCAGTGAAACACTAGTTACTTTTAGATATACATATAAATAAATCCAACTTACAGATGAAAATCCTCGAAATACATAGCCATTTTCAGTGGAAGACATACAATTCTAATGTAACTTAAAGCATACAAAGTCTAAATAAATGTTATGGAAATTGTAACAGTCTCTTCTCCTGCTTTCTCCAAAATAAGTGTCAACCAAATTATTTTAGCAAAGTAAGATTCAGCTAAGACTCAATCTCTGTAAGAGAATGCACTGCAGAGAAAAGTACTCAAAGCTTTTTTCAGGTACTACAGTGAATTTAACTTATTCAGTACAAATTATACTATAATAAACTTTCTGCATTTCTGCAATTGTATAGAAAGTTAAGGAAAGTTATACTGAATAATAGAGTCCAGCACCCATTCTCTAACAGTAGTAGCGGGAAATGCTGTTGAAAAAATATAAAACAAAGGAGTGTCAATGTAAAACTACAATCATATACAGCCTAAAACCACCCTAAGCTAAAGGTCCTATCTTACTCTTCATAACCTCAGGATGGAATTTTTTTTCCATTAATTTTTCAAATAATTTCTTGAACACGAAAAATCCTAAAATAAAGGTTTGACAACTTAACTATTCACCTTTGCTTGTTCTGAACTTTCACCTCCTAATTTTACCTAATACCCCTCCTAATTCTTACAAAACCGAGACCAGAGTGAAAAATAGCTCAATTCTAGGAAGTCGCAGCAGTATTACTATTTTAACACAACAGAGGCAGAGAAATAGCCACACAGATCAAAAATCCACATGTAATCAGGCCAAAATGCCTATTCTCTATGCTTACTCAAAGCTATTATGCAAGTCAGTGGGATTTGGAGCAGGGCAAAATATCCAGGAAACAGAAGAATTACTGCAGAAACGGTTTAACTCTCCCTATATGATTAGTGTTTTTTGACAAAAGTAATGTAAAAATAACAAAAAACAAAAATGCTTTACTTCTTTAAGAATTCTCAGCAAGAACATAAGTCCAGGATTACAAACATAATTCACACTTTTCGGCAAAAAGAAAGAACTAATTTGAGAAGAGGTCTGACCTAAAATATTTATAACCAGACAATCCAGTTTCCAAAATTCTGTCTCTGAGCTAAGTAATTAAACAGCTAAAAGGCAGCTAATAATCATCCCTAAAGAGTATTTCTGTAATCCTAAGCAGTTTGTCTTCAACAGAACCAAGCTAGTTGCCAAACGGTATTATGCACAGGTAAGCAGAGGCCTGGAAAATGGAAGCAGTTGCCACGAATCAGGAAAGCACGAACATAAGCGCAGTGCATCTAGCAGTAGAAGAGAATACTTGGTATTCAGGCAGGCAGGAAGCCTGACAGCTTGATCAGAGTGGACAGAAAGAGAATGTGAACTCCAAAGGAACAGAAGTGGACTACAATTATTTTTTTCTTATTTTCTCCGTAACTAAACTGTTTTTTTATCTAATTCCTTGTAGAAGAAATCAAAATTTCAATGTCCTAAACAGAAGATGAAAAGATATTAAACCATTTCAGGACCTCAGGCTTAAGTAAAAGAACAAAATGATTATGAGTTTGTGTTAGCTGAGCAAGACATGGGAAAAAAACTGTTATAAGAATGTCAGAAATGACAAGCAAAGATGCCAGTATACTGTGACACAGCCCTTGCAATAGCAGAACAAAACCTAACTCATGTTCACGAAAGGATTAAAGTAAATACTATTAAAAAGAATTTGACTGTATGCTTCTGTTCTTTTGAAGCAGATTATGTAAGTAATGCAGACACTTTGGGAATTTTGTTTTCCTGAAGAAACTCTTAACTCTGACCCTATAGAAGTCTTGTAGGTTACATGTCACAACAGCTATCACAGATTTTCACTGATATTAGGTAGACTAGTTCAACATGAGGCCACATCTTAAGGAGGAAGGATGGGCAAGTCACCTGGAAAAGATATATATGCACAAAGAATAGAGAAAATTATAAAGGATTCTAGAAGAGTACACCATAACCTGAATTTCAGAGTGTCAGCAACATTGTCTGTGCATGTCCAAGATTAGAGGAAAAATTGTCAAGAACAGGACATCTCACCATATTCATTAATTAATGCTAAATCTGTGTATTACCAGACCATTCACCACTACAAAGTGAATCCAGATCAGACATGGTCATGTGATTTTGTCAAAACAGTTGTGCTTTACGGTGGTTTATATCAGATTCATACATTTACATTATTGTGCAGGAACAGATGGTACCTCATCTGGCACAATGTCCAGCGATGCAGTTACCTCCTTGAAAACAAATAACCCTTTGTTATCAGTAAAATGTCTTTGTACTGGTTCAATACTTTCCAACGTTCGGCTGTGGCTTACTTTATTTAACACTAGACAAACCACAGCCTAACACTCTTGATATCATAACAACTGAAAAAAAAAAAAAAAAGTGTCAAATTGCCACTGAGTTATCCTACAATATGGACTTTGTGTGCAGCAAATTCAGCAGCGTAAAGAAGACTAACAAATGCAATGTATTAAAACCAAAAATGACATTTTTACCTGCAGAGCACTAAAATTTTTAAGTGAAAACTAAACTTATATGAGAAAGAAACACTAAAGATTATGAGGTATTTCAGTAATTTTAGGAAACAAAAACATTGCAACCTTAGTATGAGCAGCAGGATTGCCAAATAAACGTAATGAACAATCATTGTGATATATTTTAGAAACTATTACCTTTTACTTTTTTCCCCGTAAATGATCCTCGAAGATACTGCTCACTGATCAATGACTTCCTCCTCCACAAAGATGTTCCAACATGTGTTGAGTTTCGGGACATTAGTACCACCTCTAGAGCATGGAGCTTGCCTACAGGGATAATGTAAGTCAGATTTATTGCAATATTGAATGGTTCTCTAAGGTTTTCTTTTTATTGTTCTTATTCTACATCCCATGTTTATTACTAGAAATCTATTTATGAGATAGACTTTATGAATGAATCTGACAGAGAATGGATTTTCATGGAATGGTATTAATTTTACCCTCCTTTACAGAGACCTAGAAATTTAAATCATTCTGTTTCCAAACACAAACTTATTCTGAGGCTGAGCGACAAATTTCAGCTTCATTTTCTTCACAGATAATCATAGTTTGAATACATCTTCATTTATTTGTTGTAGTGTTGTAGAACCAATAAGAGTAATAAAAAGAAAACCTTAGAAATACACGAAACACATTGAACAGAGGCTGCCTTACCTTTCAGAGAAAGGCAGACTCCAAGCTCTCAGATGGTACTGAAGCTATCATTCCAACACATGTTGGGACATCTTGTAAAATAGGAAGTCTAATCATGGACCTATTAGAGAAAGAACAACAATACATTTTAACACTCTTCTGAAATACTTACTGGTTATGTTTATTTGGCAACACTGCTGCTGATACTTACATGGGAACTTATTCCCAACTTTTTTTTTATTTAAAGGAAATAATAAATGTAAACAACATTTAATTGCCTTATAATATTATAACATCAGCAAACAATAAATTGCAGTACAGAACAACAAATTTACTATTAAATATAATAAACTCCTTTCCCAATGTCAACGTAATAAACTATATGTTCATAAACATGAACATTGATGAGATAGAGAAGTGGACACCTAATCTAAATGAAATTTCTAGTAAATTGCTTGTGTGGGAGAAAACAAACTCTGTACTCACTAAGGAAGCCAGAGAACTATTTCAGATGTCAGAATTTAGATACATTTCCATATCTGTCATGTCTCCCTACACCTGTCATAATTAAGTTCACGGGAACTTTAGAAAGTCAAGATATTTGGCATGCACTGTAAGTTGCAATATGTGTTACACAATACCTAGCGCTTTTTTTTTTCCTGGGAAGCAGCAACTAAAGTCACAGAAAACACCACTCTAGGTACAGTTCAATTTGACTATGTATCTTGTTAGGACAATGAACAACTTCAAAATTCTATGCTTAAGGAGATCAAGGACTTCATGGGCTGATTTGCACATTAGAACCATCTCCAAACACAATAGTTATGTACACAGATATTTAAGGAGGCCATCATGACAGAAAGAAGCTGTTGGAAAACAGTGTATGAAAAGGAATATTTCCATTTGAAGACAAATCAGCTTATGGATAACAAGTTAAAAGTCAATAATGAAAACAACTAGGATCAACAAAAAGTGCACTGAAAACAAAAAAAAAAACATGTTTGCAGGCAATCTGATGGCTCAGAATTTCAGAACCCACAACAACTGTAATCTAAGCAGCTATAAAAACCCTCTAAAGTAAACCAACCACAGAAATAAGTATACTTTTATGTTAGAACTGCTCCACATGTGAAAGAGCAATCATCAATAGTAGTTTCACCTCATTCGAACATGAATACAACTGTTGACAAATAAACAGATGAAACGGGGATGACAGAATGACTCTTATTAAACTAGTAACAAACGCTTTAAACAGAGGCTCTGAAATCTAACGGCCTGGTTCCATGAAGGATATTCCAATCAGTTTTTAGGTGGTTTAACAATAAAAAATGCCCTTCAGAGTATTCAAATTAGTTAAAATATATACATATGCATACAACAAGTAGATTGAATATACTACAGAATACAGAAAGACAAGCTGTTTGCATATGTTTTAACATGCATTTCTGTAGAAGACATAATTCAAATGTAACTGAACAAAGAATCAAACAGAAAAATGATCAACATGTCATTAGACCATTAAAAATATATTGCCAGTAAAATATCAAAAAGGTACATCTATGTATTATGCTGAACCCAACCCTACAACTACTACACTGACAGTAACAGTGGCTTGAATCTATAAAGCTGAGCTGCTCTGAGGCCATTTTAAGAATGACTGTAGACCTCTTCTGATCTAGGAACATTTGGATTCAACAGTGCATTATCAAGTTTCATAATAATTCACCTGCACCGCTACATGTGTTCTTGACTAAAAATCTATTTGGACAAAGCAAGAGAATCCAGTACTAATTTATTGATAGGAAATGTCAGAAGTGTATGCTATTTTGTCAATGTAACAGGCTTTTTAAAGGAAATATATAACAATACTTGCTTATAGACATAAATCAAGAATTTAATAAAAATGTTACAGAAACATTGATTTCCTAATGAAGGTATAAAAATAACTAGGAATCAATGTGAAATAAAAATATTGGTGATTCTTCAATACATTTTTATCACACGTTCAAGTGTAAATAGTTTGGAAATACAAGATGGACACTTAAAATGGATTAAATATGGCCAAATCAGTCCCACACTTCTTACAATGTCACATTTGTAATTACTCTATTTAGCCAGAGCTCTATAACAACACAAACTGAAATAGAAACATTGGGTAAAGAACATTGAAGGTGACATGACAGAGAGAAGGAAAGAATCTAAATCAGGGAGCGCAATATGCCAAAATTATGTTTTATTAGTATTGCTTTCAGACAGTTAATTTATGGTTAAGAGTCTCCTCCTCATAACGTGACATTTTAGGGATAGCTGTGGAAAAAGCAAAATGGCATAATATGGTTGGAGAGGACGTCAGAACTGAAATAAAGCTGTGGGAATTAATATTCTGCTGCAAGCTCTAAGCTTGTGAGGATATCGTGCTTTGGTGACCAGAAAATCACAAGCAAAGTTTTCGGAACAGCTACCAGAGTCCTAGAGACCACCAATTCTCAGTAAAAAAAAACTTTTCACTGAAGGACATACCATTGTCATGAGTGGAAATTTTAAAAGTAACCTTCACAAGAAAAGCAAACTTCATCCCACTGTACCATGCTGGGTGCTACCAACAAGACATTCACAAGGGCTTCTGCACACACAAAAAATGTATTACACTATGAAAAACTCATCTTCCCATCTTGTTAAAACCAAAAACAAATGAGGAAAAAAACAAACAACAAAACAGTCAAACACGAACCTCTACAAGGTATCCAGAATAGACTCGCCACAGTTTGATAAAGAATAAGGTTAATGACTGTTATTTAGGTATTAGGCTGATAATTTAATTCTTACTGTAGGCAGTTCTTATTTAAATACAATTCTTAGCTATTACTTGTTAATGTTTTACAGTATTTTTCCCCCTTTCTCTTCCATATACATTCCTTTCCATGGACTTAGTTATCACACAATATATATAGGATCACTTTTTTATCCCACCCTTATGTTCTGATAACATTCACTGTATTAAATATTAAATACAGTATAGTCCACTTCTTATCTGATGAATCTCAGGAACAATGCTGTAAGTACAGACTCTTAAGTCAAGGAGTTTCTAATTTCACAACACGGTTACAAACCACAATTTCACTCTTAAAACAACCTGCTACACCATACTGTCTTATTAATTGAAGTGTTGCCCCTTTTGGTAAATAGTGAAAACCCGATGTCTGAAACTAGCTTCTAAAACCTAATAAAACCAATACAGCATTCTTACCCATGAAGAAATAGCTTGTGAATGAATAGAAGTGAAACATCTACAAAATTATTTTTCTTGTTTCTTTCCCACAAAAAAAAACAAACAAAATAGCTAGGATTTTTCAGCGCTATTCAGCTTATCTTACCCAGTCACTTTACTAATGGAGTTAAAGGCCTGGAAAGTTTTTAAAGTTTACATGCACATCAGCGCATGCATGAAGAACATCAGTCTCTGCCTCTGAACTTGCCAAAAGAGAAACAACAGTCTTACAGCTCTTTGCATGTGTTTCATTGTGCTGTTCTGTCATTCAAAAAGATCTGGGTTTAAATTTTTATGATCCTGTATGGAATAGCAAAAGAAATACATTATCTACTCAGAAATATCCACTCTTGGTTTCGCATCAAAGAAATTGAAACAGTCACAATGCTGCCTTCCTACAATAACAAATTGCAATGATTACCAGACAAAGACAACTAGATATCAAATTGGATAAGGAAGCATGTGGAAAGCAGATGAATATTTTTGCATGAATTACCTTTCAGTTACTTCCTCCATTTAAAGAAATCAATAATAATATTACTCATTTAGATTTAAAATAAACTTTGGATGATAACAATGCCAAGTTGAGCAGTAGAGATAAGAACGTACAATATATTAAGAAACCTCTTTCACTATAACTTTGAGGCATTTGGCTGGTGGTTACTCCCAAAGACTGAGAAGCATCTGCTCTCACTTTAGCAGTTTATATTCTGACTCTAGTGAATGGAAGCACAATCTCTGAAACAGCCTTTGGGGAACACTACTGAGTTGCTCGACAGAACTGTTACTCAGAAAAGAGAGGAAGAGATTAATATTACAGAAAACTTGAAAGATCTAGCTTCTGAGAAGGGAGAGAAAAGCAGTTTCCTAATACTGTACATACCACAAATCTCTCTTTTCCTAAAACATTAAAAACATGCCCTAAAACTAAAGTTATCATTAAATATGAATAGATATAAAGGTAGAAAATAAGGTCTATTTAAGTCATACTCTGGTCAAAGGAAGAAGATGTATTTTATCTCATTTGTCAACAGGCATAACAAAAACAGAAGAATGAGGACTCACATAAGATACTTTATTTTCCTAATGTGCCTGAGAAGGTCACAGCCTCCTGTGCTTAATCCTGGTGTGGCTAGACATAGCAACACATGGTAAGACTGAGTTTCATCATGATACTACAGTGTCGTTATTTTAAGTGCCCAGTAGCACACTCTACTAAATTTGTGTGGTCCCATGCAATCAACAAATCTGGCCACACACAGTGAAAACCAAACTTCTAAAACTTCAAAATCAGTTAAGGAATTCTCTTCTCAAGAGCCATAGATCCCAGATAGTAGCCACTAGTGAACCCCACAGACACTTTCAAAATTATAAAAGGCTTCATATAAAGACAAAATAAAGCTCTAAAAGTGGCTGCAGGAGATCACTAGGAGTGGCCGCCCTTTTGGATTCACTGCTTTTGAGAAGTAAATCCCTGCAGCTGCTTTTAAAAGCTTTGAAAGTTTCATTTCAATTATCAAAGCCAATAAAGCTTCAAAAACAGCCATAGGGATTTGCTCCTCAGAGGAGCAAACCCCAAAACGCAGTGATGAATAGTGTGATGGGTTCTGTGGTTCTTAAAGCATGTACAGATTCCTGCAAGTCCTACACTTGTAATTACAGCTCCATGTTGTGCAGCAATTGTTACACCCAAACAGTTCATTAAGGCTTATATGGCAAATTTATTACTGATTTCCCATTCTTTTTAACAGTCTCCAATTCCTTTTTGTTTTCTAACACCTGTATAAACCGTTATGTGAGCATCCTTCACAACACTTTCTCAAACAAATTTCACGAGTCTTTCTGCCTTCCCATCTCAGCTGGCGATAAGCCATCTCACAAAATGTTGCACATATGCTTTCCCACACTGCATCATATAATGCCATCATCGTATCATTTCAACATGATAACTAAAGCATGTAAAATTCATTTCTCAGAATGGCTTCAACTTAAAAGAGGCCTAATTATAACACAGAAGTGAAGCTCAACAGTAAATTAATGAAGAAACTTGCTGTAACTGCAATATGAAAAGGCTTTCATTAATTCAATGAACATAAACACAATATTTGAGAAATATCCTTCAAACCGTAAAAGTCTACAATCTTAAAAACCAAACTATAATGATTTTTAACAAGATCTTAAAACCATGAGGACAACAATTCCCTACAGATTTTTTTAAAAAGCTTCTGTACACTTGGAGTTCTGTATCTTAAGACCTTGATGTACCTGAAAACATTACCAAAAATTATGGTGAAAAGATACATTTAGGTAACAGATCATAAACAATATATCAATTATGTATGTAAAATAAAACACATACTGAGCATGCCTAATAACCTTAAAGCATCACTAATTTTAACTAATGATTTTTTCTACTGAAATTTAAAACGTTCATTTTCACATGAGAGAATAAATAAACCTTCTGGAAAAAAAACTATAAGAAAATCACTGTGAACTTAAATAGATGCAAGCGTTAAGAACTGAATTATTGGTTTGCATGGGGAAAAAAACCTTGACAGATAACTTGAGCAATCTGTTAAAGCTTATTCACAGGTGTCCTCTGTGACCTGAACTACTTAATTTACCTCTCTGTTTCAACGTTCTCATGTGTAAAACATGAAGGATTGTGAGAAATAATTAATGTTTCCAAAGAGCTTTGAGATCCTTGGATATAAAAAACATGGGGAAAGCATGAAATATAAAAGTACCGATACAATGTTTTTTTTCCGATTTGGTATAGCTCAGTTACTTTTATCACAAAAACCTTGAAAGTTTAAGAATACAAGATTACGTAATAAAAGGCATAAGGCCCCTTATTTATAACAATCTTATGTGCTAAGCATATTCTGTTACTCAGAACTATATAACAAAAAACTACCAAAAGAGAGGACATGTTTCTCACCCATTTCAAGTATGCGTTTATGTAGAGGTATAGCAGCAAGAAAGGGTTCATCTTTACATGACTGTATCTGGGTTCCAACCAAGTCAGAGTTGGTAGCCATAATTCGGGCACTTTCTTCATTTAGATTAACACCAGCCATAGAGGCAACATCATTGATGTCATCATCATCTCTATAATGAAAATACAAATAAAAAATAATTCTGCATGTGAAACATTCAATTAATGCAAAAGAATTAACTGCTACTCCAAAGCACACAACAGGCTTGCTGTCTGGGCCAACTTAAGTCACTACTACCAGCATCTCAATTCTCATATTAAATATTCTAGATTCAGAATTAACTATTTCTTGATCACATTAGGAAGTCCTCACAAGCAGGACCGTTTGCCTGGAGAGATGGAGGTGCCTTTTCTTCATCTGCAAGAAACAGCAATGAATTCACAGGTAAGTTTGGTTTCCAAGCATGGTGTAACTGTACACTACTATATTCCCTAGCAACATACAAAAACAGTTGAACATGTCATCTAGCTTTGGAAAAATGAGCTGCATTTCAGACGATGAAAGCAGCATTTCCCAAGCCACTGTTTGCCCTGCAATACCCTTCCTAACAGCTTGATGAAGGACTAACTGATAAATTTGAGTTTCAGAAGACAGATCATACCGGTATCTCCCAAGCATCTGTTATCTCCTACCTCTATAAGGTATGGCTCATAACTGTGGAAACAAACCATCTGTTTTCAGCACTTTCCATGTAGGAGCTATTTGTGACACAGACACCATATTTGAGTGTATTCTAGGATTGACTACACAACTGTTGAGAATATACATATGGAAACGATTCATGTGCATCAAACTTCACACTTCTACTACTGCATAAAACAAACAAATAAAAGCTTAATTTAAAAGATTAAAAAAAATTACATGACCTTCTACATACTCTAGAATACTTAGTTTCACCTGCTAAAAGGTTTAATGCCTACAGTAAAAACCAAAACTACAAGTAAGGTTTAAGAACAAAAGAAAGCAGAGGAATCTAGAAATCCAGGTCTTCCCTGTCCCTCCATACTCATCTAGATATTTGCCTCAGAGTATCCAATTTTCTTGGAAGACTTCTATAGTTTGTTAAGACATTGGTTTTGCTTTCTTTTGAGGGATTTTTGTCTGTATAAGCCTGAAGAAATCCACTGAACACTTGAGGCTGAAAATGGCAAATTTTACAATGATTTTCAGAAAAAGCTTGTTACTTGCACAAGTCAGCTTCTGTTATTTTCCACAAGGGCTAAGAACTTCATCTCCAAAGTGAAATTCCTGAGGATACGGTCACTTTTCACAGAGCATTTTTTTTGTCTTTTTAAACTTTGACTTCAATTATCCTGAGATTCCAGGTTTTACCTTTTCTTTTTGGTAGGCAGTATCAGAAAGGCAATTATTTTTTTCATTTGAGCACAAAATAGGAATTCATAGAAAATATCAAAATCAGTGCAATAGCACTTACAAAGAAGACTATCAATGTAACTCCTGGACAGAATTATTTCCTGTCAGCTTACATCGGCAATTTACTACCACCAAGTACATCTATTTTTCTTTTATATCAGAAAGAAGATAGATGTCAAATATTTTCCTTAATCATGGTTAGCAATACAGATTTTCCAGTCTGACGGTAAAATCTTTATCATTATCATTTCTGACTTTGAGGAACTTCAACACAGAAGTGAACTTGGTTTTGGATACTGATGTAAACACACTTGTATACAAAAGAGGGCTAGCATTTTTGCCATACAATTTCCTACAAAAGTCAACTTTTAACTCCATGTGAGTGTCTTCAAAAGTCATTCTGTGGAACAAAGATGCCATCCAGTGGTTGGCTAGATTGATGATTACTGTCTATCTCTCCTTTTTCATCCCAGCACATTATTTAACAATTTCATGTTTCCTAGCAGAAATGACTGTGTTCATATTAATTACTTCTGGTTTTACTGAGCTAAAATCTGAGCCTTATTGGATAAACCCAATATCCCAATACGCATGCTATTTTTAAGTAGGCAGCATGGGTCTTCGAGCTGTTTTCCAATTGAAGCTGCATTTCTTCATCCTATATTTAACCCTTTTCAACACCTCCTCTCCTCCTCTTACTGATTAAAAACACTCATGCAACTACAGAAAGCAACTACTTGAAAATAACACTCAGAAAGAAAAAAAAAATGAAGTATTTGCATAGTTTTCTAAAACATACTTCAAAGATTTTGTTCAAATTAAGACAAGACATTACGAAAATCTGGAAGCATTTTATTTATGAGTAAATCTTAACTGTGTGACTGCATAGTAATATTTTTTCTTCACACGCTTTTTAAGATATGAGCTCATGATGTCCAAATCTTCCATACTGAACTACTCCCAAATAAGTTACATAAAATTATATGTAACAATACATAAAACAGTTGAGATAGCATATGCCAGATTCCCCACTTTTTCCAAATTAAAATTTCATGTTTTTATAGCAGTGCATGCACATATGCAAGATACTAAGTCTACGAATTAGCTGAGCAGAGATCAGCTACAACATTGAATGGAATCTGTCACTTGAAATTACAGCAACAGCCACTATTGTATTACATTTTAAAATAGCATCAATTTTGCTGATGTAAATTTTATTATAATGCTTATTTTGACTTTCATAGGTTTAATTTTGAGATTCATCCCTAATACTGCTTTATCATACAATTCATCCATGAAGTCTATGTTGGATCTTACCAGTGACAAAAAAAAAAGGGATGACAAGAACATATTACACTTGTGATCAGCAGTTTATTTCATTTTGACAGATCTGGAAAAAGTACATGCTCATCTCAGAGCCTGAAACATTGATCTGGAAAAAAATAAAGAAACTTACAATTACAGCTTAAGATGTTACATCATAAACCATTCTGAGATTAAGTTTTCTATTTAACACCTACATTAGCTTTCTAGCTTTCCCAAAAAGGCACAGTGCTTTGTGCTTTATCAGATATATCATCAAGCATTCTGAAGTATTTTGCCAAAATTATGTTATTAAACTTTTATTTAAATAAACTAAAGAGGTAGTAACAGACTTATCTGATTCAGAACACATGTCTTTTGGGCAGACAAAAGAAGACTGAAATACAGTTGTTTATTTCTGGGTATACTCTATTTCAAAATGCAGCCACTCAGCAGTATAAAATATGAATACGAAGAGAAGGTTCAAATGGTACCATTCATTTCATGGTACAAATTCTTTAAAAAAAAAAACAAAAACCAACAACACATCACTGAGGTCTGTAGAGAACTTGATAATTACAGGCTCCAAAAGGTCATGTACAGCTTCAAATTACTGTCTCAGAAAAAGGAAGGTTCCTGCAAAAAGGAGCATCAGCCTAGCCAGTACACTCAGGCAAACTATCATCATCACACACATTGAGGGAATGGTTCTGTTCACTTCTTGCCCAATTTTAATTACAATGCCTCTGAGCTTTACTCAGTTCTGTCAGAAAGTGGTAGGACAACACATGAGTAGAAACATGTATCTCTGTCCTTGTAGACAGGCAGAACTGGGCAGGTTCCTGGTGTAACCAAACTGCTCTGACTCAGAAGCTGGAGTAGCTGACTACCCAACTAAAATGATTTTGACTTAATTTCAGAGGGAACAAATGCTACCACTTTTTCTTTATATTGGCCACAATCTGAACTGTAGGTAATAACTACTTCAAGAGCTTGCTAATGTCATTTTCTTCAGTGGTACATAACATTGGTGGTAGCTCTAATGTTTCTAAATGAGACCGGTGATGTACACAGCAGCTGCAGCACAATATGCAGGCCCCATGTAGACTTCAAGGGGCTGTCTGCTTCATTTCTCCTGACCACAGAAACCTCTACTTGCACTATATTATGGTACAATTATAAGTCTGGATATTTACTATAAAAGAAAAAATATTACAAAGAAAGGAATTCCATTTTCCACACACAAACATAGTAGAAAAGTCAACTAAATTGAATGGTCTGTATTTTCCACTTAAAAATGTAACAACAATAAATTTTAGTATCAGAAAAGGTGACATAAGATTTCAGATATACATAATCTTTGCAGTGCAGAAGCCTCAGGGTTGAAGACTGTACGTCACAGAGCAGCTACCATAATATCCGGTGAACTCATATAAGCAGTCCTACAATTAATTAATTAATGCTGACATTAGAGGCTAAGCTGTAATTTGTGGCATTCGTAATTGTTACATCTTTCATGTAATTCCTTCCACTGTTTCTCAGCCTAGAACGATACCATAAGTTTAAGAATGTGTATGACTACAAGAAACCAAAAATAGCCAAGTTCACATTTCCATTTCTAGTGACCAACACCTTCCTCACAAGAGTAAAAAGCCAGAGTAAGTTATTTTTAAAAAAGTAGAATATGGAATTATGAAACAAATATGCAATAATGAAACACTAAGGGCAAAATAAATTTATACATAACACAACTATTTTTCAAAATTCTTGCTTTGCTTTAGATGCCAGTTTGCCTTCTGGCTAAAAACACATTCTTCACAC
>JANHGO010000075.1:13812423-13826525 GCA_024606505.1 Aquila spilogaster | reverse complement strand
TTATTATTTTTAAAGATTACACTGCTGAAGAAGAACAATTTAAAATACAAAATTTATATTAACATTACAGTTTGTTCAATATTTACAGAATACTGAAGATTCCAAAACTGAAAACCATTGGCCATAATACACATAACGGCTGTAAGTGTGTTTGCAATTGCCAGTAAACCACTTTTCTAGACAATCTGCACAGAATAAAGAAGCAGAATTTGAAATGTTCTTAATACAGATGCTTTAAGTCACAGTCACTCAGGGTATTAACTATGCCTTTTACATTTTTGTATATAGTCATTGCTCTTTGTTGCAGTGAAAAACATGTATTTTCAGAGTTGAAAACGTTATTTTAAGTATTTTAAAATGTTTTATATTGTATGTAAAAGAAGAAACACTATTGTAAAATTTTATATAACCCCCCCTCATAAAGGTTGTCTTTTACTTTATTTTGAAAATAATGATTTCGAAGTAATTCATATCTGTATCTAGACTTTACAGGTCTACATGTAGAAGTAATACTGGGCTTTCTAAATAATCCGAAGTGTGGTAGACATGCAGCTTCTTGTGACAGTAAATTAAAAAATGGATATGAATTCCTCTCTGACATTTGGAAAAATCTAACCGAAAATAATTACAAATTTATGTTGCTGATTAGTAAATCAACAGACATCTATTATTATTATTTAAAACACTGTATCAGTATGCAACTGAAAAAGCATTGACAAATGAAACTTTTGGAGTGAGCCCTCCTCCCTAAACACGTTTACTTGGGTTATATTTTGTGTTTTCTTTAATCCCACCTGTGTTTTGGCATGTGAAAATAATTAATTCATATGTCTACTTGACTTAAAAGCTCTCACCTTTTTCTTGTCTATCACTCAATTTTATTACATACACATAGTGTTTGAGACTTTGAGAAGCACATGTAAGTTATTCCTGCACATCTATGACTCAATTGCATATAAATGGCATGGTATGAACCTTAGTAGAGTTACACTATTTTTCTTTCATTAATTGTAAAAACCTGCAACACAACTAACCCAACAAATCCTTTAAAGAACACTTCTTTGCTAAAACAAAAGTGTCAGCATTGAATGAGACCAGCATTACTTTTTTTATTTTGAAGTCTTCGTCAACTTCAACATATGATCTTAAAGCAAAACTAATTTGACAGTGTTCGTTCAGTTCTTCAATCTGCATAAACTGTTGTGTGGACTCTCAACATTAGCAAATACAAAACAAGATTTAGGACTTCAGGCTCCAAGCCTGGGGAACAAAAATATTTTGTCATCAGAATATTCAAGGTCCATGACATGTCACAGAGAGCATTAGTTCATGGACCAGACAATTCATTTATTTATTTCAGACGAACTAATTGAAAGGTTTTCTACTAAGTGAACTGGAAGGAAAGAAATAATACAGTAATAAAAATTAGCAGATCTCCATTTTCTACAGTTAACATCTAGGAGATTAGAAGTGTGTTAACCTTGAAAATTATTGCAGTGGCAAAATTAAGGTAACAGTGGTGCTCCTCCAGAATTAATATTGTATTCCTTTAGAACTACTATCAATGGTTTGTTTTCTACAGGTGATAACTTTTGATCAAAAAAAAAAAATCCAACCCAAAAAGGTACAGCAACAGAGTAGTTAACTTCTTGGTGTCAGGAAAACTGTAAGTCTACATTGGATATGGAAAAATTAAGTCTCACTTTCTTTCACCCTATGTATATTGTAATTCTACTCAAATGGATCTGGCAAAGTAAATATAAGTTTTGGGATGACATACAAATTTTCTGGTTTAAATCACAACTTTGCATGATTAACCAGTTAGACACAAAATATGGCTAAAACATCAGTTTATATTATGAAGCAGGGCATATTTTCAAAATTAAAATCACCTGTGGGCCTAGATATTCCATGGGATTGGTAATGACATACAGAGTCTTTCACCACTGGGTCCTCATTTCAAATTTTAAGTAGCATGATCTGGAGAAATAAGCCCCAATTTAGGAGCTTATAAATTCCTAGTTGTATTCCTGCACAGGTTAAATAGCTGCAATGAATACTCTGGCTAATAATTTTTTTCTTTGGCTCAATTCCCCCATCCATAAGATGCAATTCACCTAATTATTATACTGATAAGTGCTTTGATAAAGGAGTGTGAATTTTTTGTGCAATAACTGTAGTGTTACTTCCCCTGGTGCGGAAGCAATTTTGTTGATATAAAAGTCCTCAAACCCTGCCTACTTTATCTATACTACTGCTTTAAAAAGCATCACTGTCTGTTCACACAGATGCATTAATTTTAATGTAAAGATACATTACAGTAGGAGATTCACTCCTGTCTGAGAAGGAAAATGCACCATTCTGTGGAAGTCAGCTTAGTTCTGGTGTAACTATCCTCAAAAAGTCACACTCCACAAAATTATACTACTGTAATTTTCTATGTAGACCATGTCCTATTCCAGTATCTTACCTCCTTCTACAGGAATACCTAGGCCAGTATAAAATATCATTATACTGGTGTTTACAGTAGAAAGTTTTAACAATATATCAAGATCAAAATAAACTGTTATCTGACAGTATGCCTTAGCAGCATTTCTTAGAGCTGCAAGCACACAGGTGGACTTCTCTGTAGACATGGGCTACAGGATGAACAGTTGTACAATGGGATGTTTCCTAAATTTCTATTGTTTGCTTTGTCTGTGTAATTAAAACAATATAGTGGTGGGCTTAAACAAGCTTGTAAATAGGAGTAAGCTCACCTGAAAGCAGGGCTTTGCATGAATTTGCCTTTCTGAACCACTGTCTTGCTTAAGCCAAATTGCCAGTTAAGTTGCACTTCATTGGCTGATCAATGGCTATCATGAATAAATTCATATTCTGAATCCACTGTTTAAAAGGCAGATGCTAGTATCATGCAAATTCTTGGCACACTGTTGACATTCATAACTTAGAGACTGAATAATCAAAGACATGAAATCAGCCTTCACTCTCAGACACATTAGTCAGAAGTGAAAGTTCATGCCATAAGATGCCAAATAACTTCCCTGTTAATAAGTCAGGATTGAGTATCAGTGCTATCAAATATAAGCTTTTTATGACAAGTAAATGCATTTCTTCCTAACTTGGAAAAACAGCCTACATGATTACAGTGAGAGCTTGGTCTCCATGTCCATTCAAGCTATGGATTCTCTGAAGAGAACAGAGCAAGTAGAACATCAGCTGCTATTAACTGCGATAATTGGGGGTTTTGATGCTTTCTTTTCCCAAAGAGAACAGAAAAGACCAAGCAATGAAGTCAAACAGGCAGCAATATCTTTTATGTGCATTTAACCTAGTTTGATTTCTGATTCAATACCTAAAGATGACAAGCTCTGTATTCCATTACAAACCCTCAGTTGTCTAAATGCCCACATCCAAAAAGATACTCTCACATATAAACAGGAAAAATAAAAACCGAGGTCTAGTGGTGGAAAGAAACAAAGGGATATTTATTAGAAACTAAGAAGGCTTCAAGAATCCTCTTAAAAAAGTGGGATGTATCAGCCAGACGTTACCTCCACCTGTGCACACACAGATGAGGAAGTTGTGTACAAACCACACCTCTTGCTCCCCCAGCTAATCATGGCATGTCAGGTTGCTGCAATCAGTCTCTGACCTCACCAAAGAGTAAACATACTGGCATGGAGACAAAAAAAAAAAAAAAAAAAAAAAAAAAAAAAAAAAAAAAAAAAAAAAAAAAAAAGGCATGTGGGTTGAGAAATTTCTCTAGGACTCCTACCTTCATCTCTGTAGCTGCAGAGACAGTGACTATGATGTTCCGCTTCAGGAGTAAGAGTTATAAGTAGGATGATTAAATTGAGGCATCCTCTAGGCTTCAGGAAAAAAAAATGAAGAATTTCTTTCTTGGCCCAGAGTTAGAGCTTAGGACAATAAGAGTAAAGTTCCTGACTTCTTTCAAAACTTTTCCATGAAAAAACTGCTGAGTAAGAGCTAAGCATGTGAGAGTTAGTCCTAAGGTTCTTTCAAAACATTTCACTGTGTTGGTCTGAAATACCTTGAAACTGCATAGTGAAAACATGCATTCCTCAGCCAGTATGAAGTAAAAAATGAATGTCAAGCCTGCCAATGTCAACACTGTAAGTTTTTCCCATGCTACTAGTTTGTAATTACAATGAAATTCATACAAAGGTAACAATCTCACTAAAACATTTAAACCCATACCTTGTGGTCTAATGGTCTGAGTTATTACCACTGGCATCCTAATCTGGGTAGTCTGGCAAGCAGGGTTTCGTTTCACAGTTTGAGCAGATGTTGACTGGATAATCTGCTATTATTAAAAAAAAGTATACTTATATTATACTCTTTATACACAAACACACACAACGTAAATATACTAATACCTGTAATTACTAATATAAGCATGTGGATCTCTAAAAGCACAACCAGCTAGTGACAAAAGTCATAGTCATGTAATGCGTGTGGTTGTGTGTGTGTGTATATACCTATTTTGCCATTATGCTTTAAAAAAACCAAATAATATTCGACACAAATGTCATATGTCACAACCTTCATCAAAAATGTATTTCAAAGGAGTAAGACAAACATTAAAGTTTAGACTTTTGTCTTCAGAAATTTTACTAGGAAGAAAAGCATTTTTGTAGAAGAAAATGCTGCAATAATTTTAGTGGTATCCACCTACAATCGTTAGGCCTTTCACTATATATCTATGCTTTTTAAAGAAAATATGTACTAAAAGTAAATTCTAAAATATTATGGGTTCCAAAGTCAGATATACACAAGAAAGAAAAAAATGGTTTGTGCTGATCATATACTCGTCATTGTTTAAATGTTAACTGGATATTCTCAAGGTTTCACTCGCTACTAAGCCAAGTTCTGAAGTCCCTACCCAAAACTGAAACTGGGTTAGAAACTTAGAATTTGACCCATAAACAAATTCAAAAGAAAAAACCTGCAAGGGTCATGTCTAAGCAACAGCAAAATGTATGTTCATAAAATCAGGGACAAGGTAGGCACAGATGTAATAAACAGAAGATTCAAAAAGACGTGTGGATGCTGTAGATGTAATGAACAGAAGATTCAAAAAGACGTGTGGATGCTGCAGAGCTGGAAAAAAATCCATAAATAAACTTTGAAAACAAAACACAGGCAAATAGCTGCAAATAAGATTACAACCACAGCTCAGGCATGACAACTTCAGAAGTCGTGCTTTTCACAGTCACAACTATGTTACTCCCATTGCATGTGTCTGCTGTTTCTGAATTACACATCTCAGTCTCACAACCACAGGTATTCCCTCCTAGAAGACAAGACGCCACACTACACACCACTATATGAAGCAAACAGGAACCACTGCACCTTTATTCAGCACAAGTCAGCATTATTCTTACAAAGTGCATCTAAAACCTTATTATTTAGCTGAATCATGAAAAGCCAAACCTCTGCCTTCAAAGTACGCTATGGAGAAAAAGAAAGGAGAAACAGTATTTTCAAACGAGACGTAAAAGTAGAGAATGAAGAGGCTCCGAACAAATAGGAAATTGTTCCATCAGCAGGAACCAGGGCTCCCAAATCAGAAGGAAGAAAGGTGAAAACTACAAACAAGAAAAGACTAGTGAGGGAACAAGACCTGTAATGTAGTCTGAAGAAAAAAAAAACAAATAGGGCCATTTTGAAATTACGAAATTGCATTCTGTACATCCTAAAATATTAAAAGTTGGAAAGTCGTAATAAACCTGTGGATGTAGAAGTAATAGCAATAGCTACCTTGCAGAAAGAGAAAAGGGATTAAAGGATTAAGGATTCAGCTTCAACTGTGGACACTGAAGGAAAATGGAGGATTTGTATTAAGCACAGAAATGGAGCAAATGGATGTAAATTTACTTGGTCAAGACAGGCAGTGAGTAAACAGTGACACTCAGAGGGAGGAGAATAAAGTAGCTACCGTGCTTAAAAACAGGAAAGAAATCGAGGTGATAAATGAAAATGAGGGATAAAGTTGAATTTGACTGCATTCTGATGCACAGGAAACATGTACAAGTCTATTTTAATAAGTAAGAAGACAGAATAGCCCGCAGCAAAAAAAAAAAAAAAAAAAAGAATATATTGGTATGAAAAAGGAGGAGACTGTTGCCACTTTTACAATAATTTATTGGATGAGTTTTCAGAGAATAGTGAAGAAAAGCAGCCATACCTTAACTGGCCAGAAGCCAGGCCAAAAAGGAGATGTGTGTGACCTGTGGATAGAATTACTATCTGGTATTACAGTAATTGTCTGCAATTAGATTTTTTTCTCTGTGAAGCAAGCAACTTCTACAGTTCAGAACCAAGTTCTGTTTCACCTGATCAGTATTTTCACATGAATGCCCTAAAAAATGAGCCACTAACAGCATTAAAGATAGGACAATATTTAACCATTTGAGATGACATAAATCATTGCAATGTTTTCTTTATTATCAAATACATTCAAAAAATGTCCTTTTAACAAGTACTGTACTAGGACTTCAATGCACGTAAAAGTGCTGAAAGTGTAGAAAATGACTGAAAAATAAATTTTTCCAAGGGGCACAGATCAAAATCATCATCTTAAATTCCATACAGAAACCAATCAGCAACATTACATGCTCTCTAAAAGGAACAACTGCACCCTAACAGAGCAACATTTTACACTAACTTAAATTCCAGTTTCTATTCAGTTTTAAGATGGATTTCAACACAGATGTCATCTTCAGATCCGAAAGTGATTAAGGAATGAACATTAGGAATTTGTTTCTGAAACAGAATGCGTAACCTCATTTGCAGGCAAACAAGGGACATAGTAAAAACTGATGAATCAGAGGTAATTGACCCTGCATTAAAATTTATAAACAATCTAAACCACCCTTCATCAACTAAAATACTTCAAACTGTTCTAATCTTCTTGCCTATTTTCCCAACAGCATAAACATTACTATTATGTCCTTAACTTGGCCTGAAAAGTTTAGACAATGAACAAGGTACTAGCAAGATAGTCTGGAAGATGGTTAACTTAACCAAATTATTTCATATTTCTCACAGCCTAAAAATACACACAATGAGTGTACCCCATCTAATGTTACCTATTCATATGCTGAATAGATGCTGAATCCCAAATGGTCAGTTCATAAGCACCAATTTACTAACCCAGACTGATATAGAAGATACAGAAGTGGAAGTTTTGGTATACTGAGGTTATCAGAGACATTACTTCAGCCTTCAGAAAAGGGGAGATCTTACTGCTGTCTACAACCACCTAATGGGAAGATGTAGAGAAGATAGAGCCAGACTCTCTCAGAGGTGCAGAGCAGAAGGATGTGACACAATGGGCACAAGTTGGAATATGGGAAATTTCAATTTAATATAAGGAAAAAAAAAAAAATTTACCGTGAGGGTGGGCAAGCACTGGAACAGGTTGCCCTGAGAGGCTGTGTCATCTCATCTTCAAGATACTCAAAACATGACTGGTCAAGGCCCTGGACAACATGCAAACCTATAAGCAGGCAGCTGGACTAGACACCTCCAGAAATCCTTTCCAACCTTTTACCGCCACCTCCATATTCATAGCATCAATCATCTTATAAAAGTGCTGTCAGAAAAGGTCACAAGACAGAATACAAAAGTCTTCAAAGTTTACAGAAACTGTTCATAATTCCATCTCCACTAAAAAGAAGGGAAGCCATTTTCATTATTTCCACCACTGAAGACAGCAAGCACAACAGCAGAACAGTAACAACAAAGGCACAGAAAATAGAAAAGATTTCATGTGATTTAGCCATTGCCTGGATTTGATAAGGAGTTTGGAAAAATAGCAAAATTACCAAATAAAATCATGATCAAGACAGCGCCAACACAGCAAGTACTGTCATACACCAGCTTATTCCTCTTCAATTTATCAGTCAAAAGTTGAAGAATCATCTCCTAGGCTGCTGCACTTTGAAGCTCTTAAAGTAACACACTGAAGCAGGAAAGTCATGGTATTGCTTCTCCGAGTACAATACGTCAGAAGTTACCTAAAATTTTTTTCTATAAAATAACATTTTTCTGCAAAATAAGATGCACATTTCTCACAATAGAAAGTATTCTCCCTCTTTTTTTATTTAATCTTTCCACTTCTCCCCTTAACTGTCATCTTTCCACTCCACTAGTAACGCTCACTTAGGTTCACCATTTGTCTATTCCTCCAGACAAGTTCCTTCTCTCACTTTCCAAATGCTTCATACTACTCTGTCCATTTCTAAAATTCACTTTATTTTCACATCTGTAAAAAGGGATGTTTATACAAAGATGCTTACACAAAACAAGCAGACTTATGAAGATGAAAAAAGGGTATTTAACAGTCACACTACTGATAACCAGAATAACAAAGTGGTGACAGCTGAAATACTCATTTTTCTTGAGGCCCTTCTTCAAAAAGCTTAGATTCAATGACTATATGAGAATAAAGTAATAGTTATCTCTGGTCCTAATCTCAAGCCAAAAGGTGATGATCATACCATGACAGGTGTGAATCTTCTACCGTATATGTTATTGCAGGACAAAGAACAAATTACAGATGTCAACACAGACCAATAATTAACAACACAAATGACCAACAAATACAGACTGAGAAAGAATTCAGCCAAAGCACATAAAATGTATAAAAGTAGAAAGACTGCTAACTTCCATTCTCTTTGTCTTACTAGAACAGGAGATACTAAATAAAAATGAAAGCTACTACCTACAAACCATTGAAAGGAAAAGTCCTTGAGGACAATTAAATTAGAACTCACTGCTGAAGTTTTTCAGGACAAAGATTTTGCAAGTCTCAACAATCTAGATGCTCCTTTACCAATGCAGATGCATGGGGTCCCAACAATATGCTTCCCCTTACTTGACAAGGGCTGCAAAATCAGCCTGACTCAATTTACATAAATCACACTTTGCAGCAAAAGCATCTGATCCAACAGCTTAAGCATATCAAATAAAGCAATAAAAACAAAAGCATAGGAAATAGAAGCTTCTGCAAAGAATGGAAAATAAAAATAAATTTGGAAAATATATCCTTTACCAAGCATTTTTTCTCTCAATTAAGTTTAAAAAAAAAGTATTGTGGAAGGAAGAAACAAGCCACTTGTACATGTACAAAATTCAAAATGGCTATGGTCTGATATGACATTTATCTTCACTCATGAGTAAACACTTGCTAACTCACTTGTGGCTATGCCACTTGTGATTTATCAGTCTACTCACTCCTGAAGATAAATGTCATATCAAACCTCAGCTATCATGTAATCTGGCAGCATTAACTTACAATGTTCATGCTCTTATGGGCCTAGAATTCATATTTACCATTGTTTACCATGCTGTAATAGTAACAGTTACAATTTTTCAACAGTGCCTTGAAATTTGCATAAGCAATTCTTTTTCCTCCCAAATAAAACAAATGGACTTTTTTAAAACTCAGCATGTAATTTTTAATGTTAATATGACAACAATATTGTTCCATTGAGTATATCTTTTCAAAGAAGCAGTGAAGAAAAATAAAACCGAAAGCCACCAGATCACTTGTCCCACGTGCTCCTCAATTTATCACACAATTCTTCCTACAGTGTTTAATCTGGTCTAATTTTGAACGTTTTCAGTGATGGCTTTTTCATCACTGCCTTTGGGAGCCTGATCTACCATCTAATAATAATCTGTCTTACTGTAAGGATATTTTGCCTTACATCCTGCCTAAATCCTACTTTGCTTAATTATATCCTGTTATTCATATTTATACTCTCTTAGACCACTCTAAATAATTCATTGATATACTCTGCTGTTTAAACCCTTAAAATATTTTAAAATATTTTTTATGCTCCCCTTTAGCCAGTGTTTGACCAAGTTACTGTTTAGCCAGTTTCTTTTGGTCTTTGCGTTCAAGTCTGTCCTTTAATTGCCATCTTCTGTTACTGGTTTCCAAACAGCATTCATTGACAATATCCTCCTTATATTAAGGTACAGCCCACAAAATTCTGAAAGTAAAGTCCATGATAACTCAGAAAACTACTAGGCTGTATTTCAAATAGGCATACAATTTGTCAAGTATAGGCTTTGTTCCTGTTAATAGATCCCAGACATCTACTGCTCAACAGCTATTTTTATTAAAATTTTATCGCACACCAAATTCCAAGTCAGCGACTAGATCTTTATTAGTTCATTAACAGAAACTACTCTTTTTATCCAAATAGCTGTCTTTTACTCTTCCATTTCTAAGTTGCCTTGCACACAGGACAAAAAGAAAATTATTTCTTGTGAGTCACTAAAATGTGTACAAATTACCATCATTCAGCAACAGAAAACTGATGCCAGAAAAATCTTCAGTAGGGAATTAAAAAGCAAAGAAGAACATCCCCATATAACATAATGCTTATTCTGCTGTTGTATCTTGTTTCCAATTTCCATTACTCTATCTGATCTTGTGGGAGCCTCCAACCACTATGACAGTTCCTGGAAAAGTGTTAGTAAATGTTTTAGCAAATACTATCCTAATGTAACTTAGAAGATGGAGAAATCTCCCCTCTGGACGCTGTGCACAATTTACTGCTGCAACAATGGTCCAGATATATTTCTATACATCTTTCCTAATCCTAGACCTGCACAAATCTTTATATTGCTTTGCATATAATTAATTTTTTAAATTAAGATGGATCACTTCAAATTTCTTACTGTTTCTTTATCGTTTAAATTTAATAATTGGCTTCAACCTCCAGGAATACTTTCTCCTTACAATGCAGTGTCAACACAATATATAAAGTGCTGATCGATCTCCATTACTCATCAATCTGCTTACAACTTCAACACATTTAATAAGGAATGTCTCTCTTATTCATAGAAATTTTATCTGCTGTAACACCCAGAACAAGACAGGTAATGTCTGCATATATAAGGCTATATAGAGCTCCTGCACCCCAAGAATGACATTTAGACAAACTTTGAACATTGCACTTGGAACAATTAAAAAAATTGATTGCTGGCTTATCTCATTAGTGTCTCATCAATAAAATATTAGCCTAAGATTATTCCCCTTTTCCCTATCTAAAAGTAGTTACCAGTACTAACAGCACTATCCAGTTCTCTAGCGCAGAGCTTTTTCATAGTTTTGGAACATGACTGCAATACTTTACAGAACAGATAGTCTCCTCCATCTCCACTAACACTATACATTTTAATGCTGAATTCTCCTTTGCACAAGCTATATTGCATGCTGAACAGCATACACAGAATTCCCATGTTGCGAGACACCTCAATATAACTGGAAGAAGCATCACCACATCTGACCCCTTCGTAAAACAGAAAAGTCAAAAGAAAGGAACAGCTAACAGATTCTCCACATTTTAAAAGAAACAAGCCTACTGTAAACTGGCTGGTATGAAAGGATCTATATTCCAAAACAGGCTTGCCCTTCTGCAGCTGGACAGTTTGCAAAGCCAGCTGGAACTCTCTCCAGTGAGCTTCAGGCTTGGGAAATCTGGAGCTCAGCCAGTTTCCTCCATCAGTGCTGGCTACCCTCAGGCAAGCCAGCTGTAATCTTCCTCTTCCGGACAAGTCCCAGGCAAGATGGCCAGCAGCTCTTTGCTGCACTCTGATTTTGGGGAGCACTAAGAAGTGTGAAGAGTGTGATCACTGTAACCACAAAAAAAGCCAATACTTATGAACAATTACTAATGTGATATGGAGATGCTGCTGGGTTATCTGTTTGGCGCCTGAGTTGATGGTTGTTTTGGTATGTAAGATTTTTTTCATCCAGTAACTCTGTCTGATGCTGCTTTTGTCTGTATAGAACTAATTTGAGCGCCATTAAGAAGTGGGTGGTTAATGTAATGTGTGGTTCTATTAACTAATAACTGATAGATTGAAAGCAAATACAGAAAGTCAGTTTTGTGATAAGCCAATAAATTATAATTTTTAATGTATTCACTTCTCTCTAAATATTTTCTAGAAAATTAATAGCATTAAGCATAATTTTGCTCTGCGTAGTTTGCTACCTTTGAAAATGTTGTGGTCATTTTATGTATCCAGCAAGATGAAAATTCAGTCCTAGACCTATGACTTCCTTACAGACAGAAAAACAACTTCTTTAGCCCATCAGATCAATCTCCACAATATATTACTTTAGCAGTTTTCAGCTCCCTCATATTGCGTAGGTATGTTGCATAAGATGACAGCAACTCTTCACATTGTTAATCTCTATTCATGTTAACATCACAATTGCTTGCTTTGAGTACGCATTGACATGTGAGAGACACAGAAGGTGTCTCTCCCGTAAATTTGGCTTTATCCCGTTCTGAAAATACTCCACAAGAACTATAATCGTAAGAGTAAGAATTCCTGTGGACTTACTGACACATTTTTGCTCTACATCAGTGTTTCTCAAAAGGTGGCGTGCAACCTGCCTAGTAGGCACAGGAGTGTTTAAAGTGGGTTGCAAAACATTGGAAAAAGTTGTGTTACCTGGCAGTAGGTTAGTCCTAAGACTGTGGTATGAGATAAGGCTAGACTTACTAGCCATGAATGTTTACACTTGTCAAGAACCTGTCAGGGACTGTCAGAAACTTCCTTTCCCCAGGACAGGGAGTAATTTTTACACCTACTGCCTGTAATTACTAGTTCCTGCTCCCCTACCTTGAAGAACCAAACTTATTGTAAATTCAGTCTTAGGAAACATGGACAAATCAGAAAAAAAGTCACAAGAAGTCTGAGGAACACTTTTCTAACTAATACAACAGTCCAGAAGAGGTGGGGAGAACCCATTTTAGAAAAGAAACAATGAAGCGGCTGAACAGAAAGCAGACGAATTAAGGCGCAAAATATCCAAATGTCTTGTGTGTATTACAAAAGCCAGAGTCAGAAGTTTTAGCATCTAAGATGGTCTTACACATTAAAACTATGCTCACTAAAAGATGATGAAATTATACTAATTTCATTTTAAAGTTAGTAATTTAACTGCTAGAAGGCATCTGTAAGGTTCAAAAGACATGGCTCTGATGGCTCAGACATTTTCAGATTGTGCACTGCTACTTTTAAATTAAAGCAAAAGAAATATTTTCTCTCCACACACCCTACAGATTATTTATAACCTTTATAGAGCCTATAAACTCAAGGGTAGATCACTGTAAGGTTTTACATTACCATATGTGCATTTCTGAATCTTGATAATGTAAATTTTTACCAACTTGATACACCTTCTGGAACTTGTCAATTTGATTTTGAAACCTAAGTCAAGTACTTTACTCATACATACACAGAAAGCACAGACAAAGAAACTCTTAGATCTTTCCTTGAAGGATGACAATGCCTGTATAAACTCAAGGCCTTGTAAAAATTCTAAATGTATTTTAATTACAACTGTAAGCACACATGCAAGATCCTATATAACAGCATGATAAATTCACCACACTCAGTGAGTAACTGGCTGTATAGTTGCCTTACTGATAGTGCCTTTGAAATTAATGAGTCTAAGTACATAATACTCCAATATGCACAACAACAATATATTTCAGTAAATAAAGTATGGCACTATTTCTAAACAAAACATGCTGGTACAGTACAGCTATTCTTCTACAAGATTTTATAACTATGTGTAGAAGAGTTTAAAATGAGACACAGTTAATTTTAATGCAGACTAATCTAAGCAAAGCAGGATACCTAATGACATACTAAAAATTATACTCTTGCCTGTAAGTCTTGAAAAGCTTTCTGTTCTACATTTGTAATTAACTCAAATTCCACTGTGCTCATATAACAATCACTGCATTCCAGACAAAAAGGCCAAGAGTGTACTTTCTTAAATTTAAGCTATAATGTTATTTAAACTAATGGTTGAACATACATGTGAACTGCCATAAAATGAGGTACTACTATGTATCACAGAATATGATACAAACAAACAAAAAAGTATTTTCCCAAACAAGCTGTAATAAAAATAACATTGAAAACTGCTATTCAGCATGTTAAGAAATTCTCTTTTACACTACAGTACCTACCAGTTGAGAACTCTGATTTGACTGTACCACCTTAACCTGAGGAGGCTGCACTGTATTTGATAC
>JANHGO010000075.1:13787241-13811848 GCA_024606505.1 Aquila spilogaster | reverse complement strand
GCACCAATTTACTTCTCCTGACATGCCTCCAGTACCTAGAACAAGATGATTTAACTGTTGATGCCCTACAGCAATAGCTGTTTACTGTATTATTACTGATCTAATGTATTCTGACTGGATTAGAAAAGTGTACTATTTTATGCTTCATGTTCAGACCAGTTCAACCAAAAAATATAGTTTTAAAAGGCTATACTGTACCTTCACGAATAAACTTTTTACTTTTTAAGTGGTAGTAGCATTCTTTTGAAGTGCTCCCCCCAGGCAGCTGTAGAATGCAACAGTGTTTAGCCCGAGCTACAGTTCTTTCTAAACTTCGAATATTTATTTAAAAACTTAATGGCTGTTGCCGAGAAAGGACTTCAAAGAAAGGAAACAAGTTAAAACTTATCATGATGCTAGAAGTGACTGCAGTATAAGAGCAGGAAAAGGCATAAATAAGGGTTAATGATAACTTGAAAAAACAGAAGCAGAGGGAAAGAGTTCTGAAGAAAAGTTGAAGGGAGAGAAGAAAGAGAAGAAATCTGCCCTAAACTGAGAAGTTTTGGACTAGAAGAAAAATGCTTTTAAAATTATAGTTGTGGTTTTGTTGGGGCATGATTAAACACGCTTTGTATGTTTGTATATAATCTTGCATATGGAAGCTATTGTAGCTAATGTACAAGAACCAATTAGAAGTTAAATTTACCCCCACGTATACTAACTTAGGACCCACCAATAAATCCATTTGGTATCACATTGGAACTTCTATTATAGATTAGTTCCAGATTACAAGCAGGATCAGCTAATCAATTATTTCAACAGTATTATCCAGTTTAGTTTTTCGTAATCACCATGACACATGCATTGAAAGTTATCAATGACTCAAATGTAATTACAAAACCAATATCAAAAAAGCTTATTATATTACTTGAAGCATTCTACAGAAATAACTTGTGACTCTTCCAAACGTGAATGCTGTACATCTTCAGAAAAAATTACCTACTACCATAGAAAAGTATATGCATTGTAACAGTAAAGGATCACTACAGAATAGACAATGGATGATTTCCAAACCAGGGAGTAACTGTTTTTTTATAAAAATCTAATAACTACGATGTTCTAGATTAGGACTACTCAAGCAGCGAACTCCAGATGAGCTCTGAACGACAAATTATTTTTTCTTAAACCTAAACCAAGGCCCCAAACACATGAGGTCTCCCTTCTGTAGGAAACCCGTATTTCTTACCATTCTCTCAACCTGTGAGGGGGCAGTCAGCTGCAGCACACAGCCACAGCTCCCAACACAAAAGCAGTAAGCAGCACCTGGCTGGCCTGACAGAGATGGAGCCTGCACGCCACTTCCAGTCAAGATTTCGGCAGAAATTGGCAGCACAAAGTAAAAATGGAGTAGTCCTGCTCTAGACAGGCAAAGCTAATTCAATTTAAAAAGTATATTTGAAAACTTAATAAATTTATTTCAATGCAAATGTTAATACATCTAAATAATATTCACATTACCTTAAGGAAAGGTACAAGATATGGCTGAGGAGATGATTTGAGTTCCGACTGAAGGCGGCCTGTAAATTCTTCTGGATCAATCTTTGCATCCTTCAGGGCGAAGGAAAAAAAGCATCAAAAACTCAATTCAGTTGTTTGGTTGCTTTTTTTCCAGATAATATCCATGTACATATCTCTAGCTAAATAGGCTACCATATCAAGAAGAACTTTCAAAGCTGAAGTCCCTCAACTCCTCTACATCTATAAAATTCTTCTGTCAAGAGCTAATTTATGTAACATGCCACTCAGAATTCAGGGAGTTCCCTTGGGGATGCACAATTTAAGACACAACGAGATCCCACAAACACTCAAATCTTTTTTTGGAATTCCATTCTTTTGCTAACATTTACACAGTGATTTCTCTAAAAATATTAATAAAAAACCAGGTTGTTGAAGTAACCTTACATACTATTAAAAAATTTGTCAGCCCTTGTAATCAGAAAATATCTTTACTTAATTCCAAAACAAATTTTGAAGGTTCAATTTAACTTAGTAGAATATGTGTATGCATATATATAAAACTATATATGTAAAGCATGTGCATATATAAAAAGTATACATATAAGTATATATATAAATTTTTCACCTATATAAAGGTATGTATGTGTATATAGTCACAAACTATACACTTATAAATATATGAAATATATATTCAGTAGTTTACTTAATAGTTAATACAGGAGAACTCTATAACCCAGGTGTATTTTATAATACTTCTAAAGTATCACTAGTTACAATCTCAGGTTGTAGTAAGAATATTCATAAGCTTTCCTGGACTGATACAGAACAAGAACAAAACCAAACAAACCAAAACAACCTTCAATAAAAATGCTTTATATATGTCTCAACACTTTGTTTGAAATATTGTAAGTAGTTATCTTTACTTAGTTAGTCTTTCTTAGATTTCAAAAGTTAAAACGAGTTTTTACTGGAACCACAGAATATTATTGTTGAATAGCTAATACTTGAAAAAAGTCTTAGGCTTGTATAAAATACACAGGTTTCTCTGTCAATGAATTCAAAGAAATATGTATCAATTCTGTTAAATCCAAGTTCTTCGTAGACTGTATTTAATTTCTCTGAAGAAGCTTGACCATTTGTCCAGCTCCCCAGTAACATCTGTGTGCAACTCATTTACACAATTCACTGAAACACCTGTTGCACTGGAAACTACAGTAAGTCAAGACTTTTTCCAGGCACAAGGACTGTCTAGCTGAAACACAACTTTGCCTCTTGAAATCCACTTGCAGTTAAGGCTCGATGCAGGGGCATCTGTCTGCAGAACTGCTTGGACTCAGCAGCTTAGCAAAATACTTTTCCTTCAGTCCTAGAAACTCTAAATCACATTGTGGAGGCATATATCTACATTCATTCTGTGGTTAAAACTTTTAACAAAGCTTCTTAGTGTTTCAGAAACGACTATGGTTTGGAGGAAAAGAAAGTTAATGAATCCTCAAGAAAAAATTCTGTGTTTTACTCTATTTTTCTAAATAAATGACTGAAATATTGTCCATCGAAACAAGAGTGGTTTTGACAAATGCATACTAAATACTTTGTTGCATTTCCCCTTTCAACAACTAAGGGAAAGCCTACCTTTAACAGATTTTTGAAGATATGTAATGTACAGTATATTTGCATTTTGGTGTAGCCCAACTCCTTTCACTTTCATTACAGCGAAAAAAATTAAGATCAAAGCAATAGTTTTCAGCAAATATAAACAACAAGCTTAATAGATAACTGACAAAATGAAAGATAACTAAATATTTACCAGCAAATCTTGAACCAGAGCTTTCACATTACGAGATGTTTCTGGAGATGGTGAATTATGAGAAGCAAGTTTTATAAGGGTAGCTAAAAAGTTTTTGCATTTTTTCACGTTCTCTTGCATTTCCTGCAAAAGCCAAAGAAAACAAATATCAGATCCATGCTGTTTTCCAATCAGGATCAATGTATGCTCTGATCACTGTAAATAGGGAAAATGATGAAATTGTTCTAATTCAGGCAGGACATATTTGAAACACCTCTGCAGCTATTTTACTATTGCTGCTAGCTACCTGACATTTTCTTCACTTCTTTATGCAACTGAACATCATACCTCACGAATACTAACAAAAAAAAAAAAAAATCAACGACAGAAATATATTTAATTTTTTACAGTCTGTTTTGATGAAAATAACCTTAAATATGAGAAGTAACTACAATTTGTTGGAAATGCATTCTCCTTTGAGATGCCCAATACACAATGTACAATGTTCCCCAAGCCATCTTATTCTGTTAAATTATTGATTCAGTATGTTTTTTGTACAAAGCAGCTACAGCAGTAAAATCAAATTAGAAATAGTCTTCAAACATCATCATATCTAATCTTTTCTTCATCAGTAGGAAAACAGATGCTTTCATTTTTTCAAGCCATCGTTTTTATGTGGTGTAATTACTCTGAGAAACAGAAACGTTACACTTCAGTATAACCACAATTTTGAGGCCCAGCAGCATGATAATAATGAAGTCCATAGAGTGAAGGCCTGATTGTTCTGTCTGAAGAAACAGAATAGTTCTTTCACTACTGACACATACATGGCAAGATGGGGAAAGCTGACCACAAGTGTTCTTGCTCCCTCTCAGAATTTGTATTCTATTTAGTTGAAACGATGGGAAGGGTTTCTTGTTTGTAAAGTATTTGTTCCACCACAGGAACCATGCTTGTGCGAAGAGAAAGTTCTTTCTGCTTCTGAATAGACCTGAGAAGTTCATAAAGTACTAAGAAAACCAAGTATCCAGTATTTTAAAACTTACCAACTTACCTGTGACACAACTGTAGTTCCAGGTACAGGAGAGCTTGGTATGACCTGGGGCTGTGCTGGTACTTGTGCTGTTGTATGAGGTGGAAGTGGCAGCCGAGGCTGACCCTGGTTTTGTGCTGAAGCCTGAGTATGTCCACCAGTAATTACTGCAGGTTGTTGAGAGGCTGATGTTCCAGTTGCTACTGTTGTCTTGAATAAATTTTGAGTGCTTGTTGTAGCTACTGATACCTATTAATATTTTATATTGAAAAAACAGGTAATTATCTTCTTTTAATTCTTGTACTCAAACACAAAGCTCTTGAAAACCTGACAATAAAACATGTTTTCTTTCAAATACACCCTTACTGACAAAATAAAACCATTGACTTTACTTACTTACCATAACCCTAATTTTGTCACCCTTTACTGAACAGTGAGAGTCCTCATTTAAAGTTCTTTTTATTACAAAATTAAATGTACCACTAAAAAATGAGTTGCTATTATCCAGCCCTTTAAATCACCATGATGATATGACTTCCGTAACTCAACTTTCTGTAAATTTGGGCCTTAATATAAACAAGTCAATTTCCAATGATTTGTGGTCATGTCATCAGGTTTACAATTATCTAAACCACAGTTACAGTGACAGCTCAGATCGAGATGACACAAATGCACTAACGCAGCTTCCCAACCTAATCTGAGCCCAGCAGCAGCATGTATGCTTTTGCACCGGTGCACAGCCCTAGCGAACAAAACCGTCCTGGGCCAGGCTGGGCCACACGCAAAGACCATGCTGCACACTCCTCAACATTAGGAAGCTGGAAAGCTTATCAGGCTGCACAGAGCACCACGTATCACCCCCTCATCCATCCAGTTCAGCTCTCACGCTTTATCTGACCTAGTAAGCCACCCTTCCGAGTGCCAAAAAGTCTCAGACAGCCACACCAAACGGGACTGCAGGAGCTAGAGAGCCCAGCCAGGCAACATAACGTGCTGAGCAGAAGCTACCAGGACCTCCCAATCCAGCCTGACTGCAGAGCTTTGCTCCGTCTTGGGCACAGACGCAGAACAAGCCGACCCAGGCACCTGCACTGCGGTGCCACGGATGATGTGTGCGTCCTGGGGCACTGGTGACCGCACAGCAGAGACCACAGCTCTCAACAGGGGACAAATGTAGTGCAGCATGTCCACCACTGAAACAGTATTTGTGAATCCAGCTGATGTAAGCTTTTTCTTTAAAAAAAAAAAAAAAAAAAAAGAGCTTAAAACTGAATCTATACTGCCCCCAAATTTTTTATCATCAAGGAAAGAGCAGAAAATAAGATCCAGGCTATCACTCAGCACCTGCGTAACATAGTCTGACTATACATTCATTATTAATTTCTGGGATTACGTTTGCGATAAAAGCAAACATGAACATTAAAATTCACTTTCGAAAAAACATGTAAATACAAACATCCTTTTCTTCACCCATCTTTTCCTTTTTATATTCTTACTACTTACTGTGGTATGTGATAGAATAGAGCCTCCTGGCAGAGTTGCAGTGGACGTAGCACTGACAGGTGTAGCAGTTGATTGAACAACTTTGGCTTGCACTGGAAGTCCTAGGCGGACAGTAGATGTGGCTACAGAAGTTGGTTGCTAATAAAGGAAAAACAAGCATTTTATTGTTTTTCCTCCTTTGTAACTTGATCTCCAAGACTTTTTAATAATAATGATTACATGAATAATCATTACTAATGCTGAAAAAAACCACCCAAAACAGTAACATGTTCTTAAATATATATTCACAAATAATGCAAAAATGAACTTTCTTATGTTCAATGATATACTTGCAATATTTCTCCTATGAGCTACTTCTCATACAGCTATATGGAAAATATTAGAAAAAATAGGATGTGACCTGCAAAAATTGATGTAACATTAATGTATTAGTTCAGCTGTAATATTTACATGTCAGTATTCGTGAATATTTGAGTTTATAATTGCTAGTAACACATATTGATCCTTCTGATATTTACTGGCCTGTTCTAACGCTTTTTCTTGAAGGAAATTTATATGGAGAGAAAAGTCAGAGAGCAGAAAAATATTTTCAAAATAATTTCAGATTAAATTATATAGAAACTAACTTGTATAGAAATGAAGTCTAAGCATTTGGAGAATCTCTGTCATAGAACGCACACTCTGTAACCAGACAGCAACTAGAATGTTCAGTGCAGATAAAGGAAAATTACTTACTTAACAGCCTTTCACTCAGTAGCATACTCTACAACTCAGTAAATTTGTCTCATGCAGCGAACATATTAATTGTTTTTGTAACTTTATTTGGGAGATTGCAATCTCTTACCATCATATAAAAGGACAAGATTTAGGAATAAAAAAAAAAAACAGCTCCAGGAAAGCTGTTATTTAATTCTACAAGAACGTAAATACCATTATGGAAGAAATACATCACACAATATGGCAATTATGACAAAAAGAGAACAGCTCATTACTAAAAATGGAGGCCCCACTGGTCTCTTATAACTTGCATTTATTAAGATTTGCATTCAAACACATACTTAGACAAGACAAATTTTCTAAGTGGCTTGAGTAATAAATCATGGACAATATTATTTCTCACAAGATAAAACTAATTTTCCTTGATTTACATTTTAAGTTATATGTCTCTATAATTAATATTTTATAAACAATGGCTTATTTTAGATTCTCATATTGTCTATTAAACCTACATAAAATAATTCTTCAAAGAACATCCAGTATACTTAGGAGATCTCCAAAAGGAACAGAGGCCCAGGCAGGCATTCAAAGCCCCAAGCATTCCCTACCAATCAGTCCAGCAACATCATCTACTGGATATCAATCTTCTGTACTTGGGGAAAAAAATAAAATAAAATAAAATAAAAAAATAAATAAAATCTATCTGACATCTGAACAAATTGGGTTTTTTGTTTGGATAGCTTTCAAGATTTTAAAAATCTTGACTAGGGATGTCTTCCATACTGAGACAGCCTAGAGGCAATAAACAGCATCATTATAAACAGGTAGAATTGTCTGGTTTTTTGGAAGAAGGATCTGTGCTGGTTTTGGCTGGGGTAGAGTTCATTTTCTTCACAGTAGCTGATATGGGGCTATGATTTAGATTTGTGCTGAACACAGCGTTGGTAATTCAGGGATGTTTTCGTTACTGCTGAGCAGTGCTCGCCCAGAGCCAAGGCCTCTTCTGCTTCTCAGCCCACCCCACCAGCGAGGAGGCTGGGGGGGCACAAGGAGTTGGAGGGGACACAGCCGGGACAGCTGACCCCCACTGACCCGAGGGGTATCCCAGACCGTATGACGTCACGCTCAGCACATAAAGCTGGGGGAAGAAGGAGGAAGGGGGGACGTTGGGAGCGATGGCGTTTGTCTTCCCAAGTCACCGTTAGATGTGATGGAGCCCTGCTGTCCTGGAGATGGCTGAACACTGCCTGCCCGTGGGAAGTGGGGGATGAATTCCTTGTTTTGCTTTGCTTGTGTGCGCGGCTTTTGCTTTACCTATTAAACTGTCTTTATCTCAGCCCACGAGTTAACTCACTTTTACCCTTCTGATTCTTTCCCCCATTCCACTTGGGCAGGGGAGCGAGCAAGCGGCTGTGTGCTGCTTAGTTGCTCGCTGGACTTAAACCACAACAGGATCATATAAGCTTTTTCTGTTTTTTTAAATACCATACCTCTTTTCTCCATTATAAAGAAGACCACTTGCTTCAATTTCCTTAAAATATTGGTTGAATGAAACTATATTTACCTGATGAATGTTTGCATTTAAAAACATTAATACTGTGTATCTTGTTCATTTGCTTAAACTCAGTGTTTCCAACCTAAAAATACAGCATGCCTGTGATATCTGCCCCCTTCTTGTCAGTAAGTGCTTCCAGAGGTGAGGATTTATAGAGCAAGCAGATAACCAGGCAAACTTCTGGCAGCTACTCAGTTCCAAGAAAGATCTGCAGCCAGAAATCTGCAAATACATAGCTCAGGCTGCTAGCTAGAGCATTTTTCTCAGCTAATAAAAGCCCACAATTCATCACAGGAAAGTACTTGAAAACAAAACTGCATATAATTAAAATATAAAATTTCAGTATCGTAACAGTGCATTATCCAACTAAGTATGTGTATTCAACTGTGCAGACCACAGGAGCAAACTGTGCCAACATGAAGACTAAATTCACCCTCAGTTTTAAAAATCAATAGTGACAAAAGCCTCTGATACAAAATGGCAGTAAAATCTATTAATGTGTTGGATATGAAGAAAAAGCCTTACTACCAAAGAACTGCAAACAAAGCAACACAACAGTTTACTAACGTGGTTCCAAAACTCATAAATGTTAAAAAGGTAAGTATGAAATGAGTGGATGAGAAACATAACAAGGAACTAGCCCAGAGAAATTCTTAAGTATCATGGAAATGATCTTCAAATGACAGCTACAAGTTGCCAGAAGACACTATAAGGACTCCCAACACAAATACTTCAAGAACTGGTAAAAACTATTTAGAAAATAGCTGTGCCTACTATGAAATGAAAGCTGTAAACATATCTCATGAGAAATCCATCAAAATGAAAACAAAAATTATCAACATTATATTAAAGAAAAAAATCATAACCCAATGTGTCAAGCTCCTACTGGAACAAGCTAAAAGAATTTATGGTGTTCTTTAAAGAACTACTAGTTTGGTATAATGCTATTAAATTCCAAAATTACCACAAGAGGCTTAGAAAGGAATATATTTTCAAATGTAACTGTATTATCTTTGATTAGACACATCACATATTTTTACATTTCCTAAATACATGAAAGTAATGTTTAAGAGGCTTTTTCCCTGTACTCAGGCATTAACAGGCAGGAAACTAGAACATGAATGAACACAGTATATAATCCACTACCAATCTCCATGGGGACACTTGAGAATGCTTAAAATAGCCTTTTGTATACACACTTGAGCCAGCTCTGTCCACACAGAGAGATCAGAAATTCTAAGTGGAGAACAGCACAGTGCTACTGTGGAAATAAGGATTTCAAAATGGATCTGGCTTACATCTGGCCAGCTTGAAGAGGGGATGTCCCAAGGTTCGTTCTGCCTGCACAAGTCATGCGGATAACGCAAGTGACTCCGGTTTCAGGGTGCAACAAGTCACTTCCACAAAGACAGTCAGTGCACATTAGAATCGTTCACAGAAGAAATCAGCATGGAATTACTCTGTATCCTGGAAATTCACTCCCTAAATAACTACATCTTCAGTTTCCTATGTAGACCTTCTCCCCAGAGCTCTGGACACGTGAATAATACAGAGGCAAAGCTGAAGACGTAAACAGGAGCAAATCTGTTTGTACCTGCTGTGCACAAACAAGCTGCTTTTATAATCGAAGGAATATACAAGGCTCCATTTGAAAAAGCAGGCCACTTGAACACGGAGAAAATATGCCAAAATATCCAGGGATTATCTGTCACTGCAAAGGCAGGACTACACCAGTTTTAGGGACTGCATTGTGTACTCACAGCTTTATAAAACCAAGACAATTTAAACTGCCACAAGTTGGTACACTGATGTATGTAAATCCTTGGAAAGAGGTCTGTGGTATACTTGTATTTTGTACTATAGTACCACCTACTGATGAATGCTCAGGGCACCAGCAACACAGTCTGCACTACAAAGCAAGAGAGCTTACTTTTGACAAGTATGCTGCATATATTTTTCATGATCAGCCCTGTCAATAAACTTGGCCACTATCAACCACAAAAGGAAGAAAGAAAATACGCCAATAGCATTTTAACAAACATTAACACAAAAGCAGACGCAAGTTTATCATGATACTCATCATGACACCTCTTTATGCATCTTCCACAACATGGCTTCACTACATATTACACAAAACTTAATTTTAACAGAATATGACCTTTAAGTTCAGATTTAAATTTGCAAAATCTGAAATAAAAGTCAATTTTATTTTTAACCATTAATCCAGAAGACTTCTTACAAACAAAATAGGCCATGCTAAGACGCCCTGATGCCTCAAACAATAGAAGACAGTGTTTAACAAAGAAAAAAACTAAAGTGGGATCACAGACAATGGCAGAAGCATAGGCTAAACGTCGAATCTGGTAACTCATTTGTATCGGGTTTGCGAGGCAAGGTTTTGGTAGCAGGGGAGCTACAGAGGTGGCTTCTGTGAGGAGCTGCTAGAAGCTTCCCCTATGTCCGATAGAGCCAATGCCAGCCAGGTCCAAGACGGACCCACCACTGGCCAAGGCCGAGCCCATCAGTGATGGTGGTAGCACCTCTGGGATAACGTATTTAAGAAGGGGGTAAAAAAAACCTGCGCAACTGCAGCCGGAGAGAGGAGTGAGAAGATGTGAGAGAAACAACCCTGCAGACCCCCAGGTCAGCGAAGAAGGAGGGGGAGGAGGTGCTCCAGGCGCCGGAGCAGATTCCTCTGCAGCCCGTGAGGAAGACCATGGTGAGGCAGGCTGTCCCCCTGCAGCCTGGGGAGGACCCCACACCGGAGCAGGGGGATGCCCAAAGGAGGCTGTGAACCTGTGGGAAGCCCGTGCTGGAGCAGGCTCCTGGCAGGACCTGTGGCTCCGTGGAGAGAGGAGCCCACGCTGGAGCAGGTTTTCTGGCAGGACTTGTGACCCCATGGGGGACACACGCTGGAGCAGTCTGTGCCTGAAGGACTGCAGCCCAGGGAAGGGACCCATGCTGGAGGAAGGGAAGAGTGTGAGGAGTCCTCCCCCTGAGGAGGAAGGAACGGCAGAGGCAACGTGTGATGAACTGACCCCAACCCCCATTCCCTGTCCCCCTGCGCTGCTGGCAGGAAGGAGGTAAAGAAAATCAGGAGTAAAGTTAAGCCCAGGATAGAAGGGAGGGGTAGGGGAAAGGTGTTTTTAAGATTTGGTTTTATTTCTCATTGTCCTACTCTGATTTGATGGGTAATAAATTAAATTAATTTTCCCCAATTCGAGTCTATTTTGCCCACGACGGTAATTGGTGAGCGATCTCTCCCTGTCCTTATCTCGACCCGTGAGCCTTTCGTTATATTTTCTCTTCCCTGTCCAGCTGTGGGGGGAGTGATAGAGCGGCTTTGGTGGGTGCCTGGCATCCAGCCAGGGTCAACCTGCCACATCATTTTAGAGTAACTAATTCATACAAACTTTCTTATAGGCATGGCTGGTAGCCCTACCTACTATTAATGTATCATAACACTCCCGATTACCAAACTCTGTTTTCCGATACTTAAAATTCTGTCAAACCTCTGAAGAGTTCATGAAGAAACTTCACATGCCTATTGACTGCCTCTCAATTCTTTTGGTTATGGTTCATCTAGAACATGCACTTAAACGTCAGATGCAGAGCAATTTGTATGTCACGGATTTGATTTTTTCAGTCTGGTGAAAATACAGCCAAATTGAGCCCAAGTACTAACCCTTTAAAAACTTGACATTTGCACACAATTGCAGAAAATTACTTAAGGCAGAATCTCTAACAAGTCAGCCAACAGAGGCAGAACCTTCATTGCCACCACAGCATCACTGGAGTCAGGCATCGGAACCCAAAGCAGGGAGACGCTGCTGTGTTCCTCACATTCGTGACGTCCCTTTTGGGTTCACAAACTAGAAGAACAACAGAGGAGGAAGACACAGGACTGGGAGCAATTAGACAAGACATGTAGAGGAGCCTGGGGCCATCAAAGAAAATCTTCAGAAACCAGGGGTTCTAAGTCCAAAACCCCTACCTCTGGAGTCTCAGCATCCTGTTGGTGTAAGCAAATACCTACATAATCCATCATCAAAGTATTTTCTCATTCTCTGGTGAAGTGGCTAGTCCATCTATACTCACTAGGATTCATCCAAAGAATCTGGTGGATAACAAGCAGCTGAATTTTGGCACTACAATTAGATTCTAACCCTGCCTCAACTGCTCTGAGCTTGTGATGCATGCGAATATAGATAATCTATTGTAATCAATACTCCTACGCCATGTATTTATGAGTGCCCAACCTGAAATGTGGGGTTTATGACCAGGAGAGGTCATGGCCACAACTGAAGACAATGAAGTCAAACTGAACACAAAAAATTAACCAGTATTTTTAATTTTATATTTAAAATAGAGACAATTACGCTCTGTTTTCTACTTATAAAAAGAGGCTAATAATCCCCTTAACTGCATTGTTGAGAAAGTTGTTCTAGGGATAAGCTTCACAAAAAAACCTGCTTGGTTATTAAGTCCCACTTCAGAGGGGGGCTTAGATAGTGTGCAGCAAATAAGCCTGAAGCAACCCACTGAACAATGGAGAAAAAATATTACATAATTCTTCATTAAGACTGTCCAGCCTACACACTGTAGAAATTAAAAATAACAGTAGTATGTGGTCATGCAGCATAATGCATATGCACACGGGAGCCACTACTAGATTGCTCAGGAACCTTCTTTATAGCATTTCCTAATCTTTGCATGTTTAATTTTACAGCCTTACTAATGTTTAAGTGTTTTCTAAAAAGTTTTAAAAGATATGTTAACGCTATGAAAATGTAAACAGTAGAATTTTTAAGTAGTGAGAACTTATTATCTGCTTATACAGAAAAGATTCACTCACCATGAAGGAAAGGAAGGAAAAGGGTTTTGTGGTTAAAGCACAGTCAAGACCACACATCTTCTACTTTCTCTGACCTTCCAACCTACCTGCCCTGCTAACACAAATGTCTTCTCCAGAATATTGCACAAGCAGCCCCAAAACTGTCTATACAAAAGAAATAGTATAGAATAGCTTATTTGATAATAATGATAATGCACCTCAGGCAACAACAAAGATGTATCAATTTGCTTAAAATTTCTGCAAAAAGTAAAACATTTGTCAGAAAAGCAGTAAGGGTGTGAAAAACAGTAAAAAAAAAAAAAAGGAAGAAAGAGATCAATAAACAAGAAAAAAGATTACCAAAACTAAAAAACAACATAAAAATACAAACACTGCTGAAAATACAGACATAGCATATTATCAGAACTATCTCAGATTTGAAAGGTTCTGCTTTAGCAAGAACAGCAGCTTGTGAAACGTCAGCCAAGTTTAGAACTGCTCTCAACATCACACGTGATGGCAAAGACTAAGCTGCTGTTGCGTGCATTGAGCATATTTCATAGCAAAAATGTAGCCACTTCCAGAGCAGATGATTCAGCACTTTTCGCAAGTTCAAAAGACGTTGTTTTTTCATTTTAAAGAAGGATGGTAAAGTGAAACTTAACAGAAAGTGAATATCAAAACATAGAAAACAAATCAGTAAAGTTTATATCATGAAGCCGAAATTCTGAAGAGTATAAGTTAGAAAAATGCCTAAAGCCAGAAAAAACAAAGCTAGAATTGTCATTTTCTTTAAAATACATAGATATATATTGATCAGACTATTTATGCAATGAAAACAAAATTCATGTGATTGGTAACCATATTTGTAGCAGAAGAATTTTTAAGTAGCCCACTTATGTGCCTAAATATTTGGACTAAACCATCAAACTTTACAGGTAACTTTACACTACGTTTTCTGATCACTAAAAATATACAAAGCAACTTAATACTGGAAAACACATCTTGAATCAAACTTGAAACAAAAACATTAGTAAACTCTAAGACCAAACCCATCTTCAGCAGCTGTCTCATGAAAATTCCAATATATACCTGATTTGAAAGTTCCAATAACAGATACTCCGTAATAAAATATTACGGGCGAGGCTAACATTGGTCTTCCCTGTATGATACTCACTTTATATCCCTGGTGTACAGAAGCACTTTAATTTTGTAACTAACATAAAATAATTTTAATTAAAAATAATTTAAAATAAGTAATTTATTTTTTGCTTTTTGGTTATGAATGTAAACCCAACTGGGTATTAAGACACTGAAAACCAGCAAACAAAATCTGCATCAAAAGCATGAAAAGCCATAAACAGTACAAATGAAAAACGTTGATAAAAAAAGCAGCGCAGCAAAGAAAAACTAGATGGCAGCACCTACCTATTTTTCATAATTTCACAAGTATAAGCTTCAAAACAAGATACAGAGGCAAAAATTTAATGCAATCCAAATAATCAGTTTTTAAAAGACTTCCGAATCTACTTATTATCTCTGAAGAATATAGTAATGCAAGCAAATCCATGCTTATGGATTCTTGTATTACAAGCAGGTCAAATAACAAAATTTTGTAAGATCAACCGAAGTTCCATCTAATTATAGCTTGTTTCCTAAAAATCCTGTACCTTAACTAAGATCCTATAGCAGATAAATTTTTGGCAACATTAATAATTTGTTAATATTCAGCTAAAATTAATGTCAATGTCAATCAAAAACTAAAAAAAATCATGAGGAAAGAGAAAATTGTTCAACCAAAATTATGCACAGTTAACTCAAACCAATGTTTGCTTTAAACATCCAAATCTTTTTTTATTTCATTAAATATGTTTTTTCAAACAAGCACGTTATCACTGAAAAACCACTCACAGTACAACAAAATTGTATTTCTTAATGCATCAAAAGATTATTATAAAATAATAGTCATGGAAGACCAAGTACTTCGATGTAAAACATGAGATACCAATTTAAAAAAGGCAAGCCTCTCACAGCTGCACCAATAAGATGAATTTACATTCACAATATGAAAAATGTTTTGGTTTTATATACCTGAATATTTTGCAATGATTTTTGCCTTTAAAAAAAACAAAGCATAGTTAGCTGTAGTTAATATCCCCCCATCACAGTCCTACACAATCTTATAATTGGACCTATACTAAAACTATTACATGGTACAATTGTACCTATTCATGCTTTTCTTGAATATTTTACTTAAAGAAACCAGAAAGACTGTAAATGTAAAAGATCATTAAAATATCAAGTACATCTTCCTATTACAGGTACTTCTCTCAATTACTGCTTTCTCTGTACTATTCTGTTATTTTCAGATTCTGATTCTTTTGACTGAATCCATTTCAGTACTTCTAACTCTGTGCTTCAGACACAGTCCATCATTTTGGGACACATGCCCATGCTCCAGAGCCTTTGAGCTTGGCATTAAACTCATCAGAACTGAGACCCTTCCTACAAGGTACTTGCTTATCCCAATTAGCCAGTTTTCCAGAACTCCACTAGGAATTGAAACAAGCAGATTGTATTCCCATTTTACAGAGCAGCAATTGAGAGAAGCATAACTAAATGTCTAATCAAAGATTACCCCACCTAAGAGTCAAGAAGAACCCGTCTTCCTTTCAAAATGGATTTGCCTATCTTCTTCCAAGAACCTAATGCGAAATTGTTCCCAAAGCTGTACTACATTTGCTTACATCCTCTACTCCTAAAAGCTACAAAAAAATGAGATAAAGGTATTACAAACAATAGAAGTCAAACAACTTAAATAGCAAAGCCAAGCACTTGAAATGTAAGAAATGTCAGATAGTCTGCTGTGCAACATCAATTGTGTGCCTTGATTGCCTAGCTGAAGCTTTTATCTTTGTGCATTTATCATGCAAAGACTGTAATTCACTGCCGTGTACAGAAGAGATTAATGTAGGATGAATGGGAAGTTATGTATCTTAATCTTTCTGAACTTTTGTGTTTCACACTGCAATCAAAATATACCTTTTTTTAAACTTGGGAAGGGAAGAGGGATGGCTGTATCAACTCCCTACAAACGTAAATACTACTGTATACAAACATTTGACTTCTGAACCTTCAGCAATGAAACATGTAAGGATAAAGCCACTGTCTTTAAGGAAAGCATTATCCTAAGCCCATATACTAAATCCTAAGGGAAAACAGACTACGGTTTTTCTATTTCAGCAGCTTCCATTGTTCCTAGAGAAAGGTGTCTCCTTCCTCACATACTGTCCTGGATATAAGCCCGGCTGCGGAAGCTAGAGGAATTTTCATGGGAAACCTGATTTTTTTCCTCCCAAACAGCTGGAAGAAGATGTAGGAAATGATGGCCCTGGGATATAGGGAAAAAAAAATCTCACTGTATTATGGGGCTGCAGAAGTAGTTTAGAATCTGGACAGCTCTGTATGTATCTATCAAGTCATTCTCATTTAAGAACATTTAAAACATTGCCTTGTTTTCTCCTCCTCCTTTTTTGAGAGTGAAGGAGGAATTACCTTAGTTGTCAAGCTGAGAGATTCAAAGAGCTTTCAAATTTAGATGAACACTTTGGTAATTTTTCAGACAATCTTACTTGTAATTTTTTAAAAAATTAATTCATAATTCATCTTATATTCTCCAGTTATTACTCTCAACACTTCTTAATGAGTTGCCAAAACTAACTGTCAGCTTTTGCAATTTCTTTGGCATGTTATTTAATAACCTGTGTTTTACATCTAACTACATAGCTCATAACACACTTTCTTAACACAATAATTATTTACAGTGTATATACAAATTAACACTGAAAACAATCACTTTGCTGAGTAACTTGTGACACTTGACACTGCCTAGAAATTAGGACAATCTGAAGAAAAGCAACCATAATACCCATGAAGCATGAAAGCTATGACTTTTTCTGACATGTTCCTCATAGTAAGATACTATTTCCTAGAACACTTACGGCAGACTGCAAATTTCCACCCGCATAGACTTTCTACGTAGGTAAAAGCAGAGTAAAACACAAACTCCCTGACCTAAGTACATCGCTAAACTCTACACATTTAAAGCACCCTGCATTTTAATCCAAATAAAGCTATCTTAAAATAACTGAATACAAACACAATAGTAAATTTGAGCTCTGCATAATAAAATAACAATCATTCCACTAACATATTGGAGAGAGAAGTATTTGATGTTCTAGAGGTTAAAACTGCATAGCCTGCAATGTTCATCAATCTTGCAAACTATTTCGCAGGACTCAAGCAATTAATGTTTATGTTGTCTGTCCTGAGCTAATGGCACACGCAATTTTTCTGAGTTTCAGTCACAGTGGAGATTAGGACTCTTGAATATTACACTTTATAGGCATAGAAACATAAGACACTCTTTTCCATACATGTTAAATTTCTACTGAAAATTTTAATTCACACAATTTAGCTTTCTGACACATCAGAATTTGATTCTGCAAGAAAAAAAGCTTAATTATAAACTCACTGAAAAAAATTTTTTCAAGACACACAATTTCCTGTATTTTAGAATTTGATCTCTTTTCTTGATTAATCATAATGACTACTCAAACAAATAACTAACAATTCTAAAACCTTACCATAATATTTGTCATTGGAAATTTCCTCCAGAAAGCCAATGAATACTGTCTGGTTATAAACCATCTACCTAATCAAATAAAAGTCTAGTGTCTAGCTCTGGTATTATAAACCTTTAGAATTTAAACCTTTACAACCTGGTTTTAAAAGGCTGTCAACCACCACTTTTAAAGTACACTCTAAGGTCAAAAATATATAAAACATAAGCACTGTCAAAATGAAAGAAGAGTCTGCAGATCACATGCGGAGTCATAGAAGTTCAATGTAAATTTCCCAAGGACAGTATTATTTCTCATCCTTGTTAATTATAACAAATAAAGAAATGAGGCAGTATAGTTTGGGCAGCTACCGAAACAATCTGTCAACGGAGATGAATCCTGACAAGGTAAAATACCATGATTCTAATCCCGCTATGCTAAAATAATCAAACTTTTGCACCCTGTAAGACATTCATCATTCATAAGGCCTTGCTGGTTTCCTCTATTCTCAACCAGCTTATTAGCACTAACAAGTGTAAAGAAATACCTATAATGCAGTGGGGTATTTATCTGGGCAGAACCCTGCACAAAAACAATTACATCTTTCTAATACCTGAACTCCTTCAGATTTTATATATCTCTACAAACACGTGAACATGCAGTATCCTCACAGTTTTACATTTATATAAATCCAGCAAGTCAGATTATACACTTTCTGCAATCTTAACTGCTTCATATAACTAAAGAACAGCTGCCTATGGCCAACATGATCAACTCCCAACATTTGCTGTGCACACATCTGAAGGTTGACTTTGGAATCCAAACTCCAGTCTTCTAATAAAGACTGAACACACACAGCCAAGCAGTCGGGTCTACGTTTTTGTATGCTTCCTAAGATTCTATGTATAATAAAGATGTATTCCTCAAATGTTTTCAAACTACAATTTGTTAATATTTAATTTCCTGTAAATGTTCCCACTCTGAATTTTAATTCTGCATGCTGGCCACAGCAATTAAAGTTACATGAAAACTAGCAGTATGAAACAAACAGCTAAAACTAACTCATTTTAACAGACTGAGATCATATTCTTGGTACAGTCCCGTCCCACCCCACAATTTCTGTTTCGCATTTATGCTATGCACTTGTCTCAGGATCCATTGCTAGAATGTGTGCTATACAGTCCTTTGTAGTCACTGCTAAAGAACTGGTTGTACTTAAAAAGAAAGCCCCAAACAACCAAAAACAAACATACAAACTCAAAAGAAGAACTTGTCTGGATTTTTGTTGTCATCAAACTAGTCAAAAAATCTCAAAATTAACACAGGCTTATCTCTGTGTTTATTCTTCCTGACATACATTTATCTTTGAAGGCTTCTACAAGTCTTCTTATCCTTCCAGATATCACAAATTTAAACATTAAATAGCTGCCTTCTGTGAATACTTCTTTTACAAATTCCATCCAATACTGCACTTACCTGTTTTCTAAGAGCATAAAGTTCTTCAAGTGCTTCCAGGCTTTTATTTATGTCTTTCCTGAGATACAATCCATTGAGCTACAATATTCCTAGTGACACTCATTTCTAAAACTTACTTTCTAGCTGGCTACTCTGTGTTTTAGATCGCCTCATGTTATTAATTTATTTTCAATTCTCCAATTCTATTCTGGCTTCCTTCACTTCTGACAAGTGTATCATGGTTTTCAGTTTTGAATTAATAATGGTTTAGACTATAAATATGGTGTAATGCACAAAGCATATAATGGGACAGTAATCAAGTGTTAAACATCAGGAAATACATGTTTAAGTTATTTCAGGCAACCTATACAACAATCAATTAAAAAAATTACAAAGGCACCCTATTCATCAATTTCTACCTCAGAATTACTTATCGCTTCTGCAAACACAGACCTTAGGCAAAACTACCTTAAACTCTGCCTATTGTTATTATGGCACAGCTGCCCTGTACTAACATCCAAAGATGTTTGCCTCTACATTTTAGTAAGATAGTTCAGCTCTAGCCCCAAATGGCCCAAAGCTAAAGAGCCTCCCTACAAAGCTTTAAACCAGTGCAGCCTACCAAGTAATTTAAAACACAATACATCTTCACCCTTGAAAATAAACCAGTTCTGAGTTGAAATAAACACCCTCCACTGAAGAGCGTGGGGTAGGAAAGCATGCTATCCTATCAATCCACGTAAAAAAGGAAATGTAGTCACGACACAGACAAATCTAAGTGTAGACAGATCACACCCAGAGGTAAATCAAAGGAATCAAACCTTTCTTTTGAATAAAGTGTATTAGAAAAGCTAATTATTGCAAATCCTTGTATTGAATGTGCTTGGCTTTTTCTTTTCTAATTTCTTGTGAAATCCAGCTATCCCGTGCATCCATTCAGCATGCTGGGATACCACAATGCTTCCGATTCAGAGGAACAAGAGGCACTTACTGAACCACTCCAAACTAAGTTCTGGCTAAGACTGAGCCTTCTAGCCCCCAACGATCTCACAGTCTGAACTAGGTCTTGAGAGATTTTTTCTGAAATACAAAAAAAAAATTCCTAGGCCTCAGAAAATAAACTGCATTTGAATAAGTACTTCCTGTTTTCACGAAAAAAAAAGGGGAGGAAAGCATATTTGCAAAAACATATGAGCTAATAATGTGTAAGACAGAGGCAAACGTAATGCACAACAGTGAAATCAAGCCAGACATACCTGAGCTGTTGATAGGCGAAAAACAGGGCCAGTTGTGGGCACTGAAAGTCTAGGCGAAATGCTGGCAGGACCCTGTCCCTGTGTTTGTACTTGAGCCTGCATTTGAGCCTGTGCTAGAGCCTGCTGAGGCACCATTACAAGCTGTCCAGCATCCGTGCGCACCAATACCATACCTAATGAGAACAAAGTAACAATAACTAGAGAATAAACAATAATATGAAGAACAATATCTAAAGAATATCTAACTACGGAATACAGAATAAAATTAATGTATAGTTCTGTACATTTTTCTTTATACTATATTTTTTTTTATTCTGGTGTAACATGAGATTTTATTTCAAAGAAGAAAAAGGAGCCCCTACTAGCAGACAAAAACTAACACCCAGTTCAGTTTGGAATTCCAATAACTGCAGTTTATGGATAACAGTGATGAAAAAAATGATCACTTGAGTGTATAGGCACACAGCGACTTTCAGCAGCCTAGCCAGGGTCAGCAGAATAAAATTAGAAAGAAACATTCATTAAAAGTAAACTATAACAACAATCCAGTAGCTGAGAACAGAATTCAGTATGAACATACCAGGGACAATGACATGAGAGCTTTACTAAAACAACAGCTTTAGGGGATGTGTACATGCAAACATTAGGCCAGACATGTTTCCGAGTATACAGTATTTGGGATTTAGTTAATCATCAAGCATTAACACATGAATTTATTTGGTACCCACCATCACCGTATTGGGAGGCACTACCTGTGGTTTAGACATCAAAACCAAAGTATTGTCAAATGCAGAGAACCAACACAACCGCTCCTCAGCACAAAATGATAGAAGTGCAGATATTTTAGGAAAACACCAAAGGTATTGTTTTAAAATTAACAGAGTACTTGGCAAGTGTTTTCTAACACTTCCTGGAAGTAAATGATAATATTTTCAGACTGTTTTCTAGTAACACATTTCACAAATAGAGGCCTTCTACACAAAAGAGCCAGTGCCATCAAGTTTTGCCGTAAGTTTTCCACAATCAGCAGGTCAGAAAAGGGGAGACAAGGGCTAAGTTGGTCCCTGCATCACCTGGAGCTTCACACTTATTCAAGATCACTGCAAAGCATGTAATGTGCTTCTTCTAGCTCACTCAGAACTAAGAAGCAGTTGCCCAGCCAGATTATTTAAAAAGAAATTCCAAGTTAGTTCCAGAATACATTTTAATCATTTAACCTAGACAGGATATAATGGGTCTGTAAACAGAAAAACATCTTGCCTGCAACTACTGAAGAACCAAAAAATAAGAATCTAGGAAGTCACTTTTATTCTGCTGATAACAGTCTCAGCAGACATTTTTTCTACAACTTACCTCTACGTGCAACTTGCTTCATATGTATTTTTTAAATTGTAAAGGGAAAATGAAGAAGGTAAAAGCATACATCCACTTCTAATTATTAACTTCCCAGAAAAAAAAACACACCTCAGTAAAGGGACGTGGTTTGCAACATACCATGAGGATGAAGAAATCTGAACACTATTATAGCAAGTAACAAATTTTAGAAGTAACCTATACCAGGAAAGTCTGTCTTTCAGTCTCTGACACAGAAACACAAATCCCAATCCTGGCATGAACATGTGAGTGAACATCAGCACCAATAAAAGCCCTCACTCACGTAGTCTTAGGTGCTTCCAGCCAACCTTCACTGCTAAAAGCACAAACAGAAGGCAAATTTCTGCCACTACAAACTAAAGATTTGTGGAAATCAAGCTTTAAGGTAAAAAGCATAGAGAGTGACAGCAAGGACCACATCCAAAAGCCATGATCATAACCCTCTTTCAAAGCCCAGAGAGTAATTTTTAAAAGAGAAGTTGAAAGAAACCCCTAAAAACTCTTTTAAAAGATATCTTTTAAGGTCCATTAGCCATTTAAGCACCAAACCTCACAGCTTGTATTTGTAGCAAATTCAGTAAGCAGATGATTTATTTGGTATATGCCATTCTTAAACTATCTGGACTCACAAATACTAGTACATTGCCAACAGGCCAAACAGGTGTCACTTCTCTGATTATGTTGTGAACCTTATATAAAAATCCTCATAGGATAATGGCTACCATGCATTAAAAAATACACGTTCTATTTGCGTTACACGGACTCACAGGTGTGTTATTAATTTATCTTCCAATTTTCTAAAACTAATTCTGAATTTAGAAGAATTTAATAGAAAGGACAAATTAATTGCAACACACGCCACACAACTTCATTAAAAGTTGCAGACATAATTCCTACTATAAATGCATAAATGTTCATGTATTAATGTTATGTTTTAATTTGGTTTGAAGGACTTGAAATTTCTTTTACTGAGCAGTATGTACATATTAGAATCTGGTTAAATTACGAGATTAATTTTTCCTTACTGTCAGCCACATAAAGATGAAATACACAACTTATGAATGTTACATGCTAAAATAATCTACTCTCAAAAACTGATTCTAAATTTCTGCTTTAAACAGAAGTTTACAATACAGGAGTTTCAAAATTAATTATAAACGATCCACCAATTTGAAGAGTATAAAGTCAAAAATAACATTGTATTTTCTGAATAACTTCATTTCAGAACATACTCTCTTCATGTTTATGCAAATTTAATGGATTTCAAACTACCTTGTAATAAAATCAAATTATAGCTTTCCACAGCATTATTTCCATAACATTTTCTACATCTTGGACCAGCTTGCTTTCAAGGGCTCTGTTTTGCCTCTTCTCTTTGAAAATTAAGTAGCAGAACAAAGTATTGACACAAGAAACTTCAGAAACAGTATGCAAAGTTATGATACACATTATCACGCGTGTACAGTGATTATCAAACAGATTAACAACGGGAAATCAAAGGCTAAAGGCACTAATATAGTCTGAATAGCAACCTCTTACCTGTTTCAAATTAGTTAGGGCTTCCTGAAACCACTGAGGTTTTTATGTTTGGAGCATTAGAATCTGGAGCAGGACTTTCATGAACTATAGCCAAATACCCAGCTACTGAAAGTTCACTTAGAAGCAAGCTTCTACACCATCGGATTTTTGCTCCACTTAGCCAATATAAAATATTGTAAGAAACACGGTGGAAGAAGTTATGTCAGACTACATCAATAGCTCCGCATATTATCATGCTATTAATAGCATAAAATAAAAATCAGTTCAAACGTTAAATCATCTCCTAAATCAAGAAGGCACAAAGTCACCAACTTTTTGCAACATGGAAATCCAAGGAGGGGACCACAGAACCCTTCAAAATTTCAGATAAAACAATACACAGTTAGAGTAGGAATCACTAGGATGAAGGGATGCTGTTCTGGTTAGTTAGCAACCTTGCTGAACTTACATTTTTAGTAAGTGAAAGTTAAGAAACTAGGAGGACGTAACGGTTACTTCAGAGTTAAAAGTAAAATCCGGTGATGTGAAGACTGCCCAGATGCAGTGGAGACTGACACCATCACACTCACCGAAATCGCAAATTTTAGATTAAATTACACAAATTAGCCTGTATCTTGCCACCCGATTCACGGCAGAAGACGCTCTTTGGAGAAGGAAAACTTTTCGAAACTATCAAGAGTACAGCAGAAAAGAGAGTCCTTCGAAACGCACATAAAATCACCCTTAGCTACCACCCCAGCTTTTCACCTCGCGCGCAACTGCTCACTACACCATTACAAAACAACTTACCGTGACTGCCGCTGTCTCCCCAAGACAAACCCAGTAACTCGTCAACCAACAGTCATAATTACTTTGCATTACCAACCGCCCGTCCCGTACCAATTACATCCTCATTAACGGCAGCCCGTTTGTCCGACGTCTCCCTCAGACAGGTGGCTCTTCTTTTGTCTCCAGCACGTCGAGCAGCGGCAACGCGACAACTTTGGGGACACGGACACACACAAAAAATCCCTCGGCCAAGAAGAAAGGGTTAGAAAGAGCGGCGAGCCCGCGACGGCTGCGTTCCACTTACCGGGCGGGATAGTGAAGCCGGGGGGCAGCTGGATGGTGGTCTGCTGAGGCGGCCTCACGATCAGCTGGGGGGCCACGATCCTGGGGGCAGCGCCCAGCGCCGGCCTGGGCGACAGGGCCTGGGGGGCGGCGGGGGCGACGGGGAGGGCAGCGCCCGCCTTGGCGGGGTCCGGCGGGGTCCTGCGGAGTCCGGCGGGGTCCGGCGGGCTCTGGCAGTGTCCGGCGGGTTCCGGCGGGGTCCGGTGGGGTCTGGCAGGGTCCGGCAGGGTCCGGCAGGGTCCAGCGGGATCCGGCGGGCTCTGGCAGAGTCCGGCGGGGTCCGGCGGTGTCCGGCCGGGTCCGGCGGGGTCTGGCAGAGTCCAGCG
>JANHGO010000075.1:13767800-13786928 GCA_024606505.1 Aquila spilogaster | reverse complement strand
AAGACCTTCACCTCCAACAGAATCTGTTCCTTTCCAGCCCTATGACAGTTCCACCACAACAAGTACTTGTCACCCCTGCTACTGTTTACACTCACTCCCCTCCCTGCCGCCGCCGCTGCCGCCGCCGCCGCTGCCGCCGCCGGGGGGGACGGGAGCGGCCCCTGGGCAGGGGCTCGGCTCTCCGCGGCTCCGGGGCACCCCGCCGCCTCCTCTGCCCCGGGAGCGGGAGGAGGCGCGGGATGCCCTTGCTGCTGCCGGACGGGGCTGCTGCCCCCCGCTAGGCTCCCCTGGTGCTGCTGCTGCTGCGGCTGCTGCTGCTGCTGCTGCTGCTGGGACGGGGCGGAGGTCCTAGGCTGGGGCGCCTCGGCGGAGCCCCGGCCGCCGGCCAGCTGCGATTCCAAGGAGCCCACCAGGTCGCTGACCGCCTTCTCGTCCACCTCCTCGGAGAAGAGCAGCATCTCTTCCAGGGGGTCCGAGGCGCCCGCCGCCATCTTGCGCTGAGGTGGGAGCCGGCCGCGCAGCGCGCAGGCGCGCCGGCCTCTCGCGCGCGGAGCACTCTGGGAAGGGGCCGCCTTTCTCCTCCCCCCGCCGCGGGGCGGGCGCTCGTAGGGTGGCCGGGCTCGGCGGTTTTGGGCTCGCTTTTCGGCGCCGAGGGAGTACTTACTGAGATGCGCGGGGCTCCCGCGGCTCCTGGCCGGCGGGGCGTGGGCAGGGCCTGGCGACCTGCCCGGTGTAGGCGGGGTGGACTGCGTGAGGGAGCAGCGGGCAGCGCTTCGGCGGTGCGGGGTTTCTGCCTAGCGTTGGGAAAGTCTGCCGACCCGGCTCGGCGCGCTGTACGCTTGCACGCTGCGAAATGAAGTGTCGTGCGATCGTGTTACCTAGCGTTTGCAAAGCTGCCATAACCGCGCGCTTTGCCTTCAAGTCATTCATTCCTCATGAAAACAATCCCAGGCAGCGCGTCGTTCTCCGCGAGAACTGAAAGCAGGCAGGCTGCTAGAGGGGCTCAGCAGATCAACGCAGCTACTTCTTCAAAGGCGGCAACGTAAGCGCTACTGAAGCTGTTCGAAGTCCTGATACAGGCAGGCTGCTGTGTCTGCCTTAAAGCTTTCATATCCAAACCTCGTGCATTACACTGTCAGCGGAAGGCTTGTAAACTACCAGAATGCTCTCTGCATCATCACAGCAGCTGCCCTGACACTGTTCCCTCAGCATCCCCACAGAAAAACTGAGGCAGTTCATTCTGTTACTAGCAATTTTGTCGCTGCTTTTCTATACACATTTTTTCCATCGCTGCTTGCCTCATGCATTCAGAAATTTCCAAGAGGAAAACAGTAGCCCTAACCTGTAATTTTTGTGACAAATGACAGAGCAGTTTCTTTCCTGGGACCTGCAGAGAAAGTGATTTTGCCCATGTGTATAATCACTTTCCACAATTCATTACATCTGTTCTCGCACACAAGTGATAACCACTGTGTATTTTTCAAGCTGACAGCAGAGAACAGCTGGGATTCTAGCGGCTGTCTGCTGACCTATGATAGCATGGATGCCTGCAAAGTTGGATGTATTTAGTCTGCTACTCAGTGGCCTGAAATGGTGACTCATGTTATGATTTTTCAGGATTTTCCCCCAAATGGAAAAAATGTATATCAGTGACCAACCTACCTAAGTGCAAAGCAAACTAGCAGAAAAGAGTGAAGGTCTCTCTGTACGCATGCACGCAGCTGACATCCGTTTTCAAGCTTCGAAGTCATACATTGTATGATCTGGCTGGAGTCACAAGGTGAAACTGCTAATCACTTGTTACACATCACTTGTTACATATGCTAATCCAGGTTACATATTTTTATTCAGGGTACTTTTTCCAGATTGCACATTCATGCTTTTAGGAACAGGTTTATGACACATGAAAATAAACCACATCTAAAATGCATTAAGAATATCCAAACAAGGTCATGTCTCTTTAATTAGGGAAGTTGAAATGTCTCCTGAAGTTAAACCAGTGGCCAGTAAGAGAACTGGAGGTGTCAGGGGCTGCTCAGGATGTACAAATGGAAATTGTGCAGTAAGTGCATGTAAAAGGACAGTAGTACACATGGAAAACAGTACCTAGGAAAGAGCATCTAAGAAATGTAAACATCAAAAATTTGTTTGGTAAATGAATACTGCTTTTGTGGAATATTACAGGTGAGATTTGGTCTTCTAACAAATGTTTCTATCTGGAAATTTAATTATAATATTATCACTTCGTTTGCACTTGCACAAAATAGAGAATATTAATTTGGGTTTGCAAGACACCAAAATCTATCCAGTATTTCTTTGTTCAGAGTCCCATATTTTACTTACTTTTTAATTAAGCAAAGATTTCATGCCTTCTTCACTCACTAGAACCTAACCTGCACTTTGTTTGCATACTGCTGTCTCCACAGTTTTTATAAAAGAATGTAGTGTTAGACGCATGATCCTCCAACTAGTCCTGACGGTAAAAAATGTTTTAGCATACACTTTTCTAATGCACTATACCATTAAACTCATGTCTCCATAGAAAGCACCCTAGAGCAAAGCTTTATTGCTATGTAACTTCAGAAGATTAAAAAGTCAATCTTTCAGCTGGAAGGAGAAAATTACAAATCATGATTTATACTACAGCTTTCAAAACGTCAAAAATGACCTGCTTTTAATTATAAAGTACATCTGTGGATGGACAATCTGTAATACATGAATTCAGTCATATTTCTTTCCATTCACCCCTTCTTAATTTAGCCACTTTACATATATAAACACATAAGGAAGTACAATATAATATTTTACTTAATAATATACCATCTATTCTGACACACATTGGACTTCTTACAAGTCAGAAAGTGATAACATTACGAATATATATAAAATTGTTGCTGAATCTATCTTTGGGCTTGCACTTTTATGTAAGGAGCATGAGTTTTAGTGAAGTACAGGATCTCTGTGAACTTTTGTATTCAATCTTTTATCATAAAAAGACTTCTTTGAATATTTACATACTTTTCATCTTAGAAAAGTATAGAAAACATTTCTGAACAAATCTGTTGCTCTTTCATCTTCATTACTTTATTCCATATATATTTAGCTCCTAGAAAATCACAGACCACTATGCTCACCTCATTAGATTTCTTCAAAAACAATCTTTCCTGAATTACTTTTTGTTTGAAATAGATATTGGCCAGAAGCAAAGCCACATGGGGATCTGGGGAAAGCAGCTGTATTTCAATGTATTCCACTTACTCCTCTCTCTGCTCTTAGACCAACATTTCCAGCCAGAGGCCAGGTCTTTCCTGGAAACTCTTCCAAAGCTTTGCTTATCCTCCCCCTAAACTCCACCCATATCTGAAGCTGATTAATCTCCTTCATTGAGGAGGCAGGGAAAATGTAACACACAATCTGATCCTCTAGATTGCTATTAGGCCCTCCACCTCCTCCAAAAGACATGGTTATTTTGACATAGTGAGCAGCAGCTCCAGGCCATCCTCTAGTGGTCAGCAAGATTCTCTCTTGCCTTGTAAGGTATCACAGGAAAGGTATCTTTATTTTTCTTGTCAAACGCTTTACATAGAGCAGAGTTAAGATACTGATTTCAGCAGTTGCCTCCCACTGACTTTACATGGCCACACACCTCTTGCACTCCACAACATCCTCAGAATACATTTTTGTAATATCTGCAGGGCATTAAGACCTTCCATGACTTTACTGTCAGCTCTACCTTGGCACAAAGTTTCCAGAAGTGTAGTATGGCTCCTATTCATAAACATCTCAGCTCTTCCAGAAAACCTGAGCTTTCTCTTGTGTTCCAAAGCCTTATCTTGAGAACAGTGCTCGCTGAACCTCTGTAACATTAATGTTCCCTTGCTGTAACGAAAACTATTAAGTACCCTCTCTGTAAGTTCATTTTTACTGCACAATATTACATAAGATGTACATGTTAAGTGTAATCTCAAAATCATGGTTTTTTTTTTTCCTATTTGCTTGTACTAAATGGGTATTTTTTCAGAAATAATTCCATACTGAAGTCGGGATTTCACCAACAGCTGTATTAGTGAGTGCTGCTTGGCAGATCTGACCACCAGCATTGCCCACAACAAAGCTGAGTAGCTACTGTTCAGCATTCTGCAGCTCTCTGTATGACTGCATCCTAAACTACTTATTAAGGCATTTGAGAGCTTAGCATTCAGCGACAGGTGCCTTGGGCATCCTCTCTATCTCAAAAAAAAAAAAAAAAAATCCACAGGAAAAAAAAACACATATAAATCGCCCAACCTGCTTCACACCACCCCTGCTGCTCCCAGGCAGGCAGACAGGGGGCTGCGAGCTCAGACTCCCAGCATCGCGGGCTGGAGGAGCCCCAACACCCACACTGTGAGAAATATCTCAGTAATTTTTTGAGGCAAGGTCTTGTACAAAGTAAGCTTATTCACGATTGCACTGGTGGGTGTCCTGTAAGCAAGAGTGCACTTGCAGAAGCAATATCATATCTTCTATTCCCTACTGTCCAACACTTGTTCCCTCCTCTGGTTCCTCATTGGCTGAGTACTTCAGGTTCATAACTTGGCTGACCCTCATTACTAGCCATAGTCCGCTTCAGTTAATACATTCATTGACACTGTTATCCCAATCTGACAGTTTGTTAACTGAATACCTAGTTTTATCATTAAGTCTCTCCGCAGTAGATTAGTTCCTGCTTCAGGTACATATAACAGCTGTCCAGTGATTATTTTATCCCCTAGTTTCAATTCAGTGTTCTGAAAAACCAGTGCTATTATTCCAGTCCCCCCTACCCGTCACCTTTAGGGTTTCATTAGTTAATTTAAGCCCTGATACTTTATGAGCTAGTGATGATCCGGCTAGCCCAGTATCTACTAAAAACACAACCTCTTCTTTAGGTTCCACCGCTATATTTATCAAGGGTTCTTTGTGGGACCAAACTTTTGAGAAAACCCCTGACCCCTCTATTTTCAATTTATAGCAGTGAACAACTTTTACTTCTTTTTTCATTCCAGATATTCTCGCTTCAGGAGGCCAGGTTGGCCACACTTAAAACATTTCTTTAGAGCCTGTCCCAGCTGGGGCTTAGGCTGATACACAGGTAAGCTTTCTTCCCTTTGCCTCCCTTCTCCATCCAGGGTCTTCCTCCCACTTTGCTTTACTACCTGATCCACTGTGGAAACCATTAATCTCACCCTCTGTTCTTCCTTCTCATCTCCTCTCTTCACATACACCTTCTGGGCCTCACACAAGAGCACTTCCAGAGGCTGTTCACTCCATCCTTCCATCTTTTGGAATTTTTTTCTGTATGCCCGGCCACTTTGGTTACAAAATGGACTTTTAAAAGTCCCTGGGCTACAGGATCCTTGGTATTCATTCCTGAGTATCTCCTCATTCTATCCCTGAGCCTCTCCAGAAAGTCACTAGTCACATCCTTGTTCTGCTGGACCTCAAAAGTCTTGGCAAAATTCTGGGACTTGAGTACTGCTTCCCTAACTTCTGCAATTATTACATTCCTCAAATCCTTCATATGATTTCTGTGTTGTGGATTATTGTTATCCCAATTGGGGTCAGCTATCAGATATTTCTGTTCCTCCAGGATAACTGCTGGTCCAGGAGCATTAGTTTTTTCCCTTTCTTGCATAGCTGCCCGTCTAATCATCCCTCATTCTTTTCCAGTAAACAGCATACCTAAGATGGACATCATTTCCCCCTAAGAGTAGAAATTGGGCCATAAAAACTGGTCTAATTCTTCCACTAGTCCTACAGTATTTTTGATTAGAGACTTCTTGAAACTCCTGACTTCTCCACTGGTGAGTGGGGAGTTCACATAGCCCATCTGCCCTTGTCCTAATGTGACCTCCCCTAGGGGGTACATGGAGAAGTTAGTACAGTTAGTATCAGGGAAGGGAAGGTTTTCAATATCTCCTCTACGCTGTTCCAACTCCCTTCAGAGACGTACATGCTCCACTCCCCTAGGGACAAAATTAGCTGCACCTCCTGGTTCTCCTTCTGGGGAGCTGCTGCTGCTCCTTGTGCAGTGTTAGGGTTACATGGAGAAATTAAATTATCTAGGGGACCCCATTGGCTGGATTTTCTCTTTAATTCCTCCTCTCCTTGGTCTGGACTTTTTGCTAAGAACAAGTTCACCTCTTGCTTCCAACAAGCAGCACAATCTGACTCTTCTTCTGAAAAAGGGGTTTTATTATTTACATCTAAGTTCAAAGCCTGACAAACCACACCTTTGTCAGACTCGTATTTTGGCCAAAATACTGACATTCCTTTTATTGGCTCTCTAGGATACATTAGTACACAATATCTAACCATTTTCTTCCTATACTTATCCCTAGTCTTAGGATTATTTCTGCAATTCCAAATCATTCTTCCCAAAGGGCTATCTTTAGGCACAATTCCAGGGACTGTTTCTTCACCTCATCTCTCCCCGGAGTCTTTGTTCCCCATCTTCTCAGCCCCTCCCAGTGTACTACTGTGAACTTCAGTGCTCACAGAGATACCACACACGTACACCCGGGACTTGGAAAAACTGAGGCTGTACTGCTGAGCACTTTGCTGCACAGGGCATGCCATACACTTTCAGGCTCTCTGATTCCCTTGCAATTCTTTTCATCTCATGCTTCATTTGTCTCTAGCTGTATCCCTCATGGGACTACAGAACCATGGATCAGAATTCCACACTCGCTTTGCACTAATGTCTCAGTCATACTTTATGCAAGCGTCTCTCCCAACCCCCAAGGCAATACTTTTAATTTTCTTACCTTGGTCCACGCACAGAGATACCGGGTCTAATTTTTGATGATGGTGCTTATAATTCCCTGAGACTTCACAGAGCCTGCCTTTCAATAAGCAGCCTCAGTTCTCCATCAGCCGTGCTGGGGAGTCCCCCATCACCTCCAAGAGGACCACTGAAATCAGGGGGGTGCGCCTCTCCTGTTCACAGTGGCAGGATAACCCCAATAAGTGACGGGATCCTGGATGAGCTCCCAAACTGTGAGAAATGTCTCAGTAATTTTCTGAGGCGAGGTCTTGTACAAAGTAAGTTTATTGGTGACTGCAATGCCGGGCATCCCGTAAGCAGGAACGCACTTGTGGAAGCAATATCATGCCTTTGTTCCCTACTGTCCAGCACTAGTTCCCTCTCCTGTTTCCTCACTGGCTGAGTACTTCATGTTCACAACCTACACGACGCTCGTTACTAGCTGTATACATGCAGTTATATTACCAAGCTTTAATTTCTTCTTTTTAGGAAATTCATTTGCCAGTGATGTTTCACAGCCTTTTACTTGCTTTTCTCACCTTACTTCCTTATCTCTTGCCATGGAATTCTCCACTGCCTGCTGACTTGCTATCTCTGAGAGAACGCACCGTTGGTGGTCTGCACGCGTAACTGCCTTTTGCAACATGCGCAGCTAGCAGAATTTCCAGTGCAAAAACACAACTGTCACAACACAGCCCCTGGGTCGGGCAGGGAAAGCGCAGCCAAACCCAACTCGCCGCACGAGCCGTACCACAGCGCGGAGGAAACGCGCGAAATCGCTTACAGCCGCTGAAGTAATTGAGCGGGCGGCCTCAGCAGCGCTCCCGCCGTCAGCTTCTCGCGAGATCTTCTCTACTCCCGGCATCCATTTCGCGGCCGGAGCGAGGAGGGGCGCCGCTGAGGGAAGATGAAGGCGGAGGCCATGTTGGGAGCTTCGGGGCGCTTTTGGTGCGGGGTGTGCTGAGGGAGTCTGCACGGGGTAGAGCTGTCGCTGAAGGATCGGTGAAAAGTCGGTCTCGAATCGGGAGGAGAAGAGCGCCTTCTGCGTTTTTGAGCCGGGCTTACTTCGTTGTTTGTGTCCGGCTTCGGGAGCACTCGGCAGGGAAGGAGGGGGGGGGATTCCCTGACCGAGGAGGCAGCACCATGAGCGGGGGGACGCCCTACATCGGGAGCAAGATCAGCCTCATCTCCAAGGCCGAGATCCGTTATGAGGGGATCCTGTACACTATCGACACCGAGAACTCCACCGTGGCGCTGGCCAAGGGTAAGGGCCTGGTAGAGCGAAGGAGTGGGCCCGGAGACGGGGCGGGAGAGAGTGGGGAGCCCGTGGGGCCCGTTGGGGCTGCGCCGCGAAAGCCTGAAGTGGCGGCGCTGTGGCGATGCGGAGTTTCGGAGCAGGCCCGCAGCCTCAGAGGGCTCAGCAGCGGCTGCGAGGGGGGATCTGGGGGTTCTGGCAAGAGGCCGCGGCCTTGCGGCTGAAGACGCCATCTCCCGCTCTCTTCCTCCCACCGGAGCCTTCGCGGAGCGGGGGTGGAAGTGAGCGAGGGGCTGGGAGAGCTGTGGCGGCGCGGCCCCTGCTCCCGCTCTGGGGGGTGGGAAACTCAGCGGGTGCTCAGGGACCGCCGCGGGAAGAGACTCGGAGCCTTAATTGGGCGGGCTGAGGCAGGAGGGGCTGCTGGAAGGAGTCCTGAACGGAGGGGAAGTGGAAACCTCAGCTAGTGCTGAGTTAGTAAAAGAGAGTAAGAGAGTAGGCAGGAAGAAGGATTTATTTACGTCACGAAAATGCCAAATCTAAAGGGGCTGTGCACTGCTGAACACTTTGCATCCCGCGGTGGGAGACAACTTGGAGACAGCTGCGGTCTGCAGAAAGTACTGAGTGCTAGGTTGTTGACAAAGATGCTGGTCGAGAGTTCTTTGGGAGCTCTTTGTAAGCTTTATGGCACTGGCAATCAAAATGGCAGTCAAAATTAGATATAGATGAAAGTAAGAGAATGTGTAAGCTAGGGAATATGTGTGCCAGAAAGCTAGGGAGGTGTGTTTACAGAGTGCTGGAGACTAGTGAATGAAAAAAAGTTTGAAACTGTGCAAGCAAAACACTTCAGTGTTTCATGTATATGATAATGCACTCTCAACACGAGCCTGGTAGCCATCACAGTGAGTGTGTAATGTTCAGGTCAAAAATTAAGTGAAAATATCTTCTTTATTCTTAAAAACTCGATGGTATTTTAATTTACTCTTATTCAGTCTGGCTAAGCAATGTAAATGCATGCATAAAAACAGATTTTATCCAGCTGATAGGTAAAGAGAAAAATTGCTCCTTGTGTAAACTAAACTTCTGGGACTGAGAATATTCCAGAGCTCTGTACCTGTTCAGTATGATTGGCTTGTAATTTTTGCATAATCACAGTCTGTAATTAATATATATATATAAACAATATATTTACATGATTGATGTAGATATTTAATAGTTGATCTCTGGAGTTTATATCATGTAGCAGTTTGTTTGCTTTCATCACTCATTGGCATTTGTGGTGTTTTTCTGTTTATGTGCAGTGTCACTTTAAGGCCCCTCCCACCCTCTGGTGTGTAGAGAATTATTATTTAAAGAGTAGACTGCTTTCTTTATCTTGTGAGTTTTTGTATGTATATTTTGAAACACTTAAGAGTTGGTATGGTTGGCATGCATAGTTTACTTACTGGGCATTTAGCTCTCTTGGTGTGATCTTATTTCTAAGGTTGCCTTCAGGTTTATTTACCTTGGTGGAAGTGAATTATCTGTTCAAAAAAAGATGGGTAGTATTCCTTTGTATGAGGAAAAAGATGAGTGTTGTGATTTGAAAAGAAAGGTTAGAAATTCCACTTGAATGCTATGGTTGTTAAGATTTAAACAGAAGCACTTAGAAGAATCCTATTCTTGAGGAGCTTGTGATAGTCTTACCTTAAATTAGACAGATTTAGTGCTGACCAAGCCAATCTTGCATGACTTCTCAAGAGTGATTAAGTCGCGTCATGGCATATCTGCCGAAGTGTGGTTATTTAAGATGGATCAAACTACAGTTACAAGTCTGATCTGCTTTTTTCCTCTAATTCTCATCAAAAATATAAATCTAAATCATTTCCTTTGCTTTAATAGAACTTGGCTGAGTTAGCTCAAGAATGTGTGTTTTGTGTTATATAATACAGTGTTATGATTCAGAAGAAAATAAACCAGAATTTCTAGGCCACTAAGAACCTAAAATCTTGCGATTAATCTGAAAGCTGATAACAGCCATGTTAGGCTTTGAAATAGCTCTCTGTGCTCCTGAACAAAATGTTCAAGTAGACAAAGTTTCTGAATAAATGAAAGCTTAGGTCATATGCGTGTGTTAGAACAGCATGTGTATATATAAGGTGACAAGTGTGGTTAATTATAGCTGGGTCTGTGAAAGAAAAAGTGAATCTTAATTGTCTGCAGCTGTATGTATGTTGGTCAGGTAATAGTTTTACTGCTAGGAAAAAGAGACTTGTTGCTTCTGTAGTTGGCTTCATGTGACTGTTATCTGGATTGAATGCATGACAGTTTACCATTATTCCTGTTGTTAACTAAAATAGATGAAATTGTTTGTGACGTGAAATATAAAAGTAAAATTAGAATCTGTTCTTGAATAACTACAGATTTGCTGGACAATCGGGCTTTCAGTGGGCTCAGCTGAAGTCTGAGATGAAACTGAGGATGTGCTTATGGAATGTCCTCTGTTATCTTAAATTGCAAGTGATTTGGCCAGAAATAATATTTTTGGGGTTGATCATAGAGTACTGGTAGTACTTTTCAGTTACTTGAGGGATAGTCTGTTACTGATCTGTTTTCTTAATTTTATTTACAAAGCTATTAAGCTGTAGCAAAAGTTGTAGCTTCTCTTGTGAGTTAAAGGAATATAGGAATTTTTTTTAAATGTTGAGACTGATAATGGAAGGCAGTGCATCTTTTCACAAATTGCTCAAGTCTATTGTTATTTAAGTGAAAACTCCAATTAAAAATATTAAATATTTGAGGATTTTATATATTATTGATGCATGTGTTTCCTTTAGATTGGTAGCTTTTTGGAGGTAGTGTTTGGTAGCAAATGAACACCCTCTCATTCTTAGGTTTCAAATTAAATTAGTTTGAAATGATCTTCCAGTTCTACTTTTTTTTTTTTAAACAATCATTGAATCCAGATGCTTTTGGAATGAACTGCTAGTGAGCCACAGATACGGTCATGTTTTCTTTCTGTAGAGTGATTGCTGCCCTGCCTAGGAGCAGTTGTAGAATAATCATGACTGGTTTTTGTTATCTTGTATGTTGCAGCGTTAAAAAGTAGTTGTGATCTTTCAAGCTAGTAATACGTGTCTTTCTATTTCAAGGCACTGTCTTAGGGAAAGGGATTTTTAATGTAGGTAAACCATGTAAGAACAACCAGGCTTTGTTCTCTGACAGCTAGCTAGTAGTGGGGAATCCTTAGGGATGTGGGTATGAGGAAATGAGATGCTGTCTTTCTGGTGTTACGCATCATTTTTCACTTATCAGCTGCTGGGACTTCTGGGACTTCTTGTAGAGTTGCATTTGGGCCATTATAATTAATAGAAATGAAATTCATGAGAGCAGCTTCATTAATAAGCAGTTAATATTCTGATATTTTTGGCTGACTGTGGTAGTGTTATCCATAGTCTGATGGCACATGCAAGAGCAAACTATACTTTCTTTTAGACTTTTAGGAATATTAATTGGGCGAAAGAGTCAGAAACGAAGCCAGAAGAAGCTTAAACTCTTACAAAGACCTGAGCATTTCCTTTAGTACAGGAGTGACAACAGGAAAGGGAAGGGGTAGGTTTTCATTAAGTTTTTATCAAGTTGGTTTTCAGGGTCAGTTAAGGAACATACTGCCTCCATGTCTTGAGGTTTATGTGTGCCAAGATCAGCTCTGTGTACAGAGTGAAGCCCACTTATATCTACTTACCCTGTATCTCGTCTCCCTGCTAATGCTCCTATGAGTAAGAAAATGCAGACTGAGTTAACGTTCCATTGGTTGAAGCCAACTCCTTCACATTAATATTATTCAGTTAGTGGTGTGCAGCCATCCAGGTATGTTACAGAGAAAAAGTGGTGAGGTTTTTGATAGAGGTGGGAGGTGGCAATTGCAGTGACTTGTAATGATAGCCTTATTTTTGTCATCAAACACCTCGTGGACCCCTTAAGAGTGGAGAAAGACTGATTTCTGTATCTACATGATACATACAAAGTAAGGCTGGTAAGACTGTGTAAGTGCTGTATACAGAGACTGATTGAACTACATGTTTGCAATAATTCACATTGTAGGAGAACAGAGTCCTCTTTTGCTATTAGAATACACAAATTGGCTTTTGATTGGCAGAGTGTTGGATTTTTTGTTAACTGATAGGGGAAGTTACAATGGTCTCCTTGGGTAATGAAGTAGTATAATACAGTAAGATATATTAAAGTATGTTATAGTAGTAATGTTGAAGTTAGTCGAAATAAGTTTTGTTTTAATATATGATGATTGCCTTTTTGAATGGATTTACCACAGTCCTTTTAAGTCTTACAAGATGATATTTTTCATGTGCTTATTTTCATTTTCTCTCTTCCGTATTTTGCTGTATGTGATTTCTGTACCTTGTCATGAAGGAAGGATATAGTAGGATGAAATATCCCAAGAGACAGAGCTGGGTGGAGCTCTAAGACTGCTGCTGCTCCAGTACCTTACCTTTTTGATACTCTGCCGTATTAGTATTTCTGATTATGCAAAATTACGGTAAAAAAACCTATTTCTTTCTAATATTCTACTGTATTGTCCATCTTTAGTATTTAATATTAATAAAATCAACTTGGATTATACTAACTAACATAGTAGGTCAAATGATGCAGTGAAGGGCCAAAGTTACTTTACCATTTATCTAATATATGTAGATGGCCAGAAACTGAAGTTGAATCTTTGATCAAGACTGAAATAAATAGGTCACTCTGAAAGTAATGCCTCCCACTTATTTCCATGGTAACAGATACAAAGAGCATGATAACACTATTAGAGCAAGTTATTGGCCACAAAACACTATTTTTCAATGTAGTCACCGCCGTTAGCTGTGCATTTTCACCAACAATGATCAGGAGCCTGCATGCTGTGCTTGTAAAAGTCTGTATCAGTGGAGGTGGCCTGCTGTTTCACAGCTGCTGTGATGTCATCATTGCTAGGAAAACATTGCCCACGTAGTCCATCTTTCCAGCTGGAAGTCAGAAGGCACCAAATCTGGACTATACATCAGGTATGGTAAACATTGGCAACATGCTCCACAGTCTTCAAACTTATATGTGGCCTGGCATTATGTTACAAGAGAAGGGTTGTCTTTCTGTCTGCCCTGACTCTGGAAGTTCAAGCCTTCAGATTAACGTTGCCATGTAGTGGTCAGAATTGATGGTTTGTCTGGATTCTCAATCTTTTTTTTTCTGTAGAGAGGACAGGTTTGTCTTGTAACAAAGGTTTGAAATTGACTTGAGCAGCATCTGTCATTTGACAGCTCTTGAACACTACAGTAGTATTCAGAGTAGGCTTTCAGATGCATAGAAATAGAGAAGTTCATTAAGTTCAATCTAGTAGATGATACAAGTATAAGCTAGTAGTTATAACCATTTAGTGTTGTTTTTCACTGTAGCGTGGAGTGATGTCTTTACAATCCTCTGTTCTCAAATGACTTGTAATACTTGACTGTTCATGCAGTACTACAGTATACAACAGTAATGGAAGATGGTATAGCCTCAGAAATGGCTTGGTATCACTTTATACAGCTCTATAGGAAACTCTTCTTGTGACTAAAGGTTTTATGACTGAAAATAAATGCTTTATGTCTCCAAACTGCTTATGCATCTGGAAAAGAAGGGAAAACTTATTCTAGTAAATTAAAGCAAAGTACAGGTGCATAACTTTAGTATGTTGCAGTGCAAACAAACTTAAAAAAAACTGGAGGAAAGAGTTGTGAGGAATTGTTGAAGCTGCTGCAAGTTGATGTTGAGTAGAATTTGACGGATGCTTTATTCTTCTCAATTTCTTTCAATTCATTGATTAATTTTTGTTCATGAAGCTCCAGCTTTTGTAGACATGTCTTTTGTTCCATCTTGTATTCAGCAAGGTCTGGTATGCAAGGTGAGGAAAGGTCTTGGAGAGAGTAGTGATGTGATGCTCTGTTCATGTACACGTAGTGATTAGTGGGAAGGGAAAAGCATGATAAGCATTGTTAATGCAATCTGAATGTTGTTGGAAGTCAGCTAAGTACATACATATAAATGTAGTTTCTCAGTATGCTGCACATTGTGTCAGTATGCTTAGGGGGATAATTCTGCCCCAGTTAATTTACATAATTTGGTGAAAATCATATGAAACACACACCAGCAAGCAAAATGTATTCTGCATCGTGAAAATTGTCTACACATACTACAGAGATCCTAACTTTGACTTGAAATATTCATTCAGATCTTGAATCTACTGAGAAATAATTTGCTTTTGGTCATCTTTAGTATCTTAATTTCTGGTAGTTCTAGCATGATTTTTTTTTCCCATTTGTAAATACACAATGTGAAGTAGAAACTCATGTAGTCCTTAATTCACAGGACTGGTTTACCAACCTTGACATCTCTGTTGGTAAAATTAATGTCCAGAGTGTGGTAACTTAAGCAAAAAACTGCTTTGGTGTTTCCCCTCAATTTTACTAAGCAGTGAAAATATTCAACCTGTGACTGATTGTGCAGTGTTTTAGTAAAGAATCAAAGAGACACCTTTCTGCTTGAATTTTAACTGAGGTTTGCAAGATCAAATTTCTTCTTTATGTTCAAGTTGTTGAAAATGGTGAAGAATGTGCTGCTTACTTAAGTTTTGTACCCAACAAGATTTTACTCTTTTTATTTAAAACTGTTTGTCTCTGCAGTATATTTGAAATATTGGCTAACTGTGAGGTGGTTTCTCTGTTATTTTCCCTCTTTCCATTTTTGCAGTTCGTTCCTTTGGTACAGAAGATAGACCAACTGATAGACCTATACCACCTCGAGATGAAGTCTTTGAGTATATTATATTCCGTGGTAGTGACATTAAAGACCTGACTGTCTGTGAGCCACCAAAGCCTCAGTGTTCTTTGCCGCAAGACCCTGCTATTGTTCAGGTAAGTCAAAATATATTTTAAGTATTTGTTGCTTAAGATATAACATAGCAGCTTTGAGTGCTCTCTAGCTGAGAGTGCTTTAAGAATCAAATGTTTATTGGAGTTCACAACACAGTGTAAAGAACTATGAAAAGATATTTTTTTCCCTCTTCTGAAGCATGTTTTTAACTATGAAAAATCAGGGTTGAAATCTAACTCTAGCGCAGTTCACTGCAGTATGTAATCTGCATACTTAACTATTTTTGTGTTGTCTTTGCTTCTCCACTGAAATGATCAAATAATTGCTATTAAAACAAGCTCTTGGAAGTTAAGGGTTTTTTGTATGTGTTAGTCACAGCCATGATGTTAGGGTAAATCTTAATGAATAGTTTCTATATTTCTTGCCTTGCAGAGCTATTCCCTACTTCTTGTGTTTTTGTCTTTAGTCTTCACTAGGATCTTCAACAACATCTTCATTCCAGTCTGTGGGGTCCTATGGTCCTTTTGGCAGAATGCCTGCATACAGTCAGTTTAGTCCAAGCCCGCTTGTGGGACAGCAGTTTGGCACTGTTGGAGTTGGTATGTTTATTTTTATTATTTTGTGTTTTCCTATAAGTGAAGGTGCAGGTATGTGTGTATAGACAGTGAGTGCTTTTAAGTCCTTCAATGCTTTATCCTAAGGGGCGGATCCAGAGTCTTCAGTCTGTATCAGTCTCACAGTTTAGCAGAGGAATATTAGGTTTCTCATAGTCTTTGCACCTCTAATCAAAGCATTCATATGATTGAGAACTAAACGCCTTCAGAGGGGTGAGAGGTGAAAGGCTCATATATTCATGAATTCATTATATTTCATATATATTCATTACGCTCATCATGTATTCATTCTGTTTCAAAAGTGGTGGAGGCAGCACCTCTATAAAAGCCTCAGCTGTGCTGTGAGTATGTGGTTTCATAGGCTGACCAAAGTAGTGTGTGCCTTCATTTGGATTACTCAGCAGTCTGTGCCAGCACAGTCCTCCTCATTCATGAGATGTTAGTGTGGTACAAAGTCCATTGCTTGGAAGTATTAGTGAGCTGCATATGTTAGTTGTGCCTTTACGCTGTAGTTGTACTGCAAGACTCGCCAACTTACTTTCATTCCTCAAAGTTTCTTAAGTAAAAAGAGAACTCAGTTTATATTTCCATCATTAAAAAAACAGCAGTTAAAAAAAAAAAAAATACGAGTGTGTAAGGACCTCAGTTTACAAAGAAACAAAATAGGCATGAAGCTTGTTTTCATTCAGTGTGTACAGGTGAAATAGACACCTCACAGTAGTTTAAGATGGGAATTTGGGGGTCAGATGATGAAATTGAGGTATTGCATGTGGTGGAATTTAGTGACAGATATCTGTTGCCCTGACACAAATGCAGCTGTAATAGAGTATGGTAATGATGAGTGATACTTGGCTGACATTACTTACAGCGATGACTAAAATATTTAAAAGTAGTTCAAACACTAAACTCCGGAGTTCTTAGATTTCTAAATAAATTATTTAGAATTTATTTTTTTAATCTTCTGTAATCATAAACATGTGTCTTCCTAGTATAATTGAAACCTGCCTTTTTTTTAGATACTAAAGATCACTAATGATCAGTTTGTTTGTTTAGTGAACAGTATGTGTTTTTTTTTTTTTACTGAAATGTAGCTGTTAGTTTTCAGTAAGTTTGAAGGTGAAAGCCTTCGTCTTTGAGAGTGAGAAAAGACAACAGAGGTGCTCCTGTGGAGTTTCAAAGGATTTTCTTTTATTTTGTATTTTACTTTATATTTCATCACATAAGATCTTGTATTCTTGTAACTATTGCATTGGCAATGTTACTCCTGTTACTGAAAATGTTTCATGTGAAAGGAAGGCTGCAGAACTGTCTTTAACTTGAAAAGAATAAGTAAAACTTGATAGTCCTATTTGTGTTCGAAAGATAGGAAGTTGAAATATATACCAGTAGCATTTATTACTCTCTGAGATGCTGACCCTGCTCTGTTAATGCTTATAATGTTATAGTTAGCTTTTTTTTAATAGAAAAACAAGGTATTATAGCCCAATCAACTTAATAAGGGAGAGGGAGTTGGGTGATCTGTGTGTTTTAGAATAATTGCCTAATATGACTTCACTGACCATTCAGTCTTAATTTTTGTATTTTTTAACTAAAGAAAAGTCTACCGAGGTTTTGCAACTATATTATTTCTTTCAAAGCAGGAGGTTCTTTAACGTCTTTTGGAACAGACTCTTCAGCCAGTGCTAGCATGTCCCAGAGCACTGCAGTTGGTTCTGCATTTACAACAGATGCAAGAGCACTAAAAACACAGATGTCTCAAGGTAATTCTTTTTGTATAACTATTATGTTTCTGACCACTCATTTCCTTAACCTCTGTGATTCAGGTGATTGCCAGAAGTGTTAACCAAACAAGTCAATTCTGTCTTGAAAACGTTTGGTATTAAGGGAAAAAAAAAAAAAAAAACAAACACTGAGAATATTTGCTTTTAAGATGTGTTTTCCTACATCTAGATATGCTGCATAAATAGCTGTGTTAGCAATGCATTCATTGTTCTTAAAATGTCTTTATTGAGGAGTAGGACTTAGTTCAGTTGAATAATTTTAGCAGATAGCTACATATGAAAATTTGGCATGTAGTTTTATTGATAGGGTGATAAAGCTCAAGCTACTTCATGGTGATTTAACTCTGAAGTCCTTCGGTTTACAATTCTTTGTTTCTATTTCTGAAGATATTTTCTTAGTGTATTTAGATAATATTTACAGCAGACTTGAATGTCTGTACAGATAGTGATGCTGATGGTTAAGTCAGCTCAACAATAATAGAAACTGCATGATTTATTGTGTAATATTGCAGAAAGAAACACACAGCAATAAGGTTAATTCTTAATACTTTTTTGAGTGGCAAAGAGAAAAGAAACTAAACATGATGCAACTTAACCCTCATTTGTCCTGAACATCTGTTAAGTTTGCTCCCCAAATCACAAAGGCATTATTTCCTGTTCTTCCAGTTTTCATTGCTGTGACTAAAAGATTGTGCATAGTCTTGATGCTATTTTCAAGTTTATGTAGTTATGTTAGAAGTCAAAACACTTTGCTTAGTTTTTCTAAATTCTGGTTGAAGTTTGGGAACTAATAGGGACTGCTTTCAAAGATTAATTTTGTGGATTATCAAAAATAGATTCTAGTTTGGTCAATTAATTATTCTGAGCATTTAATTTTTTCTCTTGAAAGTGTAGCTTGATTTTCTGTGGAAGTTAAACCTATATGATATTTTTTACTTAATGCAGTGTGCTCCAGATGAGCAAATGTTGTTCCATAAAATTTACAGGGAACACCAACAAGTTTCTTCGTGTATTTTTGCTTCTGAAAGTAATTGTTATAGATCATGCATTGTGACTTTTGTTTTTTTTTTTTTTTTTAGTTCTTATGGAGTGCCTATTCTTTTTCTTGGGACTGGAGTCTTATCCCTCTAATTTCTTAGTGTGTTTATCTATATCATGACATAAATTTGCGAGGTCAGATCATCAGATATCTCAGTTTTAAAGGTGTTTCTGGCCCCAGCTATTCACGCTGCGAACTGAAATATATGAAGAACAGTTTATGGGGAAGCTCGCATAACTCCTTCACCTGTAGTATGCCTGGCCGTAGCCATCACTATTCATTATCTTGTAGTGAATGTAAAATATTGTGCTAGATGAAATGAAACATAAGTATTGTAACTCTGTCTCTGCATTTGGGAGCAGTTGCTTTCCATTTGGCTTTCCAGGGATGCAGAAGGAGTATGTATACCTCCAGTCAATCCAGGAATTTCATTCCACAGTTAAATGCACATCATGGATGTGTTGGTAGGGATTAATTGTCCTACCCATTTATTTCCTTAAGACTAGGGGAGGGGGAATTGCTAAATATCCTTCATTCTGGATTGGTGGATCTGAGGGTGCAGAAATATTTTTCTTCTTTAGACACAGCAGCCTTGACTGGTAAGGCAGATATACCTGTCAGTCTAGTTTGGTTGAGACCCGTAACTTGAATTTATGAATGAGAAGTAATTTTTGTTTGCTTGTTTTTTAAAGGTCGTTCAAGCCCTCAGATAGATCATTTGAGAAGGAGCCCCACCATGGAACAAGCAGTACAAACAGCTTCAGCCC
>JANHGO010000075.1:13729954-13760564 GCA_024606505.1 Aquila spilogaster | reverse complement strand
TGTATAGCTGTATAAAAAGCAACTAATTTTTTAAAGAATAAACATTTTTAAGTCGGCAAACATACTGTGTTATTGCAGAAGTTGATACGCTGAAGAACACTGAATTAGTTGGGTTTTTTCTTTAGCAGCTTTTCAAGCTTAAATTTGATTTTATATTTGGAGCATAATGAAGATTTGAAATGTTCTTCCATGACACAGAACTGGATACACTCTTGGCTTCTCTTGCAAGCAGTTGATTTGGTAGCTTCTGGCATATCACAGGATTTGACCAAATGAAAGAGATATTTTTCAAATGAGGACAAAAAAATTTCGTACGTCCGAATTTTCAATTAATTTTACTTAGTGATAAATATTAACTTCTTTTTAATAATGGACCAGGCACGTGAGTTAAAGCGATCCTTCCGGAACGCCTGGGCCAGAAGTATGTCCGCATTCGTCAGTTCTTGAAACGTTAACTTTGTTGTAATACCCGTAGACATAAGCAATTGAGGAATTGTTAGTGTTTGGAGTTGTTTGCGTTTGATAGGCCATAGCTTGGAGAAGATGAGAACCTGGTTCGAAGACATTGCATCCGCAAATGACATAGTATGGACTTTTTGCCAGTTCTGAATGCCTAGTTCCACCTTGTGGGTATGCTGAAATAGAGACCTGGTCATTTGTGTCTGTACATGTATGTGAAGGCCACAGGAATAAAGGGATCCAAAGATTAAACGTTTTCATCTAATTTACTGATTTATTTTTTTTTACTTCAGAGTACTCAGTGGTGATAAAGATGCGGAAAACTGCACTGTTGGAAAATTGGAATATTTAAAGTGGGCGATAGAATCTTAATTTTATAACTTTTGTACAGCACTACGAGGAACTATTTTGTAATTGGTTTCCTTCTTAAGGTCAAGTATTCGGCAGCCGTAGAGCTTAGATAACGTTGTTAGTAATGTCTTTGCATGTGAACAGCACCGCCTCGCGCGGTCCGCCGGGGCCGCTGGAGCGCTGTGGGAGCGCGGGGCCGCGGTCCGGCTGTGGGCGGCCGTACGGGCAGCGCGGGGCGGGGGCTCTGCGCGCAGGGAGCGGGCGGCGCGGCCGGGCTACTTTGTTTCATGGAATCGAGGGGTTTTTATTTTAAACCAGAATAAACTCTTCAATACAACGACGCTGTGAGGACTCATTTCGTGCTCGCGGGGCAGCGCGGGCTCGGCCGCTTCCGCTCGGTCGGGAACCGCGCGCGAGCGCGGGGAGGGCCGCTCCCTCAGCGCAGGCGCGGGGCGGGAGCGGGGGGTTCCCTCGGCGCAGGCGCGGGGCGGCGGCGCGATGTCGGTGGTGTTCGTGCCGGAGCGGCTGCGCGGGAAGGCGGAGGTGAACCAGGAGACGCTGCAGCGGGTGAGCGCGGCCGTGGCCGTGGTCCGTGGCGGCACGGGCCCTCCCGGCTCGGCTGAGGTAGAGCCGGCCCTGCCCGGCGCGGCCGCGGCCTCGGCCTCGGCCTCGGCCTCGGCGGGGGGCGGTAGCGGCTGGCGGCGGTCGTGAGGCGGGCGGTGACGGCGCGCTCCTGTGCCTAGTTGCTGGAGGAGAACGACCAGCTGATCCGGTGCATCGTGGAGTACCAGAGCAAGGGCCGGGCCACCGACTGCGTGCAGTAAGTCAGCCGCCGCGGGGGCGGGTGCCGGGGCGCGCCGGGCAGCGGGAGGGGCGGCGAGGGGCGGGCCGGCTCCGAGCCCTGCGTGGCCTCGCGTCGCGCTGCCGCCTCCGCGGCAGCCCCCACAGCTTCAGAGTCCCCAGAGTCCGAAGGGGTGAAAGACGCGGCTCCTGCTCGCCAGAGCTTTCCTGCCGTTAAGAAGAAAATGGGGCTGTACTTCTGCAGAGGCTTCCCAAAAACTATTTTCACGGACCTGTACAGCAAAAATGCCACCGAGTAGGATAAATCTGACGCCTGCTCCTTTTTGTCAACGTTTTTGTTCTGTGCTAATATGAAAACCAGCTCTGCTGTCGAGCAGGCTTCTCCCCTTCCCCCCTGCCCCCGCAACGTGTGTGAAACGCCGAGCGGCATCTCGGAGGAGTGGGGGCGGTCAGCCTGGGGCCCTGCCGCAGCTCGGCTCCTTCTCACGCTCGCAGAGGACCTGAAGGACAGACAGGCCGACGGCGCTTGCTGAGCCTGGGCGCGCTGGCCGTACGTTCAGGCCAGCCCAAGAGCGGAGCTTTGTCATCTCTTGCCCCTGGGCTGCTCGCTTGCGGTTCTGCGTCTCTTCGGTATTGATCGTACAAAGATCTTCATGTGCGTGTTTACTATCAAGGTTGGCTAGGAGCACATACTTGGGTTAGAGCGCGCAGTTCAGTGCAGCATACTGGGCTTTAGAACAAGAACAGGATATGGAGGCGTTTGCCCTGCTTTTTTATGATGATGATGATTCTCATAGTTTGCTGTTTCTTTCCCGAACAGCAAATCTTGATCGGATTACAAAAACAACTATTAAAGTGTGGGTAGCTTTCTAGAAAAGAACACCTCTCCCAGATACTATGTTTCTTTCTCTCATAGGTACCAGCATATCCTGCATAGAAACCTCATTTATTTAGCTACAATTGCTGATGCGACGCCACCCAGCACACAGAAGACTGTAGACTGACTGCGCGTACCCGGACACGAGCAGTGATGCTTTAAGAATCTGTAGAAATACTTAGCTTAGAGTCCCACTTTGAGAGCTGAGACGGTGCGGTCTATGAAAGGCAGGTAAAAAGTCATCCGTGCTTTTATGTTAAAAACGTGAATGTAGTTTTTGATGTATTAGTAAGCTAGTTTTTTCCCTATTACTGTAAGCAGAACTTTAGGGTGGTAATTTTCACACTCCCTTTTTCCCCTCTAAAAAAACTCCAGGTAGTATACTTCTGAAAATAGCCTGGTTGTCAGGACAGCACTACTAGAGATGCCTTCAGAGGACTCCTGCAGTCTCACTGAAGCAAAGACTGTTTCACGACTAAGGTTGTATAGTAATAGGGTAAGCATTTAGCTAGGTAACTTCTCTCTACCTCCAACATGACAAAAAGAAGTCAGTCGTACGTTGCCATATATATAAGCAGTAGACTATTTTGTATCTTGTATCATAGGAATTGTGCTTAATAAACTAAAGATGTTCTTTGTAAATTATAATATATTCTGGATTAACGTAACATGTTAACAAAGGAGCAGCTCAGTGGTTTAGTGAAATAGCAATGCTAACTTGTCTAGGAATGATGGGACTGTTGCATAACTTAGAGCAATTAAGTGCAAGGGAGAAATCGAGCCTTTCAGTGAGAAAAGGCTGTGCGTTTGCCCTAGTTGTGTCAAGACTTTTCCTTTTTGCTTGAAATGCTCTGTACTGCAGCCTCTGTAAACAAGTAAATTCTTGCATAAACAAAATGGATTCATATGCTTCCTGGGTATTTGTCAGCATTTATGGTCAGCTGTATGCTTGTGTACTCTTATCCAGAAAGAGCACAGTTTATTTGCACACCTCAGATAGATAGTGCATTTCAGTGGCATGAACAATGTAAGCTAAACTAACAGCCTTGATAATAGTTCTGTCAGGGGGGTAGAGTTTACTTTTTGCTCGCTACCATCAACATTATTTACTCTGTGATTGCTAAAAATTGAAGTAACTTCGTGTTGGCAATATTAGCAATGAACTACTGGTTCAAAGGCACGGCTAAGGCATCTTCTGTATCATGTTCTCCAGTACAATCTACTTGAAAGAGTAGCCTTAAAAATGCTTCAAACTGTACAGTGCATAAAGTTCATTTTTATATGATGAGTCAGTAATTAGGCAGTTGACAATTTTCAAACTGTTAAATAATCCCATGTTAATGAAATAATATCTTTCTTTACAAACCAAAGTTACAGGTTAAGGTGCTGCTCATTTTCAGCAAGGTGCATATTTTAAACAGGTATGACCTATTAAATGTATATCTTTAATAAAGCAAATAGTTTAATTTTACAGAAGCTTTAAAATACAAAATGTACAGTTCCAGTTCAGAAGCATTAGCTATTCACAAGAAGCACTGCAATAAGGGTAAGTTAACTAAGCACCAAACCCTTGCACTTGGCAGTGTAAGTGAAGTTTAATGGCAAGACTCATTTGCCAAGTGCAACAATTCTTAGAATTACCAGTGTTCAGAACAATCGGAAGCAAAGGACAGAGTAGCACCTACGTGGTCAAAATGCAGACAAACTTTCTTTGATTTCGCAATTCACCTATGTAGGTCCAGAAACTTGCCAGCATTTGTAATTATGAATTAACTGCAAAAACTATAGCAATAATTTTGGCACTTGTTAGAAAAAGTTCAAAATTAAGTGTTTTCATTAACTTCTATGTTGGTCTTACTATGAATAACCAGTAAGTACAACCAAATTTAGGATTTAATATTAGAACTAAATGACAAGATTTAGGAAACTCAAAACCATTCATCAAGTTAAATAACCACCAACATTTTCAGCAGAGGGTTTTCAAAATTATAGTAGTACAGACCATTAACAATTTACAGACAGAAGCCACACTGATTGTGCAAAGCACATTACTGTAAAAAGTCTATGTACAGCAAACAAATCTCTGTAAACATGGTAAGTATGAAGTTTCAGAAAACATGGTGACAATATCATAAATACAGGCAACATTGGCATCCTCAAACAGCACAAAAGGTAACAATCTGGGCCTGCAAATATGGCCCGTCACCATACAAACAAAAAAGGTGGATGGGTTTTAAATACCCAAATGTTTAATAGTTTTAGTGTTGTGTATACTTTTTATTTATATATATATATATAATGTATTTATTTTTTGGTATCTTTAGATATAGATGTACTTAGTTTGTAAAAACAAAAACAACAAATGTGCTTTATCTTCATTGAAAAATTATGTAGTTAGAACTAATAACCCATTTTACTAGTAGTTAACATATTAGAATGATATGACTTAAGAAAAATACAAAAATAAGATTAATACTGTCAAAACTCTTATACCAGAAAATATTGTGGTTTTTAGACTCTTTCAAAGATGAAATATGAAAATTTAAATAAGCTCTAACTATATAAAGAATCTTCTGTAATCTCAATTAATATACAGTGGGATAGCTATACATATATTTACCATTGTTCTTCAATTTTTAAGCACCAATCACTCTCCCGGATCCACTTTGGTTGGAAGATTATTCCTAATTCCACAGGTTCACTTAATGGCACATATTGACTGCAAATAATTACTTTATCCTTTTAAAAAAAATAATGTTCTTTTAACTAACTGCTACCCCACATTTCAGTTTAGTATCTTCTGAGCCAGCTCACAATTTTTAATCAACTGTAGCATCTGAAATAAGACTTTAAATATATGCAAGTAGTCTTTTAGGCTATACTTTCACACACTTAAGGAGCACTGTGTGGATAATGCCTTTGGCCAAATGAAGCAGTAAGAAATGGTGTATTTATTTGAAAACCAGTGTCATATTATCCACACAGATGCCATCTACTTTAAGCAGCTCAGGTAACATTTGTGACACAAGGTTGAGTGGTTCTGCTGTTCTTTACTTAGAGTAAGGAAACTACCACAAAACCCAATTTCGCAACTGTTTCTGCAGCAGTATCATAATGAACTCACTTGTGTGGCACACAAAAAGCTGCTGCTGCACTTCATTTAAAAAGAAGCTGCCCACAGGCCATTTATGGAGAATACAAAGACTTTACAGCTTGTCTGTTAAAGATTTAAACACAAACAGTGTTGAGCAAAGTGACCACTATATATTTGCTTCAACATATTCCATGTGTTTCAGTAAGATGTTTAACTATAAATCTATATGAAAAATAGCTATAAAATACAGTGTTTCTTGTATGGTAGTCCTTCAGCAGTTCTTTTAAAAAAAAGGTTTTGAAAGTAAAGGCAATATACACATTTTTAAAAGCATTTCTACATCACAGTTTTGGGCTGTTTCATGTACATCAAACAAACATATTGGCCATATTTGCTCAGCACTGTAAATCAGAATTCAAGAGTTTGTCTATCTCACCCAAATCCCCTCAATTCCATATTTAATGACATAAACAGGACATAGCCAATACACAATTGTGAAACAAAGTATATGTAATTTATGTTCGGCCCTGTGCTGTATTTTCCAATATGAAAAGCAATTAGTACTGATGCAGGTAAGATGGTCTGCGTTCGTGCTTCACTGGAAAAGATTTAAAGCCCTTATTCATCTGTTTGTGCTGGGAGGCCTGTTGTGATTGCTGCTGCTGCGCGTAGGCAAAGTTAGAGGAAATTCCTGCTGCTGAAGCACAGTCGTTGGCCGCTGCCCACATGGGGGACTGGAGGATCTGCATCGTGTCGCTCCACTGGCTGACAGGGCTGCTCATGGGATACAAAGATGTACTCTGACTGGGTAGCGTGTTCGTGACAGAGGACGTATGCTGCCAGGGTGCCTTTGGAGGCCAGGTTTTGGTTTTATTATCCTGAGAAAACAAAATTAGTTGGGTTTGGGGTGGGGTTTTTTGTTTGTTTTAATACCAAAACACTTCTTCTTTGAGACAATACTTATCAACTTATCCCCTCCTTAAGACATTTTCAGAAGATGAGTTTATGTTTGAAAGCAGAATTGATGTATACATCTAGCACTCTCGATTCTTAAAACACCTGCTTATTGAAAAACATTTTTATTTATTTCAGCACATTCGTTTGACACATAGCAGCCCCGCTCTAAGTCAAAATTTCTAGCAAGACAGGTAATAAATCTGGTGATACTTTAGTTTTCTCTGCACAGACAATTAAAATTGGCTGTGTTGCCTCTTAGCTAGAAATCTTTGGTTTTGTGATAATTTCTGCTACAAGGGAAAAAAAGAAAGTGATTTCCAATTTTAATATTTAAACGTGGCGACTTTGATAAAAGCATCTAGTACTACCTGAGCGCAAATGGTTTGGGTTTTAGCTGAGGTAAGCAATCTGAAGATACAGATACTATTCTAGTTGTTTTCCTAGTGTAAACCACCCCAAAATGCAAACAGGAAAAATGACTAAGCAAAGCCATTTTCAGCTTACCTGATTACGGTCATCTGCTGCAGAAAGAAGAGGTGGTGACGGTAACGTACTAGGTTCCTGTTCGCCACTACTGTGTTTTCTGCCCAAAAGAGGTAAAATTTACTTTTTTTTTTTGTAAAAATGACTCACCCACATTAGTCTGCCACTGGCATATACCATTTTGTAGTTTCAGTCTGTCATACTTGACAGCCTAGAATGTGTACTGACGTTTCATCTTGTTTCACGTATTTTTGCTCAGTAGAGGTAAAAGCAGCAATGCAGAAAGAAATTCATTACTGAATACTGTCAGAGGCTTGACAGTGCCATAGTTTTTTGAGCTACAGCTTCAGCAACATGCATGCATTTTTGTAGAGGTGAAAGGAAGATGGGCTAGTCTTCTGCCCACTTTGAAGAAGTCTGCCAGAAATTGCCTTTTTTTCTTCTGTTATCTGCTCTCATTTGTTTTGTTTGTTTTTTTTTTTTAAAGTATCTTTTCTGAAATAACTTTACAGACAAGACAAAAGAAACAGTTGAGCAAGTGAAACATCTGCTGAAGCACGGTGACTTTACTGAGGAAAAGTGTTATACCTTTGGTTTAAATTTGTAACCTAATACCTAATATCAAATAGAAGTCCTTGACCATGTGCATTCTGAAAGATTTTTATCTTGGGGGGGTGGGGGGGTTAGATTAAAGCAGAATCTTTTATCCTTTCACCCTTTGTTAAAAAAAAAAAAAAAATCACCATGCTCCAATCATCAGGCCTCCATAGGTAAGCAGTCCTTTGCAGGTCAGCTTTAGAACGCTCAACCCTTTTTTTTGTCTTCTCTTACTGTATAGTTTTAGCTATGGTATTTTGCCTGGCCCTCACTTGTAGAATGTTTTTCTTCCTAAAAGTAACAAGACAGTAGTACTGTTACTTCAGCTTAAGTTTTTATTTAATGAAGCACACTCTGTGGAAACTTTCTTATGCTCTTCAGAGCATTACATAAAGCACAGGCTTTTGTTCTTCTTGCTCCATGATCAATCTCTACATATCTGGTGGCTTGGCAGATTAATTCAATTCACCCATTATAGGCTTATTGTGTTTTCCTTCCCTACTTCTTTTTTTAAAACCACAAATAATTACTACTTTTTCTGTGACTGCTTATTAGATAGCTCTCTTCCGTAACTTCAATTTAGCATTTATGGAAGCTCAGTTCCTGTCCCCTCTATATAAAGTCTTGGTAATTGTAAAGATTCAGAAGACAGCTCCTCTTTTGGTCAATTCCTTTCAACCTGCTTGCCTTAGTCTCATTATTTTAAATTCCAGTATACTTCCTTTCTGGCAATGCATATAAAAATAGCTATCCAGATATAATCTGCAGGAAACTGGCAGTACATCCACTGACTTTTTCCTATCACCAAAAAGCAGACAATCTTGTATCTAAACGTATTGACTCCAAATTACTCTGTGATCTAAACAAATATAGATTATTTGGCCACCAAACTAGCTTATTTTTAGAAAAGGCTCATGAAAAATAGTTCGAGAGAATGATCCCAGGTTGGAATTGGGTTGGTATTCATGCTTCACCTTGTGCCTTTTATTGTCTTAACTACCCTCTACTATGGAATCACCGAGGTTCCAAAGATACCCAGCTTCTGGCCCTTTAGAAAAGCAGAAAGCAATTGTTGTAATTCATACTACTACTTTTAAGTGGATTGTTCATAGCTCAAAATCCTGTCTTAGTTTCTAAGGTACTAAGCTTATTTATGAATGCAATTAAGCCTCCTCTTCATATTGTCAGAAATAAAGGACCAAATAGGCATGTATTTATGACTACTAAAACGGCAGTGGTAGGCAAGTTGAGACAAAAGTCTACACAACATTATCAGCAGTATTTCCCGAGTGCCACCAAGTTGCAGTAGAAGCCAGGAAATAAGAACTTGCTGGCATCAAAATGCACATTAGGGGCATGACAAAGCTGCAGTGAAGTACACAGTTTAGAAAACCCAATTCAACGATGATCTCTAATGCCTCACTAGTTTAGAAAGAAACTACATCCAAAACAGATCATCTTGGAAGAGAGAAAGCATCAGATCTTTTCTAGACATACTGATTTCAGCTAACAACTAGCTATTTGCACAGAGGAGACAGCTACTAATATAACTCCAATTGGGAATCCCTAGCATTGAAGTCAGATACTCTATACACTGATCTGTATCATCAGTGTAGTATGCAAACTGACATTTGTTTAACTGTCTAATTAGCAGGAATTTCCTTTGTGTGGCTACTCAAATGAAATTATCAAAAAAAAAAAAAAGAAAAATCTTATGGAGTGGTATGTATTTCTGTTCGTTTTGCTCACCTTCTCTGCTTTACAGCAGCAACAAGGTCTGGCCCTGAGAACATGGAGAACAAACTGTCTCCATTAGCTGAGGAGGTCTCGTCACTTGAGCTGGCAGAGTCTCCTTGAGTACCAGACCAGCTATTTGTCACATCACTGTAAGACAAAAAGTTGTATTAGTCCTTGTATTTATAGTACCTGATCCAGACTGTACGCCCTAGTTAGGTATGCTGAATCTTTGTCACAGGTGATACCTAAGACCACAAAGAAATTTCAATACTTTGTAAGATGTACCAGTAATACAAATACTTATTTACTTCTGAGTGATCACATCAACTGTTTTGTCCATTACAGTCACTTTATATATATTTTACTAAAATAATTATATAAATCAAAAGTGCCTTTCTTGGTCAGGAAGGAGAAACAAGTGATCCTTGGGTTTGGACTCACTAAGCACTTGACTTTTTCATTGCAAAACTGAGCTAGAACACATACTTGTCCTACTGGTTTTAAGCTAGCTTGAGAGTCACAGCTATTAAATGATGGACAAATGGACAGAGAATCTTGAAACACTTCTGTCATAATACGTAATTATGATTTGGAAGAAATTAAGAACGACTAACATACTTGCTGTAAGGTACCTGCCTTACAGTAGCAAGATTCAACGGCTAAAATCTGGAAAGCTGAATACAGTCAGGCACTGCAACTTTGACAGCATCACTTTTCATCAAAACTAGGTCTTAAAGGTTTTCGAAATAACTTAAAGAAAACTATTCTGAATGAATCTGTGCTATGAATTCCTTATTTCCTCTGTTCGAGTCAAAGTCAGTAGACATTCCACTCTAAAGAAGGACACCAAACAAATGTCGGTGCTTCGGTATCAGCAAAGCAGGAAGGGCTCAGATTTCTCACTCTTGACATAATGAAGTGCAGCTTTCACAGATGCAGCAGCAACTGGAAAAAACACGCAGTATTCCCACATTCTGCCAAGTTTGAGTGTCAAATAGACTCATATATAATAAAAGTATGTAGCCTGTCCAATCTCTTACCCTTCTGTGAAATACTCAGGAAAGGGCCAGGTTTTATGAGGATCATCAGGAAGAGGCCAGTTGCTACGTGTGTTGCTTGGACGACGGACATGCTGTGCTTGCCTTTTTTGTTGCATAGCCTGGTTGACCCCAGCAACATAGCGGGCAAATTCTGGATCTGAACCAACTGAATAAAAGAAACCAAGAAGTCAGTTGCTGACATTCAGCTATTTCTACTGCACTTATCCCCCTCTTTTAATCTTTTAGGCTTGACCATACCCCACAACAGCAAGTAATTCCCTCACTGATAATAAATGCCAGACAACAGTTGATACCTCTTCATGGAGCAGCAAAGAACACTGAATAGGACATGTTTTTAAAAAGTAGATATGCACCGTCCATACATGGTGGATAATAATTCTCACGTGGAAGTACACCTGCCCCTTGCATTTGATCGGGGAAATGGTATTTGTCACTATGATTGTGTCTACACACTGAAAGGTCCAATATCCCATCAGCAGACACTGATGGAATTAAAGCCTGTATATTAATCCAAGCTCAGAGAAAAAGAACATACCAATTATTGTAGTTGATTCCAGATTGCAACATGATTTCCAGCTATGTTGTGATCCTGCTTACTTCAAGAAATCAGAATTTCAGATTGATAATATTAGAACACACAGCCCAGATATTGCCTACTTCCTACAAAGACTAGACAACAATTTCGAAAACATTCTGATCCTGACCTGCAAAATATTTCAGAATAAGATTGATATTTACAGAAAAAAAGAGTAATTCTTAAAAACTCTTCCATTATTAAAGTGCTATATATGTCCCAAGCATTTGATAAGTGATCTGAGAAGTGATAAGCATGATCTTGAGCAGACACAGCAAAAGCCTTAATCCAAAAAATCCAAAAGTGTTTTAAATGCTCAATTGATCAGACCAAACAATCCATGTATTAAAAAGAATGCTGTTATGAGTCAGTGTAATTCAGTTTCCACAGCTTCTGTTTCTTTCTGCCTTTTTTTTTTTTTTTTTTTTTCCTCCCCTCCTTTCTTTTTCCTGAGGGAAATCTTTGCAATCCGACTGGATTAATGGAAAATGTCTAGACTACATGCATGGTAATTGCAGCAGGAAGTACAGAGCTGCTGGTCACAGTTTTAAATTAAGAGTGAAGACTGAAGAACATCCAACAAGCATGCACAGCTCAGAAAGCAGAAGTCAGTCTTTCATGTGATGGCTTCCCTACGTTCAATTCAGCATTTAGAAGAAAAGTTTCCTTGTTTTCATCTGGCACATTCAGAAAAGAGCTTCACAATGTTTTGTTGCATGGAAATTAAAACAAGGAAGAAAATAATTTTGTTTCTATACATCCTTTGTTATATAAGCAAGGGACAGAGCTATCTGACAGCTGTATACAAACAAAATATTCCCACAATACTTGTTCTCTTTAAGAAATATCTTTATGTCAATTTAAGATGAGGCTGGAAGCTAGACAGATCCTCAGATCTAAGGACAGATTCTAGATAGATTCTGAAGGGCATCCAGGTTTTTTTTCCTGTGGATAGCATTAAGTGTTAAATTACTGTTATATTCAACATAGCAACTTGTGTTAATTTTTACCTCAATAAAAACATATCAGCTAAACAGCTTTTTATCAGATACGTTTTTGACTTCATTTTTTCACATCTGTGAAAGTAATTCAAAAGACCTGGAGGTATCAACATTCCTTCTGCTAGTTCTTACTGCAACATTCCTTCATCAAGTTCTTACAGATGATAGAAGTACTGCAAAATACACTTCTGGTAGCTAGTTAAGCCTTTGACATGAAAAGCCATCAATTTTATAAATTTTTAATTAGCAGATTTGCATCTGAAAGGAGACATCATTTTCAGGCTCTAAAAATATTTATCAAAAAAGTAATGCCATTTGTTTCAAATGACAAACGTACAAATTCCTAAGAAAGTCTGGAAATGAAAGTGTTTCGTGTTTAAAGCTTCCTGTACTATGCTAACTAGAGCTAAATTGAAGATTCATGCATCACAGCTCAAGCCAACAAGTTATATGAAGAAATGTTATCTTTCCAATGGAAAAAACTATTTGACTGAAGGGTTTTTTTTTGTTGTTTGGTTTTGTTTTTTTAAACCTCAGATCTATGGAAAATACTGAATAAGTCACTTTTTCAGAGTACTGCTTTCAAAGTCCTTGATATTCATATCAAATGGAACAAAACAAGTAGCTTTATGTAGATCAGAAGGAAAATACTACAGAAGGATTCAAAATGCTAAAAATGCCAGTCCGTTGTATATACATGCATTTTTTTCCTTACACATACATGTATTTGGTGCTTGCAGAAAATCATTTTATCCTTCCTTAAAGGCTGTGATAATCCTTAAGTATATACCATAAGTATGTTTAAATAAGATGATGGTAATTCAGACTTAACCATTGTTAAGAAGCTTTTGATAACATAACTATGATGCCTATTTTTGCCACTAATTTATCAACTAAGTTGACAAAATAACTATCAAAATTATGAGTCAAATGAGCTTGTTTCTGAGACGCCTACACAGTCCTAACACATACACACACACACACACGTGCAAATGAGTGCGGGAAACGGATTCATGGTCTGATAAAAGGTTTTCCTGTTAGTTCTAGTGCTGCCTCCCTCCAGGCAGTTTCCATAAATGCCTACTACAAAGTTTCTGTAGCTATGTTCCAGGCCAACAGAAACTATATTTACAAGAGAATAGATTTGTAAGTTGTTCTTACTACTACTATCAGAAGAATTCATTAATCTCCTCTTAGACTCTACAGTCAGTTTCATAGTCTTTAGCTATTTGCTTATGGCTATAAAATTTTATCTCACTTCATCTTTAACAATAATCCCTCTACATTTAACATTTATTGGTGGTTCAAACACATCTGGCAAACCACATGGCACTTGCTCTTTAGTCTCTAATCCTTCAGCATCCAAGCTTTTCACTGCAGTAACAGCTGTAGAACAGGAACCAGTATGACTCCCATGGAATTGCACAGTAATGGAGGGAAAATGGAGGGATATGGGAAAGATGCAGTCCGGCTGTATCTCCAGACTGCGAGACTGGTAAAGAGCAGGAAGGATCATTTTGGGGAGAGGTAAAATACATAAGTTCAAGAGTTTGGTTTTAAACAATTTTACATGTTAACAATAGGAGGAACATAATCTGTTAAGTCTCTTTCAGTACTTTGATGTGGTCCATATAGGAAAGGTCAGAACTACTACAACTGTGACAAGAAACAAGGAATTCATTCCCATTCTTATTTATTAATGAAAGTTGCTTGTACTTCAGTTCACCTCCTGTTAAAAAAGAAAACAGGCATACATATAAATACCTGCTTGCCTTTGTAAGCACCCTAGCATCTGGTGGATAGCAGCAGGAAATTAGTTATTACTAGCAATATTTAACAGTATTCTTTGTAAAAGGACCCTTATAAAAAAAACATAATAAAGGAAAAGACACACACCTGCAGGGTCAAAAGGCAGGATTTCTCCCAACATCCCAAACACTCCATCAGTTTGGTCACGATTTGGCCATGTGTTGTTCCTAGGTCCTTGTGGTTTCTGTCCTAACATCTCTGACATCATATTGTCCATATAGCTGCTCACAAGACCCAAGCTGTACAAATCAGAGCTTAAATCGGAAAAACCAGGATTGTTCCACTGGTTTAAATGAGACAATCCAGCTCCAACAGCTTGGGCTGGCTGCTGTGAAGAGTTAGTCAGCCATTTGGCAGGTACACGTTGCTGTGGTCCAATAGGTTGAAGCAAGTGTTGGTAATACTGCATTTGCTGCTGCTGCTGCTTTTGTGACTGTTGTTGCTGTGACAAGCCCTGCTGAGAGGGATGCAGTGGTGTGAGAGAGACAGATTGCGGTTGCTGTTGTACTGTTCCTGATTTTTGCTCTGTTGCTGTCGAGGATGCAACAGAGTTCCTCCTTTTCACCATCGGAGAAGTCTGCTGGGATTTGCCCATGTTAAAACCAGACAAGAAATCTATAACATCCTGCATTTCTTGGTCAGTTGGTAAATTCATACCTTTGTCATCCTTGCTGTCATCTGGCTTGAAGAAGTTGTCCCGTCTTTCAACTAGAAACCCATTCACTAGCTGATTGCTTGTGCTCTGAATTGACTGCAGTGGATCTGCAGTCCTAGGAAAATTACCAATGTTCAAAATGCTTTGTAACCGTGCATCTATGTTAGTGGGCATTTTAGCTTTCTCCTCTGAGTTGGAACTTATGAAGACATTTTTGGAAGGTGTATTGGGGATTGAATAACTTCCAGTATTACTTGTACTGGTGCAGGAAGTTTTTTTTGTAAACCGTGAAGTCAGTTTTGAGAACGTCTTTTGTAGACCACCTGAAGGCTTGCTTCCATTTCCGGATGGCATGTCAACTTGATTCCCAAAGTCTGAGATTTCGCGCTGTAACTGGATCTGAATACAAGGCAAAGCTTGCTCCCTGCATCGACAAAAAACACATATATCAAACCACCTAACACATAACTGAGCTTGTACTTTGCAGGAAAACGTGTATTTGGGTAACAGCTAGTGGAAGAAACACAACCAAAGATTGCCAAGTTCATTAGCTACTTCGTATGGTAACATTGCAAACTATTACTAGCATTTGCAATAGTATTAACTACTTTCCATTCCTTAAGAAATTTTAATTGTGCTTCAAGACCTAAAGGGAGACTAATTTAATATAAATCAAGTATTTTTGTAAGAGAGAAACAAATACTTTTGTGCACGTGGATAAGCTGCTGGTTTGGTTTTTAAAAGACTGCTGTATCTCTGTACATACCCACAAGGTACCCATGTGGATTACCAATTTTTTGCTCCCAGTTTGACTACTGCTTTCCCCTTCTGATGAACCGGTACTATCGAATTCCTCAGTACAGATCTCTCAACAATGATGGCTTTGTTTAAACTAGGGAAGTAGAGCATGAGGCTCAAGAGGAGATGTACCTTCCTTCCTTCCACCTGTGTATGTCAAACACAGCAGTATAGAGCACATCTACTAGTCCCAAAGTCTTCTCTGGATCCAGACTCCTCTGTAGCAAAGACATTGTTGCTGGATCTTCTTTCAGACACCTGTAATCATTAAGTTCAACTTAAAAATCAAAATTTTTCCTTTTTACATTAAACAATTTTACCATACTAGTCAGATAATAAAGGGCCAATTGATGCACTACTTCTGCTCCTACAGAGGCGCAACTAGTAAAGGCAGCACAACGTATGAATGCATGAGGGTTCCTAAGGCCTGCAGCCCCAGTTTCTTTTTACTGTTGAATATACAGCTAATCTAACTATAACATTAAGAGTTATATAATTTCTTTTAAAACCATGATTAATGATTGGCTCTTTAGCTGAGCAGGCATAATTTAGGCACAGAGGTAAGAAACAATGAATACACAAAGCCCATTTCTGGAAAATGGCAAGAGCACTCAACAAACCTGACACAAGACGCTAGCACATGGGTGCACCCTGGAGTCCAACGCTAAGAACCCCCAGCCTGACAGACTCCATGTGGAAAATGATTCAGCATATCCAACAGTCTTGGGAAGATTTTATTGAGCTGTGAAGGTGCAGGATTAGTGAATTTTCCTCATTAGTGGCAGAGAATTAGGACTGAATTTGAGGTGAAATCAGAATAACTTAAATCTAGATATTAGCACATTTGTCAGTACTTAATGAGCCCCTCCAGCAGAGATGAGTAAAGAGGCACTCTGACTATGTGTCAGCAGGAGGAGCTCTTCCAGAGCACACAAAGCCTGGCTCAAAGCACTCTGCATTATTTTAGTTCTTTCATAATAGAGCAATTTACATAAAGAGAACAGAGAAGTGCCAGTTTATAATCTACAGAGGGATTAAAGATGTGTTTGGGTAAACAGACTATCAGTTGACTCGTGCTTCTGGACATACCATTGGTACCATTAGTAACAGGCTATCTCACTAAGGATTCAGATGAATGAACTGTGTTGTACTGAAATTCGTAACGCCGAGTACTCCGAAGTAAGAGAGAAAGGAAGTGGTCTAATTCCAAATTATTGTTTCAAAAGGGAAGAAATCCTCACCTAAACTGCAGACTAATCCTGCCATTCTTTCCTAGGCAGTCAACTAAACTGGTAGGAATAGCATCTCATGGACCACCGAGTTCCGCGGTTCATGGCAGCACTTAAAGAACAGCTCAGTGAAGAAAGAGCAAAAGCTTTCATATTAATCTCACCTAATTCCTGGCTCTCCTGAGTAACAGCTGTGAGGACGTGCCAGGGAGGAGCATAACAGGAATACTATTGGATTTATTTTATGTATTTTTTTTAAACCTTCTCTTTCATCATCAAGCTTTTTCTTTAGAAGTATGTTTTAATGCCCCACTACTGCCTCTCTTCCATTGCCTCCAGAGGCAGCACTAGTGCAAAGACAGCTGAAGTACAACTGTCAGTCTGTCAGGAACAGTGATACTCAAACAGTTCCAGATAAAGGAACTTAAGGCAGATATACCGTAATTATGTAGTATTCTCTCTTCCATTTGTACTGCAGTATTTTTCCCTATATATTTCAGTCATAGCTATTAGTATAATCTGCAATGCAGTATTTTTATTTACCAAGTTGATGGAACTTGCACCACAATTCTGGATCCTTCTAAACTTATCTGAGGAGCATAGGCTTCTTTATTTTCAATCTGTGCGGTGTCCACAACCACCTAGCAAATAAAATGAAAATAAAAGGGAAATTATTTTAAGAATTAGTTCTAGTTATTTTATCACCCTTGTGGTTAAGATGCAATAGTCTCACCTTCCTGCTACACTACAGGTGCAAAAAGTAAGCAGATAAAAACAGATCAACTCACAAAATCATTATAAGTTGATTTCTATTTTAATATCTAAAAAAAGAAAATATAAAATTAGTTTGATACAGTAACCTATATTTCAAGGACTTACTTCTTCTCAATTACATACTGTAGTTATGCATCACTACGTAGTTACCAACTGCTTTATCTAACAGCTGGTAATTATCAATGGGTTCGTGTAACAGCCAAGCACTTGGGAGGTTTGGCACTATTACTACTTTAATAGCACCCAAACACCTATTTATCAAAATACTTTAAATAATTTAACTGCAGTGCATGGTATGATACAGACAAGTAGTATTTAGTCTGCAACTCTTCACATAGCTCACAATTCTGAACACACACCCCCTCCTTTTAAGGCTATAAAATTCTCTCTATTCTACCTAATGGAACTGCACTATTATTAATTCCCTATTATATAAAGGGAAGAAAAGTGATTCAATTTGTTGAATTCTGAGCCTTCTGTAAGACATCATGAAGATATATGGAAGATGAAAGTCTTCAAAATTAACCTTCTGTCACGAACCTTTCTTTTTATGGAATTGAGAAAGAATGGATTCACTTCAGCTTCATTTAAACTTGTAATACCAGTGATAGTAAGTTCCATATTTGGTTCATGCTTTCTGATGTTGTCCAGTCTGCATGGGTTGGCCTTTTTGATCATTTCCATAATTTCCTATTTTGGTCATGCTGAACCAGCAGCTTTTTGGCAGCAGTCAGCAGTTCCTGCTTCAGTGACTAGCAGATTAGCTGTACCATTTACCCTTGAAATGGCCAAAGTCCTCTGGTGTAAATAAGCCTCAAGGGATATTACTGGCTTTTTTGCAATCATCCTACACTGGTTCTACTTCTAACTGGTTGTCTACTACTGGTTATGAAGAAATGCAAAATATGAATAATACTGAGAGTCTCTTCTCCCTCTTCCTGTAACAAAACCATCTGATGACATTTGAACACAATTATTTCCCACCTTTTAGATATTTTAGCGTAAGGCCTTAGTCTTCCCCCAGTTGACTCTAAGCATTTGCCCAAGTTTATTCAAACTTGTAAAACATGTCTAAGCCCAGTGACAAAATGCCATGCTATTATCCACTCATGAAAATACCTCTCATTTAGTAACAGGGCAACTCCATTACTTTTTTCCTTGTATTTGTACCATTTTAATTTTATGTAATTTGGTAATCTGCGATTCAGCTATACTGCAATTATAATTGGGATAAGGAGAGATGAACTTAGGAAGGACTTTTTTTCAACTCCCAGGAAAAACACTGTCTGCATCTCAGACCTGCAAGTCAGAACTAAAATTCTGATTTGTGCAGACCTAGATCAGCTTCTGGCAGTGGTGCATGGTAGGTAGTGCTCATGGTCTGGGCTTTGTTGGGGGTGCTTCACCCCCACACCCCCATATCTTCCTTTCTTCCCTTTAAAAAGTTTTACATTTGTCAACATTTGGTCAGAGTTACGACATCTGGGATTTAACATTACTAGGAGATTTAGTGCTTCTGCAATGCATGTTCGTTTTTTTTCTACAGAAAGATCTACTAGCACAAAAAAGGATGGCTAGAGACTCAGTTAAACGTTCTGTTCATGACTCTGCACGAGGCCAGTTCCAAGTTTTATTTCCACTCATCCTCTGAATTCAACCATTTTAATACACATTACTTTTACTCAAAGATGGAGATTTCTTCAACTGACCCAAGTCTGAGAATACAATTCTTTATATATATGCTAAGGTAAAAACTGAAAAACTGCACTTTTAAAAATTATTTCTTATGTTAGAACTGAAGCCTAAAAATAACCAAGCAAACTAAGTCACATCTCACTGTGCTTTCCACTCCTAACAAGTTTCTTCTTAAAAGGCACATGGTAAGACAGGCTTAAGATAGTGAGACTGCCAAGTAATGTTCTTTTTTAAATTTGGCATTTAAATGACAAATTTACACACAACTCTGAACTAATGCAGACAGCTTAGTTTCTAAAAGCAGTAAACCAAATACTATGTAATATTGTCCCATGATTCATTTGTCTGAGTTCTACACAAAATAAACTTAAAATAAACACATTCTCCCTCCCCGCCTGGTGGGTGCTTAGAGGATAGCTTCCTGTGCATCAGACATCTATTGTTCTTGTTTTACAGGTGCTTCCTCTCTCATCTCCACCCAAAGAATGCTTTAAAGAAGCAAATTACAATTTCTCATCATTGCATGAGGCTACATACAAGCATAATTGAATCCTGTAAAAAAATTATAGCACATAGTTTATAAAGAAAAACCTCAACCCTCACACCCTTCCAAACTGCAACAAATCAAAGTGAGAATGAACGAAAGACAGAAGGCTTGCAAGTATTTTGTCATGTGTATAGCTCATTACCGTGTCTTTGAAGGCAGAAACCTGCTACCTTCAGAACCTGAGGTTCATGCAAAAATCTTTGGAGACACATTCATGATTCAACACAAGTAATATTCCTTATATCAGCACTGTCATTTGGGAGATCTAAGTAAGTTTTATTCTGACAACTCTCCAAATGTTATGATAAACCTGAAGAGTATCAGCGCTTTAATTACCAGCAGGTCTAACGAGTTATGTCTAGACTTGGGGACACCAGATTTCCAGAATCCCGAGTCCAAATATGCCTCCGGCCACTCCCCAAATCTCATCAGGGCAGGACTTGGGTGTGCACAACCCTAAAACCCCCTGGAAAGGAAATAGTGGGAGGTGCAGCATCCTCCAAGGCATTCCTCATCTAGACACTCAGGAGCCAAGAACTTATCGTGAGTTACAGCACACTCCCATAGGGCTACTGAGAAACAGTTTCTTTCTTGGCCTCATTTCCCATACCTTGCTGCTGACTCCCAGCATCCTACCATGAACTATGGCAGGTGAAGACACAATCCCACTTAACCATATCCTTTTTTCTAGTTCTTCTTGTATTTATTAATATTTAATACATATTTTCCTTGAAAACACTTAAGCAGAAGTTTGATCAATCCTACTATTCCACAGTTGACTTTCTCTCCCTGCAAAGATACCACCTTCTTATGCCTCCCTGTAAAATTTCCTTCTACAAAGTGGTTAATGCACTACCATCTCCTATCCTTAAACCCCTGTATCACAGTGAAGTAAGGACTGATAGCAGATGCGCTGCTGTTATGATACTGATGGTCTGTCCCTTTGATTTTAGGCCGCCTTTACATGATAAGTCAGTTGAATTCCAGTATGATTTGAACCTACTTCTCTAACAGATATTTAATATTAAGGGAATATCTAATAACTAGTATCAAAGGAATGCTAAAGTAGAAATATCTGACAAATTTATTATTTACATTATTGGAGAACCTAGTAACAGTACCAAAAAACATATGGTTTAATGAACTAGGACAGAAGGTCAAAGTCACTTAATCAGCCGTGTGATTTGTTTGAAAAATGTGGTATTTACAAAGTATGTAGCAATATGGATCCTTTCATCAGAAATTACAGTTAGTTAGAGAGTCCTGATGGCCTGCCACCACCTTGAACAAAGAATCAGTATATGAATCAACTCATTGTAGGTTAAAGATGATGCAAATACTTGACAGAAACGATCATAGGCTACGGTGTACCTTTACGCTTGCATTTCCTTCCTATCCTATTGCAGTCTTTCCCCCATTTTATTTGTCCAGTCAAATGCCAACTCACAGTAGTCCAAAAACCTGTGTCATGAATGAACACTTTATTAAATGAAGAGATAGCAGTAATTAGTTATGGGAGCACGAATGCATTTTCTTATCAGAGTATGTTCCAAAGCATCTATTTTTAGCAACTGTTTAGATACTGTAAAATCCATGGGGTTTGTTTCTAATGAACACATATGTCTACAGCAAGGTATTTAATTGCTCTGTCCTGTTGGAGATGTCAGGTAGCATTACTTGGTGCAGAGGACTTCCTGGTTTACATTGGGCAGGAAACCCAGCTTCCATTCAAAGCAGAGAGGAAATGAAAAAATGGCAGTTTTTAAAGCTCATCTGAGAGAAGGAAGGGGGGAAGGGGTGTTTCTCTTTAACATGGTCATCTATAGATTTGAAAATCTATTTCACTATGAATTAGAAGTTTCATTTCTTGTGCTCTCTCTAATAATGGAGAATACGAAGTACACAGTACATTCTCCTGTTCCTATCAACTACAGATACCATCTACAAACTTGCATTCTACAAGGATACATTTTGCTCATAAATCAAGTTAGCTGCAGCATTAAAAATGGAGAAACACAAAGTAAGACACTGGAAATTAATTTCCAAACCCTTTAAAATATCTAGTTTCTCTTCAGGATGTTTAAGTAGCCCTTTTTTTGCTAAGGCTATTCATAGTCACTTACCAGTCCAGCTTGGCCAAATAACAATTGTACAGCAGTTTTGCAGGCTCCTCGCCAAGTGGAAGGGCAAACCTGATTTAGTACTTCAGTAACAGGAGAGTCATCCCGTGGTGTAAGTCCATTATGGCATCCAGCTTCCTTAATCAACTGCAGCATTGTGTGCTGGGGGAGGGGGAAATCATAAAAACTTTGTCATACTAAACACATGATTCAGAAATGATAACACCAATGCTTCCATATGTATTGTTCTACACATATTTCAAATAACTATAATGTGTGTTACCTCTCAACAGTCTTCTATAACTAAAAGAGCTCAACTACAGAGCAGAAATATGGAAGACAGTCTCTGCTATTTGGAACAAAATACTCCTCCAAAATCATAAACAGTATTTTTGCTTATATTCTTGCAAAATGGTTTAATCAAAACTACAAGAAGCACTGCAAAGACAATAAAAAAGCAGCATTTTGAGCTGTGGATTGTTTCAACTCTTTCAGGAGCAAGGAACTGGGCTTATCTACAAAAAAAAAAAAGTGAAAATGCTGATTAAAATTGCCCGAATTACTTCTGAATGGACATCTTTTCCATTCCTTTATACTGAAAACACAATTAATGTCTCCACAATTTTAAATTATTTTTTAAAAAAATTATTAAAGTTTGTAAGAAGACATTAAAACGAGCTCTGTTACAAAATATTTTTTCAAGTACCTCCTTTAGCACTAGGCTGGGCCAGACTTATTTTGGTACCTAAGACGATAAAAACTCTGAAGTGCATCACCTGGTTGGGGCACCTGTAAGGGCTCACTTTCCTCTGCACTTCTTGATACTTAACCCACCTATTTTCAAAAAGTTCATAGCAGCTTCATTACCTCCTAGACTTCTATGCTTCTCTCAGATTGGACTGAATTTGGCCAGGTGGTTAAAACTTTACCAGAAGCAGGCGTGGACCTACAATGTTATCAACATCTTGTTTCCACAGGAAATCAGGCTAAAAATATGTACTTTTAAATACAAGTTTGGCACTGAACTTCTACTGCAGTTGTTCTCTAAATTTTAAGGAGTTCTACTCTTTTTTTCCCTCTTTTTTTTTTTTTTTTTTTTTTTTTTTTTCCTTTCTCTCTTCACTCCTGTGGTTAGATTCAGAGTTATTACCGTCTTCAGCTTCAGGTTTTCTGCTGCAGACTCATTAAAGGATATTCCTTTCAGAAAATGCGACCCTATCTGAACAGGTACAGTGGGCAGTTCACACTGAATTGGCTGTGGTGGAGTCTGTCTCCTTCCTGTTTGCTGGGCTTCAGCTTCACTGCAACAGCCCTTAAACATAAAAGAACAGATCAATTAGAAGAAATGAAGACTTTAGAAAATCCTAATACAAGTCCAATGGTTTTTTTTAAAATAGTTATTTTCAAGGTGAGGAGCAATGAAAGAGAGAGCACGTTTAGCAGACCCTACCTGAAGACTTGCTTCAATAGCTTTCGGGTTCAAGTGGAAGCCAGCCTTCATTGCATATTCACAATGGCCTAAACTCTCCAAAGCCACTTTGTAAGCCTGACATTGAAGAAAAAGTTGAGATAGAACAGGCGTATCAGCAAGTAAGCAAGCATGCAGTCATTGTGTCTGGACACATACATAAGAATTGTTACATGGATTTACCCTACTCAGTTCTATGGCATACACACATTTATCACGTAAGATTCCAATACTGTAATTCTCAAATACCTCGTGGCTACCTGTGGTACATATTTCTCCAGCAATATACTCCTTCCCTATTTCATTCCTTGGCCCCCTGACTGTACTACGTGCACAGGAAAGCAGCAAGTGTAAAAACTCACCTGCAAAGCACTGTCAATTTTCATGTTTAGCTCTTTGAGCTGATGTTCAGGGATTGCCACACTCTGTGAGCAGAAAAGTTGCTGAACTTCAATTCCTGCCAAACACCCATCACAGCCTCTTTCTCGCAGTCGAGATGTGGCCTGTAAAGTAAAATAAAAATCCAGGGTAAAGAGGTTCAACATTAAACCAGGTCAAGCTTAATTAAATTTTAAAAAAGAAAAAAAAAAAAACCCACAGATTTTAAAACATTATAAAAGAGATGAGAAGCAGCACCTGGTGGAAAGGATCAGGAGGAGATGATTTATTATAACTTATTAAACCTCTACCACTGCTTTGAAAGTACAAATCTCACGTAATTTGTATGGCATATAGGTGTTGGCTAGCAACTTAATTCAGCATTGTTTGCTGTTACTATTTCAGCTCCCTCCCAGGACTAAGGATCCTGTTACACAGGCCACATGATGACTCTGGTTACCAGAGGAGGAACTTAAAACTTCAACATAAAGGATATTACTTGCCACAGAACCAGAATATACATTTAATCATGTGTACAAACACTCCTGTGTACATAAGAAGATATATTTTATAAAACTAAGGGTGATTACTGTAGTGCAATTTGAGAAGAGCCACACCAGACTGTAAGATCAGGTCAGCATGGCAAGAGAATAGCCTTACATAATATGATTTTGAAAAATAAGAAATATGAAAAGCCAAATATCTAGCTTTAACTGTAAAATATTACACTACTGAGCAGGGTGAAACAAATAGAAACCTACTCTCAACTGCATTTAAGGCCTCAGATATGGCTTATTCTTCAGTCTAGGACGAGTCCTGCTCTAAAGTAGGATGTCCAAACTGGGGATTTTTGGTACTACCGCCAATGGACAGACATAATGCTCACCTCATTGACACATACAAAATTACAGCATTTTCCAAGTGAGAATCTTAAAAAGGAAAAACAGTTTTGAGCTACTGATAGAGTATCATCTTAAACTTTATTCTGAAACAGCAATGTATTCTCCTGCCAAAGAGGCTAATTTTATATGGAAATAATGGATTGCCTTCCACTCCACAAAGTAAAAATTTGGAAAGATTTCAGTATTTCAAGTCTCCCTTCTATCAAAATGACATGTATATTAGACTACCTACAATTATAAGAGAAAGAGATTTTATTTATTTACAGAGCACAGATTTTTCTTACACTGCCCTAAAACCCCACACAAGTACTTCAGATTAGCTATTTTAGTCAATCGTAAAAATTGAGAAGTTCCTTCTATTGTTATTCTGGAACTAGGGACAATCTGTATTCTTCTCGTCTCCCCATTTATGTTTAATAAAAGATTTGATTAGTGTAATACTTGTACTAAACTCTATTTCGAAATAAAGGTCTTATTAACAGAAATAGCTCAAGTGGGCTGTTAAGGAGGCAGAAAAGAAAGTTAAGGTCCCAGATTCTGCAAACCCAAGTTTAATTTTAACCACATTTTAAACAAACTTGATAGCAATTGTAGGGCATTTCTAGAAATTGTAACACAGTTTTAAGGAACTAAGTATATTAAACATAAAATTAACGGGTTTTATTGAAAAGGAGTAAAGCTATACCAGGATTAGACCTGTTATGATTATCTGTAATACACCTAAAGCACTCCCAAATCCCTATTTTATTCAGTGAAGTAAATCTATGCTGCGGTAAAAATAACAAATAATCCCTCTGCATTCATAGTTCTAAAGGTAACTTGTTTGCTTTCATATACCTTGCAAATGTTAGTTGATAAATGGAAACCTTGACAAGATTTCCAGCAAAGATGATTAATACGCCTGTGTGGGCTGCCGAATTAGACTTCAAAAGCACATGCTCCAAGTTACTTGAATTTAAGGAAACCATGCACTTAATGCCTGAATCCATTTTGATCTATCAGTCTGCAGACTTCAACAGTGCAACGGAAAGCAGAAAAGCTCATGAAACTATTTTGCTTTGTGAAGTACTTCTTTTTCAGCAGGAAAAGTAAGGACTCCACAGATGGCAAGTGTTTGTGAAAACACAAGTCCAGGGAATGGTACATTTAAAGTAATACGATCAACATTCCAACAATTGATGGATCAAGGAACATCAAACTTAACAGCATGAAGGCGAAAGTGTTAAAAGTTACCATAAAGATTTTAAAGTATAAAACAGAATTCATACTCAAAATTTAGAAGAAATAGACATTATCTAAATTATTTTTCCATCAAGATTTTACTATGATTTTGAACAACGACTTGTATGTTGGTTTTGGGTTTTGGTTGTTTTCAGTTTTCTTTTTTCAAATTCGCTCTGTCTGCCAAATCGCATTTCAACATTGTTAATTCATTACTAATAACAACAAGCTGTTTCCTCTGTTTGTGCACTCCTTAGGTACAATCATATCACAAAGAAAACTTTACACAGGGCAAAGATAGTATAATCACCATATAGGTAAAACAAGCATCTGAAACTAACTGCACCATGTTCCCACCTTCAAATGTAGCATGTCTTTAAAATCAGAGATTTTCTTCCTTTATTAGGGCATCCAGCCTCAATTTAGGTTTCACTAAACATTGCTGTCATTTCACTAAATATAATGTCACTACAGCAAGACCTCCATACCTCTGCTGCTCCTCTCCATGATCTTACTGCATCTTCTAGCTCATTTGTGGGGCTTAAGTTTGAGGCTCCAGCCCCACTAACGTTCTTTCTCTCCTGGGCTACAGCTTCAGCAAAGCAAGAGTGTGCCACTGGCTGGACCTTCTGCAAAGCTTGTGACAGGAACTGAAAGTGGACCTGCATCACCGTCAAGAAACATCGCCCAAGTACCTGCGGGAGAAGAAACAAGCCAGTTTCAAGCAAATCAAAGATGTCACAGAAGTTTCCCTTCTTCCTTTTTGTTCAGTGATTGGGTAAGGAACCAAGTTAAACTCAGTTCTTTTTTTTATTAAAAGAACGCTTCAGATCGTAAGTAACACATAATATTTCACCTTTTACTTAAAATAAGGTAAACAGTGAGTGAGCATTGGTTTCTATGAACTAAGGGGAGATCAGACTGATTCCATGTCATTTTTACTTCTGCACTCAAGTTATGGTTAATTTGAAGAACAAAAAGCTTGTCAAGTTACTTAGCAATATCAAGCACATGACAATACAAAAATGGGAGTAGCATATTATCACAAGGACAAAGTCAACAGCAAAACCCACTTGCACATAGACCTAGCTGAATATATGATAAAAACCCCAAAACAAACAAATCTGAATCATTTTAAAATGTTATCATTAAAAAAAAAAAAAAAATCAGAAAAGCTTAATCCAGCAGTTTATCTTCCAAGCAGAGCAATAACCTGTAATAAGCATCAGAACATTTTGCCACATAATACAGTGGCAACACAGTGCCATTTTTAGAATATAACAGTGACTGCAGAATGCATGCATAAAGTTGCAGCCCTGTCACTTGCATTGTCTGACATGAACTGCTAACGCTGGCACAAATCTTCTCTTCAGAACATTTCACTGAAATGGGTCATGTAATACTCAGAAAATCCGAGGAAAGGCAGCGAAGCAAAGGGCTGCCAGTCTCTCCCAGTACTCACTGGGCTGAGGGCAGCACCAGCGTTGTGCCAGGGAAGGGGCGCCCACCTCCACCAGCCAGAGCCCAGCTCCGTGTCCTGGACCTCTGTCACCTGCACATTTCCATCCCCGGTTTATCTCCGCCTCTCATACGCATGCTAATGAGAATTATAACCAAAGACACACACATGCCTCAGTTACTACAAGCAAAACAGAACAGGTCACACAAACTGAGTACTTCTGTGCGGCCACCACATGTGGAAGAACAGACAGGAGTGCAACCATCCAGAAGGACAACCTGGAGAGCAAAGCAGCATGAACAGGAGCGCTCTGTCTACCTTCAGGGCCGCGCTCTCCTAAGCGGACAAAAGCTTACAACAAAGCATAACCAGAACACGGCAGAGAAACAAGTATTTTCCAAATTACTGTAGAAAGTATTTAAGAGCTATTCAAAGTGTTTTGTTTCTTCTATGGAGATTGTCACACAAAGTGATTTAAAAATGTATATTTGACTTTGATTTATTAAAAAAGACTCAACTTTAATTCCATTTTAGGAATAATTCATAAAATACACAGATAATGTACAAAGCCATTATGCCTTGCAGCAAATAAATCATCTGGCTCATTTTCAGCTACATTCTTCTGGAATAAAAATATTCAGACACAATGATCTTACTGGCAAGACTGTGGAGTCACACGAACAGTTATATGCATTAGCTATCTACTTCAGAAGAACCAGTGGTGGCAATGCTTTTTTCCATTGCATCCGGACTCCTTTTGACATTCCATTCTGGTTCAATCACTTCCCTTCTTTGTACAAGACATAAAATTAAACATTTTTGGTACTTTGACTGACCTCTGAAAGTGGAGTTTGCCTTATTAAAAAAAGCAGCCAGCAAATGATAAAATGAATAAAACTCCAACTTTCCTGGCTACAAGATTAGAAAGATTTATAAGAAAATTGCAAGAAAAGGCAACTGGTGATCTGAATACTTCTGTGTATGAAGAATGCAGTTCTCAGGGGAAGAAGAAACTAGGACTCATTAGGAATTTCAAGCCGATTAAGTTTCAAAGAATATTTAAGGTACAGAGGTTGAAGTTTCCCCTGCCTGGGAATAATGCTCAAAATAAACAAATGATTTAGTTTAAGTGGCAGCACACAACATTCCTAGTATAATTTACAATGTTAAACAGTAAAGATAAATAGTAACATCTGCTTTACTGAACTTCTGTTTTGTTTAAAAAAGTAATCTATTTCAGTCTTCCTCAGAAATGGGTAAGGACGGTTTTAACTGCTTAAATAAAATCCAAGTGGTGGAGGATTTTTGCACTGTTAAACACTCAATGCAGATGCCAAACTTGCTTTGCTTTTAAAGTTGACTTCTTGAGGATTTTCTTCCAAAGAGCTGAAACTCTGTCTTAACTGTGGGAAAGTAGTACAGCCACCACCAGTTTAACAAATACAGCCAGTGTTGGCTAGCAGTTAAAGTGTGTAAAGCAATATATACTAAATCTCTGTTGTGAAATCCGCAGAACAATATTAGCATATGGATGCATTTTTTTCACAGTCGAAGACACCACCATCTCTTTTTCGAGTTTATTTTTCCCTGCTTTCCTATGCAGAAGTGTTTGACTCCCCTGCTTTAGACCATAATAAGAACCAACTAAAGCCTAGAGACTATGAAGTAATCAAAGATGAACTGGAATCATCACAGGTGTCAACTAGTAAGTTTTTCTTGGTAGTGGTGGTGTTTTCTTAAACCATTTTTTAGAATCATTTATATTGCATATACGATGAGGTCTTCAGCTTGCAAACTTTTCATGCCAAGAAATACAGCTCTAGCACCTTGACTTTCCTAACCTGTTACCAGGTAGGACAACTATCCAGCTCAGCAGCTAAATAACCTTACCTAAAGGAATCTCTCTTCCTGTTTAGGCATGTGGAAGCAATGGGACTTTTGGGGGAGGTCTCACTTCAGACTTCCTTGTCTCAAACAGGTGATGAGTTTAATCAAACTGGTTACATACAAACAGGAGCATCGGGTGGAGGTACAGTGTTAGGTTACTCTGTCCCGCATTATCCTCCTAATGGGGGCACACAATCAACTTTGGAACATTTTGCTGGACGAAGTGCACACACGAAATTGCCAGATTTCATTGCTAAACAGTGATGCCATGCAAATTCCCTGGCAAGCAAATCTTATACAACAGATTCTTTAAAACAGAACACTACCACTAATAAAGTCAGCAAATAACCAGTGTCAGTCTTCCAAATGTGATACAAATAATGACCTGCAGTTCCAAGTACCATTTTATGTAGTAGAATTTCTTTCCCTTCCCCCCCTTTTTTTTTTTCTTTTTGGCTATTTACCTAAGCGAACAAAACACTCAAAAAACCAAAACACCGCAACACGCTTATTCAGTGGTTTCCTACTACCCCATTTCCCTTAACAGAGTTCTTAATAGCTTTGGTAACAATAAGCCCTGTGCACAACCTGTCTACCCACTGAAGATACCAGATTAAAATAGCAATATAATGAAGTTAACAATGAGGTATGACTCAAACTGGTGTACCAGATTATGAGATAACACCCTTTCCCACATAATACTGAAAGCGGGCAGAATATTATTCATTTTTACTAGGTAGCAATGCCCTGCAGTTTGGAAGAGTGATCTCATGACCAAAACACCTCCAAGGGAAGACATGATCCTGCTCATTGAAAAAGAGTTACCTACAAGATAAACTAGATTCCAGCAGAAGTTGCACTTTTACATCTACAGTATTAAGAGACACGGGCAACCTAACAGACTCATTTCTGCTAACAGTCAACCTAAAAGCCCAGTAGGGATAATCTGATATTGACAGCTACTAAAATGCTAACTATAATTTAGCAAAGAAGCATTTAAGTGTTAAGCATTTTAAAAATAAAAAGCAGCAATTAAAATGTAATACAAAATATTTCTAAAGACAATGCTAGCAGATCTGAGAGCAGACCATGAGATTATAGACCAAGACAAGAATACAATGGCATTCCAGCAAGCCATAGCATTTCCTACTGATTTGAAGCAGCTTTTTGCTACTAACAGTTCCACAACTCAGAAAAGTCTGAAGCCAATCCCTGCAAATCACAGGAAAGATAATAATTTTAAAAAATATTTAAATTGGGCTTTATAATGTTTGCTAAGGAAAGCCTACATTTTATATTTACTCAGACATTTTTGTCCCACAAGCTTCTTGTTCAAAAATCTTCAGTTATTTTATACACACACAAGCCAAAAATTATCTCCATTTAATACAAAACAGAGCACCCAAGTAAATATCCTGTGCCCATTCATGCCTCCCTTTTGTTTAGGAAGGCAACATGTACATCTCTGTCTTTAAGACAATACATAAGCTCCACGTAACTAAAACAAGATTCATTCTTTGTATTTTGCAGTACTGAGGCTGCTGCAAAGCTTCACAAGAGATGAGGAAATTTACAAATTTCTTCCAGTTTTAATTCCCGGTTTAGTTTTAAACTAAGAATGTTCAGAAAAATAAAACCATTTTCCTTATCCCAGCTTTTGTCTGCTGGGTATTCTT
>JANHGO010000075.1:13703664-13729854 GCA_024606505.1 Aquila spilogaster | reverse complement strand
GATATGACTTAAGAAAAATACAAAAATAAGATTAATACTGTCAAAACTCTTATACCAGAAAATATTGTGGTTTTTAGTCTCTTTCAAAGATGAAATATGAAAATTTAAATAAGCTTTAACTATATAAAGAATCTTCTGTAATCTCAGTTAATATACAGTGGGATAGCTATATATATATTTACCATTGTTCTTCACTTTTTAAGCACCAGTCACTCCCAGATCCACTTTGGTTGGAAGATTATTCCCAATTCCACAGGTTCACTTAATGGCACATATGACTGCAAATAATTACTTTATCCTTTAAAAAAAAATAACGTTCTTACAGCTTACTGCTACCCCACATTACAGTTCTGTATCTTCTGAGCCAGCTCACTACTTTTTTGTTTTTGTTTTTTTCTTTAATCGACTGTAGCATCTGAAATAAGACTTTAAAATATACACGAGTAGTCTTTCAGGCTGTACTTTCACACACTTAAGGAGTACTGTGTGGATAATGCCTTTGGCCGAATGAAGCACTAACACATGTATTTATTTGAAAACCGGTGTCGTGTTATCCACACAGGTGCCATCTACTTTAAGCAGCTCAGATAACATTTGTGACACAGATTTGAGTGGTTCTGCTGATCTATACTTCGAGTATGGAAACCGCCACAACACTCAATTTCACAACTGCTTCTGCCAATGTTTTATGATGAACGCGCTCGTGTGGCACATGAAAAACCGCGCTTACACTTGGTTTAAAAAAAAAAAAAAGTTGCCCACAGGCCATTTATGGAAAAAACAAAGGCTTCCCAGCTTGTCTGTTATAAATCTCAACAGTGTTGAGCAAAGTGACCACTATATATTTGCCTCAACGTATTAATTGTGTTTCAGTAAGATGTCAACTATAAATCTATATGAAAAATAGCTACAAAATACATTTTTGTATGGTAGTCCTTCAGCAGTTATTTTTTTTTAAAAAGCTTTTGAAAGTAAAGGCAATACAGATATTTTTAAAAGCATTTCTACATCACAGTTTTGGGCTGTTTCATGGACATCAAACAAACATATTGGCCATATTGCTCAGCACTGTAAGTAAGATTCAAGAGTTTGTATACCTCTCCTCAAGCCCCCCTCGGTTCCCTATTTAACGAGATAATCAGGATGTAGCCAACACACAATTGTGAAAAAAAGTACATGTACTTTATAACTGTTTGGCCCTGTGCTGCATTTTCCAATATGAAAAGCGATCAGTACTGATGCAGATAAGATGGTCTGCGTTCGTGCTTTACTGGAAAAGATTTAAAGCCCTTATTCATCTGTTTGTGCTGGGAAGCCTGTTGCTGTGATTGCTGCTGCTGCGCATAGGCAAAGCTAGAGGATATTCCTGTTGATGGAGCACAGTCGTTGGCTGCCGCCCACACGGGTGACTGAAGGATCTGCATCGTGTCACTCCACTGGCTGACAGGGCTGCTCATAGGGTACAAAGATGTACTCTGGCTGGGTAGTGTGTTCGTGACAGAGGACGTATGTTGCCAGGGTGCCTTTGGAGGCCAGGTTTTGGTTTTATTATCCTGAGAAAACAGAATTAGTTGTTGGTTTATGAAGTGGGTTGGCTTTTCTGTTTTGTTGAGTTTATCAACATACTTTCTTTTGAGACAGTACTTAACAAATCCTCTCCCTACAACATTTTCAGAAGATTAATCTTTAAAAACAGAATTGATGTATATATATCACAGAGGGGTTCTACAGGCACATAGGCAGAAGGAGACAGACCAAGGAGAGCGCTTCCCCTCTGATAAATGAGGACAGAGAACTGGCTTCCTCAGACATGGAAAAGGCTGAGGTGCTCTATAAGTGCTTTGCGTCAGTCTTCACTAGTGGTCAGGCTTCCCATGTCTGCCAGAACACTGAACCTCCAGGTGTGGGTGATTCCGTCCCACTGTAACAGTGGAGCAAGTCCAAGACCTCCTCATGAAACTGAATGTATATACGTCCAGAGTTCTGAGAGAGATGGCTGATGTGGTTGCTGAGCCGCTCTCTATCGTATTTGAAAAATCATGGCTGTCAGGTGAAATCTCCAGTGACTGGAAAATGGGAAACATTACTCCCATTTTTAAGAAAGGGAGAAAGAATGACCCCGGGAACTACAGGCCAGTGAGCTTCACCTCTGTGCCCGGGAAGATCATGGAGCAGATCCTCCTGGTTACCATGGTAAGACACATCCAAGCTGAAGAGGTGATCCAAGACAGCCAGCATGGCTTCAGCAAGGGCAGATCCTGCCTGGCCAATCTGGTGGCCTTCTATGATGGAGTGACAGCATCGGTGGACAGGGGGAAGGGTGACGGATGTCATCTACCTGGACTTCTGCAAAGCCTTTGACGTGGTCCCTCACCACATCCCTCTCTCTAAACTGGCGAGGTGTGGATTTGAAAGACTGACTGTTCGATGGATTGAGAACTGGCTGGCTGGTCGCAGCCAAAGTGTTGTGATCAATGGTTCTATGTCTGGGTGGAGGCCGGTCACGAGTGGTGTCCCCCAAGGGTTGGTCTTGGGACTGGTGTTCTTCCACATCTTTATCAGTGATACAGATGATGGAATTGAGCGCACACTCAACAAGTTTGCAGATGACACCAAGCTGAGCGGTGCAGTCGATACACTGGAGGGAAGGGAAGCCATCCAGTGGGCCCATGTGAACCTAATGAGGTTCAACAAGGCCAAGCGCAAGGTGTTGCACTTGGGCTGGGGCAATTCCAAGTATTTATACAAACTGGGGGAAGAACTGGAGAGCAACCCTGTGGAGAAGGACTTGGGGGTCCTGGTGGACGAGAAGCTGGACATGAAACGGCAGTGCACACTTGCAGCCCAAGGCTAAATACATCCTGGGCTGTATTGAAAAAGGTGGCCAGCGGGGACAGGGCGGGGATTGTCCCCCTCTACTCAGCTCTTGTGAGGCCCCATCTGGAGTACTGCGCCCAGGCCTGGGGCCTCAGCACAAGAAAGACGCAGAGCTCTTGGAACGGGTTCAGAGGAGGGCCACTAAAATAATCAGAGGGTTGGGAGCACCTCTCCTGTGAGGAACAGTTGAGGGAACTGGGCTTGTTTAGCTTGGACAAGAGAAGGCTCCAGCGAGACCTCATTGTGGCCTTCCAGTACTTGAAGGGAGTGTATAAACAGGAGGGAGAATGACCGTTTACACAGGTTGACAGTGATACGACAAGGCAGAATGGTTTTAAACTAAGACAGGAGATTTAGGTTAGATGATAGGAGGAAATTTTTCACTCAGAGGGTAGTGACGCACTGGAACAGCTTGCCCAGAGAGGCTGTGGATGCCCCACGCCTGGAGGCATTCGAGGCAAGGCTGGATGTGGCTCTGGGCAGCCTGGTCTAGTGGTTGGTGACCCTGTCCACAGCAGGGGGCTTGAAACTAGATTATCTTTGAGGTCCTTTTCAGCCCAGGCCATTCTATGATTCTGTGATATCTTAGCTCTTACAGCATTTGCCTCTTGAAAAACCTTTATTTACTTCAGCACATTTGCTTGACAACCGGTAGCCCTGCTATAAGTTAAAATTTCTAGTAAGCCATGTAATTAACAGAATCACAGAACTGTAGGGGTGGGAAGGGGCCTCTGGAGGTCATCAAGTCCGACCCCCCTGCTAAAGCAATTCCGTACAGTAGGTTGCACAGGAAAGCGTCCAGGCAGGTTTTGAGCATCTCCAGAGAAGAAGACTCCACCACCTCTCTGGGCGGCCTGTTCCAGTGCTGTTTCCTCATGGAACTTTCTGTGTTCCAGTTTGTAACCGCTGCCCCTTGTTTTGCTGCTGGGTATCACTGAAAGGAGCCTGGGCCCCATCCACTTGACTCCCACTCTTGAAGTGTTTTAAGTATTTATAAGCATTGATACTTCCTCCCCCCTGCCCTCAGTCTTCTCCAGGCAGAACAATCCCAGGTCTCTCAGCCTTTCCTCCTAAGGGAAATGCTCCAAGCCCCTAATCATCATTGTGGCCCTCTGCTGGTCTTTCTCTAGAAGTTCCCTGCCTTTCTGGGGAACCCAGAACTGGACCCTGTACTCCAGATGTCACCTCACAAGGACAGAGTACAGGGAGAGGGTGACTTCCCTCGACCTGCTGGCCACGCTCTTTTGAATGTGCCACCGGCCTTCCTGGCCACAAGGGCCAGTCTGGCAATACTTAAATTGTTTGTGTAGAGAAAACTGAAGTTGACTGCGTTGCCTCTTAGCTTAATTTGAACTCTTTAGGTTTTCTATTATAATTTCTGCTACCAGGGAAAAGTTAAATTATTTCCAATTTAAAATTTGGTACCATTCATTTAAAAAAATGAATCTACTACTACTTGAGTGTAAATGGTTTGCATTTTAGTCAAAGCAAGGAATATGGAGCTACAGATTCTATTCTAGTTGATTTCTTAGGAAAAACCACTCCAAAACACATGCAGGAAAAATGACTAAACAAAGATGTTTTCTGCTTACCTGATTACGGTCATCTGCTGCAGAAAGAAGAGGTGGTGATGGTAGCGTACTAGGTTCCTGTTCACCACTACTGTGTTTTCTGCCCCAAAAAAGCAACATTTACTTTGGTTTGTTTTTAAGTGAGTCACATGCATTAATCTGCCACTAGATCTGTCCTATCTGACAGCCTAGAATGAGTACTGGCGTTTCATCTCATGTTTTTTCTTAGTAGAGGTGAAAGTACAAGTTACTGCAGCAAGAAATTTGTTACTGAATACTGTCAGAAGCTTGACAGGGGATTTACAGCTTCAACAACACATTTTTTGTGGAGGTGAAAAAGGAAGATGAGCTAATCTTTTGCTGTGACTACTTATTAGATAGCGGTCTTTCATTAATTTCAATTAAGCATTTATTTTTGTCCCCTCTTTTAGAAGTTTTGGTAAAGGTGCAAACTTAGAAAGCACCTCCTGGCTCAGTAGTTCCTTTCAACTTGTTTGCCTCAGTTTCATCATCTTACTGTATCTCAGTATACTTTCTTTACCCCACTGCATATAAAAATAACTTCAGCTGCAGTAATCTGCAGAAAACTGTCAGTGCGGCCACTGATTTTTTTCCTGTCACCAGAGAGCAGACAGTTGTATTCTAATGTATCAATACTGATTTTTTCTGTGATCAAATACTAATTTAAAAAGTTTTTGGTCACTGAATATTTTTCAAAACCTTTTCTAAAAATAAGTTGAGAGTTTGATTCCAGATTGAAATTTGGTGAGAAATCATGCTTCATCTTGTGCCTTTTATTGTCCTCTTAACAATTCCATAGCATGGAATCGCTGAGGTTTCAAAGACAGAGCTACCAGCCCATTAGGAAATCTAGCAGTAACTACACTGTAACTTATACTGCTACATCTAAGTATATTTGTAGTTGAATTCACTTGTTGATTATTCATATTTTAAAATCCTAGCTTAGTTTTTAAGTTACTAAGCTTACTTAGGAATGTAATTAAGCTCCCTCTTTGATCAGAAAGAAAGGAGCAAATAATAAGTATTTAAGTATTTAAAATTACTGAAATGGTGGTGGTGGGCAATGTGAGACAGAAGTTTTCACTTTATGGGCAACATTATGGAGTGCCACAAAGCTGCAGGAGAAGCCAGGGAACAGGAACTTGCTGGTATCGAAATGCAGTTTAGGGGCATGACAAAGCGACACTGCAGTACAGTTTAGAAAACCAATTCAAAGATGATCTCTAAGACCTCAGTACTTTAGAAAGAAGTGTCATCCAAAATAGATTATCTATGAGGGAAAATGTCAGATCTTTCTAGACATAATCCGTTTCAGCCAGCAGCGGGCTATTTGTACAGATGCTAATGTGTATTAAGATTTAGCTGCTAACATAACTCAATTTGTGAACCCCTAGCATTCACATCAGTGTAGTACACAAACGAACATTCATATAACTTTATCTGACTGACAGGAGGCAGTCATGTGGGCACTCAAATTATCAGAACACCCCACATTTTTATAAACCAATATGTATTTCAGTTCATTTTTCTAACCTTCTCTGCTTTACAGCAGCAACGAGGTCTGGCCCTGAGAACATGGAGAACAAACTGTCCCCATTGGCTGAGGAGGTCTCATCACTCGAGCTGGCGGAATCTCCTTGAGTACCAGACCAGCTGTTTGTCACATCACTGTAAGACAAAACTTTTTATTAGTCCTTGTATTTATAGTGCCTGGTGCAGACTGTATGCTCTAGTTAGTTAAGCTGAATTTCTGTGACAGATGATACCTCAGAGCTCAAAGAAATTTCAATATTTTGTTAAGTGTAGAACTAACACAAATACTTTCATGTATTTACTTCTGAGTGATGATATCACTGCTCTGTCTGTTACAGTCACCTTACACATATTCTACTAGAGCAACACAGTCTGTCCTGGTCAGGAAGGAAAAACAAATGATTCTTGGTTTTGCAGTCACTAAGCACTCAGCTCTGTCATTGCATAACTGAGCTAGAAAGCACCCTTGTTCTACTGGTTTTAAACTAGCCTTTGACTCATAGCTTTAACTATGTAGACAAATGGACAGAGGATCTTGAAAGTTACAACTTGGAAGACATGAAAAACTACTAACATACTTGCTGTAAGGTACTGTGATATGCCTTAAAGTAGTAAGATTAAGCAGTTAAAATCTGTTAAGCTGAATTAAGTCAGGTGCTGCAACTTTCATAGATCACTCCTCACCAAAACCAGGTCTTAAACGTTTTCAAAATACTGAAAATAAGAACATTCTGAATGAATTTGTGTTATGAAGTCCTCAGATCCTCAGTTTGAGTCAAACTTAGTACATGTTCTACTTTAAGAATTATATCAAACAAACGCCAGTTCTTCAGTATCAAGAAAGCAGAAAGGGTTCACATTTCTTACTCTTGCCATGAGCTGCAGCTTTTACAGGTGCAGCAGCAATCAGAAAAAGAATACCCCATATTCCCATATCCTGCCAAGTTTTGAGTACAGAACTGACCCAAATACAAAAAAAAAAAAAGGTAGCTCGATCATCCTCTTACCTTTCTGTGAAATACTCAGGAAAGGGCCAGGTTTTGTGAGGATCATCAGGCAGAAGCCAGTTGCTTCGTGTGTTGCTTGGACGACGGACGTGCTGTGCTTGCCTTTTTTGTTGCATAGCCTGGTTGACCCCAGCAACATAGCGGGCAAATTCTGGATCAGACCCAACTAAATAAAAGAAATCATGAAGTCAGTAGCTGACATTCAGCTATTTTTACTGCATTTAACCCCTTCATTTAGTCCTCCAGATCTGAGCATACCCCAACAGAAAGCAAGTCCTTTCACTGATAGTTAATGCTACACAATTTATACGTCTATGGAGCACTGAACACTGAATAGGAAATGTTTTAATAAAGAGGAGATGTGCTGTACGTGGTGGATAATAATTCTCGTCTGGAATTCTCCTCTCGTCTGCGCCTGTCCCTTGCATCCTCTCTGGAGAAGAGTATTTTGTGACTGTGATCATGCCTGTGCCCTGAAAGGTCCAATATCCCATCTGCAGACACTGACAAAATTGAAGACTGGATGTTTATCCAATTTCAGAAAAATAGTTTTTGAATTGTTGTTGTTGATTCAGGATCACAAAATGATTTCCAACCATGCTGTGATTTGGTTTGCTTCGAGAGATCAAAAGCTCAGATTGATCTCATTAGAACACACAGCCCAGAAGCTTCCTACTTCTTACAGAAACCACAACCACTCTGAAAACATTCTGATCCTGAAATAGCTTGCACTTCAGGGTAAGACTGATACTTACTGAAAACAAATAGTAATTCTTAACATAAAAAGTCTTAAAGTGCATAGCTTGGAAAACAGAAATCAAAATAGCTTTGTTCATATGATTACTTCCCTACATTCAGTTCAGTGTTTGAAGGAAAGCTTCTTTATTTTCATTTATCATATTTACAGAAGAAGAGTTCTAATGTTCTGTTGCATGCAAATTACAACTAAAATAAGTTGCCTTTGTTTCTAGACATCCCTTATCATTTAGGTAAGGAACAGAGCAACCTGACAGCTATACAGAAATGAAGTGTTGCCACTACTACTTACTTTCTTTGAGAAATACTGTTATGTCAACTTAAGCTGAGGCTGGAAGTTTGACAGATCCTCAGATTGAAGGATAGGTTCTGAAGGGCAAGAATTTGTTCTGTGGGTAGCATTAGGTGTTAAATTACAATTATATGCAAAATAGCAGCTTGGGTCAATTTTTACCTCTGTAAGACATCTTTTCATGAGATAGGTTCACCTGTAAAAATACTTTTTAAAAATGCGAATGCGTCAACCTTCCCTCTACTGATACAGCATTAATTCCTTAGAGATCATAAAAATACTGCAGAATACATTTTTGGCAGCAACTTAGGCCTTTGACCATAAAAAAAAAAACTATCACTTCTATACATTCTTAATTAGCAGATTTTCCTTTGAAAAGTCATTATTTTCAGACTAAAAATACTCAAGTAGCCCAGTTTGTTTCAAATGACAAACGTACAAGTCCTAAGGAAGTCTGAAAATGACATTTTTGAGTGCATATTTAAAGCTTTCTGTACTACACTAACTGAAGCTTAGATTTCAAGCAACATCACAGGTTGAACACCTGGCATGTTATATGAAGAAAGATTCTAATTCCAATCTATTTGGTTGAAGATTTTTTAGTCACACAGACACAGGTAACAGCAGGAAAAGAATAATATGTGGTTTTTTCTGGCGCTTTTAGTAAATGCATACTACAAAGTTCCTGTAGCTGTGTTCCATACCAACAGATGTATTTGTAAGAAAATAGATTGGTTTGTCGATCTCAGTAGTATCATTAATCTCCTCTTAGGTCCAGATTCTATAATCAATTTAATACTCTTTAAGTTACTTTCTTATAGCCATAAAATTTTATCTCACTTCACCTTTGACAATAATCCCCATACATTTACAGTTTATTGGTGGTTCCAACACATATGGCAAACCACATGACACTTGCTCCTTAGTCTCTAATCCTTCAGCATCCGAGCTTTTCACTGCAGTAACAGCTGGAGAGCAGGAATTGGTATGATTCCCATGAGACTGCGTAGTACTGAAGGGGAATGGGAAAGATGCAATTCAGCTGTATCTCAAGAGTGCAAGACCGGTAAAGAGCAGGAAGAATAATTGATGGAGCAGGCAAAATACATAAATTTGAATGTTATCAATGCTGTTAAACAAGGTAAAAAATTAACAGTAGGAGGAACACTATCTGTAAGTTTCAACATCTCGATGTGATCCCTGTAGGAAAGGTAAGAACTACCACTGGGATAAGAAACAAGGAATTTGTTCCAGTTCTTATTTATTAATGAAACTTGTTGACGTTTTTTACTTAAGTTTTTTTTTTTGTACTTCAGTTCAACCTGTGTTTAAAAAAAAAAAAAAGGCATACACAAATACCTATTTCTGTATTTTAAGAACCTTAACATCTGGTAAATAGCGCTAGCAAATAATTACTGCTAAGAATATTTAGTAGTAGTATTATATTTGTAAAAAGATTCTCATAAAAAGTAATAAAAAAACCACACACACCTGCAGGGTCAAAAGGCAGAATTTCTCCCAGCATTCCAAATACTCCATCAGTTTGGTCACGATTTGGCCACGTGTTGTTTCTAGGTCCTTGTGGTTTTTGTCCTAACATCTCAGACATCATATTGTCCATATAGCTGCTCACAAGACCCAAACTGTATAAATCGGAGCTTAAATCTGAAAAACCAGGATTATTCCACTGGTTTAAATGAGACAATCCAGCTCCAACAGTTTGGGCTGGCTGCTGTGAAGAATTAGTCAGCCATTTGGCAGGTACACGTTGCTGTGGTCCGATAGGTTGAAGCAAATGTTGGTAATATTGCATTTGCTGCTGCTGCTTTTGCGACTGTTGTTGCTGTGACAAGGCTTGCTGAGAAGGATGCAGTGGTGTGTGAGAGACAGATTGGGGCTGCTGTTGAACTGTTCCTGATTTCTGTTCTGTTGCTGTAGAGGATGCAATAGAGTTCCTTCTTTTCACCATTGGAGAAGTCTGCTGGGATTTGCCCATGTTAAAACCAGACAAGAAATCTATAACATCCTGCATTTCTTGGTCAGTTGGTAAATTCATACCTTTGTCATCCTTGCCTTCATCCAGTTTGAAGAAGTTGTCCTGTCTTTCAACTAAAAACCCATTTACTATCTGATTATTTGTGCTCTGAATTGACTGCAGTGAATCTGTGGTCCTAGGAAAGTTACCAATGTTCAAAATGCTTTGTAACCGTGCATCTATGTTAGTGGGCATTTTAGCCTTCTCCTCTGAGCTGGAACTTATGAAGACATTTTTGGAAGGTGTACTGGGGATCGAGTAACTTCCACTATTACTTGTACTGGCGCAGGAAGTTTTTTTTGTAAACCGTGAAGTCAGTTTTGAAAATGTCTTTTGTAGACCACCTGAAGATTTGCTTCCGTTTCCAGATGGCATGTCAACTTGGTTCCCAAAGTCAGAGATTTCACGCTGTAACTGGATCTGAATACAAGGCAAAGCTTGCTCCCTGCATCAACAAAAACATTTATCAAACCATCTAATAAATCCCATTTATCCTAACATTGCACTGGATGTCTAAAGAAATTTAACTGAGTTTTTATTTTGGAGGAAAACGTGCATTTAGGTAATAGAAAGTGGAAGAAATAAAACCAAAGTTCTCTATCAGATTGCTAGTTCATTGGCTACTTACAGTAACAATTCAAACTATTACTAACCACAGTCATGGGTAATGTGCTCTACAGGAGCATGCTTGTGTGGGAGGTTGGACTACATGACCTCCAGAGGTCCCTTCCAATCCCAACTATTCTGTAACTCTGTGATATTGCAACAGTACTTACTATTCTCCTTAAGAATTTTTCATTGCACTTCAAGATATAAATGAAGATTTTTATTTAATGTATATCAAGTGGGTTTTTTTATGCAAGAGAAAACAAATACTTTTGTGCACATAGATAAGCTGCTGCTTTTTGGTTTTGTCTTTTTTTTTTTTTTTAAGTCTGTTGTATCTCTGTACATACCACAAGATTACCTATATCAAGTACAAGTTTCTTGCTTTGTCTGACCAGTGATTTCTCTTCCTGGTTAACTAGTGCTATCAAATTCCTCAGTATAGTCTTTTCAACAATGACGGCTTTGTTTAAACAGGAGGCTCAAGAGGAGATGTACCTTCCCTCCTTCCACCGTGGTATGTCAAACACAGCAGTGTAGAGCACATCTACTAGTCCCAAAGTCTTCTCTGGATCCAGACTCCTCTGTAGCAAAGACATTGTTGCTGGATCTTCTTTTAGACACCTGTAATCAAAATCAAAACTTTGAATTTCACACTGAGCAATTTTACCATACTAGTCTGATAATAAAAGGCTAATTAATATGCTTATTTTGCTCCTACAAAGATACAACTAGTAAGGAAGTACAGCGTATGAACGCGTGAGGATTCCTAAGGAATAATACCCGCAGCCCCAGTTTCTTCTTTTTATTGTTGAATATACAACAAATTTCATTGTAGGTAGGAGTTTTATCATTTATTTTCAAAATCAAGATTAATGATTTCCTCTTTAGCTGAGCAGGCATAAATGAGGCATAGTAAGAAATTAAAAAAAATACAAAAAATCCTGTTTTCTGTGAAATGGCAAGAGCACTCAACAAGCCTGACAGGAAGGCTAGTGCGTGAAATTTAAGTCCTGACTGTACTCTAGATGTGCAATCCTAGAAACACCCAGCCTGACACGTTCAGTGTGAAAAATGATTCAGCATATCCAGTAACCTGTGCAAGATTTTACTGGTCTGCGAAGATGCAGGCTTACTGTAGTTCTTCAATAATCTACACAATTAGGACTTAATTTGAGGTGAAATCAGAATAACCTGGATTTAAGTATTGGCACATTTGTCAAGTATTTAATGAGCCCCTTCAGCAGAGATGAGTAAACAGGCACTCTCTCTGTGTGTCAGCAGGCGGAGCTCTTTCAGAGCATGCAAACCCTAGCACAAAGCGCTCAGCAGTATTTTAGTTCTTTCACAATAGAGCAATTTATGTAAAGGGAACAGAGAAATGTCAGTTTACACTCTATAGCGGAATTAAAGATGAATTTGGATAAACAGACTGTGGGCTGACTTGTACTCCTGGACACACCACTGGTACCATTAGTGACAGGCTATCTCACTGAGGATTCAGATGAATGCAGTGTTTCACACCGAAGTTCATAACACCAAGTACACTGAAGAAATAAATACTGTAACTTCAAATTATTGTTTCAAAAGGGAAGACGACTTCACCTAAAAACGCAAATTAATATTTTGTTTTCCTAAGCATCTACTTAAACCGCTAGGGATGGCATCTCTTGAACCTCAGAGTTCTGCAGTTCACAACATCACCTAAAGAACATCTTAACTCTTAACTGAAAGAGCTAAAGCTCAGTATTAATCTCATCTAACACCCAGCCTTCCTGCAGTAACACCTATGAGGACCTGCCAGGAAGAGTAACAGGAATATTTCTGGATTTATATTTATTTAACTCTCTCTTTTGTCATCTAGCTTTTACTCTTCTTTCGCTGTTGTGTGCCAGCCTTGCTTCCTTTCCACTACCGCCAACAGAGGGAGCACTAGTATACAGACAGCTCAAGTACAGCCGTTGGTCAGTCTGATGAACAGTGGTATTTAGTCAGTTCCAGATAAAGGAACTTAAGGAAGATAAGCCATAATTACATAGTAGTCCCTGCTCCACTTGTACTGCACTATATTCCTTCCTATATATTTCTGTCATACCTACTAGTATAACCTACAATGCGGTACTTTCACTTACCAAGTTGATGGAACTTGCACCACTATTCTGGATCCTTCTAAACTTATTTGAGGAGCGTAGGCTTCTTTATTTTCTATCTGTGCTGTGTCCACAACCACCTAGAAAATCATATGAAAATAAAAGGGAATTTATTTTAAGAATTAGTTCTAATTATTTTTATCACCCCTGTAGTCAAGATGCAGTAGTCTCAGCTCCCTGCCACACCACAGATGTACAGAGAACCGGATAAAAACAAATCAACTCACAAAATCATCATCATATGTTGATTTCTATTTTAATATCTTGGGGAAAGAAAAAAACAAAAGCACGTAAAATGATTAGTTTGATACATTAGCTTATATTTCAAGGACATTCTTCTCAATTACGTACTATAGTTACCATGTAGCTACCAACTTCTTTAGGTACCAGCTGGCAGTTATCAATGGATTTGTATAATAGCTCTTATATGTGAGAAGTCTAGCACAGTTGCTACCTTAATAGCCCCCAAAAACTTATTTCTCAAAATATTTTAAATAATGCATGGCATGCTACAGACAAATGGCATTTAGCCTGAAACTCTTCGCATAGCCTGCAATTTTTATTACCCTCCTACACAAACTTTGGTGGTTATGAAATCACATACCAGCATATCTCTATCCAATGGTACTGTAGGTAACAGAGAATTAATAGTAGTAAAGAAGAAAATTGACTGTTCAATTTATTTATTTAATTTTAAGCCTTCTGTAAGACATCATGAATTTATATGGAAGATGAAAGTCTTGAAAATTAATCTGTCATGAACCTTTCTTTTTATGGAAACTGAGAAGGAATGGATTCACTCCAATTTCATTTAAACTTCAATACCAGTGATAGTAAGTTCCATATTTGGTTTGTGCTTTCTGTGGTCCAGTCTGCGTGAGCTGGCCTTTTTGATCATTTCCATAATTTCCTATTTTGGTCATGCTGAACCAGCAGCTTTTTGGCAACAGTCAGCAGTTCTTGCTCCAGTGACTAGCAGATTAGCTGTACCATTTATCCTTGAAATGGCAAAAAGTCCTCCAGCATAAATAAGCCTCAGGGGGCATTACTGGCTTTTTTGCAGTCACCCTACACTGGTTCTACTTCTGTCTCGTTGTCTATTACCGGTTATGAAGAAAGGTGAAATATAAATAGAGCTGAGATTCTCTTCTCTGCTGCATTACCAAACCCCTCCAACAATACTTAAGCATTACTATTTCCTACCATTTCAATATTTTAACATAAGGCCTTCATTTTCCTCTAGTTGTCTCTGAACATTTGCTCTGATTTATCTGGACTTGTAAAATCTGTCTAAGCACAGTCACATGACAAAATGCTATTATCCACTCATGATAATACCTAACATAGTAACAGTGCAACACCATTATTTTTTCTTCATGTTTGTACCATTTTAAGTAATTTGGCACAGATTTAGCTATATTGCGATTACACTTGGGCTAAGGCAAGACCAACTAAGTAGTAACTCTTCTTTTCCCCTCAGCTTCCCCCAGAAGTACTGTCTGAAGCTCAGATCAATCTCAGATCAGTCAAGAAGTAAAATTTTCATTTGTGCAAATGTAGATCAGTTCCTGGAAGTGACGCACTGTAGTGACAATGGTTTTGGGTGGGGGTTTTTCCTGCATTTGTTTGGTGTTTTTTTCCTCCTCCTCCCCTTTAAAAAAAAAAAAAGTCACATTTATCAACGTTTGGTCGCAGTTACAGCATCTAGGATTTAAACACTGCTAGGAGATGTAGTGCTCCTGCAGTGCATGTTTCTGCTAACAAAGATCTGCTAGCACAGGAAAGGACAGCTAACTAGAGACAAAGTTAAACTTCATTTATTTTGCAGGATGCCAATTCAAAGTTTCATCACCATTCATCCTCTGAATTATTTTAATTCCTGCGTCTTTTTATTCTAACATAGATTTCTGTAGCTGACCTAAATCTCAAAATACATTCTTTCTATACGCACACTCCTTAGCACATGTGTATATTCAGATTTTACTGTAGAACATACATATACACACACACCCCTACACTTCTAAAAATTCTTTCAGTTAAAAACCTAGAACAATAAAACAAACTAATTTACACCTCACTGCACTTTCTGCTCTTAACAAGAGTTTCTTCTGCAAAGGCACATGGCATGACAGGCCACAGATAGTGAGCATATCAGTGTTCCTTTTTAAATTTGATATTGACTCAGCTTAACTCACCATTCTGAACTAATGCAGATAGTTTAGTTCGCAAAAGCAGTACACAAAAGACTGCATAATATCATCCCATTACATATTTATCTGAGTTGCACACCAAGTAAAATAAACACATTTCTCACTCCCTGCCTGGTGGGTGCTCAGTGGATAGCTTCCTGTGCATCAGACATCCATTGTTCTTGTTTTAAAGGTGTTTCCTCCCTCATCTCCACCCAAAGAAGGCTTTAAAGAAATAAATTACAGTTTCTCACCATTGCATGAGACTACATAAAAGCATAATTGAATCACGTAAAAAGAATTATGGCACACATTCTACACCCTCACACCCATTCACGCTGTAACAAATCAAAAGTGAGAACGAACCCAGAGAGAAGGCTTGCAAGTATTTTACTATATGTAGAGCTCATTACTGTATTGTTGAAGATAGAAACCTGCTATTTTCAGAACAAGAGATTCAGGCAAAGACATTCATGCTTCTACTGAGATAATATTCTTTGTATCAGCACTGTCATATGGGAGAACATATATTAAGTTTATGCTGACAACTCTCCATATGTTATGATAAACCTGAACAGTATCAGTGCTTTAATTACCAGCAGGTTTAACTAGTTATGTCTAGACTAGGGGACACCAGGTTTCCAGACTCCTGAATTCAAATTTGCCTCGGGCCATTCCCAAAATCTGATCAGGGCAAGATTTGGGTGTGCACAACACTGAAACCCCTAAGCTTTTGTTTCGCTGTAAAGGAAGCAGTGGGGGTTGCAGCATCCTCCAAGGCATTGCTCATCTAGATGCTCAGAAGCCAAGAACTCCTGTGGAATTACTGCACACTCCCACAGGGCTGCTGACAAACGCTTCTTTCTTGGCCCCATTTCCAATACCTTGCTGCTGACTCCCAGCATCCTACCTACCCTGAACTGTAACAGCCGAAGACCGTCTCATTTAACTATAGCCCTTTTTCTAGTTGTTCATGCATTTAACACACATTTTCCTAGAAAACACCTGAATATAAATATGATCAATCCTATTATTTCAAAGTGCTACCCCTCCCTGCAAAGACACAACCTTCTTAAGCCTCTCTCTGTAAAACTTCCTTCAATAAAGTGCTTACTTTACTACCACTTCCCATCCTTAAATTCCTACATCATGCTGAGGTAAGAATTGATGGCAGTCACACTGCTGTTACGATAGTGATGGTCTGTCTCTTTAATTTTAAGCCTTTAATTCAACTGAGTTGTTATAAACAACTATGACTTAAATCTGCTTCAACATATTTCATATCAAGGGGATATTTAATACCTAATATCAAAGGAAAGCTGAAATAGAAACATCTGACGTTCACCATTATTAGAGAATGTATTAACAGTTCCAAAAAAATATATGATTCAATGAACTAAGACTGGAGGTTAGGCAAAGTCACTTAATCAGCTGTTTGCTTGAAAAATGTATTTGCAAGGTATTTAGCAATAAGGATCTTCCCATCTGAAATAACAATTTGTTACAGTTTTGGCAGCCCGTATTTACCTCGAACAAAGAATCAATATATGAATCGACAAGTAGCATTTAGCCCAGATTAGGTTGAAGATGATTCAAAGAATACTTGATAGAAACTACTGTAGGCTATGGTATACCTCCGTACATCAATTTGATCCTATCCTACTGCACTCTACTCTTGTCCCCATTTTATTTGCCCTGTCAAAAGAAAACTCAAGTCTAAAAAATGAATTTATCAACAAACACTTCATTAAATGAAGAGAGCGCAGGAACTAGTCACTGGAGCACAAGTGCATTTTCTTGTGTTCTCTCTAATCAATGGAGAATATTAAGTACACACTGTGTTCCCCTGTTCCTAACAACTACAGATAGCATCAACAAACTCGCATTCCATGAGGATACATCTTGTTTATAACTCAAGTTAGCTGCATGTTAAAAATAGAAGCACAGAGGAAGATATAGGAAATTAATTTTCAAACACTTTAAAATATCTAGTTTTCCTTCAGGATGTTGAAGAAGTCCTTTTTTTGCTAAGCCTATCTATAGTTACTCACCAGTCCAGCTTGGCCAAATAACAATTGCACAGCAGTTTTGCAGGCTCCACGCCAAGTCGAAGGGCAAACCTGATTTAGTACTTCAGTAACAGGAGAGTCATCCCGTGGGGTAAGTCCGTTATGGCATCCAGCTTCTTTAATTAGTTGCAACATTGTGTGCTGAAAAAAAAACCTTTTGTCATGTGATTCAGTAATGTTAACACTAATGGCCTCCATACGTACAGTTTTCAAAAGCTTTTCAACCACCTATTACATCTGCTACCTCCCAACAGTCCTACCTGTAAGACCTTAACTGCAGAACAGAAATATGGGAGTCAGCATGTGCTATTTTGAACACAGAACTCCAGCATGAGAAACAGTGTTTAGCTTTTGCAGAACAGTTTTAATCAAAACTACAAAAGGCACTTCAAAGACAAAAGGAAAACATTTTAAGCTGTTGGTTGTTTCAGCTCTTTCAGGGGCAAGGTCTAGCCTTATCTAAAAATTGGAAAAAGCTGATTAGAATTCCCAAATCACTTCTCAATACGCATCTTCTTCATTTTCTTTACATTGAAAATTCAATTAGGTCTTCCACAACTTCTCAAAATACATTTTAAGTTGACTTTGAAAGATTGCTTAAAGTCTGGAAGAGGACATGAAAAAAACGTTTATTTTAAAGTAGCAGTAGAAGGCATGGTCCTAACTGGTTTCGGTACCTAAGATTATAGAAGTTCTCAAGTCCATCACCTTCTTTGGACATCTGTAAGGATTCCTCTTCATATTTTGATACCTAACCACCTATTTTTAAAAAGTTTATAGAACTCCAATTACCTCTTAGACTTCTGTGTTTCTCTTACATTGCACTGAACTTGCCTAGGTGGTTTAAGCATTATCAGAGAGAGGCGTGAACCTACAGCGTTATCACATCTTGATTCCACAGGAAGTCAGACTAAAAATATGCACTTTTAAGTACAAGTTTGGCACTGAACTACTGTGGTTGTTCTCTGAGTTTTAAGAAGTTCTACAGATTCTCATTTTACTTTTTAACTATTGTGGTTAGATTCAGGACTATTACCGTTTTCAGCTTCAGGTTTTCTGCTGCAGATTCATTAAAGGATATTCCTTTCAGAAAGTGTGGTCCTATCTGAACCGGTACAGTGGGCAGTTCACACTGAATTGGCTGAGGTGGAGTCTGTCTCCTTCCTGTTTGCTGGGCTTCAGCTTCACTGCAACAGCCCTGAAGTATAAAAGAATAGATCACTCAGAAGGAAATGAAGAAATGAAAACATCCTTATGAGTCCAATTTTTTTTTTTTAATAGTTATTTTTAAGGTGAAGAGGAATGAAAGAGCAGGTTTAGCAGATCCTACCTGAAGACTTGCTTCAATAGCTTTTGGGTTCAAGTGGAAGCCAGCCTTCATTGCATATTCACAATGGCCTAAACTCTCCAAAGCCACTTTGTAAGCCTGACATTAAACAAAAAGTTGAAAGGGAACAGCTACATCAGCAAAGAAGCAAGCAGTCACTGTGTCTGGATACACACATAGTTAAGTACACACAATTTGTTAAGTAGATTTGCCTTACTCAGATCTGTAGCATATACACATCTATCATGTAAGTCAATACTGGTAGTTCTCGCATATTTCACAGCTGCCTGGGGTACACGTTTCTGCAGTAATATATTCCCTCCCTATTTCATTCATAGTCCTGCTGACTGTACTACATGCACATGAAAGCAACAGATTTTAGAAACTCACCTGCAAAGCACTGTCAATTTTCAAGTTCAGCTCTTTGAGCTGATGTTCAGGGATTGCCACACTCTGTGAACAGAAAAGCTGCTGAACTTCAATTCCTGCCAAACATCCATCACAACCTCTTTCTCTCAATCGAGATGTAGCCTATAACGTAAAGAAAAATTATTGGATTAAAAGTTCAACATTAAACCAAAATCACACTGAAGTTAAAAAACAGATAAACAAACAACCTACACAGAATTTAAAACATAAAGGAGATCAGAAGCAGCACATGGTGAAAAAGTTCAGGAGCTGATTATTTATTATAACTGATTCAACTTCTAGTGCCACTATGAAAGTATAGTTCTCATGTAATTTGTATGGTGTTGGATAGCAAATCAAATCAGCATTGTTTGCTGTTACTATTTCAATTCCTTCTCTGAACTGTGGATCCTGGTTACGTAGGCCACACGATCAGTGTGCTCATCAGCTGAGGAATTACTTAAATATTTTATCATAAAGGGTATTTTAAATACTTGCCACAGAAACAGAAAATACATATGTATTACGTATGTACAAACTTTCTGGTGTATATAAAATACACTTCATAAAGTTAATGGTGATTACTATGGTACAGTTTGAGAAGGGCCACACAAGACTAAAATTAACCACGTGGAGCAAGGGGCATAACAGCTTCACGTATGAGCTAGAGTTAGGGTAGTATAGTTTGGTTGTGGTTGGACTTGATGATCTTGAAGGCCTTTTCCAACCTGAGCAATAGATTATATGTTATAGTATACATCAAACATTTCCAAATCTCTATTTTGTCTAGTGAAAAAAGTTTATGTTGCAGTAGGAATTACAAATAATTCCTCTGCATTCAAAGTTCTAAGGGAAGTTTGTTTGCCTTCATACACCTTGCAGATGCTAGCTGATAAATGGAAATCGCAACAAGATTTCCAAACAAGATGTTCAACGTGCCCATGTGGGTTGTCCAATTAGACTTCAAAAGCATACGCTCTTGGTTACTTGAAATCATGTACTCCATGTCTGAAACCATTCTGGTCTGTCAGTCTGTATGCTTCAGTAACGTACAGGGAAAGCAGGAAAGCTCATAAAACTGTTTTTCCCTTGTAAGTAATTTTTTTTTGGCAGAAAAGGATTCCACAGATGGCAGCGTTAACTAAAATCCAAGACCAGAGAGTGGTATATTTAAGTACTAAGATCAGCATTCCAACAATTGATGGATCAAGCAACATCAAGCCTAACAGCTAATTCTCCCTCAGCTCGAAGACAAAAAATGTCAGAAGTTATCATAAAAAGAATTAAAATATATAAAATTGAGTTAGTGCTCAAAATTTAAGAGATGTAGATGTTACCTAAGTTATTATTCATCTAAAATTTTACTCTGTATCTGCAACTTTTTAAAAATAATTCCTTCTGTCCACTGATCCATATTTGAACACTTAATTCATTACTAATAACAAACAGCTGTTTCCATTGCTTATATACAATCATATTGTAAGAGCTGTTGACAGGGCAGAGATCATATAAACGCCAAATAGGTAAAACAGATTTTAGTGTCTGAAACTAATTACATTGTTTCCTCCTTCAAATGCAGCATTTCTTTAAAATCAGAGATTTTCTTCCCTTATTAGGGCATCTAGGCCTGAATATTTGTTTCACTGAACACAACACAATATCACTGCAGTGAGCCTTCCATACCTCTGCTGCTCCTCTCCATGATCTTACTGCATCTTCCAGCTCATTTGTAGGGCTTAAATTTGAGGCTCCAGCCCCACCAACATTCTTTCTTTCCTGGGCTACAGCTTCAGCAAAGCAAGAGTGTGCCACTGGCTGGACCTTCTGCAAAGCTTGTGACAGGAACTGAAAGTGGACTTGCATCACCGTCAAGAAACATCGTCCAAGCACCTTTAGGAAGAAGAAAAGAAACAATTTTAAGTCAGTAGGAGGTTTTACAGAAGTTTTTTCCTTCTTTCTTGCTCAATGCTTGGGTTAAGCAACTAAGTTAAACTGTGATTTTTTTATTAAAGAAAAGAAACACTAATGCCTCAGACCAGAAGTAACACTCAACATTTAACTGTATACTTATGGTAAACACTGACCAATAGTTTCTACAAATTAAGAGGAGATCAGATCGATACGGTCGATTCAGGTTTCTGTGTTGTCTTTAAATGACCTTACCTTGATCTCAGAAGTAAAGAATGAAAAGCTTTAAGTTACTTTGCAGTGTCAAACACATGAAACAACAGAAGAAAAAAATAAATCCAAGCAGCATGTAATCGCAATTACAGTCAACAGCAAAAACCATTTGCACATAGACCTAGCTGAATTTATGCCAAATATATATATTTTTAAGACATGATCACAAAATCAGAAGAGTTTAATTCAAAAGTTTATCTTCCAAGCAGAGCAATAATCACTAACACACATGAAAAATGGTTTGCCACATAGTACACATGCACCGCAGTACCGTTTTTAGAATGTAATGGTGACTGCAGAATACACACACAAAATCGCAGTTCTGTCATTGGCATTGTTTGACAGGAATGCGAACGCTGGCACAAATCTTCTCATCAGAAGATTTCACTGAAATGTGTCACATAACACTGCTCATTTGGGAAGAAGGAAGAAGAGTAGGGAAGAGCGAGCAGGAGGGCTGCAGGTCTGTTCCCATACCTGGAAGGACCGGCACTGATGGCACACCGGTTTCTTGGCTCCACATGGCAGCTACCCACAGCTGTGGGCTCTGCACCCCATGCCTGTCCATCCCCATGCTTATCTCCTTCTCACACTAACACTGGTCCTCAGAATTACGACCAGAGACAGGCCAACAGGCCACAGTTACTATCAGCAAAACAAAACAAAGATCCCCAAAACCAAGCATTTAGGTGTAGGCACTATGTGTAAAATTGTTGGAGTACAGCCATTTGAAAGGGCAGCTGTGAGGACAAAGCAGCATATACACAAGTGCTCTGCCTGCTTGTATGGCCACGCTTTCTTAAGTGAACAAAAGCTTACAACAGAGCACAACCAGGATGCAGGAGAGAAGCAAGTATTTCCCAAATTGCTGCAGAAAGAATTTAAGAGCTATTCAAAATGCTTTGTTTCTTTTACGGAGTTTGTCACAAAGTGGTCTGAAGCATATATTTGACTTTGATTTATTAAAAAAGACTAGACTTGAATACATTACATTTTAGTAATAATTCATAAAATACAAAGATCATGTACAAAGCCATTGTGCCTTAGAGCAAATAAATCATCTGGCTTATTTTCAGCTACATTCTTCTGGAATAAAAATATTCAGACACAGTGATCTTACTGGCAAGACGTTGTAGTCATATGAACAGTTATATGCATTAGATATCTACTTTAAAAGAATCCGTGGTGGCAATTATTTTTTTCCATTGCATCCGGTCTCCTTTTGACATTCCATTCTGGTTTCATCACTTCCCTTCTTTATATGAGGCATAAAATTAAACATTTTTGGTACTTTGACTGACCCCTGAAAGTGCAGTTTGCCTTATTAAAAAAACACTCAGCAAATGATAAAAATGAACAGAACTTCAACTTTCCCGACTACAGAGATGGAAAGATTTATAAGATCACTCCAGTAAAAAAAGAAACAGCAAAGAAACACAACAACTCGCAATGTGAATATTTCTGTGTACAAAGAATGCAGTTCTCAGGGGAAGAAGAAACCAGGACTCATTAGGAATTTCAAGCTGATTAAGTTTCAAAGAATATTTAAGGTACAGAGGTTGAAGTTTCTCCTGCCTGGGAATAACATTCAAAACAAACAAATGATTTAGTTTAAGTGGCACCACACAACATTCCTGGTGTAATTTTTAATGTTAAGCAGTGAAGATAAAGAGCAACATCTGCTTTGATGAAATTCTGTTTTGTTTGAAAAATAATCCATTCCAGTCTTCCTCAGAAATGGGCAAGAGTGGCTTTAACTGCTTAAATAAAACCGAATTGGTGGAGGATTTTTGTATTGTTCAATTAAATGCTCACTCCACATGGCAAACTCACTTTGCTTTAAAATTCAGCTCACAGAGATTTTCTTCCAGAAGAGCCATATCTCTGTCTTCACAGTGGGAAAGTGCAACCACCACCAGTTTAAATACAGCCAGGGTCGGCCAGCAGTACCAAAGCTTGTAAAGCGACCCACTACACATTGTGAGATCTGCAGTACATTAGCATATAGATGTGGTGTTTTCACAATTAGAAATACCACCATCCACTTTATTTTTCCCTACTTTGCCATGCAAAAGCATTGAATTCCCCTGCTTTAGACCATGATGAGAACAAGCCAAAACCTAGAACTTGTGTAATAATCAAAGATGAACTGGAGCCATTGCAGGTGTCAACTTGTATGTTTCTGGTGGTGGTGGTGTCTTCTTAAAGTATTTCTTAGAATCATTTATGTTGTATATATGATGAGGTCTTTGGCTCGCAAACTTTATCCCAAGAAGCACACCTCTAGCACCATGATTCTCCTAGTGCTTTACCAGGTAGGACAGCAATCTCTCTCTGAATAACCCTACCTAAAAGGAATTTGTCATTGTGTTTAGGCAGCTGGAAGCAATGATATTTCTGAGGAGGTGTAGTTTCAAACTTCCTTGTCACTGAGGCAGGTGATGAGTTTAATTAAACTGACAGTATACAAACAGAAGCGTCAGATGAGGTCGTAGTGGTAGATTACATTCTGCCCCACATTAACATCTTCATGAGTGCATGCGATCAATTTTAGAATGTTTTGATACAGAAAATGCACATGCAGAACTGTCAGATTTCAATGCTTAACAGTGAGGCCATGCAAATTCCCTGGCAAGCAAATGTTTAAAGAATCTGTTGCTTAAGATAACACTACCATTAATAAAATAAACAAGCAACCAGTATCAGTCTTCCAGACTTGATACACACAATGACCTGCAGTTCCAAGTACCATTCTATATAATGGAGTATATTGGCTTTGGCTTTTTTCCCTAAACAAACAAAACAAAAAAACCCTCAGACAAAAACATGACACCACAACAGGCTTACCCAGTGGTTTCCTCATTTTCCTTATTTATACCAGTTCTTCATGGTTTTGGTGATGACAAGCCCTATGCACAATCTGCCTACCCGCTGAACAGACCAGATTGAAATATCAATATGATTATGTTAACAAAGAGCCGTTACTCAAACTGGTGTGCCAGATAATGAGACAGCCCTTTCTCATACATTTCTGGAAGTGAACAGAATACTGCATTTTATTTTATTTTTTAACTATGTAGCAACGCCCTGCAGTTTGGAAGAGTGATCTGGCATGACCAAAGCACCTCCAAAGGAAGACACTGGGCTTCTCACTAACAAGAGTTACTTGCAAGATAAACTAGATTCCAGTGGAAGTTGCACCTCTACACTTAAGTATTAGAAGACAAAGGCAGCCTAACAGGCTCACCCCAAACAAAAGGCTCCTGAGTTTACAGGATATTTCTGAGCTGCCACTGAAACATCATTTCCTTTTCAGACAAAAAAAAAAATCACTTATGTTCCTCAGTCACCTACTAGAGAAGCTGGAAAACAACTTCAGATATTACTGTATTTCCCTCTCGGTCCTATGAAAAAATCATGCTGCCTCTCACACTCTTCTCCCCAGTATATCCTGGTGAAGCTGTGCAAGCCTTACATTTTTTTCTGCTTCCATTATGTGAATTTGAAGCGAGTTTTTAATCCTGCCTCTAGTTTTATGAAATGTTAACTTTTCACGTAGATCAGGAGGAAAAAAAATTGTTAATTAAAGTTTTAGCGTAAGTAGTTCAGTATCCAAATCACAGAATAGCAGATTAGGAGAGGATCTCAAAAGGTCACTCTGCTGTCCCAAGGAGTTATTTCAGTCAATTCTGCTACATGTAAGTTTAACACACTCTGTAAGGTCTTTGTGATGGAGGCTCCCTTCCTTCTGTAGGGATCCACTTCAGTGATTCTCTGACATTACAAAGTGTTTCCACAATATCTGAAATGTATCTTCCCTTCTGAAATTTACATTCATTATTTCCTCCTCCATCTTACATGGACACAAAGGACAGAACACTGCCATGACTTCTGGCAGCTTCTTACATACCTGATGACTACTGGTTTTCCTTCTTAGGCTTCTCTTCTGTAAAAGTCAGTCTTTCTAGTTTGTCCTCAGAAGCCCTATTTTCTGGATGTCTTATTACTCCTGTGATGTCCCTCTAGTTGCTCACTATTCTAAGTTGTGTAGTCATGCATGGATGCAGTGTTGAATTTAAGGCCACGATAAGCAAAGTGAAGAGAGTTTAATGCTTATTTCATCGTTTATGTAGGTTATAGTCATTTTAAAATAGATGACAACTGCCTTTTTGCACAAATGATTTATTAGATTGTTTTCAAGGTCTAGAAAAGGTATCTTTTTTATATATATAGCCAATCTTACCCCATTGCATGCTAAGTACAGAACATGGAAAAAACATCATACTTCTCACTACTAACTTCTTTATTTCTCAACTGATACACGGCTGTTTGTGAACACTGATGACAAAACATCTCTCCCAAGTGTTCAGATTTCCCCTCAGAATGGATAATGCTAAGGAAAACGTAGTTTAATTTAGAAGATGGCCTAATATCATTGGAAATTAACTAACACGGAACAAGAAATCATAGGATCATACAATATCCTGAGCTGGAAGGGACCCACCAAGTTCCTCTGAGTCCAACTCCTAGCTCCACACAGGACTACATAAAAGATTAAACCACTGTTTGATTTTTAATTATTTAGGCTTGTTAATCTGGGGCAGTGGGATGCTGTGCTTGTTTTGCTCTTATTATCATTTACTTTTTAAACTGGACATAAGTTTCCCCAAATAAGAAAGAGGTTATTGTATTTCTAGTTTATAAGTTTAAATCTCATAGAAATCTACTGATTAGAATTATGTAAGTAGTACAGTTTAATTACAATTTATCTTGTTCCATAAAATCTTTAAATTTAGTGCAAGTCCTTATACAAAAGCAACCACTAAATATCTCATTCAACGCAGCTGGGAGATGGCCACTGTAAATAACTTAATATTTTTGAGAACAAAGATAAAATGCTTCTCTTTTTATCAGCATTACTCACAAATACAAAAGCAAGGCAGACAGAACTTCCAGCGTAGTAGTGATTTTTAAATACAAGTCCAATTAAGAAGGAACAATACAAACCCACATGCAAAACAGAATCCCCCAAAGTAACTTACCTCAATGTCTTGTAGGCTGAATTCTTTTTGATCTTTGAAATTTGCAGCGCCTGCACTCAGTTCCATCAGCATTTTTGCTATTTCTGGTTTTATTGCTGCTGTGAGTCGACTCGCTGCTTCCATGAC
>JANHGO010000075.1:13674123-13703357 GCA_024606505.1 Aquila spilogaster | reverse complement strand
CCGCCAAGCAAAAAGCGCCGCTTATAGTCCATTTTGCTTTCTTGTGCACTACAGCAATACATAAGTGAGTGCTTGTCTGAAGACTTCTTCAATTAACAATCACTTGTCAAATTCCTTCCCCAAATATACAGTTATGTACAGTAACAGTGGAGGACCATGTACATAGGTTTCACAAAAGGCATTTCAAAAAGGCAAGCGTCTGTGTAATCTGTATCAGCAGTGAGAAAGGCAGCAGATTTGCTGACTTTGTATTTTCAGTGTTCAGTGCAGCCCTGCTGCAGTTATAAACTGTACTCAGAAAGCAAGCTGAAGTATCTTAGTAATGCTCTGTCGGGTTCGGTATTCCACTCTGCACACCGAAAAGCAGAGAAGTTGTCACCTACAGTTTCTTCATGAGCATATTATCATTACTTGCTGTTAGGTCTACAAAAAGTTTGTCGATGCAATATTTTAGAAGCAATACTTTAATACAATTTTCCAATTAGTAATATCAGGAAAAGTGGAGCAAACCACCGATCAACAGCGATTATAAAAGCAGTGCAGAGGCGCCTTCCTTAAAAAAAGCAAATCCTTACGTCAGCAGATCAAATATCTTCAAGTGTCTTGACAGATCCAGTCTGCCAAATTAGTTTACTTGTAGTGTCTCTTCTTAATACTGGAGGGAAAAAAAAATCTGGACTCCGTATAGAGAAGACTTTCCACGTGTAAGCTACTGAAAATTAGAGTGCTTATTACTGCAAGCCTTCTTCCCCTTTCCTTGTTTGTTGAGGTAGTTGTTTCCGTTGTAACATTAAGTGGTGGTGCTTCCAGACTGCACTTGCTCTCAATTGTAGACTCAGAACAAAAATGCACAAATGTATTTGTAAGGCCTCTAGGTCATTTCCTGTGAAGGAGAAAGAAATGTTTCAGATGTTACAGAACAATGAGAAGTATTAAGATTTTAACTCCTGCAGCATCCCACTGTGCTACACTAGGCACACACGGTTGACAACACGTAAGACTGAAAGGAAGGGAGAGTTGCACTGACTGTTTGAAAGGCAGTTACAAGTTGGTATCATCATGGTACTAAACTCAACACTGCTGAATATTTTCTTACTAATTCTTCTGTCCTCCTAGATTGTCAAACTTGGGACTAATAGTTAATCCTCACTGCAACCCTTGCAGATAAGAACAGGAGAGGTCTGCTAATGCAGTCCTCAGGGGGAGTTATCCCATTTTCTAGCCTTATCCTTTTCAAATAATTAAGAAGTCAATGAAATCTTTTTTTCACATACCATAATTCATTGCAGAAACCTGAGACTCCCTTTTTAGTAATTAAGTCAACAGACAGTGTTTTTTATTATTATTATTTAGTACAATAGCAGATCTGCCTATATCCTCAGATCCCATTTCAGGATGATGTCCTCTACCTACCACAGGTGCAAGACAGAAGTGCCTGATAGATTGGTCTGAGCAGCAAAGTGACTAGACATAAAAGTAGGGAGGATCTGCAGCCTCTAGCACTACTGTGCTCCTACTGGCAAACTCAGGTACAACTAGAGAGCCACAACCACTTTCTGGAAAGCATCTGTAGGAAGGTGAATGGAGCCTGAATAGCAAGAGGGTCAGTTTGCAGCAGGTAGTGGTCAAGGCCAGGCTGGAGAAACTAGAACTTCTGGAAAAAGGCATGAAGATCTTCAGGTCCTTACTCCTAGCCTAACATAGCTCCTCACCGAACATGGTTTGGCATGACTGTAACCTATATACACGATCAGGTGATATCTATACAATGGCCATAGTGATCCCAGGATCTCATCTCTCCATCTTTATATATATTTTTTATATTTTTTTAATATAAAAATATGCATATTTATTTATTTTATGTGTGTTACGGTATGAAAGCCCATACTAGTATCTTGAACAATCAACTTCCTAGGGAGCCTGCTTTGGCAGGGACTAGACGATCTCTGGAGGTCCCTTCCAACCCCTACAATTCTGTGATTCTGTGATAAAACACAGCACGCATTCCCATATGCATTTGAACATTCCTTATTAAAGAACTTTAAGCTGATTACTTTATTTCCTAATAACTTTACACTTCTCTCAGTATTCACACTGAACGCATCAAAGTGCCATAAACTCATTAAAATGGAATTTTCTAGAAGGTCTCAATATCATATGAAGAAGTGAAAATATTTTCCTCCTTGCTTTGCAAGCCTCAGTGCCTTACAGTGGAGAGCACGATTAAATCATTTGTCTGACTGCATAAAAATGCAGACAGAACAAAAGAGTTTGTTAATTTATATGCACTGTGTAAGTAAATTGGTGATTATCTTCCCTAAGTAGACATGAATTTCACATCGCAGAAGTTGTTAAAAAATAATCATGCAACATGTGTTAATTAGCACTAGAAGTAGAGAAAGCTAATAAGGAGGAGTTTGAGCTATACAGCACTGAATTATACAAGCACATTAGAGATGCACTATAATTTGGCTCTTCCGATTACAGACTGAGCCTTTCAGGAAGCTAAGGCACTGAACTGATAACACAAACCTGCTACACACCCAGAAAGAACATGTGAAATGCAAAGCTGTAGAAAATACAAACACACCATTTTTTTCTGTTAACAAACATTACAGATCAATATGTCTTACAGATGATTTCGTAGTCATATCTGTAGTAACACATGCAATCTTCAACATTTCACAGGCTTCAAAATTAATTTATAATACAACCAACACAAAAGTTTAAAGAGGACAGCTGATGTCTTCTGCATCTGTAATGACATTTATTTGAAGAGAGGAAAGATCTTGACACTTCTAAACATTGAGGATGTGGGGAACACTACATGTATTACACATTTGTATAATAAGACTCCAACATGCTGTGTATAAACACTCTTCCTTTTGTCTCTTTCCCTGAAAAAGCGAAGAGAGAACTGTTCCCACGCTCCCCTCTCCCCCCCTCAATACTACTGCTGCACTACTGCTCTTGGGGACTCTGTATTAAAACAATTTGAACCTTGTGCCAGTCCAAATCTTGCTGTATTAGAAAAAAATGCAAAGGATTTCATTCTGGTGATACAAGAACAACATGCTATCTGTCCAACATATAACTGCAAGGCTTGTACAAGTATTTGATTTTGTAGGAAACAAGTATTCAGAAATCAAGACCAGAAGGCTGAAAACAGCATACCACAAATGAAAAAGTTGTATTTCTTTCCTATGTAATCAAGGCCAAAACGTTGTTCACATACTATTCAGTTATATATAGTACTAACAGACAGCATAAAGCAAGCTCTATGTTGAATGTCATTCCACTGAAAGCTGCAGAGTGCTACTGAAAAAGCTCATCACCTTGTTCATGCTCTCAGTGCAACGGACTGTTACATATTTGAACTTCTGCAGACTGCTGAGCAGACATCTGCACAAGTTGCTCTAACAGCTGTCACATATACATAGAGGAAGAAACGCAAATTGAATTCACTTTTTTTTTAAACGTAGAATACCCAGTTGTTTTTTGTTGTTGTTTGGTTGTTCTCTGCTTAGATGCTTCCCAAGTAATCCCAAGGATTCTCCGCAGCTTCACTGATTGCAAGAGACACAAAATAACATGGCAGACTCTCAGACAAACAGAATTCAGCACCTTCTGGTTTGTTTTACATGAGCAACATGAGGGCTTATCCCTAATCTGCCCCATATTCTATTAGCCTGCTATAAGAGGAGGCAACATTTTCTCTGAATCAATAAAGGAAATTAAGAGGAGAAAGTAGTGATAAAATACACAGGTCTATCACTAGTCAGGCAGTTACTGCCGAAGTCCTTCCAGCCAACTTATCATCTACGTATAGGTTCTGTAGACCATACTGGTGTTGCGTCTTAACCCAGCAGCAGCTCAGCACCACACAGACATTCGCTCACTCCCCTGTTCCCAGTGAGATGGGGGAGAGAACAGGAAAGAAAAGGCAGAACTGGTACGTTGAGATATTTATCGTGTTTTACAACGGGCTCTGATCTCAATTTTAAGAACTGCTTGCAGAGGCGGCCTTTATGAAGTTTACTGTTATTTCAGTGAACGGGCAATGTATACGTAAATAACATACATGCCAATAAGATGATCTGAAATAGTCTCAAAAAAAAAAGGCTCAGGCTACAAGTAACACTTAAGTACTGTACCTCCTTTAACATGACACACACCCCAAAACTCAGGATTTATCTCCACAAGCACCATTCATGTTAAACAATCAAATACAAAAATAACTAAGTGCAATTAACATTCCCCAAAAAGGTTACTCCAAAAGAAACAACCCCAGTGGCCAGATGACTTACCAGGAAAAGGGCTGAACAAACAAAGTCTACTGCAGGGCCAAAAGGTCAGCGAGCTGCGGAGTCACAGGCCTCCTTAGAGAGCACACCAAGTCCCTCTCAGTTTCAGTTGCACACATTTGTGCAAATCCAAAAGTTATTCTACTACTAAAGAAGTTATTCCACCTTTCAGTTCTGCTGCTAGTAATGTGTATAGCGGATCCTATTCCTGGCCAGGCTACCCAAAGTCCAGATGTGGTTACTGTCAAAAATAATCTGAAATGATCTTAAGACATCTGTATAGCAAACCAGCTGCAGAGTGGCAAGGAAAGCCCACATGCTATTTCCATGAGACCAGTCTTCCAACATTCTCAGCAGCAGGCTCAGAACTGAAGACTGTACCTAAACAACACAGATTTGTGCATCAGCACCTCGTACTGCAACTGAAAGCTCACTGGTTACTGGTTATAACCTACTATCTCAGTGGCCAAAAGCGGGGACCACTAGCAGGGAAGGACAGCTGGCCCAGCCCACAGCCATGAGACAGGCCCTGCCTTCCTCATCACTGCAAGGCTCCTGTGAGCAAGGACAAGACAAAGGCATGGAAGAGACAACAGCAAGGATGGAAGGGACAATGGCAGGGATTTTGCAGAAAGCAGTACTGAGAGGCCTAACTACACAAAGGTTTCAAGCCAGCAGCATGCACTACAGCAGAAAGTTCAACAAGAGAAATGAGAAATTACTCTCAAATGTGGACCTTGCAAATTAGACTGCACCAGCAAACTCAAGGCACAAACTAATCACATGAAGTTTTCATCCAGGTGGAAGAGCCATAGCTGTGTGCAGTGTAAGAGGTTTTTTGTTTGTTTGTTTTTTGCTTCTCCTGTTAAGTAGACTACTAAGGTAGATGAGAGTGAACGAGGATAAAATATGCTACCTCTTTCCTCTAAATAAACTTTTCAGGATCCTAGTAAATTAACAGGTTAAGAAAAATACCCTACAAGTAGTTCCCAACTGCCTTTTTTCTTCCTGATTTTAGGACAGCCATCAACAAAGAAATTTCACATATTTTAACTGGGAGTTGATTCATTTTAAACTATTCCAAACTAAAGAGGGATTGCATCCACAGCAACAGAGTATGTTAAGCATCTACAACACATACTTATTTAAAAACACTAGAAATTAAAATCCATATGCCAGAGATTAAGTATAAAGAATAAGAGTTCATTAACAGATTTCATAACCTGAGAAATTCAATTCTGCCATCAAATAGAACGTCTCCATTCCCAATTAATATACCACTTCTATTTAATTAAAGGTGCATATCAATAACAATGAGAACGTAAAGGAGTTTCTCAATAGCAGTGTAACACTCCATCTGTAAAAAAAAAAACCACCACAGAATTAAGCTACATTACAGGGATTGTCATGCAGTTAAAAACGTAAGAGTTATAAAAAGAGAACAGTATACGTATTGCTGGAAAATTCTAAATTATGCGTTTTGGAAGAAAGCTTACATAAACATAGCAATAATAAGCCTGCAATGTAAAAAATATAGTATTAGCTTGTGGAATATGATTGACAGTAAGAAGTTACCTAACAAGAGATTACTTCTTATATACTACTTATGAAAGGTAACAAAAATGTTTCACATTATTAACGAATTCACTATTTCTGATAAGGTCAATTACACTTAGAAGCAGTGTCTTTCCCATTGCTCCTCAGTCACATACTCAAGATTTCAAGCAATTGACTTTCTTGGCTGAGGAAACAGTTTTGGTGGGAGAGGATGCTTGTGCCCATGGCTCAGCCTCCCAGCTGGCACCACACACCACTTAAACCCAGCTCCTTTTGGTCAGGTGCCTCCACTTAGGCTACAAAGCCAGAAGGAAAACCCTGGGCTGAGAGCCCTTCTAACAGCATGGGCTGCAACCACCAGAATATCCAAGCACCTCTTGCATTTGAAAATCTCCATTTGAGGAGGGCAAAGAAAGGTGAAGAGAGACAGGAATAGCTTATTATACCAATATCATTTCAGTTCTTGCTAGCTCATGAATCGCTTGTTGGGATTCCTTGTTGGCTGCTAGCCCAGAACAGTTGGAGGAAAAAAAAAAAAAACAAAAAAAACCCAAGCAGTTGGGAAGCCAATCCTTAGCAAACCCATAAAGCTCCTGCTGGAAACATCCCCCTTCCAGCGTCTACCCTTCCTAATACTGGCTCCCCAGGCACTGTAGTCCACTCTCCTGGGATTCCAGGGCTGGATGGATGTCAACAGACACAGCACTAAAACAGATCAAAGCCTTTCCTTCCACCAGCTGGGGACAACTCACAAGACATAATCCACAGGGAGTGGATAGTTTCCCTTAGTTTAACTAGACTCAAACCGAGCATTCTATTGAGTTGTATATAAATCTAAACAGACCAATTTGTTAATAACATAAATCGATTTTCTCATTTAGTGGTGAAAATTACAAATAGAAGCACGGATATTTATTAAATTTAAGTGGGAGGCTTCGGTAACTTAATTTATTAGCTTGTCAAAGACAAATATCACTGATGAAGTATGTAGTATTTATAGACAGTCTCTGAACTTGTTATGTTTTGTCTAGGCCTTTTTTCCCTCAAAAATGACTCTCCTTAAAATAACACTGTTAACTTATTTCTGCCAACTTGCGGTTTTTGCACTTGTACTGAAAAATACTCTACAAGTACAACTGTGCTACATGTCCTGAATGACAAGCAACAGCAAAAATAACCCCACCTCTTGCACCCAAAGAAACAAATCACTGAAGACTTTCTTCTGGAGTAGTTTTTATGACAGACAGAACTGAAGAACATTGAAAAACACCACATGTTCAGAACTAGGGAAGGACTGAAAATCTTCCCTACTCAGCACCACACCACCTCAATTTCAAGTGCTTAACCCTTCAGGAAAGGATTCAGTCACAAACTATAAAATACACGTGCAAGGTATGTAATCTTCCAAACCAAATTTAGCATTGTCAGTATACTGAATGCATTTTTCCAGGGCATAGCCCCAGAACTATGTCAGGCAGCTTCTCACATTTTGTTTTAAGTAAAACTTCTAACACAGAATGGCACTAACTGAAATCTCAGCAGTAAGGTATGACAGCAAAAGGAAAAGCTAGTGAAAGGAATGTGTTATACCAAACCTTCTTTCAGACTTGAGTACCTCCCTGAACGTCAAAAATAGATGCCTGTGTCAGATCAGGATCATTGTTTCAATCCTCCCTTGGCAGTAGGTGCTTATCTGGTTTAAGAATGGGACCAGTTCTCTTTTGAGAGAAAATTGTGCGTGAAGAGAAGGAAGATTCTTGATATGTCCATTCTTGATACGTTAGCTTAAAGCATTTGCAGAAAGCATGAGAAATTACTGTGCAAAGTGATTCACAGCCAGAGACTCGAGACCCATTTTCAAATCCCAGAAGGGTGCACTAAACAGCCACAAGCATTCACACTCTTGCTCTCTCAGAACTGTGTAACATGCTAAGATGAACAAAGATTCATAGGACCACAGTGAGAGCAAGCATAAACATCGGAAGCTTTCTATAAAAGAGACACAGCTCTGCCTCTCAGAATATATTGTCTACAGAGTTCTTTGATTCTCGTCACTACCTACAGGACTGCTTGGGAAGAGATGCCTGCTATCTCTGAAAGCAAGCCACCTGCAGTCCAAGTACTGAAGGCCATGGCTTCAAGAAAGGATAGAAAGCAGACAATTTCTAGAAAAATCTGAGAATAAGTTAACATCTACTCCCTTAAATGGAATTTTTCAGCCACAGATTTCCTTTACCACTGAAGGGAAAGTAGGGAAAGAATGAACTAGAGAAAATACTAAATTAAAACATGTATGGAACAGCAGTATTAGTCAGGGAGGCTTGTACTTCATGGTCCAGTTACAGCCATTTCAGGTAACATACCCCTGCCCTTTGCAAAGGTCTTTCCTTCTAAATCCACGCAGTGCATCATATGCTCAGAAATGCACTTAAAAGACTTTTTAAACAACAGCAGAAGCCACCTGCATGTTTCTTAGTTAAAAGGTAACAATAAAAACAAGTATTAAGAAAACAATGGTTGTTTCTTAGTTCTCTGCTAAGTACAAAACCAAGGCTTCCCATGTTTCTGCAGAAGACCAGCTTTCACTGGAAGCACAACAAAGAACAACAAAACACACAATGTTACAGTCTCAGTACACACTTCCAACCTGGAAGCAGTTTAATATTTGAGCTCGCGTCAGCAATGCATTACAGCATATGATTAATTCCAGCATAGTTAGTGGTATCTCTCACATACTCAAGTACGTTGTTAAATCATGAATTACAGTTTTCTAATATAAATAAACGCCAGATGTATTTTTCAGTATTATCAAATGGGACAAGAAGCTTTTAGTATGCATTGTAAAATGTATGCTAAAGTTTCCTAAAATTTTTCCTTGCCTATATCTCTTCAACAATTTGCTTTTTGCAAATTACTTTGAAAAGCCTTGTTACTGCTGAATCAGTGCAGATGAAGAACTCGAAGAGGAAGCAATGTAGAGCCTTAATTTCTACTTGTTTAAAATGATTTGTCCATGGTCTCAAATACTTCATGAAAAGCTTCAGCATCCGTGGAAATAGGAACGATTCCTACCCTTTGGCAAAGAGCTTACAGAAATAATTGAATGTCTCTTCTTTCAAAGTCAGGCTCTTCTAAGGAAGTTTTCATTACCCCCAAACAAATCATATCTTAAACAAGACTTGAAAAGACAAGTGGGAGTAAGAGCCCAAGTCAAATACTGCAGTGTTTAAGCATGACATACCACATACATTACTATATATATACACAAAGGATAGCATAACTTTACAGGACTGAGGGACTAAAATAAGAGATGAGATTCATTATGGATAAATTTATCAATGCAAATGTGGGAAAAACATTTGTAGCTTCACATGGGAAGTGATGGGCTCCGGCCTGATCTTCGCATTACAACTACTTTTGTTAAAATGTCACACTGATGCTGAATTTAAGAGTCAAAAGAGTAAGTCTTAGTTCAGCAAAGGAGCTTGGGGGGTGGGGGATGAGGGAGGGGAGGGACAATGGGAAATTCAGAAAACATAGCTATGTCCCTATGCATTCACTTTTTACCCACATTTCAAATTTAATGTGCTATGCTGGTCTCCATATCCTTCTTTCTTCCACGGAGGTCCCTCTGGCTTAATAACAGACCAAGGGCAGGCTCAGGGTGCCCTACATGCAACACATTTAAGTTTTAAACATCTGCAGCCCTCAAGTCTACCCTGTGCCTGCCTTTCCCTAGGTATCCATTTAGAACCACCACGGAGTTATGCAAGGCTGAGTTAGATACACTGTGAAGTCTGAATGTAGTTTTTTTTTTACCTCCTTAATCACTACAACTTAGGGATTATCAGAAGCAGCACATAGCAATGACATCCTATTTACAGCTGCTCTCTGAAACAGCTGATTGAGAAATAAAAAAATACTTCTGTTAACTTCCAGACAAGGCTTCCAGCCAACACAGAAACTACGCCTCAGAAATGCACAGTACTTGCACTTACTAGCATTTACATATTTGGAATTTGATCTTTTTCACTGAAGTAAATATTCCTGAACTACATTCCTAGGCAGTTCTAGCAACATCAGAAAGAAAACTAAAACTCAGAGTCACTTCAGTACCCAATGATTTTAGTAGTGTTAGACAAAAGTAATGTCTCAAGGCAATGAAAATTATAAACATGTAAACATTTAAAGCTCTTCTGTGAAGAAAACATTTTTGAGTACTAGAAGCATGAGACAGATATGTACAAAAAATGCCGAGAAGCCTTTGAGATCTTCTGCCTGTTTATAGCAAGGATGATGACACGTTTCAAAACATTTGGAGTAACTCAACATCAACCATCTTTCCTTACCCAAATTACTATGCTGCTTCTAAATTCTCAATGCCTGCCACAGAATACATCTGCAACATTCTCTTGATACTAGACTACATAAAGAAAAAAAAATTAAAGCCCTGCAAACATGTTTTCCTACATGCATTAAATATACTAATCTTTGTCTACTTATGCAAATGAAATGGCTACTATTAGCAAGTATTTCCACATGCAAATGATTCGCTTTTTCATATTTAGTAACTACACTGCCACTCTATTTCCTTTTGACTGATACTTAATTCAATATTTACGTGTATTTATTCTCTTCAGCACACATTAGAGGCTTTATCTATCTGAGTATTTTCCTTCCCCCTCACCCAACTCATTCACTGAAAATCTCCTACTTGAGAAGCATTAAGCATTCTGAAATATGAATTTCATCTCCAGAAATAGAAAACAGGAGTACATCATATGAGGAAAACTGACATCAGCACATGCGCTTACTGTCTCCTGACAGTTCGAACCATGAGCTTTTTTGTCATCTTGCTAATGCAGAGATCCATGTCTCTGCACTACAGCTCCTGTGTTCTGACTTTCCAAATGGTTTATAGGCTTACTGTGTTTGAGTAGCAGCAGATTCATTAGTGTGCAGCTGGAGTTTTGCCCAGGATAACAAACTATTCTATACAGAAGAGAGGGACATGATAATTAGGCCTTTCATATCCCTCTCATGTTGAAAATTATGGAATTATCAGAAAACTGTAATCATGGAAAATGTTAAACTAAGGAGAATGTATTTTTATAGCAAATGAACATAATTATGTTTACCATATTTGGGCCCGAAGTTGGCTGGCAATTCAGTCTGTATATAGACAGCAATATCTGATTCACAGTCACAGGATATGAATAAACCAGGACAATCCAGTGTGCACAGCAGTCTCTCCTATAACAAAACCAAACATCCATGTGTACATAATGCTGCAAATGCATCATACAACACTACTGCAAATCACAAATCCGTAAGTTTTAGTCGATGAACAGTTTTGACCTTGATTCCAAAATCCTTCTTGAACTAATCTTTGTGACAGGAGACTTTTTGAAGCTGTCAAAATGCTTTGCTTCCAAAAAAATCTACATTTTTATACATTAAATTATGTAGAAATAATTTCTGTAGCTGATGAATGAACAGTAGTGACAAGTAATTTGAGTTCCTAAAGATTAAAAACCAGAAATGGCAGCATGCATACTTCATAACCTTTCCTCACTTTTTCTAATCAAAAGAGCTGCTTATGTCTTCAGCACAGTTATTTCCCTCCTCATTAAGCCCAGAATTTATAAGTCTTAATTAAACATAGATGAGACTTAAAATAGCACTAACTCATACTGTATAGTCATGGGTCAAAACATGATTAGTTACAAAAGATCAAATGTAGTAGTACCCTCCAGTTTTTAACATTTCTAATAACAATCAAGGGAAAAACAGCAACACCTTGCCAACTGTAATCCTTTCCCTCCAAGTACACCCAAAACTCAGTGCTTACTTAGTTCTGCCTAGATAAAAATGTTCAGTAGCTCAATTTTCTGTAAGTCCCATTAACGACTGGTCCAAACAGAAGTTAAGCACCAGAGACAAAAGAATTCTTCTCCTGCCCTTCTCAAGCAAGCCTGTGTGCTCCAGCAGGTACCACTCCACATTTACTACAATGGCAACAGCTTAAATCAGACTCCCGCATTCAGTGTCATCTATTAGCTGCTTCAGTGATCCTGCTCTCTATCTGAGTCCATGGAATAATTTGCTGCCTTTTATCCATACAATATAAATGTCAAAATGGGCCACAGGTCACCTTAAAATTCAAAAAAACTGCAGACTGAAAGCAAAGGGCTGTTAGAGCAGTCTTCAGCCTCCATCCACTCCTTACACTGACAAAGCTGGGAGAAATTTCTGGATTCTGAGACCTAAAGGTTTTGGTTTTACATGTGTATGTTCCCAGGATAACTAGCTTGATTAAAATTGTCTTCTTTATATTAAAAATGCTGAAGATGTCAATACGTTAGCAAGATACTATTCTGCTCCCTCATAGTTCATAGTCTTAATAATGAAGTTCACTGACTTCGTTCAATAAATTTACACATTTGGAAAATAAATCTCACGTTCTATAACCAGTGTAGATGCTAAAGAATATAAATAACATAACAAAACAGCAATTTGCTAACAAATGCATACATGGAATTCCACCGGCACGTCTCAGCAGCACACACGGCTCTGCCAACTTCCAGCTTTAAGCTACTACATTAAGTACACAGCATGGAAAGGCACACAGCAGTCAAGCTGATGTTCAGAGAAATACTGATGTGACTTGATGTCAAGTGATCTTCTCTTTAAAAAAAAAGTTGTTAGAAAATATTCCCCAAAGAGCTCTCTACATATTTTCCAATAAAATTAATTGGGAAATAATTGTCTGACCTAATTTACGACACATAATGCACAGTCAGACCACCTCATCGTGCCCTGAAAGTACAAGTACTGACAGTTTTATGTAAACAGCTAAGCTCTCATCCATCTGCATGATTTGTCACCAGGTTATTTATTATGTGCCAAAATTTCTGCACTGAGTTGTGCAAGAAATTTCTCTCCCAGCAGAGGACACAAAGAGATAATACGTCTTGGAGAAGACATAAATGTAATGTTTTAACCCATAAAAGAAATTAACATGATGTGATCTAGTGACTGGAAACCAGAGAAATACATCCATAAGCAAAGCTGAACACTTAAATTTGGCAGATCTTTCTGAAAACTCAAGTGTCCTTTTCCCCCTGAAGCACCTAGTACAGTACCGTCAGCCCAAGATACCACACACACACATCACTGGAAGATCCTAACTTCACACCTCATTATCTAAGCCTCTATATTTCAATATTCATTAACAGAGCAGATTTCTATTCACAAACGAAGACTGGAAAGACGCATTTAAAATATACCAAGCATCTACTGATGCGTCACTTATTTAAAAATAACTACCAAATGCAAAATGCGAGGCTTACGTTTGGGCGCTTTAAGCCAAATGACACTCCTTCCAAACACCTCGTGTTGGCAAAGGGATTTCTGCTGCACAAATTGCGACACAGCACCGCTCCACCAGCCATAACATGTGGCAAAGATGCCAAATACACTTAAGCAGCATTTCATTACAAGCTGATGCATCTCCCAGTGATCCAGCCAGGCCCCTTTCAAACACATTTCCCAAGTGCTACATTTAGAAAAAGCGACCTTTTTGCCACTGGGTCTGTTTGTGTAGAGGGCGTGCCAGCAGCCCAGGCAGAACCACCTCAGCAGTACCAAGCGCTGTCCATGACTAATGGGGTAGGGACAAGCGACGGTACGTAAAAGGCTACCATCCATAACACTAGCTGCCCAAGAGACGCTTGGCAAATTTTACTTAATATATTACATCCCCCCAGGCACCATTTTTAGCCTCTGCTGGATTTCCTCCCTTCTCTCCACCTCCCCAGCAGGCTCCAAACCTTGAAGTAACCTTGTTCTGTTCCCCCCCAGAGACAGCTCCATGCCTGAAACATAATCTCTAATCTTATTTTCTATTTCTAGCATACAATTCACGACCCTTATCCCAATTTTTTAAATTAAATATCCTCCATGTCGCAGACTCTGCTTCCTATACTCAGGACAGCGTACAGAGTATGTCAGAATTTATAACCATACGTTTATTGTTGAGGACAATTTTACATTACTTTTTAGAGCATTAGAAACATACAGTATTTACGCAATATAGGTTTAAAAGCCTTCTCTGAAAAAGAGGTTTTCAATACCACTGTCAGTACTCCACTGCAATGAAACAGCTTTATTTGTTAGGTTTCGATAAAGACCTTAAAATAGAACAGATCTGCACTTCAGGGCAGTTTGCAAAGCAAAGCATTAACTTCCAGCTATTATTGATACTTGGAGAATATCTGTGGACATCAAGCTGAAGTCTTACAAATTACAGGGTTTTATTACAAAGGAAGTCTTCTCATCTGACACCACCTGTTTATGAGAAGAACTTTGCTTAAACTTGCTTGGTTTCTTGCAATAACAAAGTGTGTAGTTTGTTTGCCATCAATTCTGTAATATTTCTTACACAAAAAAATTAAAATAAAATAGCCTACTGGGTCAGATGTACACGTAGGCCACAATGGCAGTGGTCAAAATGTATACTTTTAATTAATTAGCCTCCTTCATATTTTTATCAATTATATCCAATTTGTACAGTTGCTAGGGCAAAATGTTCCTCCATGCACAAGTTCTCCCACAAAAGCACTTTGATACAGAACAGCTCTCTGAAGAACGAAAAAATATTTTTCTGTCTCCAAAGTGCTGAAAAACAAGAAGTTTCCAGGATGCATCCCAAGCCTGGAGGTTGCAGTCTGACACAGCCATGCCCTCTCAGAGCTGCAGAGAGTTACAAGTACACATCTGCGTTTTCATCAGCCACATGCTAATGCTCTTCTGCCTACCCCAAAATAAGCTATTTCAGTCACAGAAAACACAACCCCACGGAGCATGGAGGGAACGTCTGTTACTGTTCAGCTGGCTGTGTGCTCACCGTGTAGAGATTAACTGATTTGGTCACTGTGCATTAGTGAATACCTTCACTTACACATAGTGAAAGTTAAAAAAAAAAAAAAAAAAAAAAAGGGAATTCCATGTACCCACATAACAAAATATTTATAATGCTCATACCAAGCTAGCAGCTAGCCTTTCAAAACAAGGCCAAGTATATTGATATGACTTTCTGTTGATTAAACAGAAAATTAGTCAGCCTAGGATGCTAATAGCAAAGAAATTGCCCCTAGTAATTCACAAAATTACTTTCTGAATTCTATTTTAGACATAATCAGTTATGGGACAACTTGACCACACAAGCAAAATTAGGAAAGAAGGAATAATCCTTGTACTAAGACATGAAGTATTACGACGTGTTTTGTTAAATTTATATGTATCTTATCAACATGTCTTACAATAAATCCGGTTTCTTTTGCATTGGTCTACACAGGCAGTTCTAGTAAATACCATTAGTTTGTTCTACTTTCTCTCTCCCACTCCTTCAGCTTCCATCCTATTCTCAGCAGGGCATCGTTTGAATTTATTGGTAGTTCCACAGAAATTGAATAGTGCATGTGGGAGGACAGCCTCTAGGAATAAAAGCAGATGAGTGAACATAAATCAGGCTAGAGAAAAACAAGTGTGAGAATTTTTTAAGGTAGCAGAGCTGGATTTTGAAATGGACTGGAAAACAATAAATACAGAAATTGTGAAGTCAAGAGTTCTCATCAACATACTTATCAGATCAATTTGTACTATGAAGCAAAAGTTAGCATGATAACAGGAGCAGTGCAATCAGAAGTAGCCTGACATGAGATTGATTCCTAGGTGGCTACTAGGGGAGTTCACAATACTTTCCTTCCGTACTTTAAAAAAAATAAATAAAATTACCTTGTCAACATAAATGATAACTGCAAGTCAGGACTGCCTTTCCCTCAGCAAAAAAAGGATGCTATAAAAACATATTTTGAATGGTAACTTCATTGAGTCTTAAGGGTCAATGTTTAAAAGCTTCTCCACCCCACCCCAAAATGAGGACTAGAAACATCTTAAACAACCTCACTGAGATTCTCATGTCAATGAATGACAGCCACAAAAATTTATCATAGCACTAGGAAAATATTTGCAAGTATGTTTTCAAAAGGATACAGTTATTCAAGTGGAAAAAGAGTATCACACCACGACTGTCCAACAACCCAACTATTTCAAAATACTAAATTCATTAAGCGTTTTATTACTGTGGTCTCCATAAAATACATAATTAAATAACTAATATAATATTGCTTGTTGATGTAAATATAATTTTTAAAATGTTTTCCCACCGTCTCTGCTTTTAGTATGGAAGTTACAGGAGAACTTGTTCTAAAGTCCTCACTGAGGACAGTATTAAGAAGGTCTTTACTTTTTCCAAACTGTTTCCACTCCCATCTTTCATAAGCTTGTGGGAACACAGTATAGGTGGTTTTATTGCATTTATTAACATTCTTCACTAGTCATAAAGAATGAAAACCAAGTAGGTACCAAAGTAAATCCATACTTGACACCATTTTAAAATCCTCACTTCATTGGGAAAGGGCTCCTGGAGTACAATCACTGATGCAGCCTGGAGATGCACGATAATTCATGCCTTAATTCTGGATACAGCATGCACTAAACATTCTGCTAAGTCAAAACAACCCTTTTAACATACAATAGTTTATACAAAACATTCAAATTACTCAATGAGCATCTGAAAAAACATTTAAGCTCACTGAAAATGTAGGGATTTTTTTTAAGTTTCTGAAAGGAAATCTGAGAAGGATTTCTGAAAAATAAAGCCTTCTGCTTACAGCCCACCAACATCATTAGGTGAAGTCATCATAGTGCTAACAGCAATATTGTTACTACTGCGGTCAGCACTGAAGCTTAAAGAAATGAACGCTGATCATCATAATGGCTGATTAATTGTTTTGTTTGGTATTTAACAATACAGTTCTTAAATTAATTTTTAAAAATTAATTGGACAATTCGATTTTAAATATTAAGTACATTAACATGATCTACAAGAATATTAACATGATCTAGTAAACATTATATTTAAGATAAAATTAGCGGCCAAAAGAGACAACATGTGCCTTCTGACTCTCTGCTACCTACCATGAATTTCCACAATACATCTGATCCAGCCCACATGGAGCTAGCTTGGGGAGCCTGTAGCCTGCTATGAAACCCGCCTTCCCACAAGAAGCCAGACACTGCTGTCATCAACACCTCTCAAGAACCACAGCCAGGGATCTTCTGTTTGAACACTGATCTCGTCTAAGACATTCCTACATATTCACCGCTTCCGAGTTCTTCCAACCCCAGTGGAACCGTCACACAGTGGCTATGGCTCAGCCAGACTGATTTTGGACAAAACTCAATGCCCACTACTACTCCATAATCAATATTATGAAAACAACTCCATCCACACATGTCTGAGGAGAAGGTAAGCAAAATTATTACTTAGGCAAAAAGTTCACCTTACATCTGCTTTAAGATAAACAACATAGTAATAGACACCCACAGAACAGTTCACTGTTTGGAAAGAACCCTGCTGCTAGACCCTAAGATCTAAGGCTCAAACTTCCACTACAGTTCTTTACTATATTCTCCATTTACAGATAATACATCTTCTTCCACATTTTTTCCCCATTAGGCAAGCTCTGACAAAAACCTGAACTTGTGTGTGCTCTGCTCCTGAATTACTGATGGCAGCAAAAAGCGCAAATCGCTACTGCACAATCAAACAAAACAGCTAACATGCTTTTGCAGGAAGGATTTCCATCCATTCCTGTTCTCCAAAGCATTACATAGAAAAATAAAACTAGAAAACTGTTTTCCTACTGCTACTAATACTCCTTCCTTCCAAGGCTCTGTAAGGATCTTGCTCTATTTCTAGACTTATTCTGTTAGGCAATTACAACTTCTATATTCTGCATAAGCCTACGATATGTATCTGTAGAAATCTCTCAGGGAATACTACAATGAATAAACACAGGCATGCTACATTTATTTTTTGCATCTTCTTTTCAAAAAAGCTACCATAATACCAAGTCTGTAGTCACCTGCAATTTTTGAACACTAAAAATATATCTTATTTTCTTATTTTCAGTTCAAGAACATTGGCCCTATTTTCAATTTCTTTTTCCTACTTCTAGATTCACTCTAGCAAGCTTAAAACACACAGTATTATAGATACATCCTTACTACACATCAAGGTATTTATATATTTGGTTTTATCCACAACACAAAATACATATTTCCTGCATACACCTAACAATACTTGTTATATGCCTATTACATGATATATGTTCTCCTTTATTCAGGGATTTGAATTTCAATGAGTCATTTTATTAAAATTTCCATTCTAGAAATAATTACCTTCCTTCAAAGTGTCCAGTAACACTATGCAGCTGGAGCAGACCAGACCACTTTTTACATTTATCATTTTGTTAGGAACAATGTGTGCTACAGTCAGAACTAGGACTAACCACAATCAGAGTATTATTTGCTATACCAAGGGATTTTTATCCTCAACTACTACTCATGTATTGCTGTGTAGCAGGAGAGTTTAAACAGTGCTTCAGCTGCACAGACACTAACACCAAACTGAGTTTAGAACAACAGGAAATCTTTCACATTTTCAGCATGGCAGATTCCTCTTCCCATCTTTCGGCTAACATTCCAATCCTCATTGGGTAATACATACAAACAGAAGAGTTTTAAATACGAATTAAAGTGAAAAGCGGGGAAAAAAGCAGTAAAAGTAGGGGAAAAAGCAGTAAAAGTAGGGGAAAAAGCAGTAAAAGTAGGGGAAAAAGCAGTAAAAGTAGGGGAAAAAATAATCACAGTGAGAAAAGAAGAGTGACTGAATTCAGCAGCGTAAGAAAATTAGATGATTGTGGGCTTGGCAAGAAATTGACAGTTTTCTTTACAGTGTATCAATATAATGATATTCAAAATTGAGATTAAACTATATTTTAAGGCTCTCAAATGCTATTAGTAAGGCATTCTGCTGCTTTTTGAGTTGCTGTATGCATATCAGCAAATAATTTTAAACAGTATAGCCTCTTGTAAAATGGAGTCTTATCTCCTCTTGCAGCTAACGTATTATTCTCTGCCTGGAATAGAAAATTCTTCCATGAACTGCTCTTCACATGTTTCAGGTGATTATGCTGGCATTTCTTTGCCTCTGAAGTTGAAACACATAGACTCCATTCACACTGACATTTGTCCATATTTTGGACAGGACAGTGGATTTTTATTGGTCAGAAGTAGTACTTAATTCACTACTAATGAAAACAATTTCAATGTTATATTAAGTAATCTATAGTAGTAAGTTCCTAAAAGATAACTACTGAAGAAAAAATGTCAGTGAAAAAAATCTTGTGGCATCGAAGTTTTTACTATATGCCAATGCTGTAAAAATCTGAGTATCTTATCTCCTTTTGTGTCAGATTTAAGCTTGTTACTTGTAAATGAATGGAAAGGTTTTTACCTAATTATTTGTTAATTCTAAAATATTACATTGAGTAATCTCAATGATTACTCATTGAGTTTATGACTATGTGAAGTTGCTTCGCTATCTTTCTTACCATAGTCTTCAATATGAAGGTATTTAACAAGAAACCAAAACCTTTGAACAGAGAAAAGAAAACAAACAAGAAAAGAAGCAAGCAGGAGATGCATTCCAGTGTAAGCGCGAGTAAGCCACAAGTGCCTGCCACACAACCTACAACTTACCACCAGTCCAAGCTGAGGCAATACCTGCCATATGGAAGAAACTAAGTAGCAGTTTTAGAAAAAAAATAATTTCACCAGAGAAAACAAAAAATAATTCTTCCCTTTACATCAGCTACAAAGCATGAATATCAAAGTATTACTTCTTAAAACGTTGGCTCTTACCTAAAAGATACAGGAGGTCTTATCAGTACTGGAATACACAATGGTTCTAAGATAAGGGTATCTTGCATTTGAGGACACATACTGGTATATGTAAGTCAACTTGTCAAATGCTTCCCTCTCACAGATATTCTACAGCTGCAATTACTATTCCCTGCTTTTTTCAGAATATATTAAGTGGGTCTTCTAACATGACCAGGTTTGGACTATTTCAGCTGGAGTACTGTCCCTCACAACACCATTTCGGCCAAAATGCTATCTGCCTGTGATAGTGTAAGGTAACTGAAAGCCAATGAACTATAGGTCTTAAGTCAATGGTGTGATGTAAAAGAAGAAAAGAAACCCCTCACAACATGAACCTTTAGACACAGCTAAGTAAGGGATAAGAAGTCCACTAAGTCAACAGTGCTTTGAGGCGCGATCAGGTTTTTCACATGCTACTAAGCACTATAATCAATATTCACGCATACCTAGTTGCATAATATTTGCTCCAAGTCTACTGTTCCAAATTACACCAGTTTAACTTCGCTCACATTAGGATTCATAGTAGAGAAAAATATTTAGCACAGACATAGCATGCAAGATGCCCTACATTCATATTATAATTTATTCCTCAACATACTGAACAACTGGATCAAAATACAGCATACCTTCCTATCTACGCTTGTAATTATGAGGACTGTATCACTTACAAAACCTTAAGTTAAAAGGAAATGGAGCATAATTATGTAGTGTAGAAAAATTCATAAACTATACTTACCCTTGTTTTTCTTGATATATGATTTAATGTGCAGTGAAAAACCACCAACACAGCAGAGATGAGCAACTCATGCTCCAGAACAGAATATATCAAATAACATATGCAAGGAAGACACAATATATTATTTCCCTGAAACCACAAGAATTTTTGAAAAGAAACTGCCTCATCTGTGCTAAAATAATTTCAGAACAAAATACAAATACAACTTTTTAGCAGAAAGTCACTGACTGAAATACATCATTTTCTCCTGTTTCAGGATGCAACTTAAAAGATCAGGAACAACATACTGTATCAGAGAAAAGCATCCACTGACTGCACTGCGAAGCTGAAAAAGCCCATAAAAATGTGAATGTCTCAGGAAAAAGAACAAACAAATCACAGCTTAATGTCAAGTCAAATTTTATCAGTCATATTAGCAGTCATCTTCTCCATCTATCACAATGCACAAAGTTGAGGGCCATGAAGGCCTTTCAAGTGGAACAAACACATAGCAAAGGGTGTTGAAACACAAGAGAAGGCAGAGTCTAGACAGACATTTTCCATCAATAGTCCCCCAAAGTACAAGGGATGGAGAATTACACATTAAAACACAGACCAATGAATAACAGAGCAAGGACAGGCAATTCTGAAGAGACCAACAGCAACATGCTAATCTATAGATATTTCCTCAGGAACTGACTTGAGAAGTTTAGTTTAAAAAAACACACTAAACTGTCAGAAAAAAAACACCTCAATGTATTGCACAAGCAACAAACTCTGTGCAGCTTTTTACGAACAAATTAAACTTAATATATTGTACCTTTAAATCCAGAGGAGCTATTCAACCATGAACTCGGATATCTGCAAGCCACAGCAATTCACACACCCAGTATTCAGTCCAACAACATGTCTGATTAAAGCATACTCTTCAGAAAAGCACCCAGAATCAGACACCATAAAAGGTTTTGGAGTAGTAACTCTCTGACACCTGACCCAAAACAATTTAAACAGCGTTAGAGATTCAGTGATAAAAACACCTCCTGATGCTTGAAAGACAGCATCTATGATTCGAAAGGGACCTCTGCAGCCCTCATGGTCACCGTGATACAGGAGGAGAAGGCAGAGTGAGAGAAGAGCTAGAGTTTTTTAACACATGCTCAGGGGAAACATAATTAAGAGGCAAATCATGGTCTGTTATTCATTTGTCTGACTGTATCAGACAATCCTAATCAAGCCTCCTAAAACCCAACTGTTCCAGAAACTAAAATGGAAAAAAGAAAAACTCTTTTCCTGCTGTGTCTTCAAAGGAAGAAAATGCATTTTTTCCCAAAAAACGCTTCCCTAAATCTTGTGTGTCAACTGCAGATTTACTCTATCATACCAATCTATCACCACAAAAATGTAGCATTCCTATATAAAAACAAAAAATGTATCATTAGTGGTTTTCAACAGATTTCATGTCCAGCAACATCTGCAGAGCAATAGATTTCACTTAACCAGACCAGGATCTTTTCTAACCACAAAACCAAGCAACAGATTAATTTCAAAATAGCACACGTCAGATGTACCACTTTTCCACACAGATAAAGCAATAAGTGCACTTGACCAAAGACTGCCAAACTAGACCACATGCTGTCCCATGACCCAAATTACTATGTCAGTTTTAAGACCAAATATTATATGAAAGATAAGATCTAAATTAGGGTTGATAACTCAGATCTGTAGAATACCTTTGCTAAGAAGAACTTGTGAACAAACCTATGTTAAATTCATGGTCAAATTTTATATAAAAGTTTGCTAATTACCAAAGTTACTTTGTAATAACTTCTCTAAAAAACTTTACAATACTCACTCCTCTTTGGACTTGAAATGAGGTCACAGTGCTGAATTTGACATCACAATCTGTTGCCCTGGAAATTATTGCAATGTTTAGACAAAGAAGTTTATTATGAGATCTAATAGGATTGCTTGAGAGAAAATGTTTTCATTCTCTTCCTGAAAGCAACACAAGACAGCCAGAAAGACTGGAAGCTCTTTGAGTAAGGACTCTTCCAATGTTTTAATACAGAACAAAGCATATTCCCAATAACAGTATACGTGCTCTTTTTTTCCAGGTTTTTTTTTCTAATAATTGGCATTTCCTTCCAGCACCCCATACAGTTTTCATCAGCATGGAAGTCTCTTAAGAAAAATATGCCACAAAGTTAAAAGTCCACTTGCATTAATTTAGGAAACTTAATTTTTAGTTAACCTACCCTGCTCTTCTGTACATAAACATCAGCAACTTCTCTTCAAAGATAGCTGAAACAGGAGTGCAAATTATAATACTACCAAAACCTTAACCCTGCTTGTATCATGACACTGGTAGAAAGACAGTGTATTTGTACTCCACTATGAGTTAGTAAAGTAAACCCAGTTTGTTCTCTGTAGGTGAAGAACGTACAAGTATCCGCTCAAACCTCTGCTTTCCTGCCAACAAGAGTGGCAATCTGGCAGTCTTGATGATTTCATTTGCATTACTCTGAAGCGAACTCAGTAAAACAAAATTCTGTTTTGCTTTTTATTTAATAAATGAAAGGTTTTACCTTTTCGAAGTGATACATGCATATTTAGCAGTAGACCTTTTTTTCAGCACCATATTAAAGTTCTTGATTACATCATCTGCTTGTAAATGCTCATCTCATAGGAAAAAGGGTATATCTTATTACCTTATTATTTAAATATTTGCAAGCTGTGTTGCTCAGCCAAAAAAACATAAATATCTAACTACATCTTTGGTAAGAGGCTAAATAACGTTTATTCTGGAGCTATGAAACATGCACTGATGAAGTTGGATTCTCTAACATATTTGGATTCTCTAACATATTTGCATAGTTTTAGTTAATACTATTCTACACCACCCAGCCTTTAACTCCTACTTGGACAAAGAATTGCAGACCTCTCAACAGCAGGCAATATTGCTGTTCTTCCCTCCTGCCAAAAAAAAAAATCTCCTATCTTCAGGATCTTTCCATCTTTTACGAAACACAGGTGCCCTTAACAAATGAGGAAAACCTGCAGTCATTTTTACCTTCATTTGACAAACGTGGTTTCTTCTGAACATTTGGAGATGACAAACTCATTCTACATTGAAGCTACCCTGCAAGATGCATGCATGCAGAAGAACATAACAGTTCTGGAAGAATGAAATTTTTAGGTAGCTCCTTCCTCCTTCTACATAATACCATCCGGTGCAAGACTTGCAAATAGCATTCCGAAAAAAATCTTTAAATACTCAACAGAAAGAGATTATGTTCCCCAAATTTTTTGGAGTCTGGTATAGAATTACATTTACCCGAAGTGATCTTTCCCCTGTGATACTCAGTCTTCTACTCAAGCTGTGAGGATGCAAACACAAGAAAAGTCTTTCAACAACAAGAAGAGTTTTTCTGTGTCTGTCCTTTCTAGTCACTACAGCTTTCACTGGTTTTCAGCATTTCTGTTGTATGCTGGGCCACTTAAAAAGAATGTCTAGCTTCTTCAGGGTGAGACTGCCAGCTTCAAGTATTTTTAAGGAACTTTTATAAACATTACCTTGTACTTAGACTCTTAGGAAGCAACACTTAAAAGATCTCCAGAATTTTCTGGAATGTGAGCTGTAGACATTCAGGTGCTTTATCTTTCTCTGGGGAAGCTCTTGTGCTTGGACTCAAACTGTTCTTCTAAGGCACAATCAATCAAGTTCTGTAATCTGTACAGAAGAGCAGGAAGTTCAACTTTCATAAACAAAAAAAATACCTAGGAACATTGCTCTGAATATCCTGGTATCAGACAGACCATATGGACATGCTTCAAAGGATCTAATTTTACCCCAGTAAATCCAGAGGAATTCCCAATACCATCCAGAAACTCACAAACATACCAAGTTCTCACAGTGAGGTAATCTACTTGGGAAACTAAAAACACTCAGTTACTGACAGGATTAAAGATGTATTTCATTGCTAGATAACTCTCACACAAATGAATCACACTATGGATGTCTGTGGAGAAGTGAAAAAAAAGGTCCATCACAGTCCTTTCTTCCTACTCTTCTCCTACCCTCTCCTCTACAACACATTCCATACACTGCTTCAAAGTTCCCAACATACAGTGTGTTAGAATAAAGCATTAAAGAATCAAAGTTAAATATTATTATTTCTACCAAGGGAAACAAGCTTTCCCTTACATTCAGAAACTGTTTAAGTTGAGGAGTTTTGTTCCATTCCCAGATTGCAGAGTATACTGCACAGATCCTGTGAGGAATTTTCTGTAATTGGACAGTACCATTTAAATGTCAACTTTGAGTGCACAACTAAACAAGAACCACACCTAAAATACTGTTATTAAACAACCAGTTGACATGTTCCCTTATAACTCCCAAACCAACACACATGTAGTGTCAGGAAACAACACAGATAGAATATTCAAACCTGAGAAGGGGTAGCTGACAAGGTGGTAGGGGATCTTCCTGTTGAAATTTTCCAAATAATCTTTCTTTTGCAATGCTACTGTATAGAAACACCTACTAGAAAACATTAGCATCTGACAAGTACCCCACTGAAACATGACTAGATAAAACAAAACAAAAAGAGTCACATTGACCAAAAAACCCTAACCACTTGAAAAAGCAGAGAACTGTTAGAAAAGCAAGAAACAAAAGACCACAAAGAAGGAATACAGCTATGTTACAAGACAATGAAAATCTAGCTAGCCTAAAACAGAAAATATGCATCAGTCATTTCAAGGAGACAATTTTACTAAAAACATAAGCAGTTATTGGTCACAATTTAGGGAGGTATTGTAAAGATATTTCTCAGGAATTATTTTCTCTTATGTGACCCTAAGAGTAAAAATACACATGGTAAAAATTTATTTGAAAATAAAACACAGACAGCTACTTTACAGCAAAAACTTTTTAAAGTTTTTGTTTTGCTTTTTAGCTAATACAGCAAAAATTCTGTCTACTAGTGCTACCATGGTCTCCTACGACGGCTTTCCTTAGAAGGGAGCGTATTTATTTCCTTCGTGAAAATACTTCTTCAAAGCAAGGCCCTAGAATATCCCACTTCAAACTTAAATTGTTTTAATAAAAAGTTGTAATAGGTGCTTGCCCCAATAAACTGCCGTATGTTATCATTAGACTGAAGCCAATGTACCACTGATGGTATGCAACACCACGGCTGGAAAAATGTCTCACTTGCTATAAGGGCTCTTGAATATGCCTGAAAGCCTCACAGAGCCTCAGTTATTCCCACCTCAGATACACCCATACTGATCTTCACTCACAGACATCTCAGAATTCCCCCAGCCACACCTGGAGTACTTCACATTCCCCTTTTCAGCCCTTTTCTTTCATTCTTCACAGCTTAACCAGCATTTATAGACCCTCTATTCTGCTGTTTCCCAGACACACACACCCCTTTCTCTTGTACTCCAAGGCTGCTTCAACACAGGTCCCTGGAAGTCAGTTTGCCTCATGCAAAGTTTATGACTTTAATAGAACCACACAGACCAATCCTCCCAAACTTATCTTAAGTAATCAACACACTCATCTTCATTAATTACAGCAGAGTAAGACAAGATTGATATTTCAAGACCACAGCTCTCAAAAGAATTTGTCCTGTCACATTAGACCAAAGTGAAACATGCCTCATTAACACCAATGTCATTTTTGAAGTTTCATAGAAAAAAATTATTATTTTTTTCTTAATTACTGTTTTGGCAAAATTCAAGGACTGGACCAAAATGGTTTATTCACAGAACACTAGAAGACTGGGATCATATCCGACCAAATCAGCAATTAACCTGCAAAGCAGCATTTGTGAAATTAATGCCTCATAGTCTGCACACACACCTTAACAGTTTCTTTGGGGGCAGAAGGGATGAACGCCTAAACCCCTCCTGCCATAGAATTATCTTGAGGTACACAAACAGCAGAAGAGAAGAAACCCACACAAAGCCAGAGGCACAACAAAACACAACTACTAACAACTGAGTTTGGAACCCATCTTTAACAAATTCTATTTAACTTTCAAAATATTTTTTCATCCTACCAGGCAGAACTTCAGATTTTACAGAAATCAAGAAACAGCACCTTCTATGGTTTAGATCTGCAGTCCCCATATAAGCTTCCAGCATTGCTTTCAGCCACAATACGTACAAAATCTAAAGAGAACCCAGAATACAATACTGCCTGGAGAGCACAAGATTGCCTGTAGCATGTAACTAATAAACTGTTGTTACCCAAAGGCCAACAAAGGTTAAGAAACACTAATCCAGACACATCACCAAGCTCCAGGAGGACCGGTGCGATTATAACGTAGGTTTTGTCAAGCCTAGCAGAGCCAGTTCCCCTCTGAGCCAGCCCCAGCACAATGTTTTGTGATGAGGTTACCCATGCTGCTGGAAATGTCATCTTTCATGTATGATATAAAACCCCTTCTATAGCTAGTAACAATACCCTGGCATTGTTTGCAACATGTAGGGTGTTGCTCTGGCTAACATCCAATTCCAGTAATAATATTCTATCTACCTACAGTAACCACAAGAAGATATTCTTCATTTTCAGCCCCAAGTGGTTTTGCAATGCAGCGGCAAGCTCTTAAAGAATTGCCATACTTCACTGCAAGTTCCACATTTCACTGTGCATTTATCTGTCTGCACAGATCAGGCATTCCTCTAAAACTGTAGAAACACCTTGAGATTACTGGGAATAAAGGAGCTCTTTTCATATGGCACAATTAGTCATATCAGCAGTGATAGCTATTTTGAGCAGCACCCATTAATCACTATCATTAGCAGGATTTCTGGTGTACCAGCATTCATTGTACGAAGAACAAGTCTTTTCCTATTACAGTACTACTATATAAACAAAAGCAGCAGCACAATTTCTCTTGACACAATCCTGTTTTGAGTAACGAGAGGCAAGTGGCAGCACTTAAAACTACAGTCAATTCAGGGTATAATGAGAAGCTTGCTTATAGGACAGCAAAACCAGTTGCTTTGCTGCAAAGGAAAACTGGCCATCATTTGTATGCTGTGGAAAAAGAGGTGTTGAAAAGTAATAAATAAATAGTGGGAAGAAGTGGGGGAAAAAAGCTCTCAGGTTGAAGACAGCAGGAAAAAAAAAAAAACACAGAAAAATAAGATTCAATTGATCAAATACAAGTTGATGCCCAAGACGTGGAAGAAACCTAGACTTCTCTTTTAAACATTTGTAGCAGGTATTTTCGTATTACTTTCTATGAAGGATTATTTACTTGTTAATCAAATTTCAGAGTCTCAGTAAAGACTTTCAACTAGAAATAGATTCCTTGTATGCATTATTTCTAGATTCCTAACACCCCTGAGTAACTCCTGATTCAGAATGAGAAACACCAACAGAAGGATTTATGCCTTATGCTGAACTAGGAAGCAGTACCACAAGATGCATGGGAAGCAGTGGCTCTGTACTGCTTCCAGCCCAGTGCCTCACACCCCAAAGATTCCACCAAGCACCAGAAACGCCTATGTTGACCTGAAACACACCTTCTTCACAACCATAGATTAAATGCTTAGAAAGTCCTTCCTTCTAGGAGGGAAAGTACAGAACAGAAAAAGGAAGAAAATAAAACCGTGTGCAAGTCTTGAACTTGGAACAATAGCAATTCATTACAGAAGAAGGGTCCAGCTTATCTTCTGTAGAAATGTTGCCTAGTAGAAGGCTCCAGCCAAGTGCAAAATCATGTCGATACCCATGATACACAAATAGCACGTGTGTACATACCAGGATCGGATCGGCCAACACTCCTGATCCCATGAGCTGCATATCAAAACCTTCATGTGGCTGGGAGCTACAGGTACCACGTACCTCAGAGAGGTGAGGGGAGCATACCACAGGAGCTTCAGTCACCCACAGAAAACAACAGTTCCTCAAGAGCTTTGCAAGACAGCACCGGGCTGAGAACACACAAACGTCAAGGAACAATAGCCTTAAAATCCACAGCAACTGTTTCCCCAACCTCTAGATTTGAGATTACCCAACAGCCACACCAGCGGTTACAAGGTGCAGTGCCATTTTGGGAACCAAGCCTCAGTCTTTTGCCAGCTGTGTGTGCCTCTCGAGCCACAGGCTGACCGACTCTGAAAAGCCAAGCAGTTTATTGTGGCTACACACAACTGATGTACACCACTCTTCAAGACACCCAGACATCTGTTCCTCTATAAAACCCATAACAACAATAATAATGGCTGATTTACACCTGTAACAAGGTTTATAATCTCACGTAAAACAAACAAGCAAGATCTTTCAACTTCTTTCAAATTTCTAAGCCAACATGCACCTGACAAATATAAACCTGCACCATTTCCTCTCCATTCAAATGATAAAACCCCTCAATCAGGGAGAAGCAAAGGAGTATTGGTAAAGTTTTAAGGCACAGCCCAAAATGAGTTATCTTCTTCTGCTCGCAGTTGCCATATGCATACCACATACTAAACGTACGGCTGGATAACAACAAACAGCACTTTCAGTTATAGCATCAGGTGAAAAATCCGTACAAGCGCAGCCCACTGCAGCGGCCGCCGAGACGGAGACACTCCTGCCCGCAGGCCTTCAGGCCGGGGCGCGAAGAAAACCCACCGCGGGCACCGCGACGAGCTGTGCTCTCGGGAGGCCGACGTTACAACCCTCCCGAGGACCAGGTCCCACCGGCACCGCCCGGGAGGCCCCCCACGGCCGACGGGGCCGCCTCACCGCCGGGAGCTGGCGGCGCCCGGCCGGGCCGGGCCGGGGCAGCGCCGCGCCG